>CM059357.1:3180665-3865357 GCA_030324255.1 Phytophthora capsici | reverse complement strand
TTATGGTCCTTCGTTGCTCCTATTGCCCGACCGTGCAGTTGGTGCGCTAGTCATCATGAACGCAATCGGCATACCTGTGAAGCGTTGGGGGTCTCGACTCATGCACCCCCACGCCAGTATTTGCCCAAGCCAAGAACGCTTTTTGAATACCCACGCACAGAATGATATATGCAATCAAAGCACTATAATTACACGAGTATGGAAATCAGTATTCAGCGCCACGAGGCAGAGTCTGCCAGCAACGGATAATGTCACTCTCACCGTTCCGGATCAATAGCCGGATTGTTCCGAGGTGCTCTGGCGAAACTAGCTACACACACGTGACCAAGAACTCGAAGTAGTGTGCTGTATAAAGTACCGCTGGTTCCAACGCCAATGAGTGGGCGTAGGGAGCATAACGGCCTCCAGTAGGTAACGTGGGAGCAGGGCGAGCAAAGGATGCGGAAGATAATAGTGCCCTTTTGCGGGTGCTGCCACGCCAACGAGCTGTGCACAAAGCGCACCAACAACTCCCAACAACTCGCCAACGCCAACGCACGATCGCAAAGAAGCAAGCACCCCGTGGGGCTCGAACCCACGACCACTGGCTTAAAAGGCCAGCGCTCTACCGACTGAGCTAGACGGGTGTACCTTCACACAAATTACAGCAACTTAACACAAACGACCAGCAACACAAAACACACAAAACTACACAACACATACAAACACACACACAGAACACAAACACCATCATACCGTATGATACTCAAACCACACACACACACACATACGCACGCCACCGTGCTCATGCCACCAGTCCCGACACCTTTCCACACCTCCAAGTCGTCATGGCACCAACTTTTGTCAATCTTAACCATAGCGAGCCCTTCACCACATTGCCCTCGGTACTGAGGTGATGCCACACGACAACCATATCACAGAACTACTCCGGCATAACACCAACTTCGAACTACAACTGTGCTGATTGTTATTTTGAAAGCCAACCAGTTTTTGCTAAAGCCAGAGGGCGACGCAGATAACTGATCTGTGCCTCTCAACCTCTGCCAAACAAACGCTTTGTCGATGCTAATACGTTATGGTCCTTCGTTGCTCCTATTGCCCGACCGTGCAGTTGGTGCGCTAGTCATCATGAACGCAATCGGCGCTGTGAAGCGTTGGGGGTCTCGACTCATGCACCCCCACGCCAGTATTTGCCCAAGCCAAGAACGCTTTTGAATACCCACGCACAGAATGATATATGCAATCAAAGCACTATAATTACACGAGTATGGAAATCAGTATTCAGCGCCACGAGGCAAGTCTAGCAACGGATAATGTCACTCCGTTCCGGATCAATAGCCGGATTGTTCCGAGGTGCTCTGGCGAAACTAGCTACACACGTGACCAAGAACTCGAGTAGTGTGCTGTATAAGTACCTGGTTCAACGCCAATGAGTGGTAGGGAGCATAACGGCCTCCAGTAGGTAACGTGGGAGCAGGGCGAGCAAAAGGATGCGGAAGATAATAGTGCCCTTTTGCGGGTGCTGCCACGCCAACGAGCTGTGCACAAAGCGCACCAACAACTCCCAACAACTCGCCAACGCCAACGCACGATCGCAAAGAAGCAAGCACCCCCCGTGGGGCTCGAACCCACGACCACTGGCTTAAAAGGCCAGCGCTCTACCGACTGAGCTAGACGGGTGTACCTTCACACAAATTACAGCAACTTAACCCTTTTAATACGAGCATTCCGGATAATCCGGAACTTGGTTTCAGAGGTGAAAGTATTCAGGACTCTCCGCTACAGATCATCAATGCTCGAAATCCGCATATAGCGTTTTGTATATGATAATGTTTAGCAGGGCAACTGTAGCGTCCTCGTGCGATGAGACATGAGATATTCGGGAAGTGGATAGGGTCCCGCGTATAAGAATTTGTAGGAGCTGCCAGCCGTTCATTTCAAGACTCGCGCCGAAGGGAAGACATTCACTCTGCAATGGAAGCGTTCATCGATCCCAAGACCTTCCAAGTACTCTGGTTCAGACTCAGGAAGAAAGGGTGGACATTCCGCAAGTCTACAGGACTAAGCAACAACCAGCGTTACCTGCCACCGGGGGAAAGGTTACAGGGACTGAAGGGGTCGACTTCTTTGTCGGTACGCGGCATCGTGTTGTTTCACTACAGTAATGTTTTCCTTAACGTTGTATCAATGAAGGGAGAAGAGCTTGGTGAAGCATTGCAAGCAACAAAGGCTGGTTTCCGGATTTGCTGGGGTTGCCTCCGGGTGTCTCTCTCCAGTCGGCTCCAACACGCCCAACGCTCGTCGACTCGACGCCCGACGCTTCGATGCCCCTGAGCGTGACACCGGCCGGCCCAAAGCCGAAGCGTCTGATGCCCGACACCCCGACGCCTTCACTCGTGGAGCCTGCCGGTCCGACACCACCGCTCGATGATAGTGTCATACCATCAAGTATCGCGCCTCCGGCTGTAGTACGTAACCCAACACGTGCTGAAGCAAAGACTGACATTCGTAAGCCGCGGCGTGCGGCAAAAGCAACACCCCAGGACGTCCAACAGCTCTTGAGCCACCCAAGTATGCGTTCCAGTGCGTCGGCAGCATGCTCAATCGGAAGACCTGCAGCAACAGCAAGGCGTAGCTCTGCATCCTCACGTTCATCCGCGAAGAAGCGTCGGACTGGTAAGCCAAGAACATTTTTGCAGCAAATGTGCTTTGACTAACGATGATGTTACGGATTGTGCAGCTCAAGTTATTTCGGATAGTACTGCAGGTGTTCCGGAGATGGCCGATCAACATATTCCGGATCAAGCGACTACTACGGAGGAGACTGAAGACGCTGTTCCGGATGGTCCTGATTCGGTCACAGACAGTACGGAACATGCTGTTCCGGAAGCCCGTAACACATTAGCGTCTGCGAGGAGTGTTCCTGACCATGATCGCGGTAATGGCGTTTCGCTTGATGACTTCGATTCTGACCATTTCTTGGAGGCACTGAGACGTGATCGTCTCTTTGAAGGAAGTGATCCAGATGACCTCAACGTTGGAGTTGACGACTGGCTGCTCGCGCTGGATTCCGACGTTGAAGGTGACGAGGAGTCCATTCTTCTGGACGAGGACAATAGTGAAGATGAAGACGGAAGTGAAGCTGGCGTTTCGGGTGGTGTAAGTGACGACGAGAGCGTGGAAGACTTTGTTGGCGTGGATGATGACGTGCCCGTGGAGTTCGATCTCGTTGAAGCGGACTTGAAAAAGACTGCAAGCCGAGGAATGGGACGCACTCATGGAGGATGACTCTGGTCGACTACAGCTTGACCCTGCACCTCTGTACGATGGACCGCATGGCCCAACACGCGCTGCTATGGCTTACGCTACGAGTCCGCTTGCCATGTTCTACTTTTTCCTACCCAAAGAGTTGTGGCGCAAGATTGCTGAGGAAACGAACCGGTATCGGCTGGAGAGTATCCATGAAATAGCTGAATGTATGCGTGAACGAGCAGTACAGAGGCGTCAAACTGTTCCATCGACTATCGTGTACACCGTGGATGAGTACAAGACCAAGTTGCGCCGTAAACACCCCATACAACCCCATGAAATCGTTCGTTTTATCGGCCTTCTCATCGCACGAACATTGGAACCGCGGCGCGAGAGTCTAAGCCGCCACTGGATCACCAAAGTCGAAGGAGCTCTCTCACGTGGTACGTTCGGGCAATTCATTAGCCGTGATCGCTTCCACGACATCGCGAAGTACTTGCACTTCAACGATAATGCTGGACAAGCAGAGAGTGCCGATCGTGCTTTCAAAATCCGGCCGGTACTTCAAGCAATTCAGAAGACTTTCTTCCGAGGCTACCGCCTTGGCGCTCGCATCTCGTTTGATGAAGGAATGGTTCCAATGCGGCATCGGCGCAACCCCATGCGCCAATACATGTCAGCGAAGCCAAACAAGTGGGGAACAAAATTCTACATGACCTGCTGTGCCGAAACCGCTTATTGCGCAAGGTCCGTAGTCCTATTACGGATCTATGATTTTCTTTTACAACGGAGTGTCCGTTATTTGCTCGGGATATTCCGTGAAATGAGGTTGACCTGTTCAGGAGATGACTAACTGTGGTGTGTGCGTGTGTAGGCTGGATATCTATTGCGGTAAAGCCAACAAGGACGAGGATGCAGTCGCTCAACGAGCAGTGGTTCAGAATCTCACTCACGTCCTGCGTGGACAACCAGCTCAGCGGCTTATATGCACGGACAACTTTTATACTTCCATTCCTCTATCGCACAAGCTGCTGCGTATGGGTCATTACCACGTTGGTACTATTCGCAAGGATAGGAAGGGTTGGTGCCGCCAGATTGAGTTCACGCAAAAACGAAGACCCAAACGCATGGCTCGTGGAACGTACAAGATTGCTTCGTGGAGGGGCCATCCAGAATTTGTTGCTTTGGTTTGGATGGACAATAAGCCCGTGCGATTCCTGGCTACCGGCTGCTCTACTCGGCTGACTGATGTGTCTCGCCGCGAACCCGATGGGTCTATCTCTCGCGTGCCTTGCCCACAGCTCGTGCGTGGCAATGGGCGGTGTCGACGTCCACGATCAGCTCAGGCTCCAGCGCTACTCGATTCAGCGGTCGATCAGAATGCGCAAGTACTACAAAACTATTTTTCTGGGCTTGGTGGATATTGCGCTTGTCAACGCGTTTATTGTGCACAAGCTGGCCATGAAGAAGAAACGATTGCCTGTACCGACACACGCTGCATTCATGCGGCGGCTTCACGTTGATTTACTCAACCAGACGAACGTGGACCTCATGGGTGGTGACGAGCTGGCTGCTCTGCTTGCTGAGCCACTACCAGCGCGAGCGCATACGCTGGAAAAGACGGGAGAAATGAACGGCTCGAAGCGCAGGCAGTGGCTTTGCAAGGTGTGTTCTGCATACGCTGGCACCGGCGTACGAAGCTTTGAAACGAGCTACTTTTGCGCGACATGCTCTGCAGCCAAAAAAGGAAGAGTCACGCTATGCAACAAGGCTCGCAGACTGCAACATGGAAGCACTCTTACCTGCAACGAAGTCTGGCATCAGCAGTGGCTGAATGGAACGCGGATTCCAGCGGAGCTTCAGGACAAAATAAGATTTGTGAGCAAACGTAGGGTCGAGGTAGACAGTGAGGATGAGTGAGCGTACGGTTAATGAATGATGGTCATCTGTGAGTCGCGTTTTTGCAAATGCTGTAACCGTTTTGCAGGGAGATTGCAATGAACAGGTTAGTGGACGGATTTTGCTCTGCACATCTTGCCGTCTCAGCCAATCAGGGATCTGAACCAAGCCACGTGTCATGAGAAAAGGCTTGATATAGGATATAAACTACTGAAATTCCGGCATATGTTAATTCATATATTAAGAGTTCCGGATTTCCCGGAACAGCGGCCGTATTAGAAGGGTTAACACAAACGACCAGCAACACAAAACACACAAAACTACACAACACATACAAACACACACACAGAACACAAACACCATCATACCTTATGATACTCAAACCACACACACACACACATACGCACGCCACCGTGCTCATGCCACCAGTCCCGACACCTTTCCACACCTCCAAGTCGTCATGGCACCAACTTTTGTCAATCTTAACCATAGCGAGCCCTTCACCACATTGCCCTCGGTACTGAGGTGATGCCACACGACAACCATATCACAGAACTACTCCGCATAACACCAACTTCGAACTACAACTGTGCTGATTGTTATTTTGAAAGCCAACCAGTTTTTGCTAAAGCCAGAGGGCGACGCAGATAACTGATCTGTGCCTCTCAACCTCTGCCAAACAAACGCTTTGTCGATGCTAATACGTTATGGTCCTTCGTTGCTCCTATTGCCCGACCGTGCAGTTGGTGCGCTAGTCATCATGAACGCAATCGGCGCTGTGAAGCGTTGGGGGTCTCGACTCATGCACCCCCACGCCAGTATTTGCCCAAGCCAAGAACGCTTTTGAATACCCACGCACAGAATGATATATGCAATCAAAGCACTATAATTACACGAGTATGGAAATCAGTATTCAGCGCCACGAGGCAAGTCTAGCAACGGATAATGTCACTCCGTTCCGGATCAATAGCCGGATTGTTCCGAGGTGCTCTGGCGAAACTAGCTACACACGTGACCAAGAACTCGAGTAGTGTGCTGTATAAGTACCTGGTTCAACGCCAATGAGTGGTAGGGAGCATAACGGCCTCCAGTAGGTAACGTGGGAGCAGGGCGAGCAAAAGGATGCGGAAGATAATAGTGCCCTTTTGCGGGTGCTGCCACGCCAACGAGCTGTGCACAAAGCGCACCAACAACTCCCAACAACTCGCCAACGCCAACGCACGATCGCAAAGAAGCAAGCACCCCCCGTGGGGCTCGAACCCACGACCACTGGCTTAAAAGGCCAGCGCTCTACCGACTGAGCTAGACGGGTGTACCTTCACACAAATTACAGCAACTTAACACAAACGACCAGCAACACAAAACACACAAAACTACACAACACATACAAACACACACACAGAACACAAACACCATCATACCTTATGATACTCAAACCACACACACACACACATACGCACGCCACCGTGCTCATGCCACCAGTCCCGACACCTTTCCACACCTCCAAGTCGTCATGGCACCAACTTTTGTCAATCTTAACCATAGCGAGCCCTTCACCACATTGCCCTCGGTACTGAGGTGATGCCACACGACAACCATATCACAGAACTACTCCGCATAACACCAACTTCGAACTACAACTGTGCTGATTGTTATTTTGAAAGCCAACCAGTTTTTGCTAAAGCCAGAGGGCGACGCAGATAACTGATCTGTGCCTCTCAACCTCTGCCAAACAAACGCTTTGTCGATGCTAATACGTTATGGTCCTTCGTTGCTCCTATTGCCCGACCGTGCAGTTGGTGCGCTAGTCATCATGAACGCAATCGGCGCTGTGAAGCGTTGGGGGTCTCGACTCATGCACCCCCACGCCAGTATTTGCCCAAGCCAAGAACGCTTTTGAATACCCACGCACAGAATGATATATGCAATCAAAGCACTATAATTACACGAGTATGGAAATCAGTATTCAGCGCCACGAGGCAAGTCTAGCAACGGATAATGTCACTCCGTTCCGGATCAATAGCCGGATTGTTCCGAGGTGCTCTGGCGAAACTAGCTACACACGTGACCAAGAACTCGAGTAGTGTGCTGTATAAGTACCTGGTTCAACGCCAATGAGTGGTAGGGAGCATAACGGCCTCCAGTAGGTAACGTGGGAGCAGGGCGAGCAAAAGGATGCGGAAGATAATAGTGCCCTTTTGCGGGTGCTGCCACGCCAACGGGCTGTGCACAAAGCGCACCAACAACTCCCAACAACTCGCCAACGCCAACGCACGATCGCAAAGAAGCAAGCACCCCCCGTGGGGCTCGAACCCACGACCACTGGCTTAAAAGGCCAGCGCTCTACCGACTGAGCTAGACGGGTGTACCTTCACACAAATTACAGCAACTTAACACAAACGACCAGCAACACAAAACACACAAAACTACACAACACATACAAACACACACACAGAACACAAACACCATCATACCGTATGATACTCAAACCACACACACACACACACACACACACACACACACACACACACACACACACACACACACACACACACACACACACACACACACACACACACACACACACACACACACACACACACACACACACACACACAGACACATACGCACGCCACCGTGCTCATGCCACCAGTCCCGACACCTTTCCACACCTCCAAGTCGTCATGGCACCAACTTTTGTCAATCTTAACCATAGCGAGCCCTTCACCACATTGCCCTCGGTACTGAGGTGATGCCACACGACAACCATATCACAGAACTACTCCGCATAACACCAACTTCGAACTACAACTGTGCTGATTGTTATTTTGAAAGCCAACCAGTTTTTGCTAAAGCCAGAGGGCGACGCAGATAACTGATCTGTGCCTCTCAACCTCTGCCAAACAAACGCTTTGTCGATGCTAATACGTTATGGTCCTTCGTTGCTCCTATTGCCCGACCGTGCAGTTGGTGCGCTAGTCATCATGAACGCAATCGGCGCTGTGAAGCGTTGGGGGTCTCGACTCATGCACCCCCACGCCAGTATTTGCCCAAGCCAAGAACGCTTTTGAATACCCACGCACAGAATGATATATGCAATCAAAGCACTATAATTACACGAGTATGGAAATCAGTATTCAGCGCCACGAGGCAAGTCTAGCAACGGATAATGTCACTCCGTTCCGGATCAATAGCCGGATTGTTCCGAGGTGCTCTGGCGAAACTAGCTACACACGTGACCAAGAACTCGAGTAGTGTGCTGTATAAGTACCTGGTTCAACGCCAATGAGTGGTAGGGAGCATAACGGCCTCCAGTAGGTAACGTGGGAGCAGGGCGAGCAAAAGGATGCGGAAGATAATAGTGCCCTTTTGCGGGTGCTGCCACGCCAACGAGCTGTGCACAAAGCGCACCAACAACTCCCAACAACTCGCCAACGCCAACGCACGATCGCAAAGAAGCAAGCACCCCCCGTGGGGCTCGAACCCACGACCACTGGCTTAAAAGGCCAGCGCTCTACCGACTGAGCTAGACGGGTGTACCTTCACACAAATTACAGCAACTTAACACAAACGACCAGCAACACAAAACACACAAAACTACACAACACATACAAACACACACACAGAACACAAACACCATCATACCGTATGATACTCAAACCACACACACACACACACACACACACACACACACACACACACACACACACACACACACACACACACACACACACACACACACACACACACACACACACACACACACACACACACACACACACACACACACACACACACACACACACACACACACACACACACACACACACACACACACACACACACACACACACACACACACACACACACACACACACACACACACACACACACACACACACACACACACACACACACACACACACACACACACACACACACACACACACACACACACACACACACACACACACACACACACACACACACACACACACACACACACACACACACACACACACACACACACACACACACACACACACACACACACACACACACACACACACACACACACACACACACACACACACACACACACACACACACACACACACACACACACACACACACACACACACACACACACACACACACACACACACACACACACACATACGCACGCCACCGTGCTCATGCCACCAGTCCCGACACCTTTCCACACCTCCAAGTCGTCATGGCACCAACTTTTGTCAATCTTAACCATAGCGAGCCCTTCACCACATTGCCCTCGGTACTGAGGTGATGCCACACGACAACCATATCACAGAACTACTCCGCATAACACCAACTTCGAACTACAACTGTGCTGATTGTTATTTTGAAAGCCAACCAGTTTTTGCTAAAGCCAGAGGGCGACGCAGATAACTGATCTGTGCCTCTCAACCTCTGCCAAACAAACGCTTTGTCGATGCTAATACGTTATGGTCCTTCGTTGCTCCTATTGCCCGACCGTGCAGTTGGTGCGCTAGTCATCATGAACGCAATCGGCGCTGTGAAGCGTTGGGGGTCTCGACTCATGCACCCCCACGCCAGTATTTGCCCAAGCCAAGAACGCTTTTGAATACCCACGCACAGAATGATATATGCAATCAAAGCACTATAATTACACGAGTATGGAAATCAGTATTCAGCGCCGCGAGGCAAGTCTAGCAACGGATAATGTCACTCCGTTCCGGATCAATAGCCGGATTGTTCCGAGGTGCTCTGGCGAAACTAGCTACACACGTGACCAAGAACTCGAGTAGTGTGCTGTATAAGTACCTGGTTCAACGCCAATGAGTGGTAGGGAGCATAACGGCCTCCAGTAGGTAACGTGGGAGCAGGGCGAGCAAAAGGATGCGGAAGATAATAGTGCCCTTTTGCGGGTGCTGCCACGCCAACGAGCTGTGCACAAAGCGCACCAACAACTCCCAACAACTCGCCAACGCCAACGCACGATCGCAAAGAAGCAAGCACCCCCCGTGGGGCTCGAACCCACGACCACTGGCTTAAAAGGCCAGCGCTCTACCGACTGAGCTAGACGGGTGTACCTTCACACAAATTACAGCAACTTAACACAAACGACCAGCAACACAAAACACACAAAACTACACAACACATACAAACACACACACAGAACACAAACACCATCATACCGTATGATACTCAAACCACACACACACACACATACGCACGCCACCGTGCTCATGCCACCAGTCCCGACACCTTTCCACACCTCCAAGTCGTCATGGCACCAACTTTTGTCAATCTTAACCATAGCGAGCCCTTCACCACATTGCCCTCGGTACTGAGGTGATGCCACACGACAACCATATCACAGAACTACTCCGCATAACACCAACTTCGAACTACAACTGTGCTGATTGTTATTTTGAAAGCCAACCAGTTTTTGCTAAAGCCAGAGGGCGACGCAGATAACTGATCTGTGCCTCTCAACCTCTGCCAAACAAACGCTTTGTCGATGCTAATACGTTATGGTCCTTCGTTGCTCCTATTGCCCGACCGTGCAGTTGGTGCGCTAGTCATCATGAACGCAATCGGCGCTGTGAAGCGTTGGGGGTCTCGACTCATGCACCCCCACGCCAGTATTTGCCCAAGCCAAGAACGCTTTTGAATACCCACGCACAGAATGATATATGCAATCAAAGCACTATAATTACACGAGTATGGAAATCAGTATTCAGCGCCACGAGGCAAGTCTAGCAACGGATAATGTCACTCCGTTCCGGATCAATAGCCGGATTGTTCCGAGGTGCTCTGGCGAAACTAGCTACACACGTGACCAAGAACTCGAGTAGTGTGCTGTATAAGTACCTGGTTCAACGCCAATGAGTGGTAGGGAGCATAACGGCCTCCAGTAGGTAACGTGGGAGCAGGGCGAGCAAAAGGATGCGGAAGATAATAGTGCCCTTTTGCGGGTGCTGCCACGCCAACGAGCTGTGCACAAAGCGCACCAACAACTCCCAACAACTCGCCAACGCCAACGCACGATCGCAAAGAAGCAAGCACCCCCCGTGGGGCTCGAACCCACGACCACTGGCTTAAAAGGCCAGCGCTCTACCGACTGAGCTAGACGGGTGTACCTTCACACAAATTACAGCAACTTAACCCTTTTAATACGAGCATTCCGGATAATCCGGAACTTGGTTTCAGAGGTGAAAGTATTCAGGACTCTCCGCTACAGATCATCAATGCTCGAAATCCGCATATAGCGTTTTGTATATGATAATGTTTAGCAGGGCAACTGTAGCGTCCTCGTGCGATGAGACATGAGATATTCGGGAAGTGGATAGGGTCCCGCGTATAAGAATTTGTAGGAGCTGCCAGCCGTTCATTTCAAGACTCGCGCCGAAGGGAAGACATTCACTCTGCAATGGAAGCGTTCATCGATCCCAAGACCTTCCAAGTACTCTGGTTCAGACTCAGGAAGAAAGGGTGGACATTCCGCAAGTCTACAGGACTAAGCAACAACCAGCGTTACCTGCCACCGGGGGGAAAGGTTACAGGGACTGAAGGGGTCGACTTCTTTGTCGGTACGCGGCATCGTGTTGTTTCACTACAGTAATGTTTTCCTAACGTTGTATCAATGAAGGGGAGAAGAGCTTGGTGAAGCATTGCAAGCAACAAGGCTGGTTTCCGGATTTGCTGGGGTTGCCTCCGGGTGTCTCTCTCCAGTCGGCTCCAACACGCCCAACGCTCGTCGACTCGACGCCCGACGCTTCGATGCCCCTGAGCGTGACACCGGCCGGCCCAAAGCCGAAGCGTCTGATGCCCGACACCCCGACGCCTTCACTCGTGGAGCCTGCCGGTCCGACACCACCGCTCGATGATAGTGTCATACCATCAAGTATCGCGCCTCCGGCTGTAGTACGTAACCCAACACGTGCTGAAGCAAAGACTGACATTCGTAAGCCGCGGCGTGCGGCAAAAGCAACACCCCAGGACGTCCAACAGCTCTTGAGCCACCCAAGTATGCGTTCCAGTGCGTCGGCAGCATGCTCAATCGGAAGACCTGCAGCAACAGCAAGGCGTAGCTCTGCATCCTCACGTTCATCCGCGAAGAAGCGTCGGACTGGTAAGCCAAGAACATTTTTGCAGCAAATGTGCTTTGACTAACGATGATGTTACGGATTGTGCAGCTCAAGTTATTTCGGATAGTACTGCAGGTGTTCCGGAGATGGCCGATCAACATATTCCGGATCAAGCGACTACTACGGAGGAGACTGAAGACGCTGTTCCGGATGGTCCTGATTCGGTCACAGACAGTACGGAACATGCTGTTCCGGAAGCCCGTAACACATTAGCGTCTGCGAGGAGTGTTCCTGACCATGATCGCGGTAATGGCGTTTCGCTTGATGACTTCGATTCTGACCATTTCTTGGAGGCACTGAGACGTGATCGTCTCTTTGAAGGAAGTGATCCAGATGACCTCAACGTTGGAGTTGACGACTGGCTGCTCGCGCTGGATTCCGACGTTGAAGGTGACGAGGAGTCCATTCTTCTGGACGAGGACAATAGTGAAGATGAAGACGGAAGTGAAGCTGGCGTTTCGGGTGGTGTAAGTGACGACGAGAGCGTGGAAGACTTTGTTGGCGTGGATGATGACGTGCCCGTGGAGTTCGATCTCGTTGAAGCGGACTTGAAAAGACTGCAAGCCGAGAAATGGGACGCACTCATGGAGGATGACTCTGGTCGACTACAGCTTGACCCTGCACCTCTGTACGATGGACCGCATGGCCCAACACGCGCTGCTATGGCTTACGCTACGAGTCCGCTTGCCATGTTCTACTTTTTCCTACCCAAAGAGTTGTGGCGCAAGATTGCTGAGGAAACGAACCGGTATCGGCTGGAGAGTATCCATGAAATAGCTGAATGTATGCGTGAACGAGCAGTACAGAGGCGTCAAACTGTTCCATCGACTATCGTGTACACCGTGGATGAGTACAAGACCAAGTTGCGCCGTAAACACCCCATACAACCCCATGAAATCGTTCGTTTTATCGGCCTTCTCATCGCACGAACATTGGAACCGCGGCGCGAGAGTCTAAGCCGCCACTGGATCACCAAAGTCGAAGGAGCTCTCTCACGTGGTACGTTCGGGCAATTCATTAGCCGTGATCGCTTCCACGACATCGCGAAGTACTTGCACTTCAACGATAATGCTGGACAAGCAGAGAGTGCCGATCGTGCTTTCAAAATCCGGCCGGTACTTCAAGCAATTCAGAAGACTTTCTTCCGAGGCTACCGCCTTGGCGCTCGCATCTCGTTTGATGAAGGAATGGTTCCAATGCGGCATCGGCGCAACCCCATGCGCCAATACATGTCAGCGAAGCCAAACAAGTGGGGAACAAAATTCTACATGACCTGCTGTGCCGAAACCGCTTATTGCGCAAGGTCCGTAGTCCTATTACGGATCTATGATTTTCTTTTACAACGGAGTGTCCGTTATTTGCTCGGGATATTCCGTGAAATGAGGTTGACCTGTTCAGGAGATGACTAACTGTGGTGTGTGCGTGTGTAGGCTGGATATCTATTGCGGTAAAGCCAACAAGGACGAGGATGCAGTCGCTCAACGAGCAGTGGTTCAGAATCTCACTCACGTCCTGCGTGGACAACCAGCTCAGCGGCTTATATGCACGGACAACTTTTATACTTCCATTCCTCTATCGCACAAGCTGCTGCGTATGGGTCATTACCACGTTGGTACTATTCGCAAGGATAGGAAGGGTTGGTGCCGCCAGATTGAGTTCACGCAAAAACGAAGACCCAAACGCATGGCTCGTGGAACGTACAAGATTGCTTCGTGGAGGGGCCATCCAGAATTTGTTGCTTTGGTTTGGATGGACAATAAGCCCGTGCGATTCCTGGCTACCGGCTGCTCTACTCGGCTGACTGATGTGTCTCGCCGCGAACCCGATGGGTCTATCTCTCGCGTGCCTTGCCCACAGCTCGTGCGTGGCAATGGGCGGTGTCGACGTCCACGATCAGCTCAGGCTCCAGCGCTACTCGATTCAGCGGTCGATCAGAATGCGCAAGTACTACAAAACTATTTTTCTGGGCTTGGTGGATATTGCGCTTGTCAACGCGTTTATTGTGCACAAGCTGGCCATGAAGAAGAAACGATTGCCTGTACCGACACACGCTGCATTCATGCGGCGGCTTCACGTTGATTTACTCAACCAGACGAACGTGGACCTCATGGGTGGTGACGAGCTGGCTGCTCTGCTTGCTGAGCCACTACCAGCGCGAGCGCATACGCTGGAAAAGACGGGAGAAATGAACGGCTCGAAGCGCAGGCAGTGGCTTTGCAAGGTGTGTTCTGCATACGCTGGCACCGGCGTACGAAGCTTTGAAACGAGCTACTTTTGCGCGACATGCTCTGCAGCCAAAAAAGGAAGAGTCACGCTATGCAACAAGGCTCGCAGACTGCAACATGGAAGCACTCTTACCTGCAACGAAGTCTGGCATCAGCAGTGGCTGAATGGAACGCGGATTCCAGCGGAGCTTCAGGACAAAATAAGATTTGTGAGCAAACGTAGGGTCGAGGTAGACAGTGAGGATGAGTGAGCGTACGGTTAATGAATGATGGTCATCTGTGAGTCGCGTTTTTGCAAATGCTGTAACCGTTTTGCAGGGAGATTGCAATGAACAGGTTAGTGGACGGATTTTGCTCTGCACATCTTGCCGTCTCAGCCAATCAGGGATCTGAACCAAGCCACGTGTCATGAGAAAAGGCTTGATATAGGATATAAACTACTGAAATTCCGGCATATGTTAATTCATATATTAAGAGTTCCGGATTTCCCGGAACAGCGGCCGTATTAGAAGGGTTAACACAAACGACCAGCAACACAAAACACACAAAACTACACAACACATACAAACACACACACAGAACACAAACACCATCATACCTTATGATACTCAAACCACACACACACACACACATACGCACGCCACCGTGCTCATGCCACCAGTCCCGACACCTTTCCACACCTCCAAGTCGTCATGGCACCAACTTTTGTCAATCTTAACCATAGCGAGCCCTTCACCACATTGCCCTCGGTACTGAGGTGATGCCACACGACAACCATATCACAGAACTACTCCGCATAACACCAACTTCGAACTACAACTGTGCTGATTGTTATTTTGAAAGCCAACCAGTTTTTGCTAAAGCCAGAGGGCGACGCAGATAACTGATCTGTGCCTCTCAACCTCTGCCAAACAAACGCTTTGTCGATGCTAATACGTTATGGTCCTTCGTTGCTCCTATTGCCCGACCGTGCAGTTGGTGCGCTAGTCATCATGAACGCAATCGGCGCTGTGAAGCGTTGGGGGTCTCGACTCATGCACCCCCACGCCAGTATTTGCCCAAGCCAAGAACGCTTTTGAATACCCACGCACAGAATGATATATGCAATCAAAGCACTATAATTACACGAGTATGGAAATCAGTATTCAGCGCCACGAGGCAAGTCTAGCAACGGATAATGTCACTCCGTTCCGGATCAATAGCCGGATTGTTCCGAGGTGCTCTGGCGAAACTAGCTACACACGTGACCAAGAACTCGAGTAGTGTGCTGTATAAGTACCTGGTTCAACGCCAATGAGTGGTAGGGAGCATAACGGCCTCCAGTAGGTAACGTGGGAGCAGGGCGAGCAAAAGGATGCGGAAGATAATAGTGCCCTTTTGCGGGTGCTGCCACGCCAACGAGCTGTGCACAAAGCGCACCAACAACTCCCAACAACTCGCCAACGCCAACGCACGATCGCAAAGAAGCAAGCACCCCCCGTGGGGCTCGAACCCACGACCACTGGCTTAAAAGGCCAGCGCTCTACCGACTGAGCTAGACGGGTGTACCTTCACACAAATTACAGCAACTTAACACAAACGACCAGCAACACAAAACACACAAAACTACACAACACATACAAACACACACACAGAACACAAACACCATCATACCTTATGATACTCAAACCACACACACACACACATACGCACGCCACCGTGCTCATGCCACCAGTCCCGACACCTTTCCACACCTCCAAGTCGTCATGGCACCAACTTTTGTCAATCTTAACCATAGCGAGCCCTTCACCACATTGCCCTCGGTACTGAGGTGATGCCACACGACAACCATATCACAGAACTACTCCGCATAACACCAACTTCGAACTACAACTGTGCTGATTGTTATTTTGAAAGCCAACCAGTTTTTGCTAAAGCCAGAGGGCGACGCAGATAACTGATCTGTGCCTCTCAACCTCTGCCAAACAAACGCTTTGTCGATGCTAATACGTTATGGTCCTTCGTTGCTCCTATTGCCCGACCGTGCAGTTGGTGCGCTAGTCATCATGAACGCAATCGGCGCTGTGAAGCGTTGGGGGTCTCGACTCATGCACCCCCACGCCAGTATTTGCCCAAGCCAAGAACGCTTTTGAATACCCACGCACAGAATGATATATGCAATCAAAGCACTATAATTACACGAGTATGGAAATCAGTATTCAGCGCCACGAGGCAAGTCTAGCAACGGATAATGTCACTCCGTTCCGGATCAATAGCCGGATTGTTCCGAGGTGCTCTGGCGAAACTAGCTACACACGTGACCAAGAACTCGAGTAGTGTGCTGTATAAGTACCTGGTTCAACGCCAATGAGTGGTAGGGAGCATAACGGCCTCCAGTAGGTAACGTGGGAGCAGGGCGAGCAAAAGGATGCGGAAGATAATAGTGCCCTTTTGCGGGTGCTGCCACGCCAACGAGCTGTGCACAAAGCGCACCAACAACTCCCAACAACTCGCCAACGCCAACGCACGATCGCAAAGAAGCAAGCACCCCCCGTGGGGCTCGAACCCACGACCACTGGCTTAAAAGGCCAGCGCTCTACCGACTGAGCTAGACGGGTGTACCTTCACACAAATTACAGCAACTTAACACAAACGACCAGCAACACAAAACACACAAAACTACACAACACATACAAACACACACACAGAACACAAACACCATCATACCGTATGATACTCAAACCACACACACACACACACACACACACACACACACACACACACACACACACACACACACACACACACACACACACACACACACACACACACACACACACACACACACACAGACACATACGCACGCCACCGTGCTCATGCCACCAGTCCCGACACCTTTCCACACCTCCAAGTCGTCATGGCACCAACTTTTGTCAATCTTAACCATAGCGAGCCCTTCACCACATTGCCCTCGGTACTGAGGTGATGCCACACGACAACCATATCACAGAACTACTCCGCATAACACCAACTTCGAACTACAACTGTGCTGATTGTTATTTTGAAAGCCAACCAGTTTTTGCTAAAGCCAGAGGGCGACGCAGATAACTGATCTGTGCCTCTCAACCTCTGCCAAACAAACGCTTTGTCGATGCTAATACGTTATGGTCCTTCGTTGCTCCTATTGCCCGACCGTGCAGTTGGTGCGCTAGTCATCATGAACGCAATCGGCGCTGTGAAGCGTTGGGGGTCTCGACTCATGCACCCCCACGCCAGTATTTGCCCAAGCCAAGAACGCTTTTGAATACCCACGCACAGAATGATATATGCAATCAAAGCACTATAATTACACGAGTATGGAAATCAGTATTCAGCGCCACGAGGCAAGTCTAGCAACGGATAATGTCACTCCGTTCCGGATCAATAGCCGGATTGTTCCGAGGTGCTCTGGCGAAACTAGCTACACACGTGACCAAGAACTCGAGTAGTGTGCTGTATAAGTACCTGGTTCAACGCCAATGAGTGGTAGGGAGCATAACGGCCTCCAGTAGGTAACGTGGGAGCAGGGCGAGCAAAAGGATGCGGAAGATAATAGTGCCCTTTTGCGGGTGCTGCCACGCCAACGAGCTGTGCACAAAGCGCACCAACAACTCCCAACAACTCGCCAACGCCAACGCACGATCGCAAAGAAGCAAGCACCCCCCGTGGGGCTCGAACCCACGACCACTGGCTTAAAAGGCCAGCGCTCTACCGACTGAGCTAGACGGGTGTACCTTCACACAAATTACAGCAACTTAACACAAACGACCAGCAACACAAAACACACAAAACTACACAACACATACAAACACACACACAGAACACAAACACCATCATACCGTATGATACTCACACACACACACACACACACACACACACACACACACACACACACACACACACACACACACACACACACACACACACACACACACACACACACACACACACACACACACACACACACACAAACACACACACACACACACACACACACACACACACACACACACACACACACACACACACACACACACACACACACACACACACACACACACACACACACACACACACACACACACACACACACACACACACACACACACACACACACACACACACACACACACACACACACACACACACACACACACACACACACACACACACACATACGCACGCCACCGTGCTCATGCCACCAGTCCCGACACCTTTCCACACCTCCAAGTCGTCATGGCACCAACTTTTGTCAATCTTAACCATAGCGAGCCCTTCACCACATTGCCCTCGGTACTGAGGTGATGCCACACGACAACCATATCACAGAACTACTCCGCATAACACCAACTTCGAACTACAACTGTGCTGATTGTTATTTTGAAAGCCAACCAGTTTTTGCTAAAGCCAGAGGGCGACGCAGATAACTGATCTGTGCCTCTCAACCTCTGCCAAACAAACGCTTTGTCGATGCTAATACGTTATGGTCCTTCGTTGCTCCTATTGCCCGACCGTGCAGTTGGTGCGCTAGTCATCA
Source organism: Phytophthora capsici (assembly GCA_030324255.1). Classification (NCBI taxonomy): domain Eukaryota; phylum Oomycota; class Peronosporomycetes; order Peronosporales; family Peronosporaceae; genus Phytophthora; species Phytophthora capsici. The sequence goes on along the minus strand of CM059357.1, from coordinate 3,846,275 downwards.
TGAACGCAATCGGCGCTGTGAAGCGTTGGGGGTCTCGACTCATGCACCCCCACGCCAGTATTTGCCCAAGCCAAGAACGCTTTTGAATACCCACGCACAGAATGATATATGCAATCAAAGCACTATAATTACACGAGTATGGAAATCAGTATTCAGCGCCACGAGGCAAGTCTAGCAACGGATAATGTCACTCCGTTCCGGATCAATAGCCGGATTGTTCCGAGGTGCTCTGGCGAAACTAGCTACACACGTGACCAAGAACTCGAGTAGTGTGCTGTATAAGTACCTGGTTCAACGCCAATGAGTGGTAGGGAGCATAACGGCCTCCAGTAGGTAACGTGGGAGCAGGGCGAGCAAAAGGATGCGGAAGATAATAGTGCCCTTTTGCGGGTGCTGCCACGCCAACGAGCTGTGCACAAAGCGCACCAACAACTCCCAACAACTCGCCAACGCCAACGCACGATCGCAAAGAAGCAAGCACCCCCCGTGGGGCTCGAACCCACGACCACTGGCTTAAAAGGCCAGCGCTCTACCGACTGAGCTAGACGGGTGTACCTTCACACAAATTACAGCAACTTAACACAAACGACCAGCAACACAAAACACACAAAACTACACAACACATACAAACACACACACAGAACACAAACACCATCATACCGTATGATACTCAAACCACACACACACACACACACACACACACACACACACACACACACACACACACACACACACACACACACACACACACACACACACACACACACACACACACACACACACACACACACACACACACACACAGACACATACGCACGCCACCGTGCTCATGCCACCAGTCCCGACACCTTTCCACACCTCCAAGTCGTCATGGCACCAACTTTTGTCAATCTTAACCATAGCGAGCCCTTCACCACATTGCCCTCGGTACTGAGGTGATGCCACACGACAACCATATCACAGAACTACTCCGCATAACACCAACTTCGAACTACAACTGTGCTGATTGTTATTTTGAAAGCCAACCAGTTTTTGCTAAAGCCAGAGGGCGACGCAGATAACTGATCTGTGCCTCTCAACCTCTGCCAAACAAACGCTTTGTCGATGCTAATACGTTATGGTCCTTCGTTGCTCCTATTGCCCGACCGTGCAGTTGGTGCGCTAGTCATCATGAACGCAATCGGCGCTGTGAAGCGTTGGGGGTCTCGACTCATGCACCCCCACGCCAGTATTTGCCCAAGCCAAGAACGCTTTTGAATACCCACGCACAGAATGATATATGCAATCAAAGCACTATAATTACACGAGTATGGAAATCAGTATTCAGCGCCGCGAGGCAAGTCTAGCAACGGATAATGTCACTCCGTTCCGGATCAATAGCCGGATTGTTCCGAGGTGCTCTGGCGAAACTAGCTACACACGTGACCAAGAACTCGAGTAGTGTGCTGTATAAGTACCTGGTTCAACGCCAATGAGTGGTAGGGAGCATAACGGTCTCCAGTAGGTAACGTGGGAGCAAGGCGAGCAAAAGGATGCGGAAGATAATAGTGCCCTTTTGCGGGTGCTGCCACGCCAACGAGCTGTGCACAAAGCGCACCAACAACTCCCAACAACTCGCCAACGCCAACGCACGATCGCAAAGAAGCAAGCACCCCCCGTGGGGCTCGAACCCACGACCACTGGCTTAAAAGGCCAGCGCTCTACCGACTGAGCTAGACGGGTGTACCTTCACACAAATTACAGCAACTTAACACAAACGACCAGCAACACAAAACACACAAAACTACACAACACATACAAACACACACACAGAACACAAACACCATCATACCGTATGATACTCAAACCACACACACACACACACATACGCACGCCACCGTGCTCATGCCACCAGTCCCGACACCTTTCCACACCTCCAAGTCGTCATGGCACCAACTTTTGTCAATCTTAACCATAGCGAGCCCTTCACCACATTGCCCTCGGTACTGAGGTGATGCCACACGACAACCATATCACAGAACTACTCCGCATAACACCAACTTCGAACTACAACTGTGCTGATTGTTATTTTGAAAGCCAACCAGTTTTTGCTAAAGCCAGAGGGCGACGCAGATAACTGATCTGTGCCTCTCAACCTCTGCCAAACAAACGCTTTGTCGATGCTAATACGTTATGGTCCTTCGTTGCTCCTATTGCCCGACCGTGCAGTTGGTGCGCTAGTCATCATGAACGCAATCGGCGCTGTGAAGCGTTGGGGGTCTCGACTCATGCACCCCCACGCCAGTATTTGCCCAAGCCAAGAACGCTTTTGAATACCCACGCACAGAATGATATATGCAATCAAAGCACTATAATTACACGAGTATGGAAATCAGTATTCAGCGCCACGAGGCAAGTCTAGCAACGGATAATGTCACTCCGTTCCGGATCAATAGCCGGATTGTTCCGAGGTGCTCTGGCGAAACTAGCTACACACGTGACCAAGAACTCGAGTAGTGTGCTGTATAAGTACCTGGTTCAACGCCAATGAGTGGTAGGGAGCATAACGGCCTCCAGTAGGTAACGTGGGAGCAGGGCGAGCAAAAGGATGCGGAAGATAATAGTGCCCTTTTGCGGGTGCTGCCACGCCAACGAGCTGTGCACAAAGCGCACCAACAACTCCCAACAACTCGCCAACGCCAACGCACGATCGCAAAGAAGCAAGCACCCCCCGTGGGGCTCGAACCCACGACCACTGGCTTAAAAGGCCAGCGCTCTACCGACTGAGCTAGACGGGTGTACCTTCACACAAATTACAGCAACTTAACACAAACGACCAGCAACACAAAACACACAAAACTACACAACACATACAAACACACACACAGAACACAAACACCATCATACCGTATGATACTCAAACCACACACACACACACATACGCACGCCACCGTGCTCATGCCACCAGTCCCGACACCTTTCCACACCTCCAAGTCGTCATGGCACCAACTTTTGTCAATCTTAACCATAGCGAGCCCTTCACCACATTGCCCTCGGTACTGAGGTGATGCCACACGACAACCATATCACAGAACTACTCCGCATAACACCAACTTCGAACTACAACTGTGCTGATTGTTATTTTGAAAGCCAACCAGTTTTTGCTAAAGCCAGAGGGCGACGCAGATAACTGATCTGTGCCTCTCAACCTCTGCCAAACAAACGCTTTGTCGATGCTAATACGTTATGGTCCTTCGTTGCTCCTATTGCCCGACCGTGCAGTTGGTGCGCTAGTCATCATGAACGCAATCGGCGCTGTGAAGCGTTGGGGGTCTCGACTCATGCACCCCCACGCCAGTATTTGCCCAAGCCAAGAACGCTTTTGAATACCCACGCACAGAATGATATATGCAATCAAAGCACTATAATTACACGAGTATGGAAATCAGTATTCAGCGCCACGAGGCAAGTCTAGCAACGGATAATGTCACTCCGTTCCGGATCAATAGCCGGATTGTTCCGAGGTGCTCTGGCGAAACTAGCTACACACGTGACCAAGAACTCGAGTAGTGTGCTGTATAAGTACCTGGTTCAACGCCAATGAGTGGTAGGGAGCATAACGGCCTCCAGTAGGTAACGTGGGAGCAGGGCGAGCAAAAGGATGCGGAAGATAATAGTGCCCTTTTGCGGGTGCTGCCACGCCAACGAGCTGTGCACAAAGCGCACCAACAACTCCCAACAACTCGCCAACGCCAACGCACGATCGCAAAGAAGCAAGCACCCCCCGTGGGGCTCGAACCCACGACCACTGGCTTAAAAGGCCAGCGCTCTACCGACTGAGCTAGACGGGTGTACCTTCACACAAATTACAGCAACTTAACCCTTTTAATACGAGCATTCCGGATAATCCGGAACTTGGTTTCAGAGGTGAAAGTATTCAGGACTCTCCGCTACAGATCATCAATGCTCGAAATCCGCATATAGCGTTTTGTATATGATAATGTTTAGCAGGGCAACTGTAGCGTCCTCGTGCGATGAGACATGAGATATTCGGGAAGTGGATAGGGTCCCGCGTATAAGAATTTGTAGGAGCTGCCAGCCGTTCATTTCAAGACTCGCGCCGAAGGGAAGACATTCACTCTGCAATGGAAGCGTTCATCGATCCCAAGACCTTCCAAGTACTCTGGTTCAGACTCAGGAAGAAAGGGTGGACATTCCGCAAGTCTACAGGACTAAGCAACAACCAGCGTTACCTGCCACCGGGGGAAAGGTTACAGGGACTGAAGGGGTCGACTTCTTTGTCGGTACGCGGCATCGTGTTGTTTCACTACAGTAATGTTTTCCTAACGTTGTATCAATGAAGGGGAGAAGAGCTTGGTGAAGCATTGCAAGCAACAAGGCTGGTTTCCGGATTTGCTGGGGTTGCCTCCGGGTGTCTCTCTCCAGTCGGCTCCAACACGCCCAACGCTCGTCGACTCGACGCCCGACGCTTCGATGCCCCTGAGCGTGACACCGGCCGGCCCAAAGCCGAAGCGTCTGATGCCCGACACCCCGACGCCTTCACTCGTGGAGCCTGCCGGTCCGACACCACCGCTCGATGATAGTGTCATACCATCAAGTATCGCGCCTCCGGCTGTAGTACGTAACCCAACACGTGCTGAAGCAAAGACTGACATTCGTAAGCCGCGGCGTGCGGCAAAAGCAACACCCCAGGACGTCCAACAGCTCTTGAGCCACCCAAGTATGCGTTCCAGTGCGTCGGCAGCATGCTCAATCGGAAGACCTGCAGCAACAGCAAGGCGTAGCTCTGCATCCTCACGTTCATCCGCGAAGAAGCGTCGGACTGGTAAGCCAAGAACATTTTTGCAGCAAATGTGCTTTGACTAACGATGATGTTACGGATTGTGCAGCTCAAGTTATTTCGGATAGTACTGCAGGTGTTCCGGAGATGGCCGATCAACATATTCCGGATCAAGCGACTACTACGGAGGAGACTGAAGACGCTGTTCCGGATGGTCCTGATTCGGTCACAGACAGTACGGAACATGCTGTTCCGGAAGCCCGTAACACATTAGCGTCTGCGAGGAGTGTTCCTGACCATGATCGCGGTAATGGCGTTTCGCTTGATGACTTCGATTCTGACCATTTCTTGGAGGCACTGAGACGTGATCGTCTCTTTGAAGGAAGTGATCCAGATGACCTCAACGTTGGAGTTGACGACTGGCTGCTCGCGCTGGATTCCGACGTTGAAGGTGACGAGGAGTCCATTCTTCTGGACGAGGACAATAGTGAAGATGAAGACGGAAGTGAAGCTGGCGTTTCGGGTGGTGTAAGTGACGACGAGAGCGTGGAAGACTTTGTTGGCGTGGATGATGACGTGCCCGTGGAGTTCGATCTCGTTGAAGCGGACTTGAAAAGACTGCAAGCCGAGAAATGGGACGCACTCATGGAGGATGACTCTGGTCGACTACAGCTTGACCCTGCACCTCTGTACGATGGACCGCATGGCCCAACACGCGCTGCTATGGCTTACGCTACGAGTCCGCTTGCCATGTTCTACTTTTTCCTACCCAAAGAGTTGTGGCGCAAGATTGCTGAGGAAACGAACCGGTATCGGCTGGAGAGTATCCATGAAATAGCTGAATGTATGCGTGAACGAGCAGTACAGAGGCGTCAAACTGTTCCATCGACTATCGTGTACACCGTGGATGAGTACAAGACCAAGTTGCGCCGTAAACACCCCATACAACCCCATGAAATCGTTCGTTTTATCGGCCTTCTCATCGCACGAACATTGGAACCGCGGCGCGAGAGTCTAAGCCGCCACTGGATCACCAAAGTCGAAGGAGCTCTCTCACGTGGTACGTTCGGGCAATTCATTAGCCGTGATCGCTTCCACGACATCGCGAAGTACTTGCACTTCAACGATAATGCTGGACAAGCAGAGAGTGCCGATCGTGCTTTCAAAATCCGGCCGGTACTTCAAGCAATTCAGAAGACTTTCTTCCGAGGCTACCGCCTTGGCGCTCGCATCTCGTTTGATGAAGGAATGGTTCCAATGCGGCATCGGCGCAACCCCATGCGCCAATACATGTCAGCGAAGCCAAACAAGTGGGGAACAAAATTCTACATGACCTGCTGTGCCGAAACCGCTTATTGCGCAAGGTCCGTAGTCCTATTACGGATCTATGATTTTCTTTTACAACGGAGTGTCCGTTATTTGCTCGGGATATTCCGTGAAATGAGGTTGACCTGTTCAGGAGATGACTAACTGTGGTGTGTGCGTGTGTAGGCTGGATATCTATTGCGGTAAAGCCAACAAGGACGAGGATGCAGTCGCTCAACGAGCAGTGGTTCAGAATCTCACTCACGTCCTGCGTGGACAACCAGCTCAGCGGCTTATATGCACGGACAACTTTTATACTTCCATTCCTCTATCGCACAAGCTGCTGCGTATGGGTCATTACCACGTTGGTACTATTCGCAAGGATAGGAAGGGTTGGTGCCGCCAGATTGAGTTCACGCAAAAACGAAGACCCAAACGCATGGCTCGTGGAACGTACAAGATTGCTTCGTGGAGGGGCCATCCAGAATTTGTTGCTTTGGTTTGGATGGACAATAAGCCCGTGCGATTCCTGGCTACCGGCTGCTCTACTCGGCTGACTGATGTGTCTCGCCGCGAACCCGATGGGTCTATCTCTCGCGTGCCTTGCCCACAGCTCGTGCGTGGCAATGGGCGGTGTCGACGTCCACGATCAGCTCAGGCTCCAGCGCTACTCGATTCAGCGGTCGATCAGAATGCGCAAGTACTACAAAACTATTTTTCTGGGCTTGGTGGATATTGCGCTTGTCAACGCGTTTATTGTGCACAAGCTGGCCATGAAGAAGAAACGATTGCCTGTACCGACACACGCTGCATTCATGCGGCGGCTTCACGTTGATTTACTCAACCAGACGAACGTGGACCTCATGGGTGGTGACGAGCTGGCTGCTCTGCTTGCTGAGCCACTACCAGCGCGAGCGCATACGCTGGAAAAGACGGGAGAAATGAACGGCTCGAAGCGCAGGCAGTGGCTTTGCAAGGTGTGTTCTGCATACGCTGGCACCGGCGTACGAAGCTTTGAAACGAGCTACTTTTGCGCGACATGCTCTGCAGCCAAAAAAGGAAGAGTCACGCTATGCAACAAGGCTCGCAGACTGCAACATGGAAGCACTCTTACCTGCAACGAAGTCTGGCATCAGCAGTGGCTGAATGGAACGCGGATTCCAGCGGAGCTTCAGGACAAAATAAGATTTGTGAGCAAACGTAGGGTCGAGGTAGACAGTGAGGATGAGTGAGCGTACGGTTAATGAATGATGGTCATCTGTGAGTCGCGTTTTTGCAAATGCTGTAACCGTTTTGCAGGGAGATTGCAATGAACAGGTTAGTGGACGGATTTTGCTCTGCACATCTTGCCGTCTCAGCCAATCAGGGATCTGAACCAAGCCACGTGTCATGAGAAAAGGCTTGATATAGGATATAAACTACTGAAATTCCGGCATATGTTAATTCATATATTAAGAGTTCCGGATTTCCCGGAACAGCGGCCGTATTAGAAGGGTTAACACAAACGACCAGCAACACAAAACACACAAAACTACACAACACATACAAACACACACACAGAACACAAACACCATCATACCTTATGATACTCAAACCACACACACACACACATACGCACGCCACCGTGCTCATGCCACCAGTCCCGACACCTTTCCACACCTCCAAGTCGTCATGGCACCAACTTTTGTCAATCTTAACCATAGCGAGCCCTTCACCACATTGCCCTCGGTACTGAGGTGATGCCACACGACAACCATATCACAGAACTACTCCGCATAACACCAACTTCGAACTACAACTGTGCTGATTGTTATTTTGAAAGCCAACCAGTTTTTGCTAAAGCCAGAGGGCGACGCAGATAACTGATCTGTGCCTCTCAACCTCTGCCAAACAAACGCTTTGTCGATGCTAATACGTTATGGTCCTTCGTTGCTCCTATTGCCCGACCGTGCAGTTGGTGCGCTAGTCATCATGAACGCAATCGGCGCTGTGAAGCGTTGGGGGTCTCGACTCATGCACCCCCACGCCAGTATTTGCCCAAGCCAAGAACGCTTTTGAATACCCACGCACAGAATGATATATGCAATCAAAGCACTATAATTACACGAGTATGGAAATCAGTATTCAGCGCCACGAGGCAAGTCTAGCAACGGATAATGTCACTCCGTTCCGGATCAATAGCCGGATTGTTCCGAGGTGCTCTGGCGAAACTAGCTACACACGTGACCAAGAACTCGAGTAGTGTGCTGTATAAGTACCTGGTTCAACGCCAATGAGTGGTAGGGAGCATAACGGTCTCCAGTAGGTAACGTGGGAGCAGGGCGAGCAAAAGGATGCGGAAGATAATAGTGCCCTTTTGCGGGTGCTGCCACGCCAACGAGCTGTGCACAAAGCGCACCAACAACTCCCAACAACTCGCCAACGCCAACGCACGATCGCAAAGAAGCAAGCACCCCCGTGGGGCTCGAACCCACGACCACTGGCTTAAAAGGCCAGCGCTCTACCGACTGAGCTAGACGGGTGTACCTTCACACAAATTACAGCAACTTAACACAAACGACCAGCAACACAAAACACACAAAACTACACAACACATACAAACACACACACAGAACACAAACACCATCATACCTTATGATACTCAAACCACACACACACACACATACGCACGCCACCGTGCTCATGCCACCAGTCCCGACACCTTTCCACACCTCCAAGTCGTCATGGCACCAACTTTTGTCAATCTTAACCATAGCGAGCCCTTCACCACATTGCCCTCGGTACTGAGGTGATGCCACACGACAACCATATCACAGAACTACTCCGCATAACACCAACTTCGAACTACAACTGTGCTGATTGTTATTTTGAAAGCCAACCAGTTTTTGCTAAAGCCAGAGGGCGACGCAGATAACTGATCTGTGCCTCTCAACCTCTGCCAAACAAACGCTTTGTCGATGCTAATACGTTATGGTCCTTCGTTGCTCCTATTGCCCGACCGTGCAGTTGGTGCGCTAGTCATCATGAACGCAATCGGCGCTGTGAAGCGTTGGGGGTCTCGACTCATGCACCCCCACGCCAGTATTTGCCCAAGCCAAGAACGCTTTTGAATACCCACGCACAGAATGATATATGCAATCAAAGCACTATAATTACACGAGTATGGAAATCAGTATTCAGCGCCACGAGGCAAGTCTAGCAACGGATAATGTCACTCCGTTCCGGATCAATAGCCGGATTGTTCCGAGGTGCTCTGGCGAAACTAGCTACACACGTGACCAAGAACTCGAGTAGTGTGCTGTATAAGTACCTGGTTCAACGCCAATGAGTGGTAGGGAGCATAACGGCCTCCAGTAGGTAACGTGGGAGCAGGGCGAGCAAAAGGATGCGGAAGATAATAGTGCCCTTTTGCGGGTGCTGCCACGCCAACGAGCTGTGCACAAAGCGCACCAACAACTCCCAACAACTCGCCAACGCCAACGCACGATCGCAAAGAAGCAAGCACCCCCCGTGGGGCTCGAACCCACGACCACTGGCTTAAAAGGCCAGCGCTCTACCGACTGAGCTAGACGGGTGTACCTTCACACAAATTACAGCAACTTAACACAAACGACCAGCAACACAAAACACACAAAACTACACAACACATACAAACACACACACAGAACACAAACACCATCATACCGTATGATACTCAAACCACACACACACACACACACACACACACACACACACACACACACACACACACACACACACACACACACACACACACACACACACACACACACACACACACACACACACACACAGACACATACGCACGCCACCGTGCTCATGCCACCAGTCCCGACACCTTTCCACACCTCCAAGTCGTCATGGCACCAACTTTTGTCAATCTTAACCATAGCGAGCCCTTCACCACATTGCCCTCGGTACTGAGGTGATGCCACACGACAACCATATCACAGAACTACTCCGCATAACACCAACTTCGAACTACAACTGTGCTGATTGTTATTTTGAAAGCCAACCAGTTTTTGCTAAAGCCAGAGGGCGACGCAGATAACTGATCTGTGCCTCTCAACCTCTGCCAAACAAACGCTTTGTCGATGCTAATACGTTATGGTCCTTCGTTGCTCCTATTGCCCGACCGTGCAGTTGGTGCGCTAGTCATCATGAACGCAATCGGCGCTGTGAAGCGTTGGGGGTCTCGACTCATGCACCCCCACGCCAGTATTTGCCCAAGCCAAGAACGCTTTTGAATACCCACGCACAGAATGATATATGCAATCAAAGCACTATAATTACACGAGTATGGAAATCAGTATTCAGCGCCACGAGGCAAGTCTAGCAACGGATAATGTCACTCCGTTCCGGATCAATAGCCGGATTGTTCCGAGGTGCTCTGGCGAAACTAGCTACACACGTGACCAAGAACTCGAGTAGTGTGCTGTATAAGTACCTGGTTCAACGCCAATGAGTGGTAGGGAGCATAACGGCCTCCAGTAGGTAACGTGGGAGCAGGGCGAGCAAAAGGATGCGGAAGATAATAGTGCCCTTTTGCGGGTGCTGCCACGCCAACGAGCTGTGCACAAAGCGCACCAACAACTCCCAACAACTCGCCAACGCCAACGCACGATCGCAAAGAAGCAAGCACCCCCCGTGGGGCTCGAACCCACGACCACTGGCTTAAAAGGCCAGCGCTCTACCGACTGAGCTAGACGGGTGTACCTTCACACAAATTACAGCAACTTAACACAAACGACCAGCAACACAAAACACACAAAACTACACAACACATACAAACACACACACAGAACACAAACACCATCATACCGTATGATACTCAAACCACACACACACACACACACACACACACACACACACACACACACACACACACACACACACACACACACACACACACACACACACACACACACACACACACACACACACACACACACACACACACACACACACAGACACATACGCACGCCACCGTGCTCATGCCACCAGTCCCGACACCTTTCCACACCTCCAAGTCGTCATGGCACCAACTTTTGTCAATCTTAACCATAGCGAGCCCTTCACCACATTGCCCTCGGTACTGAGGTGATGCCACACGACAACCATATCACAGAACTACTCCGCATAACACCAACTTCGAACTACAACTGTGCTGATTGTTATTTTGAAAGCCAACCAGTTTTTGCTAAAGCCAGAGGGCGACGCAGATAACTGATCTGTGCCTCTCAACCTCTGCCAAACAAACGCTTTGTCGATGCTAATACGTTATGGTCCTTCGTTGCTCCTATTGCCCGACCGTGCAGTTGGTGCGCTAGTCATCATGAACGCAATCGGCGCTGTGAAGCGTTGGGGGTCTCGACTCATGCACCCCCACGCCAGTATTTGCCCAAGCCAAGAACGCTTTTGAATACCCACGCACAGAATGATATATGCAATCAAAGCACTATAATTACACGAGTATGGAAATCAGTATTCAGCGCCACGAGGCAAGTCTAGCAACGGATAATGTCACTCCGTTCCGGATCAATAGCCGGATTGTTCCGAGGTGCTCTGGCGAAACTAGCTACACACGTGACCAAGAACTCGAGTAGTGTGCTGTATAAGTACCTGGTTCAACGCCAATGAGTGGTAGGGAGCATAACGGCCTCCAGTAGGTAACGTGGGAGCAGGGCGAGCAAAAGGATGCGGAAGATAATAGTGCCCTTTTGCGGGTGCTGCCACGCCAACGAGCTGTGCACAAAGCGCACCAACAACTCCCAACAACTCGCCAACGCCAACGCACGATCGCAAAGAAGCAAGCACCCCCCGTGGGGCTCGAACCCACGACCACTGGCTTAAAAGGCCAGCGCTCTACCGACTGAGCTAGACGGGTGTACCTTCACACAAATTACAGCAACTTAACACAAACGACCAGCAACACAAAACACACAAAACTACACAACACATACAAACACACACACAGAACACAAACACCATCATACCGTATGATACTCAAACCACACACACACACACATACGCACGCCACCGTGCTCATGCCACCAGTCCCGACACCTTTCCACACCTCCAAGTCGTCATGGCACCAACTTTTGTCAATCTTAACCATAGCGAGCCCTTCACCACATTGCCCTCGGTACTGAGGTGATGCCACACGACAACCATATCACAGAACTACTCCGCATAACACCAACTTCGAACTACAACTGTGCTGATTGTTATTTTGAAAGCCAACCAGTTTTTGCTAAAGCCAGAGGGCGACGCAGATAACTGATCTGTGCCTCTCAACCTCTGCCAAACAAACGCTTTGTCGATGCTAATACGTTATGGTCCTTCGTTGCTCCTATTGCCCGACCGTGCAGTTGGTGCGCTAGTCATCATGAACGCAATCGGCGCTGTGAAGCGTTGGGGGTCTCGACTCATGCACCCCCACGCCAGTATTTGCCCAAGCCAAGAACGCTTTTGAATACCCACGCACAGAATGATATATGCAATCAAAGCACTATAATTACACGAGTATGGAAATCAGTATTCAGCGCCACGAGGCAAGTCTAGCAACGGATAATGTCACTCCGTTCCGGATCAATAGCCGGATTGTTCCGAGGTGCTCTGGCGAAACTAGCTACACACGTGACCAAGAACTCGAGTAGTGTGCTGTATAAGTACCTGGTTCAACGCCAATGAGTGGTAGGGAGCATAACGGCCTCCAGTAGGTAACGTGGGAGCAGGGCGAGCAAAAGGATGCGGAAGATAATAGTGCCCTTTTGCGGGTGCTGCCACGCCAACGAGCTGTGCACAAAGCGCACCAACAACTCCCAACAACTCGCCAACGCCAACGCACGATCGCAAAGAAGCAAGCACCCCCCGTGGGGCTCGAACCCACGACCACTGGCTTAAAAGGCCAGCGCTCTACCGACTGAGCTAGACGGGTGTACCTTCACACAAATTACAGCAACTTAACACAAACGACCAGCAACACAAAACACACAAAACTACACAACACATACAAACACACACACAGAACACAAACACCATCATACCGTATGATACTCAAACCACACACACACACACACATACGCACGCCACCGTGCTCATGCCACCAGTCCCGACACCTTTCCACACCTCCAAGTCGTCATGGCACCAACTTTTGTCAATCTTAACCATAGCGAGCCCTTCACCACATTGCCCTCGGTACTGAGGTGATGCCACACGACAACCATATCACAGAACTACTCCGCATAACACCAACTTCGAACTACAACTGTGCTGATTGTTATTTTGAAAGCCAACCAGTTTTTGCTAAAGCCAGAGGGCGACGCAGATAACTGATCTGTGCCTCTCAACCTCTGCCAAACAAACGCTTTGTCGATGCTAATACGTTATGGTCCTTCGTTGCTCCTATTGCCCGACCGTGCAGTTGGTGCGCTAGTCATCATGAACGCAATCGGCGCTGTGAAGCGTTGGGGGTCTCGACTCATGCACCCCCACGCCAGTATTTGCCCAAGCCAAGAACGCTTTTGAATACCCACGCACAGAATGATATATGCAATCAAAGCACTATAATTACACGAGTATGGAAATCAGTATTCAGCGCCACGAGGCAAGTCTAGCAACGGATAATGTCACTCCGTTCCGGATCAATAGCCGGATTGTTCCGAGGTGCTCTGGCGAAACTAGCTACACACGTGACCAAGAACTCGAGTAGTGTGCTGTATAAGTACCTGGTTCAACGCCAATGAGTGGTAGGGAGCATAACGGCCTCCAGTAGGTAACGTGGGAGCAGGGCGAGCAAAAGGATGCGGAAGATAATAGTGCCCTTTTGCGGGTGCTGCCACGCCAACGAGCTGTGCACAAAGCGCACCAACAACTCCCAACAACTCGCCAACGCCAACGCACGATCGCAAAGAAGCAAGCACCCCCCGTGGGGCTCGAACCCACGACCACTGGCTTAAAAGGCCAGCGCTCTACCGACTGAGCTAGACGGGTGTACCTTCACACAAATTACAGCAACTTAACACAAACGACCAGCAACACAAAACACACAAAACTACACAACACATACAAACACACACACAGAACACAAACACCATCATACCGTATGATACTCAAACCACACACACACACACACATACGCACGCCACCGTGCTCATGCCACCAGTCCCGACACCTTTCCACACCTCCAAGTCGTCATGGCACCAACTTTTGTCAATCTTAACCATAGCGAGCCCTTCACCACATTGCCCTCGGTACTGAGGTGATGCCACACGACAACCATATCACAGAACTACTCCGCATAACACCAACTTCGAACTACAACTGTGCTGATTGTTATTTTGAAAGCCAACCAGTTTTTGCTAAAGCCAGAGGGCGACGCAGATAACTGATCTGTGCCTCTCAACCTCTGCCAAACAAACGCTTTGTCGATGCTAATACGTTATGGTCCTTCGTTGCTCCTATTGCCCGACCGTGCAGTTGGTGCGCTAGTCATCATGAACGCAATCGGCGCTGTGAAGCGTTGGGGGTCTCGACTCATGCACCCCCACGCCAGTATTTGCCCAAGCCAAGAACGCTTTTGAATACCCACGCACAGAATGATATATGCAATCAAAGCACTATAATTACACGAGTATGGAGATCAGTATTCAGCGCCACGAGGCAAGTCTAGCAACGGATAATGTCACTCCGTTCCGGATCAATAGCCGGATTGTTCCGAGGTGCTCTGGCGAAACTAGCTACACACGTGACCAAGAACTCGAGTAGTGTGCTGTATAAGTACCTGGTTCAACGCCAATGAGTGGTAGGGAGCATAACGGCCTCCAGTAGGTAACGTGGGAGCAGGGCGAGCAAAAGGATGCGGAAGATAATAGTGCCCTTTTGCGGGTGCTGCCACGCCAACGAGCTGTGCACAAAGCGCACCAACAACTCCCAACAACTCGCCAACGCCAACGCACGATCGCAAAGAAGCAAGCACCCCCCGTGGGGCTCGAACCCACGACCACTGGCTTAAAAGGCCAGCGCTCTACCGACTGAGCTAGACGGGTGTACCTTCACACAAATTACAGCAACTTAACACAAACGACCAGCAACACAAAACACACAAAACTACACAACACATACAAACACACACACAGAACACAAACACCATCATACCTTATGATACTCAAACCACACACACACACATACGCACGCCACCGTGCTCATGCCACCAGTCCCGACACCTTTCCACACCTCCAAGTCGTCATGGCACCAACTTTTGTCAATCTTAACCATAGCGAGCCCTTCACCACATTGCCCTCGGTACTGAGGTGATGCCACACGACAACCATATCACAGAACTACTCCGCATAACACCAACTTCGAACTACAACTGTGCTGATTGTTATTTTGAAAGCCAACCAGTTTTTGCTAAAGCCAGAGGGCGACGCAGATAACTGATCTGTGCCTCTCAACCTCTGCCAAACAAACGCTTTGTCGATGCTAATACGTTATGGTCCTTCGTTGCTCCTATTGCCCGACCGTGCAGTTGGTGCGCTAGTCATCATGAACGCAATCGGCGCTGTGAAGCGTTGGGGGTCTCGACTCATGCACCCCCACGCCAGTATTTGCCCAAGCCAAGAACGCTTTTGAATACCCACGCACAGAATGATATATGCAATCAAAGCACTATAATTACACGAGTATGGAAATCAGTATTCAGCGCCACGAGGCAAGTCTAGCAACGGATAATGTCACTCCGTTCCGGATCAATAGCCGGATTGTTCCGAGGTGCTCTGGCGAAACTAGCTACACACGTGACCAAGAACTCGAGTAGTGTGCTGTATAAGTACCTGGTTCAACGCCAATGAGTGGTAGGGAGCATAACGGCCTCCAGTAGGTAACGTGGGAGCAGGGCGAGCAAAAGGATGCGGAAGATAATAGTGCCCTTTTGCGGGTGCTGCCACGCCAACGAGCTGTGCACAAAGCGCACCAACAACTCCCAACAACTCGCCAACGCCAACGCACGATCGCAAAGAAGCAAGCACCCCCCGTGGGGCTCGAACCCACGACCACTGGCTTAAAAGGCCAGCGCTCTACCGACTGAGCTAGACGGGTGTACCTTCACACAAATTACAGCAACTTAACACAAACGACCAGCAACACAAAACACACAAAACTACACAACACATACAAACACACACACAGAACACAAACACCATCATACCTTATGATACTCAAACCACACACACACACACATACGCACGCCACCGTGCTCATGCCACCAGTCCCGACACCTTTCCACACCTCCAAGTCGTCATGGCACCAACTTTTGTCAATCTTAACCATAGCGAGCCCTTCACCACATTGCCCTCGGTACTGAGGTGATGCCACACGACAACCATATCACAGAACTACTCCGCATAACACCAACTTCGAACTACAACTGTGCTGATTGTTATTTTGAAAGCCAACCAGTTTTTGCTAAAGCCAGAGGGCGACGCAGATAACTGATCTGTGCCTCTCAACCTCTGCCAAACAAACGCTTTGTCGATGCTAATACGTTATGGTCCTTCGTTGCTCCTATTGCCCGACCGTGCAGTTGGTGCGCTAGTCATCATGAACGCAATCGGCGCTGTGAAGCGTTGGGGGTCTCGACTCATGCACCCCCACGCCAGTATTTGCCCAAGCCAAGAACGCTTTTGAATACCCACGCACAGAATGATATATGCAATCAAAGCACTATAATTACACGAGTATGGAAATCAGTATTCAGCGCCACGAGGCAAGTCTAGCAACGGATAATGTCACTCCGTTCCGGATCAATAGCCGGATTGTTCCGAGGTGCTCTGGCGAAACTAGCTACACACGTGACCAAGAACTCGAGTAGTGTGCTGTATAAGTACCTGGTTCAACGCCAATGAGTGGTAGGGAGCATAACGGCCTCCAGTAGGTAACGTGGGAGCAGGGCGAGCAAAAGGATGCGGAAGATAATAGTGCCCTTTTGCGGGTGCTGCCACGCCAACGAGCTGTGAACAAAGCGCACCAACAACTCCCAACAACTCGCCAACGCCAACGCACGATCGCAAAGAAGCAAGCACCCCCCGTGGGGCTCGAACCCACGACCACTGGCTTAAAAGGCCAGCGCTCTACCGACTGAGCTAGACGGGTGTACCTTCACACAAATTACAGCAACTTAACACAAACGACCAGCAACACAAAACACACAAAACTACACAACACATACAAACACACACACAGAACACAAACACCATCATACCGTATGATACTCAAACCACACACACACACACACATACGCACGCCACCGTGCTCATGCCACCAGTCCCGACACCTTTCCACACCTCCAAGTCGTCATGGCACCAACTTTTGTCAATCTTAACCATAGCGAGCCCTTCACCACATTGCCCTCGGTACTGAGGTGATGCCACACGACAACCATATCACAGAACTACTCCGCATAACACCAACTTCGAACTACAACTGTGCTGATTGTTATTTTGAAAGCCAACCAGTTTTTGCTAAAGCCAGAGGGCGACGCAGATAACTGATCTGTGCCTCTCAACCTCTGCCAAACAAACGCTTTGTCGATGCTAATACGTTATGGTCCTTCGTTGCTCCTATTGCCCGACCGTGCAGTTGGTGCGCTAGTCATCATGAACGCAATCGGCGCTGTGAAGCGTTGGGGGTCTCGACTCATGCACCCCCACGCCAGTATTTGCCCAAGCCAAGAACGCTTTTGAATACCCACGCACAGAATGATATATGCAATCAAAGCACTATAATTACACGAGTATGGAAATCAGTATTCAGCGCCACGAGGCAAGTCTAGCAACGGATAATGTCACTCCGTTCCGGATCAATAGCCGGATTGTTCCGAGGTGCTCTGGCGAAACTAGCTACACACGTGACCAAGAACTCGAGTAGTGTGCTGTATAAGTACCTGGTTCAACGCCAATGAGTGGTAGGGAGCATAACGGCCTCCAGTAGGTAACGTGGGAGCAGGGCGAGCAAAAGGATGCGGAAGATAATAGTGCCCTTTTGCGGGTGCTGCCACGCCAACGAGCTGTGCACAAAGCGCACCAACAACTCCCAACAACTCGCCAACGCCAACGCACGATCGCAAAGAAGCAAGCACCCCCCGTGGGGCTCGAACCCACGACCACTGGCTTAAAAGGCCAGCGCTCTACCGACTGAGCTAGACGGGTGTACCTTCACACAAATTACAGCAACTTAACACAAACGACCAGCAACACAAAACTACACAACACATACAAACACACACACAGAACACAAACACCATCATACCGTATGATACTCAAACCACACACACACACACATACGCACGCCACCGTGCTCATGCCACCAGTCCCGACACCTTTCCACACCTCCAAGTCGTCATGGCACCAACTTTTGTCAATCTTAACCATAGCGAGCCCTTCACCACATTGCCCTCGGTACTGAGGTGATGCCACACGACAACCATATCACAGAACTACTCCGCATAACACCAACTTCGAACTACAACTGTGCTGATTGTTATTTTGAAAGCCAACCAGTTTTTGCTAAAGCCAGAGGGCGACGCAGATAACTGATCTGTGCCTCTCAACCTCTGCCAAACAAACGCTTTGTCGATGCTAATACGTTATGGTCCTTCGTTGCTCCTATTGCCCGACCGTGCAGTTGGTGCGCTAGTCATCATGAACGCAATCGGCGCTGTGAAGCGTTGGGGGTCTCGACTCATGCACCCCCACGCCAGTATTTGCCCAAGCCAAGAACGCTTTTGAATACCCACGCACAGAATGATATATGCAATCAAAGCACTATAATTACACGAGTATGGAAATCAGTATTCAGCGCCACGAGGCAAGTCTAGCAACGGATAATGTCACTCCGTTCCGGATCAATAGCCGGATTGTTCCGAGGTGCTCTGGCGAAACTAGCTACACACGTGACCAAGAACTCGAGTAGTGTGCTGTATAAGTACCTGGTTCAACGCCAATGAGTGGTAGGGAGCATAACGGCCTCCAGTAGGTAACGTGGGAGCAGGGCGAGCAAAAGGATGCGGAAGATAATAGTGCCCTTTTGCGGGTGCTGCCACGCCAACGAGCTGTGCACAAAGCGCACCAACAACTCCCAACAACTCGCCAACGCCAACGCACGATCGCAAAGAAGCAAGCACCCCCCGTGGGGCTCGAACCCACGACCACTGGCTTAAAAGGCCAGCGCTCTACCGACTGAGCTAGACGGGTGTACCTTCACACAAATTACAGCAACTTAACACAAACGACCAGCAACACAAAACACACAAAACTACACAACACATACAAACACACACACAGAACACAAACACCATCATACCTTATGATACTCAAACCACACACACACACACATACGCACGCCACCGTGCTCATGCCACCAGTCCCGACACCTTTCCACACCTCCAAGTCGTCATGGCACCAACTTTTGTCAATCTTAACCATAGCGAGCCCTTCACCACATTGCCCTCGGTACTGAGGTGATGCCACACGACAACCATATCACAGAACTACTCCGCATAACACCAACTTCGAACTACAACTGTGCTGATTGTTATTTTGAAAGCCAACCAGTTTTTGCTAAAGCCAGAGGGCGACGCAGATAACTGATCTGTGCCTCTCAACCTCTGCCAAACAAACGCTTTGTCGATGCTAATACGTTATGGTCCTTCGTTGCTCCTATTGCCCGACCGTGCAGTTGGTGCGCTAGTCATCATGAACGCAATCGGCGCTGTGAAGCGTTGGGGGTCTCGACTCATGCACCCCCACGCCAGTATTTGCCCAAGCCAAGAACGCTTTTGAATACCCACGCACAGAATGATATATGCAATCAAAGCACTATAATTACACGAGTATGGAAATCAGTATTCAGCGCCACGAGGCAAGTCTAGCAACGGATAATGTCACTCCGTTCCGGATCAATAGCCGGATTGTTCCGAGGTGCTCTGGCGAAACTAGCTACACACGTGACCAAGAACTCGAGTAGTGTGCTGTATAAGTACCTGGTTCAACGCCAATGAGTGGTAGGGAGCATAACGGCCTCCAGTAGGTAACGTGGGAGCAAAAGGATGCGGAAGATAATAGTGCCCTTTTGCGGGTGCTGCCACGCCAACGAGCTGTGAACAAAGCGCACCAACAACTCCCAACAACTCGCCAACGCCAACGCACGATCGCAAAGAAGCAAGCACCCCCCGTGGGACTCGAACCCACGACCACTGGCTTAAAAGGCCAGCGCTCTACCGACTGAGCTAGACGGGTGTACCTTCACACAAATTACAGCAACTTAACACAAACGACCAGCAACACAAAACACACAAAACTACACAACACATACAAACACACACACAGAACACAAACACCATCATACCGTATGATACTCAAACCACACACACACACACACATACGCACGCCACCGTGCTCATGCCACCAGTCCCGACACCTTTCCACACCTCCAAGTCGTCATGGCACCAACTTTTGTCAATCTTAACCATAGCGAGCCCTTCACCACATTGCCCTCGGTACTGAGGTGATGCCACACGACAACCATATCACAGAACTACTCCGCATAACACCAACTTCGAACTACAACTGTGCTGATTGTTATTTTGAAAGCCAACCAGTTTTTGCTAAAGCCAGAGGGCGACGCAGATAACTGATCTGTGCCTCTCAACCTCTGCCAAACAAACGCTTTGTCGATGCTAATACGTTATGGTCCTTCGTTGCTCCTATTGCCCGACCGTGCAGTTGGTGCGCTAGTCATCATGAACGCAATCGGCGCTGTGAAGCGTTGGGGGTCTCGACTCATGCACCCCCACGCCAGTATTTGCCCAAGCCAAGAACGCTTTTGAATACCCACGCACAGAATGATATATGCAATCAAAGCACTATAATTACACGAGTATGGAAATCAGTATTCAGCGCCACGAGGCAAGTCTAGCAACGGATAATGTCACTCCGTTCCGGATCAATAGCCGGATTGTTCCGAGGTGCTCTGGCGAAACTAGCTACACACGTGACCAAGAACTCGAGTAGTGTGCTGTATAAGTACCTGGTTCAACGCCAATGAGTGGTAGGGAGCATAACGGCCTCCAGTAGGTAACGTGGGAGCAGGGCGAGCAAAAGGATGCGGAAGATAATAGTGCCCTTTTGCGGGTGCTGCCACGCCAACGAGCTGTGCACAAAGCGCACCAACAACTCCCAACAACTCGCCAACGCCAACGCACGATCGCAAAGAAGCAAGCACCCCCCGTGGGGCTCGAACCCACGACCACTGGCTTAAAAGGCCAGCGCTCTACCGACTGAGCTAGACGGGTGTACCTTCACACAAATTACAGCAACTTAACACAAACGACCAGCAACACAAAACTACACAACACATACAAACACACACACAGAACACAAACACCATCATACCTTATGATACTCAAACCACACACACACACACATACGCACGCCACCGTGCTCATGCCACCAGTCCCGACACCTTTCCACACCTCCAAGTCGTCATGGCACCAACTTTTGTCAATCTTAACCATAGCGAGCCCTTCACCACATTGCCCTCGGTACTGAGGTGATGCCACACGACAACCATATCACAGAACTACTCCGCATAACACCAACTTCGAACTACAACTGTGCTGATTGTTATTTTGAAAGCCAACCAGTTTTTGCTAAAGCCAGAGGGCGACGCAGATAACTGATCTGTGCCTCTCAACCTCTGCCAAACAAACGCTTTGTCGATGCTAATACGTTATGGTCCTTCGTTGCTCCTATTGCCCGACCGTGCAGTTGGTGCGCTAGTCATCATGAACGCAATCGGCGCTGTGAAGCGTTGGGGGTCTCGACTCATGCACCCCCACGCCAGTATTTGCCCAAGCCAAGAACGCTTTTGAATACCCACGCACAGAATGATATATGCAATCAAAGCACTATAATTACACGAGTATGGAAATCAGTATTCAGCGCCACGAGGCAAGTCTAGCAACGGATAATGTCACTCCGTTCCGGATCAATAGCCGGATTGTTCCGAGGTGCTCTGGCGAAACTAGCTACACACGTGACCAAGAACTCGAGTAGTGTGCTGTATAAGTACCTGGTTCAACGCCAATGAGTGGTAGGGAGCATAACGGCCTCCAGTAGGTAACGTGGGAGCAGGGCGAGCAAAAGGATGCGGAAGATAATAGTGCCCTTTTGCGGGTGCTGCCACGCCAACGAGCTGTGCACAAAGCGCACCAACAACTCCCAACAACTCGCCAACGCCAACGCACGATCGCAAAGAAGCAAGCACCCCCCGTGGGGCTCGAACCCACGACCACTGGCTTAAAAGGCCAGCGCTCTACCGACTGAGCTAGACGGGTGTACCTTCACACAAATTACAGCAACTTAACCCTTTTAATACGAGCATTCCGGATAATCCGGAACTTGGTTTCAGAGGTGAAAGTATTCAGGACTCTCCGCTACAGATCATCAATGCTCGAAATCCGCATATAGCGTTTTGTATATGATAATGTTTAGCAGGGCAACTGTAGCGTCCTCGTGCGATGAGACATGAGATATTCGGGAAGTGGATAGGGTCCCGCGTATAAGAATTTGTAGGAGCTGCCAGCCGTTCATTTCAAGACTCGCGCCGAAGGGAAGACATTCACTCTGCAATGGAAGCGTTCATCGATCCCAAGACCTTCCAAGTACTCTGGTTCAGACTCAGGAAGAAAGGGTGGACATTCCGCAAGTCTACAGGACTAAGCAACAACCAGCGTTACCTGCCACCGGGGGAAAGGTTACAGGGACTGAAGGGGTCGACTTCTTTGTCGGTACGCGGCATCGTGTTGTTTCACTACAGTAATGTTTTCCTAACGTTGTATCAATGAAGGGGAGAAGAGCTTGGTGAAGCATTGCAAGCAACAAGGCTGGTTTCCGGATTTGCTGGGGTTGCCTCCGGGTGTCTCTCTCCAGTCGGCTCCAACACGCCCAACGCTCGTCGACTCGACGCCCGACGCTTCGATGCCCCTGAGCGTGACACCGGCCGGCCCAAAGCCGAAGCGTCTGATGCCCGACACCCCGACGCCTTCACTCGTGGAGCCTGCCGGTCCGACACCACCGCTCGATGATAGTGTCATACCATCAAGTATCGCGCCTCCGGCTGTAGTACGTAACCCAACACGTGCTGAAGCAAAGACTGACATTCGTAAGCCGCGGCGTGCGGCAAAAGCAACATCCCAGGACGTCCAACAGCCCTTGAGCCACCCAAGTATGCGTTCCAGTGCGTCGGCAGCATGCTCAATCGGAAGACCTGCAGCAACAGCAAGGCGTAGCTCTGCATCCTCACGTTCATCCGCGAAGAAGCGTCGGACTGGTAAGCCAAGAACATTTTTGCAGCAAATGTGCTTTGACTAACGATGATGTTACGGATTGTGCAGCTCAAGTTATTTCGGATAGTACTGCAGGTGTTCCGGAGATGGCCGATCAACATATTCCGGATCAAGCGACTACTACGGAGGAGACTGAAGACGCTGTTCCGGATGGTCCTGATTCGGTCACGGACAGTACGGAACATGCTGTTCCGGAAGCCCGTAACACATTAGCGTCTGCGAGGAGTGTTCCTGACCACGATCGCGGTAATGGCGTTTCGCTTGATGACTTCGATTCTGACCATTTCTTGGAGGCACTGAGACGTGATCGTCTCTTTGAAGGAAGTGATCCAGATGACCTCAACGTTGGAGTTGACGACTGGCTGCTCGCGCTGGATTCCGACGTTGAAGGTGACGAGGAGTCCATTCTTCTGGACGAGGACAATAGTGAAGATGAAGACGGAAGTGAAGCTGGCGTTTCGGGTGGTGTAAGTGACGACGAGAGCGTGGAAGACTTTGTTGGCGTGGATGATGACGTGCCCGTGGAGTTCGATCTCGTTGAAGCGGACTTGAAAAGACTGCAAGCCGAGGAATGGGACGCACTCATGGAGGATGACTCTGGTCGACTACAGCTTGACCCTGCACCTCTGTACGATGGACCGCATGGCCCAACACGCGCTGCTATGGCTTACGCTACGAGTCCGCTTGCCATGTTCTACTTTTTCCTACCCAAAGAGTTGTGGCGCAAGATTGCTGAGGAAACGAACCGGTATCGGCTGGAGAGTATCCATGAAATAGCTGAATGTATGCGTGAACGAGCAGTACAGAGGCGTCAAACTGTTCCATCGACTATCGTGTACACCGTGGATGAGTACAAGACCAAGTTGCGCCGTAAACACCCCATACAACCCCATGAAATCGTTCGTTTTATCGGCCTTCTCATCGCACGAACATTGGAACCGCGGCGCGAGAGTCTAAGCCGCCACTGGATCACCAAAGTCGAAGGAGCTCTCTCACGTGGTACGTTCGGGCAATTCATTAGCCGTGATCGCTTCCACGACATCGCGAAGTACTTGCACTTCAACGATAATGCTGGACAAGCAGAGAGTGCCGATCGTGCTTTCAAAATCCGGCCGGTACTTCAAGCAATTCAGAAGACTTTCTTCCGAGGCTACCGCCTTGGCGCTCGCATCTCGTTTGATGAAGGAATGGTTCCAATGCGGCATCGGCGCAACCCCATGCGCCAATACATGTCAGCGAAGCCAAACAAGTGGGGAACAAAATTCTACATGACCTGCTGTGCCGAAACCGCTTATTGCGCAAGGTCCGTAGTCCTATTACGGATCTATGATTTTCTTTTACAACGGAGTGTCCGTTATTTGCTCGGGATATTCCGTGAAATGAGGTTGACCTGTTCAGGAGATGACTAACTGTGGTGTGTGCGTGTGTAGGCTGGATATCTATTGCGGTAAAGCCAACAAGGACGAGGATGCAGTCGCTCAACGAGCAGTGGTTCAGAATCTCACTCACGTCCTGCGTGGACAACCAGCTCAGCGGCTTATATGCACGGACAACTTTTATACTTCCATTCCTCTATCGCACAAGCTGCTGCGTATGGGTCATTACCACGTTGGTACTATTCGCAAGGATAGGAAGGGTTGGTGCCGCCAGATTGAGTTCACGCAAAAACGAAGACCCAAACGCATGGCTCGTGGAACGTACAAGATTGCTTCGTGGAGGGGCCATCCAGAATTTGTTGCTTTGGTTTGGATGGACAATAAGCCCGTGCGATTCCTGGCTACCGGCTGCTCTACTCGGCTGACTGATGTGTCTCGCCGCGAACCCGATGGGTCTATCTCTCGCGTGCCTTGCCCATAGCTCGTGCGTGACTACCACGAAGCAATGGGCGGTGTCGACGTCCACGATCAGCTCAGGCTCCAGCGCTACTCGATTCAGCGGTCGATCAGAATGCGCAAGTACTACAAAACTATTTTTCTGGGCTTGGTGGATATTGCGCTTGTCAACGCGTTTATTGTGCACAAGCTGGCCATGAAGAAGAAACGATTGCCTGTACCGACACACGCTGCATTCATGCGGCGGCTTCACGTTGATTTACTCAACCAGACGAACGTGGACCTCATGGGTGGTGACGAGCTGGCTGCTCTGCTTGCTGAGCCACTACCAGCGCGAGCGCATACGCTGGAAAAGACGGGAGAAATGAACGGCTCGAAGCGCAGGCAGTGGCTTTGCAAGGTGTGTTCTGCATACGCTGGCACCGGCGTACGAAGCTTTGAAACGAGCTACTTTTGCGCGACATGCTCTGCAGCCAAAAAAGGAAGAGTCACGCTATGCAACAAGGCTCGCAGACTGCAACATGGAAGCACTCTTACCTGCAACGAAGTCTGGCATCAGCAGTGGCTGAATGGAACGCGGATTCCAGCGGAGCTTCAGGACAAAATAAGATTTGTGAGCAAACGTAGGGTCGAGGTAGACAGTGAGGATGAGTGAGCGTACGGTTAATGAATGATGGTCATCTGTGAGTCGCGTTTTTGCAAATGCTGTAACCGTTTTGCAGGGAGATTGCAATGAACAGGTTAGTGGACGGATTTTGCTCTGCACATCTTGCCGTCTCAGCCAATCAGGGATCTGAACCAAGCCACGTGTCATGAGAAAAGGCTTGATATAGGATATAAACTACTGAAATTCCGGCATATGTTAATTCATATATTAAGAGTTCCGGATTTCCCGGAACAGCGGCCGTATTAGAAGGGTTAACACAAACGACCAGCAACACAAAACACACAAAACTACACAACACATACAAACACACACACAGAACACAAACACCATCATACCTTATGATACTCAAACCACACACACACACACATACGCACGCCACCGTGCTCATGCCACCAGTCCCGACACCTTTCCACACCTCCAAGTCGTCATGGCACCAACTTTTGTCAATCTTAACCATAGCGAGCCCTTCACCACATTGCCCTCGGTACTGAGGTGATGCCACACGACAACCATATCACAGAACTACTCCGCATAACACCAACTTCGAACTACAACTGTGCTGATTGTTATTTTGAAAGCCAACCAGTTTTTGCTAAAGCCAGAGGGCGACGCAGATAACTGATCTGTGCCTCTCAACCTCTGCCAAACAAACGCTTTGTCGATGCTAATACGTTATGGTCCTTCGTTGCTCCTATTGCCCGACCGTGCAGTTGGTGCGCTAGTCATCATGAACGCAATCGGCGCTGTGAAGCGTTGGGGGTCTCGACTCATGCACCCCCACGCCAGTATTTGCCCAAGCCAAGAACGCTTTTGAATACCCACGCACAGAATGATATATGCAATCAAAGCACTATAATTACACGAGTATGGAAATCAGTATTCAGCGCCACGAGGCAAGTCTAGCAACGGATAATGTCACTCCGTTCCGGATCAATAGCCGGATTGTTCCGAGGTGCTCTGGCGAAACTAGCTACACACGTGACCAAGAACTCGAGTAGTGTGCTGTATAAGTACCTGGTTCAACGCCAATGAGTGGTAGGGAGCATAACGGCCTCCAGTAGGTAACGTGGGAGCAGGGCGAGCAAAAGGATGCGGAAGATAATAGTGCCCTTTTGCGGGTGCTGCCACGCCAACGAGCTGTGCACAAAGCGCACCAACAACTCCCAACAACTCGCCAACGCCAACGCACGATCGCAAAGAAGCAAGCACCCCCCGTGGGGCTCGAACCCACGACCACTGGCTTAAAAGGCCAGCGCTCTACCGACTGAGCTAGACGGGTGTACCTTCACACAAATTACAGCAACTTAACACAAACGACCAGCAACACAAAACACACAAAACTACACAACACATACAAACACACACACAGAACACAAACACCATCATACCTTATGATACTCAAACCACACACACACACACATACGCACGCCACCGTGCTCATGCCACCAGTCCCGACACCTTTCCACACCTCCAAGTCGTCATGGCACCAACTTTTGTCAATCTTAACCATAGCGAGCCCTTCACCACATTGCCCTCGGTACTGAGGTGATGCCACACGACAACCATATCACAGAACTACTCCGCATAACACCAACTTCGAACTACAACTGTGCTGATTGTTATTTTGAAAGCCAACCAGTTTTTGCTAAAGCCAGAGGGCGACGCAGATAACTGATCTGTGCCTCTCAACCTCTGCCAAACAAACGCTTTGTCGATGCTAATACGTTATGGTCCTTCGTTGCTCCTATTGCCCGACCGTGCAGTTGGTGCGCTAGTCATCATGAACGCAATCGGCGCTGTGAAGCGCTGGGGGTCTCGACTCATGCACCCCCACGCCAGTATTTGCCCAAGCCAAGAACGCTTTTGAATACCCACGCACAGAATGATATATGCAATCAAAGCACTATAATTACACGAGTATGGAAATCAGTATTCAGCGCCGCGAGGCAAGTCTAGCAACGGATAATGTCACTCCGTTCCGGATCAATAGCCGGATTGTTCCGAGGTGCTCTGGCGAAACTAGCTACACACGTGACCAAGAACTCGAGTAGTGTGCTGTATAAATACCTGGTTCAACGCCAATGAGTGGTAGGGAGCATAACGGCCTCCAGTAGGTAATGTGGGAGCAGGGCGAGCAAAAGGATGCGGAAGATAATAGTGCCCTTTTGCGGGTGCTGCCACGCCAACGAGCTGTGCACAAAGCGCACCAACAACTCCCAACAACTCGCCAACGCCAACGCACGATCGCAAAGAAGCAAGCACCCCCCGTGGGGCTCGAACCCACGACCACTGGCTTAAAAGGCCAGCGCTCTACCGACTGAGCTAGACGGGTGTACCTTCACACAAATTACAGCAACTTAACACAAACGACCAGCAACACAAAACTACACAACACATACAAACACACACACAGAACACAAACACCATCATACCTTATGATACTCAAACCACACACACACACACATACGCACGCCACCGTGCTCATGCCACCAGTCCCGACACCTTTCCACACCTCCAAGTCGTCATGGCACCAACTTTTGTCAATCTTAACCATAGCGAGCCCTTCACCACATTGCCCTCGGTACTGAGGTGATGCCACACGACAACCATATCACAGAACTACTCCGCATAACACCAACTTCGAACTACAACTGTGCTGATTGTTATTTTGAAAGCCAACCAGTTTTTGCTAAAGCCAGAGGGCGACGCAGATAACTGATCTGTGCCTCTCAACCTCTGCCAAACAAACGCTTTGTCGATGCTAATACGTTATGGTCCTTCGTTGCTCCTATTGCCCGACCGTGCAGTTGGTGCGCTAGTCATCATGAACGCAATCGGCGCTGTGAAGCGTTGGGGGTCTCGACTCATGCACCCCCACGCCAGTATTTGCCCAAGCCAAGAACGCTTTTGAATACCCACGCACAGAATGATATATGCAATCAAAGCACTATAATTACACGAGTATGGAAATCAGTATTCAGCGCCACGAGGCAAGTCTAGCAACGGATAATGTCACTCCGTTCCGGATCAATAGCCGGATTGTTCCGAGGTGCTCTGGCGAAACTGTAAGAGGGTTACACGTTCAAGTGGTTACGCAACTTGTAACTCTAACAGTTGCGCTAACTGTTAGAGGTTGGAAACGGACCTCAGGCCTTGGTGTGTGGAGCACACCAATGGATACCATATCATTGGATGGCTCGCGTGCATTTACGCATGTTATTGGTAGAAAGCGAAGCATTTCTACCAATCAGTGCTCTTAAGAGAAATCAGAATTCTGTCAACCACACATTGACAAAACCTTTAGAAACAGATAGCAATCAGATTTAGGAGGTCCATAATTGGCTTGTGCCAAATTCAATAACAGTTCTCATTTTACGGTATTTTGCAGTCTTAATATTGTTATATTTAATTTAATTATATTTACGGACGTAAGTATAATTAATTTAAGTCTAACTAATTGCACGCTTCCTCATACACGTAAGCGCACGTGTACGCCGCCTAATAGGTCTTAATAGACCTATTACACCTGGTAGCACTTTGTAGTCCGTCCCACGACCGACTGCTGTTCGTTCGTATGGAGTCATACGAACGCGGGGTAGAGAACTCCCCCATGGATATCCACGGGGACCCCACACCAGTCCGTGACGCGCACGGACTGCCCCCACCTGTCGGATCCAGAGTGGGAGGCGCTCCAACGACTCTCACGAGTCATTGGTGAGGCAGTGGTAGCGGCGATGCTTCGCACGCTATCGCCGACAGAGCAACATGGTGTTGCTGCCTCGGTGGCTTCCCCGAAGCCACGCGTGGAGTTGTTGAAACTCCACGTGAGTACCTATGCGGGGAAGGAGGACGAGACCCTCCTTCGTTGGCTTGTCCAACTCGACACAGCCGTTGCGGCTCGACGTATCGTCGATCCGATGTCGAAGGTCGCGTTCGCCATGTCATGCTTGGGCGGACGCACGAGGAGTTGGGCCTATGGGCGCCGACTCTCGGATCCTACGTGCTTCAGCACGTATGAAGGTTTTAAGGAGGAGCTCAAGCTTGCGTTTGAGCCCCCGGAGAACGAGTTCAGATCGAGGGCGGAGTTCCTCGATCTGCAGCAGGGCAAGGATGACGTGCATTCCTATGCCCAGCGTGCTCGATACTTGGTATCGAACATAGCGGCCAACCCGGTCGACGAGGCGACCAAGGTCGTCACGTTCATGAAGGGACTGAGAGACGGTCCCGTCAAGACGTACCTCTTCCGAGAGTATCCGAATACTCTCGAGGAAGCTATCAGCCTTGCGATGCAAGAGGAGTTTAGCCGGCGTCAAGCTAAACTCCATGCGAACGCGCCGAAGCCGGCGCGTCCTGTACCGAAGGCGGGAGGTCCGGAGCCGATGGACCTCTCGAGTGCTACGACTGCTGGTCAACAGCAGCGTAAGAGCTTCAAGGTACGATGTTACAAGTGCGGTAACATCGGTCACTTTGCACGCGAATGCACAGCGAGTGTGCATCCGGGCGGGCGTTCAAAAAACGCCAAGGACCAGTAGGCGCGGGGCGTCCTACTGGTGATGCAGTCTCGCGTGTCGAACTTGGACACGCGACGAAGAGGACTGCTGCCCCCAGCGAGAAGCTTTCTTGTTGCAAGTTGCAAGATGACAAGCCAAACCTTGTCATCCTGAATGTTATGTCGAAGAGAGTTAACTCTCTTCGTGCCCTGGTGGACTCGGGCGCGTCGAACAACTTTGTTCGACAGGGAAGTCTTCGAAGTATGGGCTTCGAAGAGGCCGACACGCCTCGCGGCGTGTTGGAGGTGCGGTTGGCAACAGGTGCCACCGTGAGGACCGAGAAGCGCGTGGTCCGTGTGCGCTTCTCGTACAAACGAAGGACGTTTGTGGAAGATCTTATCGTCTTGGTGTTAGGCATGCCGTGGCTTGCACGGCATGACCCGGTGATCAACTGGGAGAAGCGTACGGTCGTACGCTTCAACAGTGTGAGCGCGACAGAGAGCGATGGCCCTGTCAGTGCTACGCATGCATCGGCTGATGCATGTGACTCCCCGGTTGAGGCATCAGCGGCCGCCGCTGCCTCTGATCGCCGCCGGCGACGCTCGACGACTCAGATAGTCGTTGAGAGAAAGTGTGTGTCGGCTCAGATATCTGGATCTGAGTCTGAGCCGAAGGGTCGCCTCAGAAATCAGGTGAATGTGAATCACCTGAGTGATTGTAACGTACCGGTATTACCGGTAGCCTTGGAGGTACTTCAAGCCCCCAAGGGTCGCGTCGACGATTGCGCGTCAGCTTTGATGGCTGACGAAGCCAATAGAATTCCGGTTCAAGGAACCGACGGACAGACGTCAGCTGCGATGGCTGACGTGACAGACGCGCGGCTAGTTCAAGGAACTAGCGATCGTACATCGGCTCCGGGAGCCGATGATACAAACAAAGGCCCGCTAGCCTGCACGGCTAGCGAAGACACGCCGACTGCGATAGTCGACGATGTGGAGGCTCCATCAGCTCGCGGAGTTGATGGAGGCGTGGCGGCAGGAGGTGCTGGCGGTTGCAAACGTCCAGCACCAGAACAACCTGCGTGCTCACGTGCAGGAGGACTGCACGCGATGAGCGGCACTCAAGCGGTGCTTGGTAGTGCGTGTCAGCGGAGCGAGTCCGCTGACGATTGCGAAGACGACCCGTCCAAGGTAGAGCCCCTTGGACGCGGAGCACCTGGAGCGCGGCTCGAGGGAAGACTTTCGCGGCGCAAGCCATTGAAGCTGCGCGAGCCTCAGCAGGAGACTGAGGCTGGTGTTTCTGCTCGGCAGACACCGAGTGTCGAGACGCTGAACGTCTTGACACGTACTGGTACTGGATTGCAGTACCAGAGGATGCGGTTGGAAAATCCACCGACGAGTGCGTCGGCGTTGACCGCGCTTCCAGTCATGAACTGGAAGGGCTTTGCGCGAGAGTTGTTCGATGGACGCATCGAACAAATTTGCATCCTCTCAGAGATTGAGAGGGTGGACCGCGAGGCCGAGGAGCTGAAGCAGCTCGTCGTCGATGGGATCACTGAGGGCTGTGGTGAAGTGGGAATCTTGTTTGACGGAAAGGACCGGCTCGGGATCACTGTGCCACTTTGGTGGTACACCGTCTCCGTGATCACGGTACCGTTTATATGGTACGGTCCGACGGGATCACGAACATGATCGTGGCCCAATCATTCCATCACAAGTCGAACGCGATCAATCGGAGTCCGGTACAATCATTTCGATACACCAGGGTGATCTCAAGGTCGAAGATCGCAGTGATCACAAGGTCGAGATCGCGGTGATCCCCAGGGAATGGTGTAGTCATTCGAGTACACCAAGCGCGATCCCCAGGGAAGATCGAGGTACCATAATTATGGTACATGCTGTGGTGATCGCGGTGTGTGGTGATCGCGGTGTGATCAAGGCATCGTCAAGGCTAAGTACGATTGTGGGGCCAGTTTGGCAACGTGTGGCAGAGAGGCGTCGAGGCTTGGGGGAGAGGTTTAGGGAATTGCATATCAGTGTATAATTTGCCGGCTAGCGAACAAGTGTGTTTTTTTGCTTTCTAGAGAACAAGTGAGTTAACACTCAACAAGAGAGGGAGTTCTTCTTATATATCAAGCGTCCTACCTATTCCAGAGCTGGGAAGTATATTGGCCCCCTCTGACGACCAAGGACTGCGGAGATCTACAAGAAGAAGCGCAAGACGCCTGGATAGCTTGCCCAGGTCGCCCACGCTCCCTTCTCACCCCCCTCAAGATCCCTGCCAGAAGGAGGCAGTCAAGCATCGTATTGGAATCATTGGCCTTTGGTGAACACACCCTAGGACCCCCCGTGGATCTACGCTACCCCGTGATCTACACCCTAACCGACGGCAAGTGAAGAGTTGCCACAAGCCGTCAAGCCGAAACCCAAGTGCCGTCCACACCCACTCAACCCAGATCAAGCCCGACATCTCTTCCGAGTCATCAAGAAGAGCGTAATCGTCCAACCCGACGGGTACACAAGGTGAGCAAGTCTTCAGAGCCCCCCACGGCAAGCGGAGTACCCCCTCCGTCAGTCGGGAGTCCGGACGCCAAGTGTGTGAGTGCCCCTCGCGTCGAGTTTCCTCGCGAGCCACTACGCCACAGGGCGATGACACTCTCAGTGCGAAGCCTAAGAAGCAGCGCTTCGAGGAGCAGAGTTGGGACTCGTTGAGGTCGAGTCCCTACTATGAGGTGCTGCGGGAGTACAAGGATGTACTCCCGGACGAGATTCCTTCGGAGCTTCCGAAGGACAAAGGCGTACAGCACGAGATTGATCTCGTGCCGGGCACGAAATATTGCGTTACACGGCAGTGGCCACTGCCGCGTGAACAAGTTCAAGCGATCGACGACTTCTTCGAGAGTCGTCGTCTTGCAGGTCAAGTGCGGGAGTCAAAGTCCCCGCACAGTGCCCCGACGTTCTGTGTCTAGAAGGCACAGGGCGGCTGGCGCATCGTTCATGCGTACAACAAGTTGATCGATGCGACGATACCGGCGCAGACGCCGATACCGCGAAAAGATGTGATCATTGATTCGATGGCCTTGAGCACTGTCTTCAGTGCTCTAGATCTGCGTGATGGATTGTATCAAATCCTCATGCGTGAGAGGGACATCCCTCTCACAGCGGTAAGCACTCCCAGCGGTATGCTGTGGGAGTGGCTCGTCATGCCGCAGGGACTTAAGAATGCCCCTGCGACGTTCAATAGATGTGTGACTCATCTATTGCGCTCGGTGCGCGACTTCGCACCGAGTTATTTCGACGACGTGTTCGTCCACAGCCGGGCTATAAACGGGAAGACGGACACTGAGATGCACAAGGTGCATCTCCGGAAGCTGCTAGAGCTTATGAGGAAGCATAAGCTCTATGCGAACCTGAAGAAGTGTATCTTCGGGGCGAACGAGATACCCGTGCTGGGGTGTCTCGTGGGGAAAGACGGCGTGCGCCCTGACCCAGAGAAGGTCAGAGTGATCAATGAATGGCCCACGCCATCCAATGTGAAGGAACGGAGGCAGTTCCTTGGGCTTGCCACGTACTTGTGTAAGTACGTGGAGAACTACGCGGGCAAGATTCGCCCGCTGTCACAGCTTCTTAAGAAGGAAGCTGAGTGGATTTGGACGACCGAATACCAGGGGGCATTCGATGCAGTCAAGCAGGGCTTGACTGAGGCTACGATCTTGGCCGTCGCCGACCAAGATCGTCCATTCCACGTAGTGTGTGATGCATCCGATTTCGCGATCGGATGTGCATTGATGCAATACGATCACGAGGGCCGTGATCGTGTGGTCTACTACCAGTCGCGTCAGCTGAAGCCAGCTGAGCGCAACTACCCTGTACATGACAAGGAGCTCCTTGCCATGAAGTATGCACTCGCAAAGTTCCGAGTGTATTTACTTGGGAGTAGACCATTCGTGGTCTACACCGACCACGCATCACTGCGTACGGCGATTAAATCGCCGCACATCTCGCAACGTATGGCGAGATGGTTGTCCTTCTTCGCGGAGTACAACTTCCGGGTGGAGTACAAACCCGGAAGACTCAACGTAGTGGCCGACGCCAACAGTGTTGGCGTCGTGAGGACAAGTGTGCCGTCGTTAACGTCGATTGACGACGTGAAGGACGCGTATGCAAGGGATGCAGACGCGAAGGAGCTGCTGGAGTTCCTCGCAGCACCTTCCGACGAGGCACGTCGGATGCTAACTCCTCATCTTCGAGCTCGTGTACACCGCTATCGTGTACACGAAGGGCTACTGCTGTACAGTGCAGTAGACGACAATGCGGATCGCATTGTCGTTCCGAATGATCATGATCCGCGGCTGCGGATCATGTTCGAGTACCACGATGCCCCTACGGCAGGGCATCCGGGTCGTGAGAAGACATACACTCTTCTCACGCGTGACTTCTACTGGCACCACCAGTATAAGTGGGTACGCAAGTACGTTCGTGCTTGTGAGGTTTGCCAGCGCGTGAAGCCTGCGCCGTTTACGCAGGCTCCTCTTCAATCACTTCCGACTCCGTCGGAGAGTTGGCAGTCCATGTCCATGGACTTTGTCTTCGGTCTTCCGCCCGACAACAAGTGGAGGACAGGCATCGTTGTCTTTGTGGACCGATTCAGCAAGATGGTCCATCTTGCTGCCGTCCCGGCTACTGTTACAGCCGCCAGACTGCGCGACTGTTTGTTGACATGGTGTTCAAACACCATGGCATGCCGCTCGACATTGTGTCGGACCGTGATCCACGCTTCACAGCGCGGTTCTGGCAAGAAGTGTTTACACTTCTTGGCTCACAGTTATCAATGTCGACTGCGGATCATCCGCAGACGGACGGCCAGACTGAACGCGTCAACCGAGTACTGGTTGACGCACTGAAGAGCTACGCACACTCGTTCCCGCATTGGAGCGAGTGTTTACCGATGGCAGAGTTTGCCATCAACAACTCGGTGCATGCCTCGACAGGGCATACATCGTTCTACGTGAATGCCATGCGGCATCCACGTTTGCCGAGCATGCTCGGCGGGGTAGCTTCCTCCTTAAGTGGGGGAGGATCTACGGTTGCGTCTGAACAACCGCAGAGGACAGCTGATGACGTACTATCAGCTGCGGTGACGCGAGCTGCGTCTCGTTCGAGCAGGAATGAGCGCGAGATGTCTGTGCCGGGCACAGACATAGGGGATGATAGCGAGCAGGCAGGGCCTGCTGCGGATGAAGGCGACGAGCTGAAAGGGTTCAGCTCGAATGCGCTAGACTTTGTCCAGCGAAGACAAGCCGTAATACGGTTTGTGCAAGATGCTATCGCAGCTTCTGTCGATCGACAGAAGCTGAACGCAGACAATGTTGGTAGGGGCAACATTAATGAATTCAAAAAGGGTTCATTGTTTTTGTTAGCTACACAAAACCTACCTAAACATGCAGTGTCTGATTTTGGAGCAAGTAAGCTTGCTCCAAGGTTCATCGGGCCGTTCAAAGTCCTTGAACGGCATGGTAACGCGTACCGGCTGGACATACCGTCCAGCATGAGACTCCATCCGACGTTCTACGTCGGGCGGTTGAAGCCGTACGTGCAGCAAGAGTCATCTACGGGTGATGACTCGCCTGAGAGGCCTGGAAGGCCTTCTCGAGATCGCTCACGCGAGCGATCAGAGCGTTCAATCTCGCCCCGAGACCGGACGAGATGTTCGATGCAGTCTGCGCAGCCTGCGCAGCATCAGCACGGAGGACTCGAACCTCCTGCTTCAGAGCAGCCATCTCATCGCTCTGAGACTGCTCGAGCGCCGCAACACGATCGTGCAGGGCACGTTCGCCATGGTCATAGCGTTGACCATACGGAGGGAGTGTTTCCGCCCCCTCCGCCGCCGTTGCGAGACGCGACTGGGTCGATCCGCTGGATAGTTGAGCGGATCGTGGCTCATAAGAGAACGAACCCTCAAGAGGTTCGTTTTCGTATTAGTTGGAGAGGATTTCCTCCCCATCGAGACACATGGGAGCCACGGAACGTCCTGATGGAGGACGTTCCGGAAATGGTGAGGGCGTACGAAGCCCACCATAACTTGCAGGCCTAAGGCTTGCACGGGGAGTGCTGCGGTCACCCACAGCACTTGGAGCTTCGCGTGACTCGAGACGAGCACGGAGCTCCTTGATGTGATCGGGTACACGGGTCGTCGTGTACCCCAGTATATCACGGTCGGAGATACGTGTTGCCAGATGTCGCGAAGTCGGTGAAACTTTTACCGCGGTGCAGGGGGGCGTACAGTGAACCAACGGGCGACAGTACTGAGGACTCTCAGTAGTCGCGGGTTGTGGCGTGTGATACCTTGCGTATCCTCGTCGGTTCGTTGTCTGAGGAATATGACACCTCCCGGGTCAAGTGTTTTTGGGGTGAAGATGGTGGGAGCTCCTTGCGAGGCCAGCGGCGAAGACGTTCGAAGTCTTTGCGGGGTCCTTCTGGAGTCGGAAGCTCTGAGAACCACAAGTGATTCTCAGAGTAGGTAGTCAGAGAAGTAGTGAAGAAGTCTAATAACCAGGCACTTGAATATTGCAAATTCGGCACCTGGAGGCTTAGACTCAGAAGATAATCAAACAATTAACAGAGTTCAATACAAATATACAATATACACAACCGTCACTTATTCTTTCCTGGCCCTTGGACGGTGGGCTAGTACTTCCAGGTCAACTGGGTATGTTTCTCAGACCCCTGGTCGGTCTGAAAACCCGTTCCGTTCGCGCACCACCCTCTAATATAGAGGGAAACAATAAACCAATACAATCGGTTATATACAACAGTCAAGCAAGCGTCCTCAGAGCGACTGTCTAGCTCTGAGAACCTGTCCAAACGAGCAATATGAAATGGGCTACCGTTAGAGACAAGACAAACGACCCAACTAGGAAATGGAATAGGCGGGTCACTTCAGGTCTCTACGTTACGCTGATCTCCGCCTAAAGGGGTTGGAAGAAGGCGAGAGATCACGTAACACCAAACCTTGTTACGGCTGTATGCACAGCAGATGGAACTCGGTAGCTTGTGCTTCACGAGGCAAATTGAACTCTATTTAACATTTGTCTTCTGTCATATCTTCTTCAAACACACACTTCGATCTTCTTCTTGTTCTTCTTTCTGGGTACATTGCAGTCAGTCTTCATATCTCAGGTTGTCTTGGTCTCACTATGTTTCAGGGAATCTTCACTTGGTTTCAGTATTGGAGTCAGTGTGGCGGATCTTGATGAGTGAGCATGATGAGGCATCAGTGTGTAACTCTCAGGTTGTGTATCACTTGATGTCGGACTGGACTCTCTGGGTTGGCTTGGACTCAGTATGGTGAGGCATCGACTCCACTGGGTACATGTCTGGTATGCAATCTTTTGGCTCTGGTATTCATCTTCAGAGCGGTGATCATCATGCTTCTCAGACTTGGAGGCTTGATCTTCAGACATGTGACTTGATTCCCAGGGGTGTAGAGCTATGCTCAATACACATGAAGTCTTGAGTGTCAACTGGAACATACTTGGGCTTATTGGGGGTGCTTGGGACTTGGGGCAATCATCGTGTGAGAGGTCTGGGATCAATATCAGTCTTCACTCTGGCATTGGTCTTCAGAGTGGCATTTCTTAGACTTCTGGTTCTCAGACTCAGAAGCTTGATCCTCAGACTTGAGACGATGATTCCCAGGGTGCAGAGCTTCAATGCTCAATACACGCAAAGTCCTCAGGGGTGTCTTGGGTAGGCGACTA
Source organism: Phytophthora capsici (assembly GCA_030324255.1). Taxonomy (NCBI): domain Eukaryota; phylum Oomycota; class Peronosporomycetes; order Peronosporales; family Peronosporaceae; genus Phytophthora; species Phytophthora capsici. The sequence continues at coordinate 3,808,017 of CM059357.1, read as the reverse complement.
CAGCACGGGACACTTGGGCACTTCGGGCCTCTTGGGTCTTGTGGGTCTTGCTTAGGATCCTTGAACCGTCAATCGTCGCTCATGGGTGTAACGGGACGAGGTCTCTCAGAGATACATTCGATCTGAGAGACTTTCCGCCAGAACTTAGGCACTCGTCGTCGGGGAAAGTCCGGTGGTTGGACTGAGTGCTAGTCTGCCCAGACTTGTGCACAGTCTTGGGTAGCACTTCCAACCCGTTGGGCCCCTTTACAAACAGGCGAAGGATGAATCCACAAAGCGAAATATTACACCACAGAGCCGGTACATATCAGCCGCGTCCCAGCCCCCCTTTCTCCCAGAAGCCAGTATATCCACTCACACATCACAGAGAGCCAGCGACCGTTCGCTCGAAAACCGGAAATAGCAATCTCACAACCGCCCCTCCTGGTCACGATCCATCAGTGAGGAAATTTCTCCCAAACTGTGAATCATGGCCAGGCCTCAAAAACACAGAGAACGTCGGTTCTCAGAGCGACGGGCTGCGGCCACTCTTTGTCAGTTGCCAAGTTTTCAGAGCCTCTGGTCCCCTGTCTCCCTAGCCAATCGAAATCCATCCATCATAAACTCCAAACTCCAACGAGAAACATCCACGCGACCTTTGCGTCCGCATTCTCCAAAAAACTTCAAAATCATCATGTCCGACACCTTCGCGACCCAATCAAGCAACGTTCCTTCTTCTTCTTCGGCCGGCAACGCCCCAGGAGGTGCTCCTGCTTCGGCAACGGCGTCCTCTCTTCAGGGTGGTGGTGATGGCGCAGCCGTCTCGCCTGGTGGCAGCTCAAGCGCCCCAGCCCAAGCGCCGGCGTCTCCACGGGACACCGTGGCCGATACTCGTAATGATGACTCCATGGTGGCCGCGCATGAGGTGCCTCACATGGTGAGCATCTCCGACGTCGACGCTCTTCTCAACAGAGGGCTCTTGACGGAGGTTGGCACCGGAGCGTCAGCGATCCTGCGTCCGGATGTGCCTGCTAACTGGACGGCCAGAGTTCCACATCACGATGGCCCTGTCTTCTTGGTCGGCGTGCCAGCTCGAGCGTCCGACATCCGCCAAGGGAAGCATGTCTCTGACAGTTATGGCGGGCCAAGCTGCCTGGTGGGGTACCAGTACCTCTCGCGTGACGATGTGGACGAGCTCGAGCGCGTCATCCCGAGGTTTACTGAGGATGACATTTTGCGACCGCGTTCCATGGCGACGAATCCCAGGGATCTCGACGGGAGCCTGAACTCCATTGCGGCACAGCGTGAGCTGATGTCTCTCTTGGCTCATCTTCCGGCGGACCGGCTGGCCGAGCGCGTCTTCAAGACTTCGGGCTTCCTGAAGCTCATGGCGAGTGCACACCGTCGTCTCCGGGAACAGGTCGAGGCCCAAGGAGCTACGGCGATGATCGACGCCGCGGCTGCTCAAGGTCGATGCGATGAACTCGCGCGTGAGTGGCTCTTCAACTGTGATTTCTGGTATCGCGAGGTCGGTCAGGCGTTGAATGCCTCTGATGAGGTCGAAAAGCGTCTGAAGTCTGAGATGCAAGACCTCAAGACTCGGTACCAGGATCACATCGACTCTCTGGAGGCTGACAAGTCAGAATTCAAGGCTCGTCTCACCGATGCTGAGGCGCACATCCGTCTCCTGAACGATCGTCCGGTGGTGAAAGCCATTGACACTTGGGGTTTCGCTGAGTTCCTCCAGAAGAACGCTGATGTGTCCGGCAACTGGGACCGGCTTCATGAACTGCTGGAACATTATCAGGACGGCACGGTGGTTCCGTCATCTTGGGACACCGTCATCAACATTACTTCCCTGGACAAGCGACGTGATCCGGTCCCTGACTTCAAGGAAGCTTTCGACAAGGCGGCAGCAGCGTCAAGTTCTGCTGTCACAGAGAAGCCTCCGGTGGTGCTCGACCTGACACGACCCGGCACGTCATCCAAGTCTGGAAAGTCTCCGCCCAAGTCATCTAAGTCTTCGTCCGGGAAGCAGCCACGAGCCAAGTCTACTGGGAAGTCCAAGCTTCACAAGCGATCGTCTCCGCCTAAAGTCCAGCGTCGCCCAAGTCGACATACTCCAGGGAAAGATTCTGTGCGCAGGGCGGGTGAGAAAACCTCCGTCCCTAAGAAGAGCGTTCACACGATGCTTCCTGGGAACGTGGTCTGGAAAGAAGTTCGGCCAGATCTTCGGCAGGCACTTCTGGCAGGGATCAAGTACGAGAAAGCTATGGACTGGCTGAGTTCCGATCGCGCGTGTCATGGCCTCTTCCGTGAACCTCAATTGGTGAAGATGCTCGTCAGTATGATGTACTGGCGGCGTCTGGATGCGACTCCATGGTCCAGCTACGTCCCTGAGGTGTATTACAAGATGGCCGATGAGCGCTTGGATCGTCTTCTGAACCTCGACCAGCTAGCACCTTCTTGGGAGCCTCTAGATGCTCACGTGCCTTACCCGGATGAAGACGTGGAGTCTACGGCAGACGACACCGCGGCAGACCCTGACTTTCAAGCGCCGCCTTCCGATGGATCTCCTTCAGAGGACGAGGATGGTGACGAAGGGTCTGACAGTGGCTCTGAGTCTGATGGTCACACTCACAAGGGTTTCAAGCGTCCTCGTAGCCAGAGCAGTTCTGACACAGATGCTCCGCCGCCGTCGTCCAAGAGAACTAAGATTTACAAGAGAGCCTCGTCGGGACATCGGCGCCAGCAGACTACTCGCCGCCAAGTCACTAAGAACCCATCCTCAGGGTCATCTTCGCGCCGTCGTTCGCTGTCGCACAAGGCGTATGATTCTCTGACGGTGGATGAACTTCAGGTCGTGGAAGTTCCTGACGACAGTGTTCTCTCGTGGCTTTACTTCGGCGTCCGGGTGCAACGGGTCAGCATCTCCAAGTCATCTCTTGGGCAAACTGCCGGCTTCCCTGAGTATGAGATCCACAAGCACGCGAGTGAGTTGGTCAAACGTCGTTGGGACCCCCAGGAGTACACCGCGTTGCTGAGGATGGACCCGACCCCCTGGGATTACATGTTTCAGAATCGCATTCAGAACTTCCACTTCCACAAGCGGAATTCTTTGAGTTCAGCGGCCCGGGAACTTGTCGACTCGTTTGTGACCTGTATGCACAAGCATGCTCAAGCGTTCTGGGAAAGAACTCACTGGGTCACAATAGATGTTGACGCCGACGCTCGTTCCGCAGATCTCTACAGTCAGCGTGCAGCCCGTCGGAACGCTCTTCTTCGACAATACCGCAAGTTGGTCAAAGAGTCTCAAGCGTGCAAGACCTTCCCAGAAACTCTCTCCTACGAGCCGGGCATCTGGACTCTCAGTGACAAGCTATGTCCGTGGATCTGGCAGGACCCTCACGTAGCTGATCTCGGTGGCCCAGACCCTCTCGACTTGGACGAGCAACTGGAAGAGCTGGATGACGAAGAACCCGCGCGTACTCAATGGGCCACTGCGCTTGCTGACTCTGTCTGGATGAAGTTCGTCCCGGACAGCCTGAAACAGGAAGCAATTCCTTCAGCAAAGCGCGACTCCAATCCCGTGACTCGCCAGACATTCTAACATCCAGGTGTCAACTTCTTCTGGGAATCGCATCTTCATTCTCATTCTTCTTTATCTCGTAGCGTAATCACCATTCAATACAATTCCCAGTTATAATCACCATCAGTATCCTTGAGTATCATCATCCCATTTTCAGTGTAACTTGCATCCATCAGTTCCCCACGATAATATCCATAGTGTCACTTAACCATTCGAAATTTCACAAGTCACTCTTAGCATCAAAACGTTCTCCCCAGCCACTTCTCCATCAACAGTCTGAAAGACACTTCTCTCAAGAAAGGAACTCTGAAAACGATTGCTCTTCAGAATCTCTGAGGTCTCAGAAATCATCTTCAGACTTCTGAAGAAAACTGTGACGTTAAACTCTGGGGTGGTCGTCTCCAGCTTGCATGGCTTGGAAACGGGCCCTTGCTCGTGCACTTTGGTTGAACTCGTACAGCAGGGCTCCACGGTTCAACTTCGACAACGGTAGCCACTCGGTTTCATCGTACCCTTTCCACTTGACGAGATATTCGCGAAGTCTTTTGGACGTTCGGGTTCGCTTAATCCATCGTGTGTCCAGGATCTTCTCCACTTCGTACTCATCATTTTCGGAATCAGGCTCCCAACTGTCTTCTGGAAGTAGCGCTGTATCGAAGTCATCACCCTCAACAATCGTCAGTTCCATCGTGGGTCTTCTGGGGAACACAGCTCTGGGTTTCAGTCGGCTTACATGAACCCAAGGGTTCACGCGATAGCCTGAGCCTTCGACCTTGAGCCTTACACGGAAATCGTCCAACATCTCTTCGATTCGAAATGGTCCATGCCACATGTGTGCTAGCTTGCGGCTCAAGCCCGTTTGTACTTTGGGGATATAAAGCCACACAGCATCACCTACGGCGTACCCAGACTTCAGTCTCTCCGAGAGTTCGTTCCACTTCCGAGTCTGTTCCTCAGAACGCTTGAGCTTCGCTTTCTTCTGCAAATCTTCAGCACATGCCTGAGCGTAGCTGTAATCACGTTGCATCTTCCGGCGCCAATCATATGCGGTTCGTTCTTGGACAGTTGAAGGTTTTGGGCCAAGCATAGCTGACACAGTCCCTTGAGCATCCCATCCGTGTACCAAGTAAAACGGTGTCTCCAGACGTGTCGCATCAAAGGACGTGTTTAAAGCAAACATCAACCGCTCAGCGTGGTCATCCCAGTCACTTTGGTCAGCTTCTGCGACAGAGGCTCTGATGCTCCGAATCACCGTTTGGACGGATCGTTCCTGCTGGCCATTGGCTTGCGGACGGTAGCCCAGAGTAGCCCGTTGCCTGCTTCCCAGAAGCTCTCGAAAGCATCTGAAGACCTCGCTCATGAAACGGGGATCTTGATCATGTCGCATCAAAGAACTTGCTCCAAAGTGCCTGAAAACCGTTTCTTCGTAGGCCTCGGCCACATCCTGGGCGGTAGTGATACTCATAGGTTTACACATCACATACCCTGAGAACATGTCTTGGAACAGTAGGAGAAACGTGTTACCCCTTGCGGACTTCGGCATGTGCGTCACGAAATCCATGGACACCACTTCGAAAGGTCGGCTGGGCTCGATATTCCCAGGCGAAGGTCCAGGATTCGGAGGACGCCCCTTGCCACTGGCGCAATCTACGCACTCTTTGACGAATCGTTCAACGTCAGCGTACATGCCCAGCCAGTAGAATTCAGAGATCAATTTCTCAAATGTCCGCTTGATCCCCTGATGACCACCTTGATAGTCTTCATGGGCATAATGCAACAAGTCGAGACGCAAATCACTGGGAACCACAAGTCTGAGTTCATCAACGTTGTCCCTCGGGCGTTCCCTGGTGGCACGACTCAGGCGGTAGAGTACATTCCTGGAATCCAAGACGAAGTCTTCAGCAATTCTCGCAAGCTTTCTGGCTCGGGGACGTGGTAGGCCTCCCACGTCACCTTTTAGAAACTTGATGAGTTCAGCCAGCTCCGGGTCTTGGTCCTGGTGTGCTTTGATCCGCCTCCATCGTTCTGCTTGGAACTCAAGCGGTCCCATAGGATCTCCGGGGAGCTCTTCATTCTGAGCTTGCGCACGAGTCACAGCAATCAACACTTTGGCCGCTAACGGCAACGGGGCACACGCTGATCCAGGGGTTGGTTCTTCTGTCGTGTGATTCTGGGACTCCTGAGTCTCTGAGACTTGAGCGTTAGACTCTTCATGGACATGGGGCTTCATCAACTTCTCATGGATCTTGGACACCAAACGTAAGTGAGTAAACTCGTCAGCGTCCTCGACTTGCCATGATCTACCCATAACCAACGTTTTTGACGTGAGGTAATCTGCCGCCTGGTTGTAGTCCCGTTTCACATGCACCAATCGCAGAGTCCGGAATTTGACTCTCAGAGATTCAAACTCCGCCAGACGTCGTTGCAAGTTCGGCTGATTGCAGTTGATTATGCCTTGGGCCTGTCGAATGGCGATGCGTGAGTCTCCGACAACAACAAGTTCTTGGATCCCATGCCTCAGAGCCATCTTCAGCCCATTCACAAGCCCGCAATACTCAGAGTCGTTGACTGTGACATCTGTCAAAGCGTAGCCTTGAGCTTCAAGAACGTTCCATCCAGGAAGTTCCCAGAGTATGCATCCGCAACTCCCAAGGCGCGTCGACGTCTTTGCGGCTCCATCGAAACTCAGAACACATCCACTGTAGTCAGCTTCCAACATCTCCACGCTAATCGGCGCTGGGGGTTTGACGCGCCCCTTGGCCGGAATCAAATTCTCAGAGATCTCATCAAGATGTTCTCTGGGGGTAATACCGGCTCCCAATATGGCGGGGAGGCCGTCTTCATCCCGTTGGATCCTGCGAATTTCCAAGTTCCAGTGGGATAGCATCAGCCCCCACTTGACACTTCTGCCGTCCGCAGAACTCGAGGTCAATAGCCACTTCAGGACTGAATAGCGAGTATACACAATGATCACTGGGCTCGACTCAACCAAGGCTCTGAAGTTTTCTAGAACTCTGAGAATCGCGACAACTTCCTTCTCAGCAATGTGGTATCGTAGTTCGGAGTCATTCAGCACACGTCCTGTGAAACGAACCGGGTGGATTACCCCGTCGTATTCCTGACCTAGGACCGCGGCTGCAGCCCACGGGTTTGCATGCGGAATGATGACAAACGGCTTCGAACGATCTGGATGTCTGAGAAGTGGAGTCGATACGATCTTGAGTTTCAGAATCTCGAAGGCTTCCTTGGCACGGGCCAAGTCTCTCCCGGTTCGGATCTGTTCATCTGTCAACTCGTACAGCGTAGCAGCGATCACGGGTAAGTCCTCAATAAACTTGTTGTGGTAGTTCAGACTCCCCATGAAGCTCTGTACGCCCTTGAGTGTCGACGGGAACGGCAAGTCTTGGACTCCCTTGGCAATCTTCGGAGTAGCTCTCAGTCCTTCAGCACTAATCTCATGCGACAGGTACGGGATCGAAAGTTTTCCGAATTCACTCTTGGGCAAACTCACAGAGATGTTCCAATAACGCAGTCTGAAAAGCAGAGCGTTCAGGTCCTCGCAGAGCTGGTCCCACGTTGGAGCACCATGTGCGATGTCATCGATGTAGGAGCTTCGGCCCAACACCGGCCCAATGAAAGACGGGATAGGGATGTTCCTCTGGAAGACGGTCATCTGCTCTGTGAGTCCGGCCGGTTCCGACTTTGAGACATCACTCTCAGAAGGCGCCAGGGGATCCTCAGACTTTCGAGACGTCAGCTTCAGGAAATCCAATACATCAGTGTCGACATCCGCTTCCTCTTCAGGTGACAGCCGTACAAAACCCCACAGACAATTGTCCAGCATCGCTTGATACACTAGTGGAGCATTCTTCAGACCGAAAGGCATTCTAACCCACTGGAAATGTCCGAATGGACAGATGAAAGCAGAAATTAACCGAGCACGTTCCGTCATTTTGACAGCCCAAAAACCACTTGCCATATCCAAACTCATGAACCACATTGCTGACTCGAATCCAATCAAGAGATCATCAATCAGCGGTAACGGGTAATGCGACAACTGGATAAAACCATTCACTACACGATAGTCGATGCACATCCGGATATCAACACCATTCTTCTTCAGAACAATCACAATCGGCGATGCCCAGGGGCTACTCGAGTACTCAATCAATCCAGTTTCCAGGAGCTTCTTAAGAAGTTCATACACCTTCACCATGAGATGTGGCGCGACAGATCTCGGACGTTGGGCGACCGGTTTAGCGTCACCTACATCGAGATCACAGACCACGCCCCTTGCCGGTGCGGGTGCAGCATTTCCATCTCCCAGAAAACCTTCCTGTGGTACTTTAGAATATCTCTGAGTTTCGACTCCATCTCTGGTGTCGTCTTCCCCGGGACTCCGACATCTGCGGTATCGATGTCGCACTCTGGAGTGAGTTCTTCGAGCTCAGGCAGCATAACTAGCTGGTCTCGCAACTGAGCCAGGAGTTCGGTTCCTTCTCGCATATAAACACCAGGTTCTAAGTCCAGATCTTCGTTCGTGACTCGCATACAACGCTCATACTCCATTCGTAACTTCTCTACCGGGGTCCCAGGCATGCCTGAGATTGGTATGTCCCACGATTCATCCGTCACGTCCGGGCCATCAGCAATCTGATCACTCTGAGACTCTGAAGCCGAAACTGAGACGTCGTCAGACTCTTGCAACTCGCTTAAGGAATCAGCAACTCCGTTTTCTGGCGCTTCTCGTACTTCGGTGTCAGGGAACGTGTCCAAATCACTAGTATCAACACTCACATCCCTCATCAGCAGCTCCTCCTTTTCCTGAGGATCATCTGTTTGCGTGGAGACGTCCAGAGCAAAACGGACACGTTTCGTACGGGTAGCCACGGAGGGTCTCACAAATTGAACGCGGGCGTTATCCATTCTCGAACGCTGCAATATCTTGGTCGGCCATGGATACACGGGGCGATCCACACACGGAGGTTGTGGCATCAGAGCTTCCAAATCGGCTTCATGCTTCAGACGTTTCTTAGTTTCAGGGGACGGGGTGTTCTCCAAAATGAGCACTTCCCAGTCTCGATAGGCAGCAGAGCCTGGCCTCACAAAACGACCATGTCTCGGAAAGAATCCATACTCCACAATCCTTGCAACGTCTGAGAACTCGTTCACCCAGGTGTTCTTGTCAGAGATGTTCACGACTCGGACAGCGACTGGCCATGACCGGGCTGCATAAATCAACTGGGTCACCCAGCGATCTCCTCGTCCAGCCCACACAACTTCACGTTGCGGATTCGTGGGTCCATAGTCAATCTTGACGATAAACTCCTCTCCTGGACTCAGAAGTACAGCTTCATTTGGTCTAACGGCTCTGTTTCGCCCGATATGATCACCAGGCTCCCAACTGCACATCATCACTACGACTTCGTCTGGAAGTGATACCAATCCTTCTCGAACACTGATCCTCAGACCAGCGGCAAACATGAATCCCATTCCCAGAAGCACATCTATCCCTTCACCGATATTCGCAACCCAAACATCCACAATGTAAACCACTCTCGGCCCGAGAGTAAGCTTGATCTCAGCACTGGCGCCGATATACGTCGGAACTCCTCCCATCCCAGACACCTTGGTTTGTTTGTGCGACTTGAGTCTGAGTCCGAGCTTACGCGCAAAGTCGTAACTCAGAATGTTGATAGTCGCCCCTGTGTCCAGGAGGATCTTGGTCCGATGATCGTTTACAGCGCCATGTACCATCACCACATCACGCTTTGCAGGATCAGGGTAATGGTCCTCCCACCAGCCATAGCATTCACCATCCTTCAGACGAAATTGAACAGTATCGTCAGAATTCTGGTCCTTGTCTTCTACCATTTCTAGTAACACAGTTCCCAGACTTGGTCGTTCAGGGAGCATGGTTGGCTCTTGGGTTAAAGCGGTCATACATTGTTCGTGGTTATCTTGAGTTGTGGTTTTCAGCTCAGGCCCTACGTACACTAGAACACATAACTCTGGGGTCTTACCTAGCCCGGCGCGTTTCGGATCCCCATCCGACGGCCTTATTGGTTTGACTGTTTCCCAGAGTTCGCCTCATCACCCAGGAGCTTCTCCAAGAGGTGATCCGGCATGTCCTTTAATACGCCTTGACGAGCCAATTTTTTCAGGGATTCCAGAGTCTTCAGGTCTTCACACGGTCTTCCGGGGTGCAGTCTTCCGCATATTTCACAGGGCGGTACACGACACATCCGGGTCGGATGTCCTTTCTCCAGACATCGGTCACATGTTAAGTCTCTCCAGCAATCTTCTTCGGAGTGGCCAGAGCGATGACATTTTTCGCAGAACTTGTTCCAGTAACCCGCATTGTCACGGCGCGTCTGGTTGAACCCTTGACTTGACGATCCTGTTGGAGACTGAGGTGGCGGGCGCCATCCCATATTGTCCATCACTCGGTATACTTCATTCGTCAAAGTCTGGGTCCAATCTGCGCCTCCGGTAGAAGGGCTAGCTGTCGAAGTACTTCCAGTCATCTGTGCAGTATTCTCATCACGACTGGATCCTGAGGTCGTTGTCTGATGTCGGGCGCTTTCGCCTTGGGATCTGGAACTGTTACTGTTCCTCTGATACTCTCGATGATCTCCAGAGTCGCTATCTTCCGAATCCTCAGAGTCGACTTCTTTAGCGACATAAGTCCTGTGCATGCGCTTGGGTTTGAATTGTCCTCGCGGAATGTTATCAGCTCTGAAGTCCCGGGGTTTGGTGGCAGTTGTGTCACGATCTCCAGTTCTCCAGACTTCCTCATCTTGCAGTATGGCATACTCCAGGTCAGAGATACTCTTGAACCTCTGTCCTTGCAAGGAGGTTTTCAGACGCGGATCATTCAGCTTGGTGATGAAACGCAGAACATGCTTCTCCAGACGCTTGGACGACTTCCTGAAATCGATATCGGCTTTCCCAGCTGCAGAGTTCAGGCGATAGAAGAATTCCAGAGGAGTCTCGGAACTCTTCATTTCCATGGTGAAGTACCTCTCAGAATAGGACGATCTCGCTTTGCAATAGCGTCTCTTGAACTCAGATGATAACTCTTTCCAATCACGGGACACACTCTTCGGCAACTGGTTAAACCAGTCACGGGCAGATGTTGGGAGCTTCAGCTTGAGTTCTTGGATCCGAGTCTTGGTACTCCAACCTCCCTGGGAAGCCATGTTGGTGAATTTCTCCCACCAGTGTACTCGCTCTCTCAACGTAGCTCTTGGGTCAAACTCTCCTAGCGTGTTGGAGTTAATGAACGGCCGAAAAGAGAGCAGCGTTGTTCCTGATTGCGCCGAATTCGCAGCAGTGAGGTTCACGACTTCTCCTGGCTCTGAATCCTCTGACGAAGAACTCTCAGAGTCTGAACTGGAGTCATCAGATCCTCCACCAGGTCTGGGGGTCCTCCCATGGCGTCTATCACGGCGTGGAACGCGGCGCTCTTCGCCGGAGCGTCTAGCGTTGTCATCCTGCCTGGAATTTCGCCGGGAAGTCGTCCAACGCTTGGTATCGGTCTTGTCCTCAGTGCCATGCGTTGTCTGGGGTGCCTGCGTCGTCGTAGCGCTTGCAGCGGCGGCGCCAGGCCTCTCAGCCTTCACTCTTCCTCCATTAGCGGCGTCGGAAGCGGAGACTGACTGTTGAATGGTCGATCGCCGTCGAAGTGACTGCTGGAGAGCCGGTGAATGCGACATAGGTGCAACCCTACCCCTGATTACGTCATTTCTGATTTCTGACCCAGATAGTGGGTGCGAAGTTGACGTAATCCCAGATAGTGGGTGTGAAGTTGCAACTTCAGGGATTGCAGGGTTGGACACCATTGTTGCAGTTGCCAAATCAGGGGAAACGACTCCTCGGACTCCTTGAACCTGGGACAATGTCGCCCGAAGGTTTCGCAATTGTCCGGCCTGGAACTTCTGAACGTTCTGAGAAGCTTCTTTCACCTGGTCGCGTTCTGCTTCCACTTCCTTCACTCGTCGATGTAGCGTTTCCATTTGCGAAATCCAGTCACGTTTCATCTCGTCTGCCGTACGTGCATGCTCGGCTTCGACCTCGGCTTCCCGCTGTTTCCATCGGTCCGCGTACTCCGACCCCAGGCGCTGTTTCTCAGACGCTTGAAGTGCAGTTCTTAGACGTTCAACTTCCGAAGAAGGTTCCGACACTCGACTTCTGCGTTCTTCCAAGTCTTCAGCGCGCCTTTGAGCTTCCAGCCTCGCGTTTTCCGACTCCAACAGCTTATCCGTCAGCGTTTGAATCTGACGGCGCGCTTCTAAGTCGCGTTGTTCACGATGCCGTTCGCGTTCCATGGATGCCAAGCGTTCCTGTGCCAAGAATTCCATCTGTGCTTGTTCCATCCGAGCCTGCCACTCCTGCTGCTGTCTCATTACGTTCAATTCGATCTGGGCAGGCCCTGATCTCTGGGAACCAGTGACTTCCGACTTCAGCCGACTTGACGCAACGGAGCTCGAGCGCCTGGAAGATGGTCTCTGGGATTTCTCGCTCCTCACATCTCGACGATGCTTGTCGTGACTCGCCCCTTGACTTGAGATTTCGGATGCTTGAGCTATCGGTGCAAGTCTTCTGAGATCCAACTGCATGGTCTGGGAATCATATGATCATCAGACACTGGACTTGGAGTTTCGGGTTCTGCTTCGGTCATATCAACGTCCTCTTGTTCTACCTTCACGGGCAGTGTGGTCCTGGTCACTTGGATGCTCATTTCGTTCCCGGCGGTGATTGTTCCTGCACCAGTTTCCTGAGCGACAAATGCCAAACCTCCTCCCACAAAGGGCATATGTGAGGACGCCCCTCGACCCACAGACATCATGGACTCTTCTGAAGAACTTCCTCGCGACGTCTGGAGCCCAGACGACGGGTCGTCCGAAGTCCTTGATGTGCCAATGACACTGGGGATGCTTGCAGCCATCGCAGGAGTCCGGAGATCACCACTCTGATTCTCGGAACTGAGCAATGAAGATTCCAAGCGAGTACTCTCGGAACGGCTTCCATACACAGGAAGAGAGGTCAGCGACGGTGTCGACATTATCGACGGAGTTGACGGAGCTTGTAGACGTGGCGGTCCATGCTGCAGGCGCTTGGACTGCGGCAGTTCTCCACTGGCAGACCCATCAGAGCTGTGTGTCACCCTGAGTCCGGTTACTCGAAGCCTCAGGATCAGCTGTCGGCCCCTAAGGTCAGCTTCCTTGTCCCTGAGCGTGTCACCTTCGGCCTCCTGGTTAGGTGTTCCTGGCAGCCTGGTGTATGACAACTGGTTGGTCACCGTAGCCCACTCGACAAGTTCCAAGGCAAGCCTGCCCTGAAACTCCAAAGCGATAGAACGCATGAGGACGTCGGAGACTCTCGATGCCATACTGTCAGACCACTTCGGGATCAAGTTCTGGAACTCGAACCCAGCCTCGAACAACATTGTCTGGAGAATTGAGACACACTCAATGGGAGTCAGCATGCCTACTGGAATCTCAGCATACGTCAGGTCTTCGACTAAGCCAAAGCTGTGTCGTCTCAACCCGAGCTCGGATATCCAAGATTCTTCAGGGCTAGCGGCGGAGTACCTCCACTTCACGTAGTCTCCAGTCATGGCAGCCGCCTTCTGAAACGCGTTAGCATCTGGCTTCGGCGTCGGCCACGCATAGTCCACGTTTGGTGGTATAATCCTCCCAGCTCTCTCGCTCCTCCACCGACGAAGCTGGTGATGAACATACTTCACAGCGCGTTCACCGTCCAGGGAGTCGACCTTTCCAGAGTCATCCGACGGTGTCTTCAGCGAATCACTGGATCGCATCAGCGCATCTTCCGATAACAGGTCGTCAGACTTCACAGTCTGAGCCTTCTCTTCCACAAGTCCGGGTTCTGGCTTGACCTCCACCTCAGACTTTCCCGAAGACGTCGATGCAGACCGCAAGTCAATCTCCGGGGGCTCAACCAAATCGGCGCCTCCCTCAGACGCCTCATCACCACCCTCAGGGGCGGTGGCCTCTGCGACATCAGATTCCTCGACATGCGAAGAACTGCCCTGCGAGCCTTGGTCACTGGAAACGGCAGGCGCTCCCTGGGATTCCGGCTCAGCAGCAGGCTGCTCCTCGACGACAGACTCTGCGACGCTCACACTCTCGGCTGCCCCCTTCTCGCGTGCAGCCTTCTTCCTCTCGCGTGCCGCCCTCTTGACAGCATCCAGATCAGGCTGCTCCTCCGGCGGCAACCCTTGAAGACGTTTCGATTGCCGTGTTACCACGGCACGACCACGACCGCGTCTTCCTCCTCGTGTAGTTCCAGGCGAAGCCATCTTGGTTATCGACGCTTGACAGGAACTCCTCTTCTCTTCAATACTTGAATCCGGTGATATCTCGATACTCAAATCCGGGCACGCGCACCAGTTGTCGCGAAGTCGGTGAAACTTTTACCGCGGTGCAGGGGGGCGTACAGTGAACCAACGGGCGACAGTACTGAGGACTCTCAGTAGTCGCGGGTTGTGGCGTGTGATACCTTGCGTATCCTCGTCGGTTCGTTGTCTGAGGAATATGACACCTCCCGGGTCAAGTGTTTTTGGGGTGAAGATGGTGGGAGCTCCTTGCGAGGCCAGCGGCGAAGACGTTCGAAGTCTTTGCGGGGTCCTTCTGGAGTCGGAAGCTCTGAGAACCACAAGTGATTCTCAGAGTAGGTAGTCAGAGAAGTAGTGAAGAAGTCTAATAACCAGGCACTTGAATATTGCAAATTCGGCACCTGGAGGCTTAGACTCAGAAGATAATCAAACAATTAACAGAGTTCAATACAAATATACAATATACACAACCGTCACTTATTCTTTCCTGGCCCTTGGACGGTGGGCTAGTACTTCCAGGTCAACTGGGTATGTTTCTCAGACCCCTGGTCGGTCTGAAAACCCGTTCCGTTCGCGCACCACCCTCTAATATAGAGGGAAACAATAAACCAATACAATCGGTTATATACAACAGTCAAGCAAGCGTCCTCAGAGCGACTGTCTAGCTCTGAGAACCTGTCCAAACGAGCAATATGAAATGGGCTACCGTTAGAGACAAGACAAACGACCCAACTAGGAAATGGAATAGGCGGGTCACTTCAGGTCTCTACGTTACGCTGATCTCCGCCTAAAGGGGTTGGAAGAAGGCGAGAGATCACGTAACACCAAACCTTGTTACGGCTGTATGCACAGCAGATGGAACTCGGTAGCTTGTGCTTCACGAGGCAAATTGAACTCTATTTAACATTTGTCTTCTGTCATATCTTCTTCAAACACACACTTCGATCTTCTTCTTGTTCTTCTTTCTGGGTACATTGCAGTCAGTCTTCATATCTCAGGTTGTCTTGGTCTCACTATGTTTCAGGGAATCTTCACTTGGTTTCAGTATTGGAGTCAGTGTGGCGGATCTTGATGAGTGAGCATGATGAGGCATCAGTGTGTAACTCTCAGGTTGTGTATCACTTGATGTCGGACTGGACTCTCTGGGTTGGCTTGGACTCAGTATGGTGAGGCATCGACTCCACTGGGTACATGTCTGGTATGCAATCTTTTGGCTCTGGTATTCATCTTCAGAGCGGTGATCATCATGCTTCTCAGACTTGGAGGCTTGATCTTCAGACATGTGACTTGATTCCCAGGGGTGTAGAGCTATGCTCAATACACATGAAGTCTTGAGTGTCAACTGGAACATACTTGGGCTTATTGGGGGTGCTTGGGACTTGGGGCAATCATCGTGTGAGAGGTCTGGGATCAATATCAGTCTTCACTCTGGCATTGGTCTTCAGAGTGGCATTTCTTAGACTTCTGGTTCTCAGACTCAGAAGCTTGATCCTCAGACTTGAGACGATGATTCCCAGGGTGCAGAGCTTCAATGCTCAATACACGCAAAGTCCTCAGGGGTGTCTTGGGTAGGCGACGTACAGCACGGGACACTTGGGCACTTCGGGCCTCTTGGGTCTTGTGGGTCTTGCTTAGGATCCTTGAACCGTCAATCGTCGCTCATGGGTGTAACGGGACGAGGCCTCTCAGAGATACATTCGATCTGAGAGACTTTCCGCCAGAACTTAGGCACTCGTCGTCGGGGAAAGTCCGGTGGTTGGACTGAGTGCTAGTCTGCCCAGACTTGTGCACAGTCTTGGGTAGCACTTCCAACCCGTTGGGCCCCTTTACAAACAGGCGAAGGATGAATCCACAAAGCGAAATATTACACCACAGAGCCGGTACATATCAGCCGCGTCCCAGCCCCCCTTTCTCCCAGAAGCCAGTATATCCACTCACACATCACAGAGAGCCAGCGACCGTTCGCTCGAAAACCGGAAATAGCAATCTCACACAGAGGTGGGCAACACGGACAGGGTGTGCCGAAGGGAACGGCACACAGGATCCCCGCTTCCATGCTTGCTTCATGGAGGCGTTCACACTTACCGCGCACGGTGTAAGTGTAGTAGCGATCGCGAGCATGCTTGACACGCTCGCGATAGGCTTTCAGGTCTTTGTTGAAGTTTTCAACAAAGGCGTTCCACGACTGACAAAGTGCCTGCCACTCTGGCACTTTGCTCTTGCGCGAAGTCTTCTTCGCGCTGAAGTATCGGAGCTCATGGAAGAGCCCGATGTAGTAGTCGCTATTTTGAGTCGGGGACTCAAAGACAATGCCAACAGCGACTTCGTCGTCAGTGATACTGTTGTCGTGGTACAACAGTATCGGGTTCGGTGGTGAACTAGCACCGAACCGATCACGGATCTCTGCCTCAGTAGGCATCCATGCAGCGCGCACTGGTGGTGTATCAGTGCGCGGAGAAATGAGCGCCCTCGACATGGAGGAAGCTAAGTCATCGTTGCGCGGACGCTTCGACATGGAAGCGTCCGAGGCCTCTTCGCGGGGGCGTCGAGACCCCTTGGGTGGGTCGAGCGTGTCTTCGGACGAAGACACGTGGGCGGGAGCCTCCTCTTCACGGATCTCCCCATCTTCAGAATCCTCATAGTCGATAGGATACTCGTCGGAGTCGGCAGCGAAGTCGGACTTCTTCGCTGCATGCTTCTCCTTGAGGAGAGCATGGTACTCGGAGACAGAGAGTTTACTCTCTGTCGAACGACTGGAAGCAGCAGTGTGTGTGTTGGTGGGCACTACCGCTGTTGTGCTTGCTGCAGAGGCAGCAGGCGAGGCTTGCGCGTCCGCGGCTGCGGACGTGGTCTTGGGTGTTGGCGAGTTCATTCGGAAATGGACTCGTGGATTCTTCCTGTAACTTGACGGTCTTGTCAAGTTATGTCGGTTAACGTATCCGGATGGGTACGTTAAGTCTTAAGGGGGGGGGGGGATGGTGTAACAGGGTTACACGTACAAGTGGTTACACCACTTGTAACTCTAACAGTTGCGCTAACTGTTAGAGGTTGGAAACGGACCTCAGGCCTTGGTGTGTGGAGCACACCAATGGATACATGGGCGGGCCATATCATTGGATGGCTCGCGTGCATTTACGCATGTTATTGGTAGAAATGCTTCGCTTTCTACCAATCAGTGCTCTTAAGAGAAATCAGAATTCTGTCAACCACACATTGACAGAACCTTTAGAAACAGATAGCAATCAGATTTAGGAGGTCCATAATTGGCTTGTGCCAAATTCAATACCGGAGAATCCGGAACGATCGGCGTAGAAGGGTTAAATTAAATATAACAATATTAAGACTGCAAAATACCGTAAAATGATAATATTAAGACTGCAAAATACCGTAAAATGATATTTTACGGTATTTTGCAGTCTTAATATTGTTATATTTAATTTAACCCTTCTACGCCGATCGTTCCGGATTCTCCGGTATTTGGTTATAGGATTGATAATATTCAATGTTCTCCGCAACAGCTTTGGGACGGGCGGAAATCCGCATATAGAAATTTGTATGGGATAAGATTTACCAGGTCAACTGCGGCATTCGATGGGGTTGAGACATGAGATTTTCGGGAAGGGGTTGGGGTTACAAATATAAGAATCGAGGGGAGTTTCCAGCCTTTCATTCCAAGATTCGCGCGCGAGGAGAGACCTACATTCTGGAAGAATGGCAGAGCCGTATGTCGATCCGAAAACGTTCCAATTGATTTGGTACCAGCTGACCAAGAAAGGATGGAGCTTCCGGAAGTCCGTCGGCCTTAGCAACGACCAGCGTTACGTTCCACCGAACGGAAATGTGAAGGGAACTAAAGGCGTCGACTTTTTCATCGGTGAGTGTTTTTTTATTGTTTTTTTGTGGGTTTACTAAATCGATTTGTTGTAGGGGAGAAAAGCTTGGTCAAGCACTGTATGCAACAAGGGTGGTTCCCTGAGTACCTCGGATTGCCCCCAGGAGTGCCTCTGCGCTCGACGACCCCGAGCTCGACGCCTCCCCCCGAAACGCCTTCGCGCCCGACACCACCACGCTCGACACCTCCAACAACGGCACCGTCGCAAACGGCACTAAGCGCGACGGCTGAAGATCCTGCTCAAGACCCAGATGCGCACCTATCCGTAGCGACTCCTTCTATCCCACCAGCAGCTTCCAAATCTGCTACAAGAACCCCAAAACCTGCGGCCAAGGCGTCCAGACCGCCGACCAAGAGCAAGAGAGGACCAGCACCCCCGAAACGAAAGGCAGCACCCAAAGCCCGACTTTCGAAGCGCCGTCACACTGGTATGTGCTTTTGTTTGGGTATTGCTCTATGATATTCTAACTTGGCGCCATTACGTATTGGCCAGACGAAGCTATCACGGAGGAGCGCCAATGTGTTCCGGAAAGTCGCGAAGTTCCTGTTCCGAGTGATGCTGTGTATGTTACGGATAGTGGTCAATTCGCAGTTCCGGAGGCGATAGTTGATGTTGTGGAGAGTGCTGAAGATGATATTCCGGATGAAATCCAGCGAGAAACAACCCGCGCTCGTGATCCACGCTTTGTTACGCTTGACGACTTCGACTCGGACGACTTTCTGACCGCATTGCGTCGTGACCGGCTATTTGAGCCACTTGACAGTGATGACTTGAATATTGGTGGAGATGACTGGTTGCTGGAACTAGATTCGGAGGCTGAGGGCGATGAAGACATATACTAGTTGATAAAGATTCTAGTGACTCAAGCGATGATGAGTGGACGGCGTCTCCGCTGAATGATGACGACGAGGAAGACCCAGTGGAGTTTGCCTTACGCAAGCCAGAGCTCGACAGACTGCAGTTGGAGGAGTGGGAGAGATACGATGAGCATCATTCAAGTGAACTTCAGGTGGATGCAGCTCCTCTTTACGATGGGCCGTACGGTCCGACGAAAGCTGCGTTAGCTTTTGCTGACAGCCCCTTGGCAATGTTTTACTTCTTTTTGCCGAAGGAGCTCTGGCGAAGGATCGCGGAAGAGACAAACACTTACCGTATCGCTTGCATTGACGAAGATGCAGTGGCTGCGCGTGCACGCGCGCTGAAACGTCGCCAAACAGTGCCATCAACGTTGGTGCTCACAGTCGAAGAGTACAGAGCTAAGCTTCGCCGCAAGCATCCTGTTCTACCCCACGAGCTCGTCAGATATATCGGCTTGCTGGTAGCTCGGTCGCTGGAGACACGGCGAGAAAGTTTGAGCCGCCACTGGATAACCAAAGTTGAAGGTGCTTTATCGCGAGGGACGTTTGGACAGTTCCTTAGTCGTGATCGATTTCAAGATATCACACGGTACTTGCACTTCAATGACAACTCCCGGCAAGCAGAGAGTGGTGACAGAGCTTTTAAGATTCGACCCGTGCTACAGGCCTTGCAGAAAACCTTCTTCCGTGGCTATCGCTTGGGCGCGAAGATATCATTCGACGAGGGCATGGTGCCGATGCGCCACCGACGAAACCCCATGCGGCAGTACATGTCGGCAAAGCCCAACAAGTGGGGCACCAAATTCTATATGACGTGCTGCGCTGAAACAGCGTACTGTTCAAGGTAATTGCTTATAACTTCTTCTCCGTAATATGTTCTGGATGTGACCGATTGTACCCCGACAAGAACTGACATTGTTACGGATATTGTGTTGTAGGCTAGATATTTACTGTGGGAAGGCAAACAAGGACGAAAAGGATGTTGCGCAGAGAGCCGTTGTGAAGAACCTGGTGAAAGTATTGCGAGATCAACCTGCACAGCGCTTAGTGTGCACGGACAATTACTACACGTCAATCCCGTTGTCAGACAAGTTGCTCTCCATGGGCCATTACCACGTGGGCACCATGCGTCAAGACCGCCTGGGATGGTGCAAAGAGATTGATTTCACGCAGAAGTCGCGGCCAAAACGAATGCCGCGTGGCACGTTTCGCATTGCACAGTGGCGCAACCGACCCGAATTTGTCGCGCTGGCGTGGATGGATTCAAAACCCGTTCGCTTCCTGGCTACCGGATGCTCCACGCAGCCAGCCCAAGTCCCTCGTCGTGAGCCTGATGGCTCAATCACGATGACACCGTGTCCACGTTTGGTCGTGGACTACCACGAAGCCATGGGGGGCGTGGACGGCCACGACCAGCTGCGTTTGCAGCGTTACTCCATTCAACGGTCTCTGCGGATGAAGAAATACTACAAAACAATTTTCTTGGGGCTCATTGACATCGCGTTAGTCAACGCATTCATTGTGCACAAGATTGCGATGAAGCGAGGTGACAAACGCGTCCCAACACACGCAGAGTTCATGCGACGCCTGCACGTAGAGCTGCTGTCCCAAACCAGAGCCGACTTCGTTGCAGGGCAAGACGGACAAGAACTCATGACCGCACCAGCATCCCAGCTTCCACACATTCTGCAAAAGACTAGGGAGAAAAACGGCGGCAAGACACGGCAGTGGCTGTGTAAAGTATGTTCGGCGCTCGCGGGGGCTGGAACCCGAAGCTTTGAGAGCGGATACTTCTGCAAGGCGTGCTCTATCGCCAAAAAAGGCCGCGTAGCTCTCTGCAACAAGGCCCGTCGCCTCGAGCTGGGCAGCGACCTGACGTGCTCGCAAGTCTGGCACCAGACCTGGAAGAACGGGACTGCCATCCCGCCGGAGTATCAAGACAAGATTCGCTTTATCAACAAGCGCCGAGTAGACGACGTTGATAGCGAGGAAGGGTTTTGGTAAATGAAAGAATGATAGTCGTTTTTGCCGCGAACAAACACCTCTAGCAGCTGCACATCGTAACGGTTTTGCCAGGAGATCCCAATGAACAGTTTCTTGACCCGATTTTGCACAGAGCATCCCTCCATAAAAGCCAATGAAATTCCTTGATGGCGCTACGTGGCACGCGAAAGGGCTTGATGCATGATATATAGTACTGATATTTCGGTATATGTTAATTTATATAATAAATGTTCCGGAAAATCCGGAAGATTAGCCGGTGTAAAGGGGTTAATTATATTTACGGACGTAGGTATAATTAATTTAAGTCTAACTAATTGCACGCTTCCTCATACACGTAAGCGCACGTGTACGCCACCTAATAGGCCTTAATAGACCTATTACAGAAACTAGCTACACACGTGACCAAGAACTCGAGTAGTGTGCTGTATAAGTACCTGGTTCAACGCCAATGAGTGGTAGGGAGCATAACGGCCTCCAGTAGGTAACGTGGGAGCAGGGCGAGCAAAAGGATGCGGAAGATAATAGTGCCCTTTTGCGGGTGCTGCCACGCCAACGAGCTGTGCACAAAGCGCACCAACAACTCCAAACAACTCGCAAAATCATTTTAGTTAAAACTTCGAATTGACAGCTGAAACTTCCTCAGTACCGAGGGCAATGTGGTGAAATGCTCGCTATGGTTAAGATTGACAAAAGTTGGTGCCATGACGACTTGGAGGTGTGGACAGGTGTCGGGACTGGTGGCATGAGCACGTTAGCGTGCGTATATGTGTGTGTGGTTTGAGTATCATACGGTATGATGGTGTTTGTGTTCTGTCCTTCTTGCGAATGACACAGTAGGACCACATCCTTACCATCCAGGTTTTAAAGTTCGGGTGAAAAAAAAGCTGCATCTCGAGAACAAATGAGCACTTGGAGATCTTTTGACGGCCAGTGTAGCGCGAAAAAATTCCGCTGGAATGCTTTCTTGAAAAGTGATCTCGTGTTGGCAATTAGTGGAGTCAGCAGAAGTGCATCTTCTTCTCCTATGTTGAGCGATAGTCTCGCAGAGCACTGTTAGGATTCAACGTCGAAAGTCGAAGTTTAAACAATGTAAGCAGGACTTCGACCTGGTTTGCCGATTTGCTCTGTCTTCTGCGGTTGAAAACTGTAATTGGCCCCAGAAGACATAGTAGCGGTGTTAAGTTATCATGGTCGCGAACGAGGGGGAGTGTAGAAGGTGGTTCCTTTCCTTCTCGTTTGGCTCTGGCAAGTCGTTCATCATACTAAAGAACTAGCGGTTCCCAGAGAACCAAAACACGCCGAACGACACGTGTTAGACCAAGAAAACGATGTGCCTTGTAGTCAAGTAATTGCTGAGGCTCGATCTTCACCTCTTCCTATTTCGCAGAGCTCCGTAAAAAGTGACCCCATAACCTCAACGTGCTTCGTCTGGTAAATGGTTTTGACGATACGCCCGAGCAAATCTGTCATGGGTATGTTTTTCGATGAGCTTGAATTGCCAACCATTCCACATGCACGCTTGGTCGCGGCATTCGCCAGGTGGAGAATACACCATTCCCAGCTAAGCTGCATGCCGTTCTGCATCATCCATTTTACATCAGTCCCACCGTCACTTGTAGATCATCACAGACCCGCTCGGCTTAGCTCAAAATCGCTCAAGAGCTCTGTCACCCAGCGAAGAAACGGAGCACGAATAACACCAGAACGCTCACTGTATAATGGATTGAAATGGCGAGTTCCAACAAAATCGATTGAAACGCCACTCTTTGTCAACAAAGTAGATCCGAAGACCTAGGAACTTGGTTGCTTTTGCCTTTGAGCTTCAAAAGTCGATGACTATCGTAAAGAAAGCTCGACTACCAATGCGATTCTCCTTCAGAACAGCAACAATTCCTTTCTTTAATGATGAATACAGCTCAACAATAGAGTGGCTCACCACCTTCGCTGTGACCGATGCTTGCATGCTATCCTTCATCACCAGCTCGCGGGTGGAAATTGATTCCTCGTATCCGGCAAGTCGGAATGACAAGTTGTTGTAGACAAGACGAAGTGTTTCAAGCAAAATGTACAGCCGGGTTGGGTCGTCTCGGTACAACCCAGACATCCTCAAGTGGTCGAGGTCGTTATCACGGCGCCTTTTCTTTTTGTCTTCTACACTAGCCTTGTCCGAAGACACACCATGCACTTCACGAAGGTGCTTGGTCGCCTTTGACGTTTTCCCCGTTGAGATTGGATAAAAGACGCCAACCTTCTTTCGACAGGACTCCGTCGCTAAGCACAACCGCATGGCAAGTGCGCCTAGAGGAACAGTATCCGCAGGTAGTTGCAGGGCCTCCACGATACGAACACCATACGAGAAAATCTCAGACGTTTCGTTGCGGCGAGGAGGCTGTACCAAGTACCCAGCAGGAGGTTGAAAATTCTCGCTTGCTTCGGTGATTTGGGTGAATCCGAACCATGTTCAGGCTGAGGACGGCGTAGATGCCGAGGGGTGAAGAGACGAAGAGAGGTATTTTTTGTCTTGAGAGAAAAAGAAGATGTAAAAACGTCGGTAAGATAGCCAAACAATCGCCACAGGCAAAGATCCATCGTACGGCTGTCATCAACTTTCCGGGCAAGCTTTGTCACTGCTCAGAGAGACAAGGAATCTTCTTGGACTGAAGCAGGCCAATAAAAGTTGGATTCTTTGAAAACCAAGGACAGGCTAAGTGCGCCTAAATTTTACGTGTGTCTTTTCAAGATCACCTAACGGAAACGAGCCAGTCACAATGAGTACAGCATTGAGTATAGGGCTGTCTGATCAATAAGTACGCATCAGTGAAAAGGGAGACAAATGGCCAGAGACGATAGTTACGTCTCCAGTTCGCCGTTATTTTTGGGGTGATACAGTAATTCTGGCAAATCTGTCTTGGTTTTCAAAGCGAGACGATAATATCGGTTTAATCGTCTCGAGGCCGTCTCGTCCGAGGGGTGCGAAAATGTCAAACAGGTGTTGGGTTTCATCTTGCTAGTACAATAGAAACGTGTTCTCACTTAACCCAATCCCTACCCAATTTTCTCAGATCGGGTCTACTTAGACCAGGCCTAACACGGCTTGAACGAGCCGAATCACAACGGCGATTCTAATAATTATTTGTGACCAAAAATACTCAGAATCACGATTCTGGTTGTTTCACGGGTCAGTTCAGAATGTACTTATTCGAACGAGCCGAAGTGAACCTGAACTTAAACGAAATAAAGCTTAGCTCGCGTTTTCATGGATTCTGATTCGACAAAATGCACGGTAAGATAGCTACTGCGGCTTTAGCTGAGTCGACGTCACCGTAATAACGGAGCCCAATGCTGGACCGCACTACTTCGATGCACATTTGCACCTCCGGGGTAGGAACACAATCTTAATGTACCTGACCCTGGGCAACTTCAAGCTCAAGGCGATAGCTCGAGTGCGTGGGGAGGTTGCTAGAGAAAGTTGACTAAGTGTTTCTTGAGCTGATGAATACAGCATGGAAGGGTGACTGAGAGCTTGGGATGCTGTAGTTGTGAGTTGATTTACGGTTCGTTGTTGAACTGGTTGCCTGGTGACATTTGCTGTATGAGGTCCCCAATTTAAACCTTCCGTTCTCTGAGGTAGCAGCTGCGCTGTACGCTTGGCTCCAGCCGTACTGGCACCGTTAGTGTCGATCACTGCCTCTTGCGAACCTCTACCACGAGTATATTCTCGTCGATTGGCCTCCATGCGTAGCACAAATCGACTCGACAGTAGAATTTAGTGCGGTAGTCACGTCGTAGAGGCTCACTGGTAAAGATATAAGCCTTCTAGCTCAGGATTACGACTGTTCTGTTTAAGATACGCAGGTGCGGCTCTATCCGAAAGCATCATTTCAGCCAACCAAGTCGTTAGAAAACGAGCCACGCGAGTAACTGTTCATCGTGGCTGAGGTATATCGGTTTACCGAGATCATAAACTAGTATTTGTATTATTTGAACGCGGTATATCGGTAAACTCGCAAACGTCGCTGGTTCAAAAAAACCTTGTAAGGTTTTTCAGTTGACTTGGTTTTGACTGGCACTGAGCTCGATTGTTACGGTAAATAGAAATGTCAAGTATATAACAATTTTTGTTTACCTGTGACGTGTTTATACTTGAGATTTCTATTGGCAAATCGGAAGGACCTAATTTGCAAATATTCTTGGAGTGAATCAGATCCTAATCTTTGTCATGGTGCTCTGGTCGCTGTGGTCGTTCCTGTTCTCTGCGGCCTTGAGCCTCTCTGTCATCGCCGCTAGTGCTCGAGGCCCGATTGTCGGTATCTTCGCGCATCCAATCTCTCAACACGGCGAATACATTGCGGCGTCGTACGTCAAGTGGGTGGAGAGCGCCGGGGGCCGCGTCGTCCCAATCCCGTATAACGCTCCTAAACCATATCTAGAGCAACTTCTGCCACAGCTTAACGGACTGCTATTCCCTGGAGGTGCTGCTACAGTCAATGACCGCGCTGAGCTGTTGTTTCAGCTGGCATTGGAGCTCAATGATAAAGGGGTGTACTTCCCCGTGTGGGCCACTTGCTTAGGCTTCGAGTGGCTCGTACAGCTCACAACGAGGGATATAGACTCGCTCACCAAGGGTCTTGACTCCATGAACATCACTCTTCCCTTGAACTTCACGGATGCGGCGCCGACCAGCCGGCTGTTTAGCCACGCTAGCAGCGAGATTTACACGTGGTTGAGAGAGAAGCCGATCACGATGAACAACCACGAGCTAGGGATCACACCCGAGAGATTCAACCAGTATTCTTCCCTCACGGATTTCTACACAGTGTTGGCTACCAACGTTGATCGTCAAGGGGTTGAGTTTATCTCGGCCTTTGAGGCGAAAGAGTATCCGGTTTATGCGGTGCAGTTTCACCCCGAGAAGAACAGCTTCGAGTATGGAGAGTACCAAGACGGCACTCCGTACGAGGTAATTGACCATTCCCGACAAGCCATCGCGAGTGGGCAGTTCTTTGCCAATTTTTTCATTGAAGAAGCGCGCAAAAATAATCTACATTTCGAGGACCCGAAGGTAGAGCGCAAGGCGCTGATTTACAACTATCACACGTCCACTGTCACTGACCCAGGCTTCGTCCAGTCATATATCTTCAAGCACGACTTCAAGATGGACTTCTGGAGTGTTCAGATGTAAACGAGAAAGAAAGTCACGATCGGAGAAAGTTAACTGCGAGGAGAAATTGTGGTGCACAGTACTATGTAGTAGTTTTTTGCTATGAGTAAAATCATGGTACCCAACTGCAGATCCATCCGACCTAATAAACCTCTGTCAATATAAACTGCGCCCTCTTCGTGGCTGATGACACGAGTTCCATGGTGAATGTGCAAGCACTCAGATGAACATCATCCCCAACTTTTAATGAAATCTCTTCAGCAATCGTTGAATTAGTAGAGACTTGTATCTTGCTGTCGTCTAGCGCCAACAAAACGGCCTCAGTTGGCAGTTCGAGCGAAATCTTGATAGTGGCTTGGTCATCCAGTGTAACGCGATACACACGGCATTCAGGTTC
The DNA here is from genome assembly GCA_030324255.1 of Phytophthora capsici. Taxonomy (NCBI): domain Eukaryota; phylum Oomycota; class Peronosporomycetes; order Peronosporales; family Peronosporaceae; genus Phytophthora; species Phytophthora capsici. Next base: position 3,781,774 of record CM059357.1, on the reverse strand, counting down.
ATTGTTGAGCAGTTCAATTCCATCTCCTTTGTGTAGTGGCAGCTTTCCATTTGGAATCACGTCAGTCTTTTCCTTGAGCAACTCGACTTCAATGAGGAAAGCTGGCAAAGCGCTGGTAGTCGCCAAGTGGATGAGCTTGTCCTTTGTATGGTCACGACAGAAGACTGCTCCTTTCTTCTGCACTAGTGGACGAGGTTTCTTGCCATACGGGCGCTCCACCACATCCAATGGCGCCATTACCACGTAGACCCCATACTTGAGATGCTGATGCCACAGACACGTTGTATAGGGAGGAAACTCCGCACACACGAGACGTATAGTGTCGGTGCGCCAACGCTCCTTGTGCAGCGGCTCAAAGTCCACCAGAACGTAATCGACATCGGGCTTGGTCTCGCTTTCGGGCTCCATCTCTTGTGCGATTTGAGAAACTGTGCAGCTGCTAAAGTACTTGGTTGACCTAAATGCCATCGAACGTAGTAGTTGGCGACAATAAAATTATCATGGAAGCATGTATGGTATGCCTTCTACTTAGATTCCTACAAAAACAGCATCACCAGCGACTTTTAATCATCCCATTGCTGGCTCCCAACTCGGGTGTGGAATCCATGGGCATCTTGTACATGAATTCAGTAGACCTCAGCGAGGATGAACTGTGCCTTCTTGGAAGACAACAGCTTCAAATTAAACTTGCCAACAGTCAGCTGAACGTCATCTGCGATTTTCAGTGACAGATCGCGTTCAGTGTCAATGTTCGGGTCTTCCGATGCGTTGGTGACTTGTACCTCGCAATCGTCTAGTACAACTAGCACAGCGCCCGTGGGCAGGTTGAGCGAGATCTCGGTGGTCGACTGATCATCACAAGCGTCGCTCTGCAGCGTTAAGCGGTACACCCGGCATTCAGGCTCGTCATTTAGTAGCTCGACTCCCCTGCTGGAGTGCAGAGCCACGTGATCGTGTGCCATGATATCGTCTTTCTTCTTGAGCAGCTCCACTTCCACGATGAAGAGTGGTGTATCGTGGCTGGTGATGACATGCAGGAGCTTGTCCTTGGTGTGGTCTCGACAGAAGACGGATCCCTTGTCCTGTACCAACGGGCGGGGCTCCTTTCCGTGAGGTTGCTCCGTCACGCTAAGCGGTGCCATAACCACGTAGATGCCGTAGTTGAGGTGCTTGTGCCACAGACTCCGAGTGTGTGGCGGGAACTGTACGCATACGAGCCGCACGGTGTCACTGCGCCAGCGCTGCTTGTGTAGCGGCTCAAAGTCCACAAGAACGTAGTCGACATCCGACTTGGCTGGGATCTGCGTCGCCAACTGCGTCTTGGTTGCGGCCATTCTGCTTGGTCTGGGCTTGAGGTCGACAATTGGAGAATGGGCGTCCGCTACGTCAGTTCTGAAGCTTCGCATGTCTTGCGCACCATCTTGGTGGATGCGCAAGCAGAGTGCCAAGCGATTGGCAAGCGTAAGTTCGCTGTCTCATGGTCGGCGCCAAGAATTTCAAGAAACACCCTTCAAGAGCAGCGCGACATCTTCGGAAAAGCACCCTATGAAGCAACGGGCTCTCTGACTTTTAGATATTTCTTTGTGGAGTTCCTCCGTCCCCACTCTCAGGCACTGTAAACTAACATAGAGTCGCAGTTTCTTGACAACGAAATAGATGGTGAAGCGTAAAGCACCACTGCGATAAAGATAGTTTTTACAGTAGCTTGAAGATCCCGTCACCAGTTTGTTGTCACGCTTGCTTCGGAAATACCAAGTGTCTATGGAATTCCTAGCTATTTCCGCCACCCTCCGATTTAGACGTCTTCACCCTTGCAAACTGAGAAGCATTTCCGTCCCAGCGTCTCACGCAGCAGTTTAAAGGGAGGAACTGGCGCGCAGAAGCTGGTGGTGATGACCGGCATCATTGCGCGTGTGACTCCCTCGAATCTCCAGCATCGAAACAAAGGCCATGGAGGACCGCACAAAAAGCGAATTACCGGTGCCCAACTCTTCAATTTGTTCCGTCGTATTGCAGGAGTGGGTGCTGCTATGATGTATGCCACCATTGGGCTTCAATCGGTGTATAAGACTATCGACGTGTTGAAAGGAACGACTATTGGGACTCAATCGTTCGGTATAATGGAAGCTAAGCTCATTGCAGGGTATTGTGGCGACGGACTGATTCGAAATAGTCCTCTAGTTCAGAAAGTGCTGGGAGGTGACACAACTCCGAGAACGGATACTCTTTATCTACAGTCTCCGACGTCATATTCGTTCGAAAAGTGCACCGACATTGATACGTTTAACGCGGATATCTATAATGCGGGGTTTCTCAAGGACGGATTCCTTGGTTTTATCGCCTCGAGCTCCTACAACCTGACTATTCTTCAAGACCTCGAGTTCATCATGCCAGTGATCGACTGCACATCTCCGCCGCTGGTGAAAGCAGATCCGAGCTTGTTGCGTGTGTACAATTTGGTTCGACGCAAAAGTGATCCAACAGACGTGCACATTGTCGTTATCTCGCTTTCTGTTCAGGATTACCACATCAAAGAACAGAGTCGCAAGGGTCCGGCCATTTTGGCTACGTTGTTTTCAGTGAGCGACATGAGAGCCACAGAAGTGGAACAGTTTTTCGCTCTCGGACTCGACTATCCGTACACTAGTGCACCAGCGTTTAACGTCTTCACTCTGGATGGAGTCTCAGACAATGGTTTCTGGCAGATGTCGAGTGTACCTCGCGATATCACTATAGATCCCATCATCCACGCTAGTACAGCTCGCCGCCGAGGATTCTATCTCCACGCTGAGTCGGAGCAGTCAAATATGCGCAACCTGTACTGGAAGGTGGGTCATCAAAGTCCCGCGGACGCTCTTTCCTTGTGGGAATGGTATGGCGAGCCGATCATTTTTGACTCATGGGCGTGGGTTCACGGTATTCATCTCATCTTTGCATGGCAAACAATTTTCTCTCTTGGCGTTCTGTCGATCGTCGTGTTCCGGAACTTGCGCATGGGCAAAATTTGGATCGGCGATGCATTTGCTTCCGTGTCGAATGGAACTTTGATGATGAGAGGGCTGCTGGTAATGGCGTCCTGGTATGTGAACGAGTACTGGACGTTGGTAGAATTCTGCCTGTCCAGTGCAAACACTTTGTCAGGCTCTCAGACGGTTCATATTCGTGCGGAACTCGCCCACGCAGACCTGCAAGTAATGTTCCTCAGTATTATCGGACTCATCGGACGGTTTGCTAAAGAGCGCATTGACCCTGCGTTTGCTCTGTTCCTATTCGAAATCATCCACACCAACCGATTAGACATTATCCGCGGTTCGGCCTCCGTGCTAAGAACTGTCGTAAACTTCGCCGATACCGAGTACCGTATGGGCATTGCTACAGTTACGGATGAGCAGAAAACACTATCTCCGATGCGTCTGTGGACGACACACATGCTCAATGGAATCGACTTTGGCTTCTTGGCTGCCTGCTTATTCCCGAAGGTTCTGCTAATACTGCTAGTCCTCGTGTATGTCGGATTGCGGAAAGTGTACCATCACTTTTATCCTGACCAGAAGCCGGTAGGAGTCACAGGACGAAGTAGCGCCGACAGATCTACCAACGAGAAGGCCGCCAATGCACAGAAGGGGAATCTTACCAATTTCGAGCTTTCTACTGGAGCTGAGCTCGAAGCACGGTACGGACTGATCTCCGACTACAAGAATTACGTCTTCTTCAAGGGACTCAAGTTCGCGTCAGCTGACGGCGTGTATTGTTCGGGGTATGTCGTAGCAAACGGCAGGTTTCTTGTGGGGTCGAAGGATCTCTTATCGATCATTATGATTAAGGCCTTCCGGTCTCGGTTCACCAACGTCTATGTCTACGCGGTTGATGGGAACACGGTGCAACGTACAGCCCAGTTGGTATACCCAGAGACATTGAGTTGGCAGGACTTGATCTTCCTCAACATTAACATTCTAGCCTAACAAACTACCGGTGGCGGTAAATTCATAGAACTGTAAACCTACTTTATTACGAGAGCAAAACGCTCTTTAACCTTATGTTATAAATCGCGCTTGTTTTTTTTTTTTGGATTCCGCTTTCCAACTGCATCGCAAAACAGAATGGAACCTCTAATATTTAGTAAAGTGTACCGTGACATTTCAATTTTACTCTTGCCCAAGCTCCAGCCAGCTACAGCTCAAGTTTTTTGGAGTTGGAGTTGCCACTTGAGGCATCTCCAGATAGCTCCAGACCAAAATAGCTCTAAGCAACTACAGTTCTCTAATCATTGAACTTTTCTGGTAGATTTTTTTTAAAACTGTTGGAAACCCCTTTTCTAACTTTGTCGCCATGATACAGGCACCTAACAAAAATAGTTTAATAGTTTCTTTTGTCACGAGCTCCTTTTTCAAGAAGTATTTCACCGCAAGCACAAGAAGACTGAAGCCCATTCCAAGGCTAAAACGAATCACGGTCCCTTATGGTCGACAAAGGTTTCACCGATATCTCCGATCCTCCGAACCCGACGTCCAATCCTTCGGAAAGGCCGAGTGTGACGGACACGTTCACTTTGCCACCTGATGAGAAAGCCGGTACTCAACCTTTTCGCCTTCTTCACCGAATCGCAGTATTTGTTGTCGCAGTGATCTACGTACAGATCTCGCTATCCTCCTTCTCAACAGCTCTGACGATTCTACGGGGTCAGATTTCACACGATTTGCCTTTGGAAGTGTACACTTCCAGTCTGATCTCGGAATATGTCGGCTCCACTACAATAGCCTCCAGTCCTCTCGTCCAGGACGTTCTTGGTGGATCTACAACCCCACGTAACAACTCAATTTACCTCGAGACTTCATCGGCCCAATCGGTCAGTGGGTGCTCGGACGTTCCGAATTTCAACAAAGGTATCTACAGTAACGACTTCATGCGCTTTATTTTTTCCAGACTGCAAGCTCATGCGTCCTACAATTTATCCTACGTGAAGGACCTCGAGTTGGTGACACCAGTTGTGGACTGCACGTTCGAACTGTTGCTATTTGGTGATCGAACCGTGGCAAAACTGTATTATTTAGTCCGCCAGAAAAATGATCCAACTAAAGTACTGCTTCTCTCGATGTCTCTATCCGCCCAAGACTACCACGTCGCCCAGCAATTCCAGAAAGGCTCTGCCGTTCTACTGCTTCTTGCTGCCGTGGACGATATCAGCGCGTCCACATTGACTCACCACATCGCTATCGCCCTCAACTATCCCTACGTCGCCGACCCCGTATTTTCGTATTCCGAGTTAGAAGGCACCGACGGTGACAACTATTGGCTTCTGCACACTCTTCCCGATCAGAGAAACCTTGACCCGGCCAAGAACGTCAAGATGGCTCGTCGCTTTGGTCGCTACAAGAGCGACGTGACCGCGCAGTCCAACATTGAGACGGCACACTGGGACCTACCAACTAATCCCGAGGCGGAGCTGCGGGAATGGCGATGGTACGGACGAGCTGTTCTTCATGATTCCTGGGCCTGGACACACGCCATCCATGGACTGTTCGCCTTAAACGTCATCTTCAACTTGAGTGTGTTGGCCTTCGTGATCTTCAGACGCCTTCGCAAGGGTCATCTGTGGGTTGGAGATGCATTTGCCACAATCTCCAACATGCTGTTGTATCGAGGCCTTATTATCTTGATCTGCAACCACCTCAACGGGTACTGGACCATTACCAAGATGTGTATTTCCATCGGAGACTCGATTACCGCGCAACATGCAATTTACTACAAGCCGGAACTCGTGCATGCAGATTTACTATCTATTTACCTCAACCTTGCCAGTGGTTTAAGTTATCTAGCTCGTGAACGAATCGACCCGTTGGTAGCTTTTCTGTCGTTCGAGTTGGGATGGAGATACCGCTTGGAGTTGGCAAATCTGTTTCCCTCATTGAGAGAAAACATCGTCGATTTTGCAGTGGCTGATGCAACGTTAGGGCTGTTGGATGTCAGTTCCGGTTTAGCGCGTTTATCTCCGATGGAGCTCCTTACAGCGTATCCGATTGTAAGCGACCGAAAGCCCGTTGTTTTCTCCGTTGTTGTCTCAATTTTCAGCCCCATCGTGTTGATGTTGGCGTATATTCTTGGCCGGAAGTCGACTAGGAATGTTACTATCCCGTCGATCACTGGGACGACTAGTACCAATGCTCCTCGTCGACGGCCAAGCGGTTACAAAGTAGGGCTGCAGCAGAATACGCTTACTTCCTTCGAGGTAGCGACAGGTGCAGCTCTAACTAAGCGCTACGGAGTCATTTCAGGCTACGAGAATTATATGACCCTGGATAACCAGCTCATCGCAACGATTGATGCAGTTTACGGCAATGGGTTTCTAGTGGTTAATGGGAAGTTTCTCATTGGAGCTCAAGATCTGCTACCACTGATCATCATGAAAGTGACACGTGTCCGCTTCACCAATATCTTCGTCTACGAGATCATCGCAAAGAGGGCAGTGAAGGAGACGGCGCAACTTGTGTACCCCACGACAATTTCTTGGTCGGATCTTCGGCATTTGGACGTCACTCCACTTACTTGAACCTACGGACAACGGCATGCAGATTTAATCCAGAATATCGGTAGAATCGACTGATGCTTTGCTGAATATGAGGACACCTGCAAGTACACGAAATAGCCTTTGTTGGACCACAGAAATAGTTGAAACTGTACTAGCTTCATACTTTCGCGATGACTTTGTTTTCCCTAGAGCATCTTGGCGGCAACTCAATCTTAAAACGGAACAAGTTCAGGAGAATGAGACCTTCTGACCTATTCCAGCAGCTCTCTCAGTTCTAAACTTGCAAGAAAAGAGAGTGATTCCGTGTTTCGATGGCTCGATCAGAAGAAGAAGATGCGGGAGGAAATGGAGCAGAAGACTTCCCGTTCGACGACATCCCCACAGAAGGATTCCCTTCAATCGAACCCCTATCGGATCTGCCACGTCCTTCGGTATTTGGCGCAGGACAGAAGTTCATCGATCCTCCTGAAAGGCTGACACTCTCTCGAATTGGCTTCCTCGTGTACCGCACAGCCGTATTCGCCACGGCAATTCTTTACCTGTCGATTTCTGCTCAATCTTTTGGGACGGCAATGCAAGTTCTTCTCGGAAAAGTATCGCACGACTTGCCACTTGAAACGCACGAGTCCAAACTCATTGTCGACTACGCTGGCGTTGGGACGATCGCTCAGAGCCCTCTCGTTCTTGAAGTCCTGGAAGGATCGACCACCCCACGTAACAACTCCCTCTACCTCGAGACGGCTACAGCTCACTCATTTACCAGTTGTTCGGAGATCTCCAAGTTTGACCACAAAATCTACAGCAACGAGTTCATGCGGTTCATTTTCGATAGGATGCAGATTCACGCGGCCTACAACATGACCTACTTGAGGGACTTGGAGCTCGTGGTGCCTGTGGTGGACTGCACTTTCGACATGTTAATGTCAGGGGATCGTACTGTTGCTCGGATTTTCTTCCTGGTCCATGAAAAGAGCGATCCGAGTCATATTATGCTGCTCTCGACATCTCTATCGGCTCAAGACTATCAAGTTGTTCAACAGTTCCAGAAAGGAGCTGCGATGGTGCTTCTTGTCGCTGCTATCGACGATATGAGCGCCACAACAGTGAAACACCACATTGCAGTCGCTCTCAACTATCCTTATGTCGCAGAACCAGCATTTGCCTACTCAGAATTAAAAGGCCAGGACGAAGACAATTACTGGTTGCTAAACACTCTACCGAACCAGCGGAACGGGGATCCATCCAAAGAAGTCCGTGTGGCTCGACGCTTTGGACGCTACAAAGGCGATGTGACATCGCAATCAAACATCGAGACGGCGCATTGGGACTTGCCTAAAGACCCGGTATCCGAGTTAGGCCAGTGGAGATGGCACAGTAGAGCAGTGTTACATGATTCGTGGGCCTGGGCTCACGCGATCCACGGGATCTTCGCTCTTAACGTCATTTTTGACCTGAGCGTGCTGGCATTTATCATCTACCGACGCCTACGAATGGGCTACATTTGGGTCGGTGACGCGTTCTCCACTATCTCCGACATGTTGCTGTATCGCGGCGTGATTGTGTTGATCTGCAACCAATTGAACGGGTACTGGACGATCACAAAGATGTCCATTTCCATTGGAGACTCCATCACAGACCAGCACATCACCTTCTACAAGCCCGAATTGGTCCAAGCCGATCTATTATCCGTGTATATGAACATTGTGAGTATCTTGAGCTATATCACGCGAGAGCGAGTGGATCCATTACTGGCTTTTGCCACCTTCGAGTTGGGATGGGGGTATCGTGTGGAATTGGCCAACTTGTTTCCAGCTTTTAGGGAAAACATCGCTGGTTTCGCCATTGCCGATACTACACGTGGTTTACTGAACGTCCGACCTGATCTCGCTGCCTTATCCCCAATGGAGCTTTTAACCTCGTACCGGATCCCTGACAACCGCTTCAAAGTTGTCTCGTCGATTGCCATGTCAATTTTCTTCCCAATTGTCCTCATCGTCGGCTACATTATCGCGAGGAAGGTGGCTCGATGCGAAGACCGCCAGAACAGCGAAGAATCGAACCGCCGCCGCTCCACAGCGTATATGGCCGGAGATTCAGAACAAATCGACCTCACATCGTTCGAGTCAGCGACTGGTGCAGCGTTGAGGACGCGCTACGGGGTCATTTCCGGCTACGACAACTACATCATGCGCAACAACCAGCTTCTGGCTACAATTGACGCGGTCTACGGTAGCGGCTTCCTGGTTGCCAACAACAAGTTTCTGGTTGCCACCCAAGATTTAATCCCGTTGATTCTCATGAAGATCACCCGTGTGCGCTTCACAAATATCTTCGTGTACGAGATAATCAACGGTTGTGCGGTGAAAGAGACTTCGCGGCTCGTATACCCGACAACCATTAAGTGGTCAGATCTTGGGCGCTTGGACGTGACGGTACTGGCGTAAGGAAGGTCAGAAACGTAGAAATGGTATTCTAAAAACAACAACTTTGTTGATAAAAAATGTCTGTAGGGTTTATCGCATGACGCAAAAACGGCTAACGGATCAGACTTGCGCTTCATTTGGCGCAGGATGGTTTCCTAGAACTCGATCTCCAAGTACTGCCCTTGGTTTAGCACCTTGTTTGGCTATTTGTAGCCCTTAAACGTACGTTCTCGCCCAACTACATTCCAACTCAGCCGCATTTCAGGAAAACTTTGCTCGTCAAGAGATTGGATTTCCCAACGAAGCTACAATGGGAACGCCGAACGCGCAGGTGTCGCCAACAAAAGGCGCCTCCTTCAATGCCAAAGGTACACATACGATCGGCAATGTGCGCACATCAAGTGGCGGGCGGTTGAAAAAGAAGCGGATCACGAGGGTGCAGCTCATCAACCTTGTTAGGCGCATCATGGGCGTCGGCGCGGCTCTCATGTGCTTGACCAACTACATCCGAGCAACGATTGTCACGTTTCAGGTGCTTCAAGGTACCCCAGTTGACTCAAGATCCTTCGGGACGATGAAGTTCGAGCTCATTCTTGGATACATTGGGAACGGATCGATTGGAGATAGCCCTCTTGTCCAGAATGTACTGGGAGGCGATACGACACCACGTGACTACGCGCTGTTCCTCGAGAATGAGACTGTCACATCCACCGAGAACTGCAGCGCTGCCGAGCTATTCAATGCTGAAATTTACAGTAACAAGTTTCTCCGAGCCAATTTCGAAAGCGTCACCACCAGAGGGTCCTACCATCTAACGGAATTATCGGACTTGGAACTTGTCGTACCTGTTGTGGACTGCACGTCGCCCCCTCTAGTCGACGACGACCCGTCGTTACTGCGTGTGTTCAACGTCGTGCGTCGGAAGAGTAACCCGCAAGAGGTTTCCCTAGTTACCACCTCCGTGTCTATTCAAGACTATCGAATCCCAGAAGCAAACCGAATGGGTCCTGCTATTCTCACGACTTTATTCGAAGTGAAAGACATGCAAACGACTAAGATAGACCAACATATCGTCATTGGACTGGACTACGCCTTCACTTACGAACCTCTTTACGAAGTCTACTCACTCGAAAGTGTCTCAACCGATGGCTACTGGAACCTCACCAGCATCCCAGAAGATGTGGTGGTTAATCCAGTTAAGGCAGTGCTCACTGCACGACGTCGAGGTTTTTATCTTGGTGCCGAGTCGGAGCAGTCGAATATTCGCAATCTCATCTGGAATCTAGAGAAAACGAGTCCTTCTCGAGCGATGTCGCGATGGGAGTGGAGAGGTCAACCGCTAATCTTCGACTCGTGGGCCTGGGTGCACGGAATTCACTTGGTCTTCTGCGTACAAACGATATTTTCCCTCAGTGTGCTATCCCTTATTGTCTATCGGAATGTAAGCGATGGTAAAGTGTGGGTGGGCGACGCCTTCGCGTCCTTGTCGAACAGCACACTGATGATTCGAGGGCTTCTCGTTTTCTTCTCTTGGTACGTCAATGGGGAGTGGACTTTACTCGAGTTTTGCATCTCGAACGCTAACGACCTCACAGGCACTCAACTCGTGCCAATTCACTCGGAAATCGTGCATGCAGACCTGATGGTTATGTTCCTGAGTCTGTTTGGGCTCGTCGGCCGTATCTTCAAAGAGAGGATCGATCCTACAATTGGCGTTTTCCTCTACGAGGCCATTCACGACAATCGTCAACCTATTGTGAAGATGGCACCTGCCGTTCTTAAAACTGTTCGAGCCTATTCAGACAAGGAATACCGTCTAGGCATTGCTACCGTCACTGACTTACAGAAGGAGATGTCCCCTATGCGTCTCTGGACAACGGACAAGCTTGTAAGTGTGGACAACAGGTTTGTCGTGGCCTCATTCTACCCCAAGTACATCCTCACGGGAACCTTGGTTTTGTTCGTGGTGGTACGCAAGATATACAAGAAGTTTTATCCAGACGCGTTGGCCCCGAGCATCACTGGAAGAAGTACCGAGCGATCTACCAACGAGCGAGCAGCGACGGCTCAAAAGGGGAATCTGACAAACTTCGAGATTTCGACCGGTGCAGAGCTTCAAGCGCGTTTCGGCTTGATCTCGGACTACAAAAACTACGTGTTCTTTAAGGGCCTGAAGTTCGCATCTCCAGACGGCATATACTGCTCCGGCTACGTGGTTGTCAATGGGAAGTATCTCGTTGCGACAGAGGATATTCTGACCATCGGCATGATCAAGGCAGTGCAGACTCGTTTTGTTAATGTCTACGCCTATGAAGTGGATGGTTCCACGGTCCAACGCACAGCCAGACTCGTCTACCCCAACACGTTCACTTGGAATGACCTTACGCACCTTAACATTAACATTCTAGCATAGACCTCGCTCTTGCGCTTTAAAGAACACTTTTCATAAAAAAAATGCATTATCATATTCCTCTCGTCTTACGCCAATGGGCTGACACTCACTTTCGATAGATCATGCCAGGAAATCGTCGTGGGGTACACAAGCCGAGCGGTTTGGTTGACTCCAGTGCCCTCCTTGATCGTGTACACGTAGATGTTCGTAAAACGAGCCCGAGTAATCTTCATGATGAGGAGAGACATCAAGTCTTCAGTAGCAATAACAAACTTGTCGTTGGCAACCACAAAACCATTGCAGTAAATGGCGTCCCCCGAGGCAAATCTGCGACCGTTAATGTACGTGTAGTTCTTGTAGGTCGAGAGAATCCCAAAGCGGTTTTTCAGTACCGATCCCGTGGCGGTCTCAAACTGCATCAATTCGCGTGGCTCCGAATCGTTGTGGAATAAACCGGTGCTTTGGCGTCTAGAGGTGCTTTCTCCATCCTGGTTACCAGACGAACGGCATCGCATGAGTTTCCGTACGATAATATACAGAAAAATGAGCAGGATAGTGCTGTATATGACCATAAAGGTGACTATGAGCAGCGGCCAGACATTCTGATGGATGGGGTGTATTGTCCAAAGCCGCATTGGAGACAATTTGGACAGGAAATCGTCCACCTCGACACGTCCATAGGTCGATTCTGTATTTGCGTAGTCCACCAATACTTTTTGTAGAGCTGGGAAGATCTTCGTCATGGCTACTCGACTGTTGAAGCCGATCTCAAAGCAAACCAGTACGAAGATCGGGTCGATTCGTTCACGTAACAAATAGCTCAGGACACTCACGATATTGAGATAAATAGTGAGCATGTCGGCATGTGCCATCTCAGGGCGGTACTTTACAGTAGAGTCCCCTCCGACTGAGTTCGCCAATGCCAGACAGAACTCCGTGAGAGTCCAATATCCGTTCACTTGGTTGGAAATGATGACGTAGATTCCTCGATACAGCAGAGCGTTGGAGATAGAAGCAAAGGCGTCTCCAATCCAGAAATGCTTCTGTAAAATACTCCGATAGACGAGGAATAATAGCAAACTCAACTGGAAGAGCACGTCAATGGCAAAGACCAAGTGGATCATGTGAACCCAAGCCCAATTGTCGCGAGTAACTGCGTCTCCATGCCAATCCCAGTGCGTCAATGCAGAAGCAGGGGCGTCAGGTGGATCCCAGTGGAAATTGATTTGGTTCACCTGGGAGGTCTCTTTATCGAGGTAGAAACCGAGCTGTCGAGCTGTTAGTAGAGGCTTCGGAGGTCGCATGAAAGAGTCTCGAGGAATTGTCTCGACGGACCAAAACCCTTCGTTTGTGTGCTCGTAAAAAATGCAGACCTCAAAGTCTGGCTTGTATTCGTACGGGTAGTCCAGCGCAATGGCGTAGTGATGTGGTACTGGTCCAGTAAATGTCATGTCCTCGACGACTGAGAAGGTCACGAATAAAGCTGCCCCGCGTTCGTATTGAGCCGCGATGTAGTAGTCTTGAATTGAGAGAGAAGTCGGTAGTAGTACTACTCGTTCCGTGTCGTTCTTAAAACGAACTAGATAATTCACTCGAGCAATAGCAGCGCTGCCACCATAGACAATTGGCATCATACAGTCCACAACTGGTAGAATTAGTTCCACTTCATTAAACAGCGAGACATTGTAGGCCGTTTTATTCTGGAGAACGTCAAACATCCAGCGCAGGTATTCGTCCGTGTAAATATCAACTGACTCCGACGCGGCCACATTCGCGCACTGAGTAAAGGAAGACTTGGAGTCAGATTCTAGAAAAAGTGTTCCGGAAGCTTTTGGTGTGGTTGAATCTGCCAAAGCACCCACAACGAGAGGACTCTTTCGGATTGTACTTGTGCCAGCATAACCAGCAATGAGAGGCGACGAGATAGGAATTAGACCGGTGTCATAGCGCGCGTCGTCCCTTAAAATCTCTAGTGATGCCTCCGTCGCCATTAAGGAGATGATAACGTACCACATCGCAGCTCCAAACACCAGGAGGCGGTGAACGAGCCGAAATTTCCGCTGTAGCGGAGTGCTGCCTTGGGGCCTGTCGAGCGCTGGAGGACCAGTTTTCGCTGCCCTAACTTTCCCATCGGAACCCATACTAGCGATCTCCAAGTGTGCTACAAGTTGAGCTGGAGGAGAAATGGGGGAAGATGATCAAGGAGGTTTCATGCTCGAGAGGTTTCAGGTTTTAGTCGCACATCCTATGGCCGGGAAACAAATAATAGACCTGCCTGCCAACTTTTTAAGACTCCGTCCAGATTGAACTTCACAAAAGATGAAAAGCTACACAATTTCGGTGTCAGACTTCGAGGGATACCACTTGCATCGGCGTGTAGTCCGACCTGTCGTCAACGTGGCGCTGTTCATCTCGAAGTAGACGTACTACATGTATAATAACTGCTAACTTTAGCAGCTAAAGTGTAATGCGCAATGAATGACAGTGTTCTTCACACACACAGTCATGAAACCACAGTTTAGCAGAGTGACCGGAAGGACGCGCGTACTACTAGTATGCGCTCCATACAACCGCAGTGGCAGACCTTGCGCTGCAGTTTTTCAGTCCACAATCGCGGTGGAGCGTTGCCAGTTCCAGAACTCAGATTCCAGCAGCTCTTGTAAAATGGCATCTGTATAAGGTATATAACTTAAGCCAATCATCGACACAGATACTCTAGACGTATAAAACGGATGGTGTAGCCATCTGAAAAAACTGTCTTTTACTATGCAACAATTAAAGTACTGTCTTCTTCAATTTACAAGCCCCCATTCCCAAACTGATTTATTGCTCCGAACACTTTTTCACTTGAAAAAAGAAACTATCTGGTCAGTGATGGACGAGAGCAAGAGGCAGCCGGAAGAGCACGAGGTGCTGGCTGAAATCCACAGTGTCATTTCCAACAATCCCGACTTTGGCACCAAGCGAGTAGCCAACAGCATCAAGAGCAACAACCCGGACTGGCACATCGGAGATAAACGAGGTGCGTGTCCGCCACAAGCGCCCCATTTTCATGAGATAGAAACGTCGGGAGGGGCAGACGAAGCGGGACAGAGCTTGATTCACTTGGAAAACGTATGCAGCAACGGCAGCTGCATACAGTTTCCAAGTGTAACTGCGGTAGATATGCCCATCAGCTGGGTCCACTATGGGTCGCCGTTTAGGATCGACTCGCTTCCATTCCTCCTTTTGCATCGGAACTGACGTGCCTTGTGGATGTTTGCAGTCTCGGAGATCTATAAGAAGTATAAATCATCAATGAGCTCCGAAGACACTGGAAGTAGCCCGTGGAATGTGGCGCCTGCCGCCCCCAGCCCCGAAGCGGCCAGCCCCTGGGCTGTGTCTCCTTTCCAGACAAGCAACCCGTTCAAGTCTCCAGAATCGCCACCCACGCCTTCCGAGACGGAACCTGAGCCAGATGTAGTCAACTCTGCAGTCATGGAAGACCTTCCGACGAAGGAGGAGTCTTCCGCGTTCTCCACGGCTTTTGAGCCTGCAGCAGATGAAGCCCCTGCGGCATCATCGGCCTGGGTAACGGCTCCTGTAGCAGAGACCCAGGAAACTACTCAGCCATCTGCGTGGACGTCGGCTGCTACAGAGACGGTGGAGAAGGTGCAGGAGCCTGTGAAGGAAGTTGTTCAGCAGACACCTGAGCCTGTTGTGCAAGAAGAGGTTGTTGTCGAGAAGGATGTGGAGCCTGAAGTGCCGCTGGTGGAGGAGACTGCGTCAAGTGCTTGGGCTATCGCTCCTGCTCAGGAAGAACCTTCTGCCAGTGCATGGACTGCAGCCCCTGTTCAGGAAGAGGCTGCCCCTATCAAGGTAGAAGAGACTGTGGAGAAGGCGCCAGTGAAGGAGGCAGATGCTGTTGAGGAACCCATTGCTGTCAAGGAGGTCGCTACACCTGTGGAGGAACACATTGAAGAAGTTTCTGCTGCTGTTGTTGAAGAGGTTGCTGAAGAGGAGCCGTCTGTGGCATCTAGTGCCTGGACGACTGCTCCTGTGCAGGAGGATGCCTCGAGTGTTTGGACGACGGCACCTGTGCAAGAGGAGGCCGCTAAGGCTGTTGTGGTGGAAGACGTTACCGAGGTTGAACCTGCAGATGTGAAGCAAGTCGCAGAGGAGGCTACTGTTAAGGTTGCTGAGCCTGTGGTGGAAGCTGCCCAAGTCGAGGCAGAGGAGTCAGCCTCTGCTGCTAGCCCGTGGACGTCTGCACCTGTACAGGAAGAAGTCGCAGCAGTCGCTGAGACTGTGAAGGAGATTGAACCAGTTAAAGATACCCCAGCTCCGGTGGTGGAGGAAGTTGCTGCTGCGCCTGTGAAGGTTGAAAAGGAGCAGACTCCGGCTTCGATCGTCGATTCACCGACTGTGGAGGAGGAACTTCTGCCAACTAGCGCTTGGAACACTATGCCTACCCAGGATGAAGCTGTTGTGAAGAAGGCTGCGGATACTCCAGCTGTGGTTGAGCCAATTGTGGAGACTCCAGAGCCTGTTGTAGAAACCCCCGAGCCCGTGGTGGCTACCCCGGTCGAGGAGGAGGCGATTGGCAGCGCTTGGAATGCACAACCACTACATAACGCTGCCTCCGTTGTGGAATCCGCAAAGGAGGAAGTGGTTGCTGCAGTTGAAGAAGTTACGGCACCGGTTGTTGAGGGTGTTGCTGTCGTCAAGACTAAGGTCGAGGAGGAAGCTCCGGCTGCGTCTTCGGCATTGAACTCTACGCCAGTCCAGAAGGAGGCGAAGACTGTCGTTGTTGAAAAGGTGGTGGAGCCTGTGAAGGAAGTTGCTGCTGAGCCTGTTGCTGTCGTACAGAAGGAGCCTGTGGTGGAAATCAAGAAGGCGTCTGATAAGGAGATTGTGGCGGCCACAGAAACTGTTGTTAAAGATGCTCCGCTGGACAAGAAAGCTATTGCGAATGCTTTTGACGGCGTGGATAGCTACAAGGTTGACAGCGTGGTCAAGGTGAAGAAGGTCCCGAGCGTGGAGGCGGCTGCAGCCAAGTCGGCTGACGCTCCGGGAGCTTGCGGCGCGTGTGGCATCGGTGGTTGCAGCATCATGTAGTTTGCTTCCTTACTTAAGTGGCGTGTCGCCATGCTGCAGTTCAGCGCTTATGTTTGAGAGATTGCGTCGTGCAGTTCCTCTAAAACGAGAAGCGTATCAACAAGATACATCGTCAGATACTATGGATACGGTTTTCCCTCTTGTGGATTTTTTTGCCTCTGTAAGTACATAAACATCCTCTCAAATAATATATCAGTGGATTTGTGATTGGTTGAAATATTGACTAAATTCGGGTGCAACACACCGTATTTATCTTTTTTTCCGAATCAGTCCAGTCCCCGATCTTTTGCTCATTCGGAAATTCGCCTTGGACAGCACCAGCCTAAAGAATCTTTTTATCCTCTCTATACAATGTCGGACTCGCCGTGGAACGCCGCCCCCGTGCCTGGCCAGGAGCCCCCTCACGTCCCCAAGCCTGCTGCTCACACTCAGCACGCCAAGAAGGAGGAGCACGTTGTGTGGAATGCCGCTCCCAAGCCGAACGCCACCACGACGGAGAAGGTCAAGGACAAGACGCGTCACGCTGTGGAGGACGCCAAGGATATTGCGGCCAAGGTGACGAGCACCGTTGAGGGATACAAGAACGACAGTGTGGCTAAGGTGAAGAAGATCAAGGAGGAACGCAAGGTGGCCAAGGAGGAGAAGAAGGCCGAGAAGAAGAAGGAGAAGAAGGAGAAGAAGGCCGAGGAATCTGCTGGCGCATGCGGACTCTGCGGTTGCACTGTCATGTAATTACTCTCCTGAGCATGCCGGTATCCACCCCGTCAACAGTTTTTACCCGAGTTTATCTGAGGAAGTAGTAGCCCTAGAACCACTCATCCTTAGTCTCTCGACACTCTTCGACGTCCGTTGATTTAAACAACATGCCGTGTTTGCGCATTGTCATTGTGGTTCTTCCTTCTTATGTTTTACCAACATGATAGTATGCGAGCTTCCAGCCGCTAGTTTCTGAGGTAGCCACCCTGGATTCGATGATTTCGAGCTAGTCAAAGCACCTTGAAGTGCGCTCCCTGGACCCCAATACCGGACAGATCTGTCTCGACACAGTGCCAGGGTGAAGCGGTTTCCACAAGTGATAGCTGTAACGTCCTGTGCCTCGTCACTCACTGAGGTTGATGATATATTCACTACCCGAGGAAACACTTGCGTCTCGATAGAAGGCTCGTGGCCCTAGAATCAACAGAAAGTAGAATGATCAGTGTGCAGTCAATGACGAGTGCGTTAAGAACGCACCAGTTGGCCATCCTTTCCCCAGCCCCACGAGTACAGATCCCCGGATTCCGTTAGCGCTGCGAATGAACATCCATTAGTTAGGCAGAATACTTGGCACTACTTGGAGCCAAGGCAGTTCAGTTACCTGTTGTGTGCCAATTACCACACGCAACCTGGACAATCTCGCTATCGAGTCCTTGGAGTGCACTAACCGCTTTCGGCTTAAATGTGTTCTGCGTGGAGCCATGGCCGAGCTGGTTATATAGCCCCCAGCCAAAGGTAAACACCTCACCTGACGTCGAGATCAACGCACTATGTGACCACCCAGCAGCTACGTACTGAGCGCTTACGTTGACTGGCAATGCGACGAGTGTCGGAGAACAAAGTTGCTCCACCTTAGAGTCAATCCCCAGTTGACCATAAGCATTGCTCCCCCACGCCCAAGGGCGGCCCCTCTTGTCAATTGCCAGCGAATGCATTCCACCAGCAGTCACCGCTGCAATCTGCACAGCCTCGAGAGGGAATTCTACAGCCGTGGGTGAACGTACAACCTCGTCTGTTGCCGACGCACCAACTTGACCCAATCTGTTCCACCCCCACGCCATAACGCGGCCTGAATCAGTCAATGCCAACACGTGATTCGAACCACAAGCTACAGCTTTGCATCGCTCTGGCAGCTTCAACTCAAAAGGACCGTTCTCCACCGCAGAATCCCCTGGCAACTCGCCGTAGAATGCGCGACCCCATCCGACCAGTTCCCCACTGCCAGCCACTACGCCAATCGTGAAGGTGTCGCCTCCGTCCGCAGTCTCAAACACCCTGTCCGCTGGAGAGACACACTCGTTGAAGCTCCCATTGTCAGTGCCCAAGCCGTACACGGGAAAGCAGCGGCACTCCATTTCAGCCAATCGCCGCTATCATATAACAATCTTTCCTCAAGTCCCAGGAAGGAACCAAGCACCAAAATGCAGCACTGTCACGACGACCATGCGGCTGTAGGCGGCCATGACCACGACCATAACCACGATCATGAAGATGAGGTGGAGGACGCTAACGGAGACTCACTCTACCCGTTTATCGACACCAGCAAGCTGCGGGTGCTCAACGCACTGGACCCGCAGGCTGCTGCCAATCCGTTCAAGCCATTTCATGAGCGCCAGGATCACTCAAGCTTCCTATCTAGCAATGATGACGACCCAGAGATGATCCTCTTCATCCCCTTCACGGAGGCTGTGAGCATCAAGTCCATCTGTATCTCAGGCAGTGCGGGCGATGGCACTCACCCTAAAGCAGTTAAACTGTACGGAGCTGTGCTATAATGTAACATGTTTGTAGGAGTTGACGCTTTCGTTTGTATGATGCTTCCAGGTTCACAAACCGAGAAGACATTGACTTCTCCAACGCGAACGAGTTGCCGGCACAGCAGAAACTTGATCTTGTCGAAGACGATACAGCAAATATCGACTACCCCTTACAGCACGTCGTTGTTGATTTCAACAGAATCGAAAGATGTCGATGTTTAACTAGTTTCTGCTGCAGGGTCCGCAAGTTCCAAGGTGTTAGCAACGTGACACTCTTCTTTGAGGACAGCTACGGAGGAGATGAGACGAAGATTTATTATATTGGCCTCAAGGGAGAAAGCAAGAAGGTAAATGGGTTTTAAAACCATTGGTATTACGCATGAGGGTGACCTGTGTGTTCTCTATTATGTACAGTGGCGCCATGGTGTCGTCGAGTGCGTCTACGAGGCTCGTCCACAGCCTTCTGACCACAAGGTCAAGGATTCGATCGGATCGAGTTCGATCATTTAGGTCCGAGAAGTAGTCTCATGAGCCAAGCGCAGCTAGTTTCCTTTATCGTGAAATCCAGATTCTGGAGGAAATTGCTAGGTTTGCATACCGTGTTGGAGTTGCTGAAACTCCAAGAGCGCTTGCTCAGCGAGTGTGGCCTTCTGTTCTTCCTCTTTTCGCTTCTGCTCTAGTCCATTGAGCATTTGGTGTATATCTCGAGCAAAGTCGTTGTGTGTATGTCCTCCCTCTGTGACGCTTTCGTCATAGGTTTGTTGTTGTTCAGCGGAATTACTCCCGATGGTGACGTTCTGCTCGTGCTCTTCCGTCGCTACTGTACCCTCCAGATCGGTCTCTTTTTCTTCTTCATGATTAACAAGCTCCAACTCAACGGGACTTTGACTTGTGGCGATTAATTCATCATTCTTCTCGTAAGAGGAACTAGAGTCTGCCTCCTCGTCTTGCTTCTGCTCTTCCTCAAAACTGAGTGCACAAGCCTTGGTGTCGTCGTCAAACCCGGGGTCAGATAACCTAACCAAACTGCTTTCGTAGTGAATTGTGCTAGTACTCAGGTCCAAGGACCTTGGAACAGCAGAGATAAAACGTCTCCTGTGCCCATCAGCCATGGTAGAAATGTCGGATGTGCTGTCGATAAATGTCTCCCAGTCGAACGGTTCGTTTGCAGCACTAGCGCCTGTATCACTCTCTTGGGATTGGGATTCGAAGACTTTGGACGACGCACTGAGATCCCTGGACACGGCATCAAGTTCTCTCGAATATCCGTGTCTGCTAGAAGCTGCATAAGTTTGGCGATGTACTTGCCCTTGTAAGTTTCTGGTCAAATCACTGTTGTTAAGAGCTCCAACCTCCTTTGAGAGGTTAAAATGACTCACTTCAGACGATGACAAGTCGATAGACTTGTGTGATATCGACAGTTGACTTCTTGATAAGGAGGACCCAATTCCACCCCCTTCAAATGGGCGATCATCATCGAAGATTCCATCACTCCACCCAGCATCGTCATCGGAGAGAGGAATAGATTCTAAGCCGCTTGTTTGGCCTGAGGGAAGACGTCTTGAACTACCTTCTGCAGTTGACTGGCGAACATTGAACTCTTGTACTAGTGATTCATCGCGTTTTTTCAACTCTTGTTTCACACGATCAACCTCTTGGCGAAGCTTCTGCTCACTTGCAGCGTTATCCTTCTGTAACCTGTCGATTCTGGCGGCATACTGCGTACGAATGTCGTTGATGTCATTTGTCTGTAGCATATCAATCTCTGACCGCAACGCTTCGACTTCAGACTCCAGTGATTGGCATTTTTCCGTTAGCTCGTCAATTTGTTCTCCAAAGGCATCCTTGGACTCTGTTGTCATCTCCAGCAGCTCCGCCAAGCGATCCCTGGCAGAACTCAAGTCGTTTGCCTGAAGATGCAAACTTGTATTCTCCTCCTCCAAGTTCGCAATCCGACTTTTCGCCTCTCTGAGGTGATTACTCACAACAGTTAGCTCCTCTTCCTTGGTTTTGTCATGTCTAGCCAACACCGATTCCACCTCGTACAGCTTCCTCTCCAAACTTGAGTGTAGTGTTGACCGTTGCAAAATCTGTTTCTCCAGTTGTTGAATATGCTTGCGGTCGGCCGCCACTTTACTGTCATGTTCTCGTTGCGTTTTTTTAAGCAAAAAATCGAGCTCTTTTCGCAGGATTTCTTGGTTGTGCACTTCTTCTTGCAGAATTTCTATCTGTTTCAAGGCTTCCTGGAGCTTCTCACCTCGAAAGGCTAAAATAGAAGGAGCTAGGTCGATTGCATGCTTCGTGTTCTTCTTGCAACAGTTGTGCCACACAAAGTGCGATGAGGGCGCCTTCTTCTTCGAGGAGCCACGAGAGTGGAGTAGGTCGTTGCGCTCCTTCACCACTTGCGCCGCGTATCGTTCCAGAAACTGCTTCTTTTCCCGTTCGCCAGTCACCTCACGGGTTAACAGCCGTACGTGACTCTTGACCTGCTCCATGTCCTGCTCTAATGTCGACGCGTACAGTCGTAGATGCGTCGCCAACATCTCCATCTCGGTGTAGCGAGGCAGAATATGCAGCACATACCCCAGAAGACGCTGGGGATCAGACGTAGGTGGAACGGGTGGCAGTTCCAGCGATGTCAGCGTTTGCTCCACCTCATTCCACCCGTCAGCGTCTTGCTCGACTGCAGCAGCGCCAATGTCCGTCATAAAGGTTTTCAAAATGATGCTCTTTTTGTCAGTTGTCACTCATTGGCTGATATTCCATTTTTAGAGAAGTTGAAGTTGGGACCATCACTCCTGGATCGGATTCCGCACTGAGTTGCATTCTTGGAGACGCCATGGACGACGACAGCCACATGAGTGAGACGTCCAGTGTGCGCAACCGTGGGCAGCGGCACGGAACGTCTGTAGGGGAATTGGATGGTGCAAGCGAGACGGCTGCACTCTCATCCTCGCACATTCGACCGCAGCTGCGCTGCAACGCGTGTTGGGAGCCGATCCTTCCTGACGCGCAGTCGGCCGAGACGTGTTACCGTACCAGCTGTGGTCACTTGTTCTGCGTAAGCTGTATTAAGCTGATTTTGTTGTATTCAGGAGCTTTGTGAGCTAATTCTGTTTCGGGGGTATAGGAAAAATGCGCATACAAACACTTCGGACAAGGAAGACTACAGTGTCCTACCTGCAGCATTGGTATAAGGAACCGTTGACTATGCTCGTGAAAGGACTGGTAGTAAAATACTCATTTGTTATGTATTGGCTGTAGATCTAAGCCAAACGTAAGGGTTTTGCACATACGAACGCAGGGGTTTGAGTCTGTTGGCTATCTAACATGCTTTTAATGGATTTGAGAAGTCGAGGCGGAATTTCTGAGACGTAAGCGTGAAAATACAATGATGAAGTTGTGTTATATGACACCTGAGATTGCTATGTTCGTAGGACAATCCATGGTGTAGCTGATTCCAAGGTACGAAGCAGTAGTTTCGAATTCAATGAGTTGGTTCTGATAAATGGTAAATGGATTTGAACAGAGAACAGAGGTGCTATGTTGCGGAAGTTTGGGTAAATTTTGGGACTCTGCTCATTAAGTGTGAGTAGGCAATTTGGGAAGAGATGATGGCTGATCCGTCATCTTGCTTCGGTACGCAATCGCAGTGAAATACTTGGAAGTACTGAAGTGCATAACTGATCACTCATTTTGCCGAAATGCAGAACACTTTCAGCGAGCACTCGGTACGCTAAGTCTGTAGAAACAAATAGTTGGTCGATGTACTTACCAAAACCTGTTTACGAAACAGATTTTATATTGGTATGCGCTGTGCTGGAAAACTTTTTCCTTTCGATTTTAATGTTGTGAAAGCTAAAACAAAACCTTTCCACATGCAGTTTCAGCTGGCCCAAGATTCATTCAGGTATGCATCAGAAACTGAAATGTGTTGTTATTAAACCTGGTGTGGTTGCTGCCATCGTGTTTGAGTAGACAGGTGAGTATCGTGTGATTTGGTTTTCTCCAACGTTCCCTAAAATCGTAAATTTGCTTCAACTGTAAATGCCTCATAGGAGGAAATCAGACGCCAGCAAGGTTGGTAGTAGTTGTTATGGCGCTCAAAGTGTGGGAGTTAATGTGAGTTATGACAGCCGAAGAACAGAAAGCTTTTCAAATTCAGCATGGAGAGAAGTACATTCAACTGAAAAATTATACGGATCAACTAGAAGCGGAGCTACGGGAAACAAAGACTAAAATGCAAGCTTTGACAACGTCGAATGACGAACTTCGCGAGGTGAGTGCTGCTTTGTAAATGTCCAAGGTTTTAGGTATTCAAAAGTGCTGCGTAGGCATACAAGGAAAAGTCACGAAAATGCCGGAACTGGGAAAAAATGGCAAGCTTCAGATTACTTGCTACTTGGAGAGGGATTCGTTAGCTGACACGTCGCTTAGTGCAAGACTCTGAAAGCTCAGCCTAGTGTCAGGCAGTTTCCATCACCAACACGCTCCACGATGGCGCCAATGCACATGCAACAACACGGTGAACCTCCCGGTGCCCAAGCCAGCCAATTTAGTCGTCCTTCAATGCGACCGCTTGCTAGGCCCTACGCAGCAGAAGCACCAAACCCATCTATGAGAAACACCATGTTGAGCATGGGCAGACCGAAGACACCACGCCAAATTCAGAGACCAAATGTTGGCATATTCGAGCGATTTTCGAGACCCCAGATCGGTTCGTTGTATTTTTCTAGGATGCACATTCCCGGTTTAACAGAAACGTGAATGCAGGAGGTGCTTCGCGACCACCAGTTCAGTCATCAAGAACTCGGATCGTGCGACCGAAAACCCCACTTCAAGCCTCTCAACGGGTTGGATTCCTCTCCAAAAGGTATATAGCCATAATTATTGGGTTCGGCTTGCAGATTAACCTGTAAAGATATTGGCAGGCCGACTTTCCATATGTGAGGGATGCTGTTTCCTCATTTTTAGCGGACTACATGAGAGTGCATTTTTCGTGGTTGGTAGTGGTCTATAATTCTAAAAAAATAACATGATGAGTGGTAAATTAGCAAAACCCATGAAACAAGCAATCCCCAAGAAAACCTACTGATGGTGAAGCCATTCTATTCATCTGGCAATGCGATTCAGAGGGCAAAACCACTATTTGAGCTGTCTGAAGTAGCAACTGAGGTCAGCTGCAAGCCTGGGAAGAAGCCTTCGATAGTAGTTCCTGCTCCTGCCGAACCAGCCATTCCGTTTGACTCCGAAACGATACTAAAGATGATAAATTCCTCACCTGTTGGGCATAGCAGAAGTCAGATCGGTCTTACAAGTTTTACATTAGAACTTGCCGAGTTGCACGACCTCACCACGGAAGCTACGACTGATGGACATACTAAGCAAGGGACGGAGCTGCAGACACGAAGCTACAATGACAAAACAATAATCCCTTTTACTACAGGTGAAGCAGTCAATACTGGTGCAGCCTCTCCGCTTTTATTACATGTACCTCTAAGTCGAGCATCAATTTCGCTGGGACCTTTAAAAGCGACGCCACAGACAACTCGAGTAAGTAAAGTAAAGGCAAAGAAGCAGCCAAGCGATTGTACTTGTTTGCTGGCTGACAGTTTTTTTTTATCAGAAAGCATTTCGATCTCCGGCGATGCGTTCTTCTCGTGTTGCGCAGAGATACCAGTACACGCTCCCAGCTCTAATACCATGACACTTCAAGTATCTTACTGTATGTGCTGACAATTTTTCTAGGCTTCGTCATCCGGACGACTTGATTGCAGAAGCTAGCGAACGAAGGCGGATTGCCGATGAGGTAAATTGTCGTTCGATACGTGTTTTTAAAACAATTAAGACGACGAGGATTTTTCGTTTAGGTCGTTCAACTTAAAGACCAGCACCGTTTGAAACAAGAAGAATTAAGCCGGATTTACAAACGCGAGAAAGAAGCGAACGCTCAACGAGGTCAGATTTAAACGTTTTAGAGTTGAAATCTAGTGAGCACTAATCATTTGCTAGTACTAGCTATGAAGGTTATCCGACCTCGTGCTGTCCCAAAGAAAACAACATCATGTGACCTTCCTTATACAGGTGAACTGGTTCTGCGGCAGCTCACACAACACGAGAAAGAATGAATCCCACTAAAGTTTTCACTGAATAAAAATTGTTCATACTTAGATAAGTAACGCAACAACTCTACATGACGCCATCAAGCATTGCCAGTAGGATTTACTGACGGAAAAACTGCTTCGATCGCAGGTAATCTTGAGCGAAACAAAAAGCGAGGTAAATAGGAGTGAGGTCCAGTAGCAGAACGTTTCCAGCAGTCCTAGCGATCAGAAAAACGCCGAACAAATCTATGGGAGAAACGAGGGGTAGTTCTCCATAGGGACTCGCAATAGATAGCAACCGGCCAGGCATCCGCAATTCATGCCACAAGCTTCTGAACCTTGTGCATGAGCGAGCCAATGCGCTTTTGAACTGAAGCAGCTCTCGCCACTAGACGACGAAGTGCCTGCGTGAATTCAACGTTCTGTTGCTTGCTGGCATTGGCTAGGATCAATGTCGTGCCGTTCGTACGGATCTGTTGCGTCGTCTTAGTAAGCAGCTTCAGTTCCTTCAGCACGCGCACAGCCAATGTGGAGAACGAAGGTTTACTCATGTAGCTTTCAATCCCATCCACAAGAGCCTCAATCTCAGCCAGTTGAGAAGCAAGCGTTGTATACTCCACGTCCGTCACTCGTTTAGCAGGTTGTGCCCTCACTAGT
Source organism: Phytophthora capsici (assembly GCA_030324255.1). Classification (NCBI taxonomy): domain Eukaryota; phylum Oomycota; class Peronosporomycetes; order Peronosporales; family Peronosporaceae; genus Phytophthora; species Phytophthora capsici. Next base: position 3,756,062 of record CM059357.1, on the reverse strand, counting down.
GCTGTCTGCTCCACATCTGCGTCAGCTTTTCCATCCGTTAACGCCAACCTACCCATACGTCTGTCCATGGATGATCCCCTTCGGAAGTGAAATCTGACTCCGTTATCTTTCTTCGATTGTGCAGACACCTCGGGACACGACATCTGCGGTCTAAAAACCCTGGTAGCTCGTTCTTTCTCCAAAATCTTGATCATCTTTGTCTCCTGAGGTGTGGCAGCATTATTCACTGCGTTATCCGAGAGCCTTGCGTGCTCAGTCTTCCGAAGTGATTCAGCCGGATAAGTTCTCCTCCCAGAGTACAGCACGGAGACATTATGTCCTTCGTCAACAGTTGTGACTCCAGGGCCGCTATCTCGTCTCGATAAGAAGCTTTTGGAGATTCGTGCTTCGAGTCGATCGGTACACGAGGAAACGCCAGAACGAGAAGACAACGGCATGTCAAATGCACCTGTCCGCCTCTTAGCATTGGCTATCGACGCCTCCTCATTCGACACTGAGCGCAAGTCGAACATGGAGTCGCCCAGTGTCCTTTCCGTAGTTCTCGATGTGCGTCGACGTGGAGGCAAGGGCGCCGCTGACCGATTTTGTGTACGGTTCTTCTGTAACGACTGTAACATCCGTTGCGACATGGTACGAGGTGGTGGAGGAGGAGGAGTGAAAGGTGCAGGCTGCTCATGCTGCAGTCGAGCTTCAATCTCTGCGTCGATGTCGCGTTCCACAACGTCAAAGTCCGAGCTGAAATCATCTTCATCGTCATAGGAAGCCAGAGGTCCCGCGGAGATTGGCTGGCGGAAGTGCGGGTGCGGGTCATAGCCGTCGTACCCGTGCAAGTACGCGCTCATGGTTGCTCGGAGTTCCTACGTCTTGTTATCAGTTTGGAGCGATTTCCGTTGTGGCGCTGTAAAGGAAATGATGGCCTAGCAGGTGGGACCCATGTCAATGTATTTCCAGCCAATGAATGAGTTTTTCATTGGTTTTTATCCAATCATTAGAGTCAGAATTCGGATTTTCACTGCGAACAGCCTGTCTCCGATCAGAGTGTGAGAGACTGGGCAGATGCGCACCGAAGTCACGAACGTCCAGTCGAACTGCTGGCGAGCTGCAGCTGGTGTAGCTGGTCACTGCAACATCGGCCGTGCGTGTGCTTGCCTGAAAGATTCCACCTGCAATGGTAGATTGCAATAGAGAGCTCCTCAGAACTCCTTGCAACAGCGCCGCTGCCGCACATTGTACAGCTTCGTGAAATTACCCAGCGCTGCTAGATCGTCCGTATCGCGACGTTCCATCACCGGATATAAAAGCTCGACGGAGCCCACTCAATTCTCCTGGCGTACTCACGCCGCGATCGCCGTTGATGGGCTCCATCGAACCCATTCTGCCGCTGGCCACGTTCTTGCACTACAAGTTGTAGCGCCGAGCTGGATGGCTGCGGGAGGCAAACAGCGAGCGCGAGCTGATGGCCATGTCGATGCCGAATCATCAGGCTTTGCAACTCCTTGCGTCAGCGCGTTTGGGCATGAACCAAACGAACACTGTTTGCTGGCAGCAAATTGCTCTGTCACCTGTAACTTTACAGTCGGTAAAGTCTTTGGCTGGTCACCAGTCACGACCAGCAACAGTGTTGCCAACAAGACGTTACGTCGGAGGTAGACCTCAAGAATTCCGTTAGCGTAGCACCTACGCGTCCAGACAACACGAGAAGAAAGCACTGGCTCCAGGAGAATGATATGTAGCGTGGCATTACAGTACGAAGTGCATATTAGCATTGCTCTCGGTAAAGCTACCATTTCGCTAGTGTAGAAGAAGAACGTTCTTACGTATTAGAGAGCTTGGGTTTTAGCGTTACTTATTGATCTGCTTTCGCCATGTTGATTCGCTGTAACCGCCAAACTTCAACTAAGACCATCACTCTGGAGTTTTTTCCTCTTCACCAACAGACTGTTAGTGAAGAGAAAAAAAATGTCTTGGCTCCAGTGCTGCGTGCTCCATCTATATGTAGCGTAGACTTAATACAGGAAACTCCTACGTCACCTTTTGCATAGGTACCAATGAAAAAACTTCCTCTCGAGGTTGTCCGAGAAAATGAAAATCTCTACAAAATTAGGGGCCCACTTTACCATTTAGGACTGTTTCTTCTTTATTGCTCATTACAAAGCACTGGGGCTAAGTATTTCGCTGCGAACGCACACGCGTTGTGAATGCCCTTCTCAGCAGCAGGACTCACCGCAGTCGGGAACATCACCGGGTCGTGCACGATGTTCTTCAGGATGTCCAGCTCCATGTTCGTCACGCCTTCAGCATCCGCCTTTGCCTTGAACCGAAGCCCCTGCTCGTAGAACCTCTCCATGTCGCCCCACTGCAGGAAAATAGGAGGCAGGTCGCGTAGACTGTGGTTGATCGGTGACACTAGACGACGTTGCTCCGGGTCCGTCACACTACGCAAGTACGTCGACAAGCAGTTGTCGGCAAAGTTGGCTGCCAGAATGCAGTACGGGGTCTTCTCATCATTGTCCGTCTCGCTGAAGTCCACCACGGGCGAATAACACAGTGCTGCCACCGGCTGCAACTCTGGGCTCTCTTTGCGCAGACGCATGCAATTGGTCATGGACATCTCGGCACCCGCACTATCGCCACTGAACACGACGTGGTTGGGGAGGATCTTCTCGTGCTTCAGCACGTACTTGTACATGTCGAAGCAGTCGTTCAGAGAGGTCGGGTACAAGAACTCTGGAGCCATGCGGTAATTGGCTAGCAGAACATCCACCGACACATCCAGTTGGTATTGCTCCTTCAGAATCTGCTTCAGCTTCGTGTGCTCTTGGTTGGCGAGTTCCACGTCCTGCAATGGGTCCGAGATGCAGTAGCCTCCGCCGTGGTAATGGATCACCACAACGCGGTGCTGCTTGTTCTCCGGGTCACGCATCCACATGTGCTCCATGCCGTTGGCCACCAGCTTCTCAGGGATCGTGTTGTGCTTACGGCAGCACGACTTGAGAATGGTCTTGCCGTGGAGCTGGAACGGACCGCGCAGACGGTGGGCGTTCACGTCAGCAACGATGTGTCCGTAGTCGAGGAAGGAGTATCGCATCATAGAAATAGTGAACTCGTAGGCGAGGGTCCACTCAGGGAAGGAAGGCTTGAATCCACGAGCAGCAGCTTGGAAGATCAACGAGACGAGCTTGACTTGCAGCTTCAGTGCAATGTATGGAACCTTGACGAAAGACGTAGCGAATGGCCAGGCCGCATAGCAGAAGCCTGCGAAGAGTATCACGTAAAGAATTACAATTACCGGCACCACAATGGAGAGGACGGTGCTTCCGATAACCATCGTGAATCCGATAATGAGGACAATCAGGAGCGCGAATAGCAGTGCAATCTTGAGCGTACTGAAGCAGGTAGGAGCAGACGTTTGCCTGTCCTTTTCAACAGGGAGCGAGCCGTACGCGGTTGTGGGCGCCATCTTATTTCGCCCACGGGAAAAATCAAGTCTGAACTCCGCTCATCGAACTGCTCTGGTCGGCCAATGGCCGGGCCATGGCGCGGCCAAATCTCCGATGATAGCCCCCGTCTTTTTCTAGTCGAGTCGACTGTCGACAGGAGTGAAGCGCGGGCATTCGCTAGTTATTTTGTTACTCCTGGCTCACACGGGCGAAAGCTTCAAATTCGCTGAGCAGCAAACACTCGATGAGTCCCGACATTTTACATTGTATTACCGCTCTGGAATTTGGTCTGCTGCATTCTGAAGTCGATAGACCTGCTACCTGTAGCAGTGCTGCTTTACAAAATTTGGAGCGAAGTGGTTGTTAACCGGGCTGCTCAACACAAGTTACATGTTGAAGTTATTCAATATTGCATGAAGTTGTTTGTTGGATGCCTGTAATGGGGTGGTATATTTCTCGGTTAGCTAGCTACTCTAACGTGCATGATACACTCTAGGCTTAAGCCTTAAGAATAGTGGCAAGGTGTTTTGCGGCGAAAGCGCAAGCAGTGCGGATAGCACCTTCAGCGGCAGGGCTCACCATCGTCGGCAACATCACCGGGTCATGGGGGATGTTCTCCAGCAGGTCCAGCTCCATGTTGGTGACGCCCTGGGCATCTGCGGCTTCCTTGAAGCGCAAGCCCTGCTCGTAGAAGCGTTCAACCGTTCCAAACTGCACGAATATCGGCGGCAAATTCTTTAGGTTTTGGTTGATCGGAGACACCTTGAAACGCGGGTTTGAGTCCTTAACGGAGCTAAGGTACGCGTCAAGACTGCTGTCCAGGAAACTGGCCGAGAGCAGACAGTGAGGAGTAGCTTCATCAGAGACACCGCTCTCAGCGAGGTCAACCCATGGAGAGTAGCAAAGTGCGACGGCCGGCTTGAGCTCCGGGGTCTCGTCACGAAGACGCATACAATTGGCAAGCGTCATCTGACCGCCAGCACTGTCACCGCTGAACACGACGTGGTCAGGGGAGATGTTTCCGTTGTCCAGCACGTACTTGTACATCGCGTAGCAGTCGTCCTGTGCGGTGGGGTATACGTACTGCGGTGCCATGCGGTAGTTAGCAAGAAGAACGTCAACCGAAGCGTCGATCTGGTACTTCTCCTTGAGAATCTGCTTGAGCTTCGTGTGGGTTTGGTTGGCAAGCTCCACGTCCTGCAGCGGGTCGGACACAACGAAAGCGCCTCCGTGGAAATGGATGACCACAATGCGGTGTTCCTTCTTCTCATGGTCGCGAAGCCACATGTGCTCCATTCCGTTGGCAACGATCTTCTCGGGGACTGTACCGTGGAGGCGGCTGTTGGACTTGAGGATCATCTTGCCGTGCAGGTGGAACGGCATACGCAGTAGGTGAGCATTCTTGTTGCCAACCAAGTGACCGTAGTTAACAAACGTGAAGCGCAGCATCAGATTTGTCATCTCGAATGCGAATGTCCACTGGGGGAAACGCGGCTTGAATCCACGAGCAGCGTACGCGAGCAGCAGGTATACGACGTGGAGCTGCATACGGATAGCAATGAATGGCACCAGCAAGGGGTTGCTGGCGAACGGCACAGCAGCGCATAGGAAGCTAACGCAAGCCAGAACGTACACGACGACGACGAAGGTGACGATAATGTTCAGTGCAGTACTGCCAAACACAATGGTAAGAAGTGCGACGATCGCTGCAAGAACGGCGGTGCTGAGAGTTACGGGGACTGCAGTCGACTTGGCACCAGGAAGGTTCTTGCCTTCACTAGAGTCGACAGATCCGTAGTTGGTCGGCATTTTGTCTCCGTGCACGACCGAGGGAATTGGAGTCTGACCACACATCGGAGGCTGCTGTCGGCGGTGGAGCCCCATGCACGCAAATCGCAGTGGTAATCTTGCTTTCGTGTTCACGTGGGTGCTATGAAGCTGCGTCTAGGGGCAAACGTTGGTGGGTTTTGCGGCGCTTTGGGCCAAATAGTGCACAGCCAAGACGATTTAGCGGTACTGTACATACTGAAGAACTCTTAAAGGAGAAACGAATGTGCCATTTTGGGCATTTTGGGCAACACTTCTCAACTCGCCAGCACTGGAGCGAGGTTATGGAATGTTTGTCATTGGGAAGCTGTTTCACATGTTACTGACTACGAGGCTATTATAAAACGCAGTGGAAAAGGAGCAGCGTCTGCATCGCATTCAACTACGGACCGTAGTCTACAATAGAGGAATTTATTGATCGAATATGCAATCGAGGTAGTTTACATGTGCATCTTACAAACCATGCACATCGGACAAATCGATTGCTTGTACAAAGCAAGCTAGATGACTTACCGTATTGGCAATAAACTGAGTGCAATAGGTTATTGCACTCAGTTTTAGTTTCTTACAGCACCGAGTTTTTCTAAGATCGGCCGAAGCTGCGTTGACATGTTTAAGTCCACGTCACTCTTGGGCGATTTCGGGGAGGAGACTCACATCCGTTTGATACCGTCCAAAACTGCACGACGACCAATGTGTCGCCACCTGTCACGTGTGGATTTGGCACACGTGTTTTGAGAACAGTTGACTGTTCTGGCGACTCTTCAGTGGCTGCCGAATTGGCCAATCAACTTGTGGATGAGGACGTGAGCGACTCTTTGTGGTGATCATCTGGGGGCGTGCGCCTAAATGGAACGATGACTGCTCAAGCGCTAAGGCGAGCAGTGGTGACCAAGGACGGTGAACCCAAAGGCAAGGACGGAAGTCATGACTATGACGAACTGCGGCGTGGATACTTTAAGATTGTGTCAAGAGAGGAGGTGTTGCGGAAGATGAGAACGGCACGGAGCGTTCGAAGAAGGCAAAGGACTGGAGCTTCAAGAAGAGGTTCGTCAGGTAGTGAGAGATAGCTTTGAGCTTTTGCTCAGTCGTGATTTGAGCTTGGAAGCAACAAGTTGGTTTATTTTGCATATTAAGCCGCTTGTTGTAGCAGTTTTCTCAACCCTCTTGGACCGAAGCACTTCCAGACCGCGTAGACCGTTCCCATCCAAGAACAGTCGCGACAACGTGGTGGAGAAGCAGGGTAACGTCTACGTGGTGAAGTGCTAGCGTTGGAGGACCGAGAACCGGGAAGTGGAGCAGTTGAGAGCAGTCAGTCAAGGGACGAGCAGCAGCAGTCGAAGGACGATCGGGACACTCCTGAAGGCGTATTGGTGACGTCGAGTGCGATCATTTGGGGAGCAGCAGCAGTCGAAGGACGATCGGGACACTCTTGAAGGCGTATTGGTGACGTCGAGTGCGATCATTTGGGGAGCAGCAGAGCAGAACAGAGCCGATTGACAAGCAGAGCAGAGCGGCCTAACTCGGGGATGCCGGGATACGGTAACGGAGAAGAGGTCGAAACGGAGGACTACCTGGAACAAGGTAGAGAGGCGAGTGAGCAAGGGGAACGTACGATGAACGTGCCCTCGGAAGTGGAACGGTTGGAAGCCATGGAGGCTAGGCAGCGCCGAGCGTTGCGGGCTCGCAGCTCTGGCGGGACTGACCGGTTCCTACAGTGGATGGGCCGTGAGGGAGCGACCGAGTCGGAACAGTTGGCCGGTCGAGAACAGTTGGAGGAAGATGCGCAAGTAAGTGCGACTACAACGACTGGACGGGAGGAACTTCACGCACAGGTGATGACGGACCTGTGGCGTGATGAGGAAGAGGACGAAGAGAAGGACATAGGAGAGAACATCGAAGAGGAGGTGGAAGTGAAGACGGAGGTGACGGCGGAAGCGCCTTCGGAAGGAAGAACGGTCGGTGATCTGGGACTGGTCAAGACTGAGCCTGGAGAACAGAAGGACTTCAGGTACGGGAGCAGCGAAGGACCTCGAATCTACTACGAAGTGGTAGAGGAAGAAGATGAAGAAGGTGACTGGGAAGACCAGTGGCAGGAAGAGCAAGAGCGACGTGGTCCAAGCGGTTTCATCGCCCGCTACACGGGTCCTGAGAGGCGGAGCGCTGATAGTTCTTCCTATGGGTGGAGCTGGAATGCCCCTGACAAAGAAGAACGAGCACAGAGGAGCCTCGGAAAGGTGGCCAAGGTGCTTCGAGTGGTGTCTCCGAAGAAGGAGAAGATGATGGGGGTGTCGATGAGGACGAGTGTCCCGACCCAAGCAGTGAAGGCTAAGACTGTGGCGAGCAAACCTCTTCTGTCTGTTCCCAGGAACAGTAGTACTGGCTATCGGACTGTGTCGAAGCCTCCGCTAACTGTGCCCTCAGCCGGGACGCAGTACGTCCACAGTATGAGGCGCGGTGGAGCTGGTCACTTGAGAAACAAGCAGTTGGAACGGAAGATCGGGCCTGTGGGTATGTCGGAGTTGATGTCGAATGCGGTTAAGCTGTTACCCTTCTTCCACTCGGACTCGGCGACTGTGGAGAAGGCTCGGAGCTTCTGGGACGCGTTTGAGGGATACACCCGACGTCTGCCGGACGAAGAGCGACTGCTGGTCTTTCAACAGAAGCTGAAGGGTAAGGAGGCAGACCGATGGTGGGGCAACTCCCGCATCAAAACCTTCGCAACACTGAAGACCAGGTTTCATAACCAATTTCTCAGCCGAACTCAGGACGAACTGTTCAACGAGCTGTTCAGTATCAAGCGGAGTCGAGGAGAATCCATCGAGGAATGGGGAGATCGCGTGTCTGAACTGTGCGACACATTGCGCAATCCAGATGCTCAGTTCCGGTACAAGGTGTTCCGCCGTGGGCTACGCAACAAGCGAATGCAAGCGATGTTGGACTCGGGACCGGCCAGAAATATCCCGGAGGCGTGCGAATGGTTGATGACGAAGGATATGCATCGACCTATCGAGGAGGATGACGAGTTTGCTAACGATAAGGATAAGTCTGGAGGAAGCAAAGATCAGTCGGCAGTTGAGGCGCTGGCTCAACAGATGCAGTCCTTCATGTTGCAGCAGCAACAGTGGCAGGAACAGATGAGAGAGGACCAATGGCAGGCATCTAGAGCACAGTCGTATGCGGCCTCGGTGGCCCCTACTACTGTTCCCCTGCGTGAAGAACATCATGCTGTTCATGGCATCCGTCAGGAAGCTGATTGGAGGACCCAAGATGGACGAATTGGATGTGGGCGCTGTCATATCCTGGGCTGCAACCGAGCTAGTTGTCGTCGCCAGAAAATGACTTGCGGACAGTGTGGCCGGCTGGGTCACATCCGAGCAGAATGCGACGAACAGTCTTCGGGAGGTGGGAATACTTACCGAAGAGCTGAGGGTCGCCCCAGCACTTGTTTCTTATGCGATGAGCCTGGACACATGGCGAACACTTGTCCTCTCAAAGAGGAGTTGAAGGGACTTCGGGACGAACGGCGGAGGCAGGCAAGCTTGTCGAACGGCGCTACGAGAGCTGGCCGATCGTCGTCGGAACAATGAAGGTGGCGGGAGGAGGGAGAAGGAGGAGCCGATCCTTTCTCCAGCCCGAGAAGTGGCTCGAGTGACAACCGGAGCGGAGGACGAGTTGAGGAACCTGACCCAGTTGTCACTAAGGACGATGAATATGCGGAAGGCTGGAACGCTGCGACGTTAAGGGGATGCGAGAACAGTACAGTGTTTGACGAAGATGATGTGTCGGAAGAGGGATATGTGGAGTCGATTGGAGACGAATGGAGTGAAGAAGAGGGAGCTGAGGCTGACTTAGAGGAAGCTGAGGAACTACAAGAGGGCTCGCTGAATGGAGGCGAGGCGGTGGGAGAACAGTCGGAAGTGATGACTCCGGTTGAACGAACAGTTGTTGTGGACCAGGGACCGGAACAGAGCATCGAAGTCCTGGACGAGGAACGAATTGTCCACGTGAAGTGGGAAAAGGCGCGAAAGAGGGCGTCGTTGAGCCCGGTGGCCGCGGTGAAGGAAGTAGTGAAGACAATTTCGGTCTCGAGGGCTGTTCCGTTGCCATCGTCGGTAAAGGAGTCTCCTATCGATGAGACCGAAGTCGCTGTCCCGGTTAAGAAACTGGATTCGGGTGTACAATGGGCTTCAGAGTCCGTCGGAAGCGAGATAACTAACTCGTGGAAGGTGGTTCACTCGTGGGATAAAACGAAGAAGCCCTTGAAGTCTATCCTGAAGAAGGAGGAGGTGAGGGAGGACGCGTCATTGGAAGGACTTCAAGTTTTTGAAGACACTGACCTGAGCGATACAGTGTTCGCGGTCTGGAGTGAAGTGCCTGGAGAGGACTTACAACTGGAATCCGATGTCGTATCTGCGGTGGAGGAACAGTGGATAGCTGAACCCGAGCCTGAGACGGAGGATAAGCCCGTCGAGAGGGGACTCGTTGGAGGAGAACAGTCCCCTAGGTTGTCGTCTGTGGACAGCAGCATGGAGCTGTACAGCGAAGAGGGTTCTGCAAGTTCGGACGAAGAGATTTCGCGATACGCGCGACTGTTCTCGGATAAGGAGCTTGACGATATGGAACAGTGCGAGCCAGGGCAAGAAGGAAGTGCTCTTGCGGGTTTTGAAGTAGCAGTTGAAGAAGAAGAATATGACAAAGAGCTTGAGGAGCGATTATTTCCTCTGGATGAAGTGGAGCTCGGGTTAAAGAGAGAAGCTAACGAAGAAGCACAGAAGGAACCGTCGGTAGAGGATGTTGCTCGGTACTTGGACTGGCCCGTGGATATGGTGGAACGCACTCGTGAGGCTTCCCCTGGAGAGATGTCTACTCCCGAGTATTGGCTGACTTGGTTTGGGAACACTTTGGAGAGTACAGAAGAAGCGAAACGAGCAAACCGAGACTTCAGTTCCGTGAAGAGTGAGTCCGAGGTGGAAACGGTTAACTTCGTTACCATGGAAGATGTGGTCGAACCTACTTCAGAGAGCTGTGACTGCCTCCCAATGATTTCAGTAGCGTGGGGTCCTGAGGTGAATGAAAAAGAAGATCTAAACCTGGAAGAAACTGTCCGAGCAAACATCGTGGTTTCGATAAGTGAGGACGAAGATTCGGTGTCAACTGTGACTGACGTGACGCGGAATGATTCACTGTTCGGGAAGGCGACTGTACGTCGAGCGACGATGAAGGCAGTTGCTCGTGAAGCCGTGTACAGGATGCTGAAGGAAGCTTGCGTCGAAGCCAAGAAATCCCTATATGAACATTATAAAGATGCAGAGAGCAACGCAGAACAGAGTATTCCACCGTTGAGGGACAAGACTCCTGAGATTGATTGGGGACGGCTGCACTGGCACGCTGACTGTATCGTGGCCGAGCGGGGCATATTGGGTGAATACTGGGCGGACTTAGCAGAATGGGCCTGCGATTACTATGCGGAGAACGCTTTGACAGTGTGGAGAGCGCTGTGTGGCCGATTTGACAAGGCCGGGAACAGATTGAAGAAGTGGCGACGCTGGAAGAAACGGAAGAAGTTGAGTTTTGACTGTTCGGTACTGTTCAAGAACGGCGCAGAGGCGCTGGGTGAAATGACAGTACGAGAAGGAGACGAAGACGACCCCTCCAACTACGTGGAACTGACTCGCGAGGATCCAACAGGAGTACGTACTGCTCCTAGTTCAGGAATGAGAGAGTCGGCCGAAGGGGAAGAAGAAACTGAAGAAACAACCATCGTGGGGAACGGTAGCCGCGTTGTTTGTGCCGTGGGGAACTACGAGGCACTCTCGAGCGGATATATCGATTGTTTGCCCTCGAGGATGCTAGCTGACACTGGAGCGACGTTGAGTCTCGTGGACAGAACAGTGATGAGGCGGTTAGGACGAGGCGCCGAGCCTTTGGAACCCTACGCTGGAAGAGTGAACAGTTCCTCGGGCCACCCATTGCGAGTTCGGGGATGGGCTACTGTTCCGGTGAGGCTGGGATCTGTGTTGATCGACCTCCGCGTACTGGTCGTGGACAAGCTGCATGTCGACGCTATACTAGGAGTTGATGCCCTTGGGGCTTTCGGAGCAGTAATTGACGTCGAAGAACGGACGATGACGCTGAAGCGGACAGGGGAAACCCTCGAACTGGGTGTCGCAGTGGTGGAGCTCCGATTCAGCGCTGCTCTCGCCTCGGCGATCCGGTTACCACCGAAGAGCCAAGCGTTGGTGATGGCGACAGTGGTCGGTAGAATCGCAGATGGGTTTGCTGTGCTAGTGGAGGGATCTCTGAAGTTGCCACCTATGCTGAGGGCTGCTCGCTTACTGTGTACGGTGGAGCGGGGCCAAGTGATAGTCGAACTCTGTAACTTGTCGACGGAGGAACAGTGGCTGCGGAAGGGGACGGTCGTGGCGTCCTTGTCTCTGATTCCTGATTCTGCCTTCGCTGAGGAGGGCGTTCCGAGGTCGGCCCAAAGTTGTCAGACTAAGGAAGGTACAGCTGAGGACGAGGAACAGTCGGCTGAGGACGAGGAACAGTCGATTGAAGATGAGCCCCGCGTGGAACCACATATAGACGAGGTTGGGGAACCCAAGCCCGTCATACCCCCCGACAAGCCGCTCGGTGTGAAAGCTGACTTCGGCGATTCATGCCTGACTGAAGAACAGAAGAGTCTTTTCCAGGCTGAGTTGGATTCGTTCAGTGACCTGTTTGTCGAGTCGTCGAAGAAACCGGGAAGAACCGATCTACTGGAGTTTGAAATCGACACTGGAGACAGTCCTCCGATTAAACAGAGACCATATCGGGTATCAGGAGCTGAGGGTGATGTGATGGAAGCCGAAATCCAGCAGTATCTGGAGCTTGGATTCATTAGACCGTCAAATAGCCCTTGGGCTAGCCCAGTTTTGATGATTCGGAAACCGGATGGAGGCATTAGGTTCTGTATTGATTACCGCAAGTTGAACGCCGTGACCGTAAAAGACTGTTACCCGATGCCTTTGATTGATGACATCCTGGACGTCTTGGGTGACGCTCAACTGTTCTCAACTATGGATATCGCGTCGGGGTACTGGAATGTACCTATGCATCCTGGAAGTGTGGGCAAGACGGCGTTCACGTGCAAGTACGGGCTGTACGAGTGGTTAGTGATGCCTTTTGGACTGTGCAACGCAGTACCTGCGTTTGAAAGGCTGATGGAAACTGTTCTGGTGGATCTGAAATGGAGAATCTGTTTGGTTTACCTGGATGATTGCGTTGTTTTCAGCAAGGACTTTCCCACTCATCTGGTTCGGGTGCGCCAAGTGCTGACTCGGTTTAGAAGCGCTGGGTTCAAACTGAAAATGAAGAAGTGCCACTGGGGAAAGAACCAAGTTGCCTTCTTGGGCCACATAGTGACTCCTTCGGGTATCTTGCCAAATCCGGAGAAGGTGAAAGCTGTGATGAATGTGCAGAGGCCACAAGACTTACATGGAATTCGGTCGTTTTTGGGTCTAACGAGCTACTTTCGGAGGTATATACCGGGGTATGCGTTGATATCTGCCCCGCTGGAACAGTTGAAGACTAAAGACACTCCGTTCGTCTGGACAGATGACTGTGAGTCGGCTTTTAAACAGTTGAAGAGGGCTTTAGTTAAGCCTCCCATACTTGTTTACCCGGATCACCGAAAGCGGTTTTTACTGTTCGTGGATTCGTCGAGATACGCCGTCGGGGCCTGCTTGATGCAGAAGGTAAAGGGCAGGAACAGAGTGGTTGCGTACGCTAGCAAATTGCTCACGGGGTCGCAGAAAAATTGGATTAAGAAGGAAGACGGTATTTCTGAGATCGAGTGCTGGGGAGTGGTTTGGGCTACACGTAAGTTCCGGTGCTACTTGGACAAGAGAGAGTTTGACTTGTTTACGGACCACCAAGCTCTTACGCGGGTATTCAATCCTGGCAACCGCACCAGTAACGTGAAATTGGCTCGCTGGGCTATGGAATTGTCGAATCTTCAGTTTAAAGTGCACCACAGGCCAGGGATTTCAATGGGGCACGTCGACGGATTGTCTCGACTACCTGCCGACAGAGCCGATGCGATATCGATAGCTGACTTGCTGAATCCGAGCTCTGAAGGACCCGAAGCGGAACCGTTGACACCTGTGGAACAGAGGGAGACTGCTGAAATCGAGGAGGAACAGATGCTTGACCTTGGAGGAGACAGTCGGACAGAGGAAGCGCAAGAAGATCCTCCGCCGGTGGGACCACGTGATCGTGTAGACGAATATTCGCTGGACTCGGAACAGTTCTTGGCTGAACAGCAGATGATCCCGTGGATCCGGGCCATGGTGGCATTCTTGTTGGACGGGGCACTTCCCTTGGATCGATACCTGAGGGCTCGAGTAGTGAAGATGGCGCCGAGGTTCACGGTAGAACAAGGAATCCTGAAACGGCGGGTGAATCTCCCTGCTCGGGTAGGACCGGCTAGAACAGTGACTGTTCCGGTTGTTCCTCCGTCGTATGCAGAGACTGTTCTACACTACTGTCACAAGGATATATTAGCTGCGCATTTGGGAGTCACCAAGACGAGGGAGCGAGTTCGAGCTCATGCGTATTGGCCGGGGTGGAGACAGGATGTAACTGAATACGTGCGCGAATGTGAACTGTGCGGAGCTGGAAAAGGGCATCGGCCGTGGAAAGCGGGTCTAATGCAGAGGATGCCAGTCGTCGAGTTAACGGGACCGTTCTCACTGGTCGTGGTCGACGCAGTAGGGCCACTGATCGAGACCGACCGAGGTAACAAGTATATCCTGGTTTTCGTGGATTATTTCACCCGTTGGGCTGAGGCGTATGCTGTCCGGAGTCTGGATACTGTTACGTTCGTGGAAGCGATGGTGGATGGAGTCGTCTCCAGGCATGGAGTTCCGAATAAGCTGTTGAGCGACCGAGGCACAAACTTCACGTCGGAGTTGGCCAAGTCCTTCTACGAGACGTTGGGTATCAAGAAACTGTTCGGGGCGGCGTACCACCCACAGACTCAGGGATTAGTTGAACGGTTTAACGGCACGTTGATCGGGATGTTGAAGATGTACGTGAGCGAGGCACAGACGGACTGGGATGTTTACCTACCCAGAGTTCTGTTCGCTTACAGAACAGCTTACCATGAAGCGCTGGGTGACTCTCCGTTCTTTTCGCTCTACGGACGGGACCCTGTGCTGCCATTGGACGTGGCTTTCCTGAACCTTGGAGAGAAGTGGAAAAGCAACGAGGTAGCCCAGTACAGAAGAGAATTGCACCGGTCGCTGAGGGATTCTCGGCATTTGGTCGAACGACAGCTGATAAAGGCTCAGGATCGACATGCGGATCGGTTGCAAGAGCAAACGGCGGTACAGTACGAGGTGGGAGACCAGGTGTGGGTCTATCAGTTCTTCCGAGCCAAACGAGGAGAAAGGAGAACTAAGAAACTCGCTTTCTCTTGGCACGGACCGTATCGAGTTTATGGCAAAGTCGGGGAGAACACTTACCGAATCGAGATTCCTTCTCACCCCGACAGGAACGTCTCGGTAAATGTGAATAGGCTGAAGCGGTTTCGGGGAAGGTGGACTCGTCCCTTCATGGATGAAATCCCGATGGGGTTGGAGGAGACGGCACAAATGGAGGAAGAGGGACCATTAGCAGAGGAAGACCTGCCGCGGTCGAGTTTCGCTGAACGGTTAACTGTTTCAAAGGACGATACTGTGATCGCCGGGGTGGATGCTCCTTTGTTAGAAGTCATTGCCAAGCGGAGGGTCGCGCGAGAAGTGGAATATCTAGTGCTGACCGCTAACTTTGAGACCTTTTGGCTGCGGAGAACCGAGTTAATACCGGCCTACTCTTCCCTCGTGGATATGTTCGAACAGTCGGAGAGGGTACGTGAACAGTTGCCTACATTGAGGAGGAGCGAGCGACTGGCTGATGCCAATGTCGAAGTTGATGAGAATGACTTACTCATGGTCTAACTGTGGAGAAGAACAGTCACTTTCGAAGATGTGAGACGAGAATGGACGTGAATGAGTAAGGAACAGTCAGAATGAGAACGGAAGGAGCTGAGTGAATTTCGTGGATGCATATTGCATGTTAATGGAGGCTACTGCTGCTGAAAACTGGAAAACGAAAAAAAGAATGGAGAAGGAAAGCAGCAGGAGCGGTACTTGGATCACGGAGAGCTGGGAGGAGTCGGTAGGTGCGGGGAAGACTTCTTGGCGGTCTTCGAGGGCTTCGTGGTCTTGGATGCAGGTTTCTTGGGCACTGGTTTGGCCTTGGACGAGGAAGTAGATTTCTCCGGTGGGGAAGGTTTGGCGGCCGTCGCTGCGAGCTGAGACTCTGTCGACTTGGCGGAAGGTGTCCCGTCGTCTGGAAGGGTAGTCGCCTGAGCCTCCTGCTCTCGGTCGTCGTCCTGGTTGTCGGAGTCGTGATCGGAAGGCGGAATCGTGGAATCTTGAGACTGGGGAGGGGGCAACACTGTGTAATCTTGGTCGTCGTCTTCGAAGTCGGAATAGTCGGCGCCTTGTTCGTGGAGATCGTAGGGCTTTTCTTCGTCTGAGACAGCGTAGGCTCCGGCGTTGAGCTGTTTTTGAATCTCGTCGGCGGCGTCGCCAATGGTCCTGTTGGAGAGGATTTTCTTCCAGATGCCAGTGTTCCGGTTCCCGACCCAATTAGTGTTCGGAGGAACAGTCTGTGTGACATCGAGGAATACCCGGGCGAGGGCGCGATCAGACAGTCGGTTGGGCTCAGAGAGCGAAGGGTCCAGCGCTTGGGTCTGTTCCAGAAGCTCAGGGATGCTGGAGTAGCCGTCCTCGTCGATGCTCAGGGGGTCGTATGCTCGGGCGATGGTTCGGTCGTAACGTGCACGGTCTTTCTTGTGGAGTGTAGCCAAGTCTTCCGGAGCTGGGAACGAGCTGGTCTTGGACTTGCTCCCGGGGGCGTGCTTGGCCGCCTTACCTCCAAACCACATCAGGGTGTCGTGAGACGTGTTCTCGAGGCGACGAAGGAAGTCAAAGTAGCCAAAGAACTCGATACAGCGCGAGATGAAGCGGAGTCGGGCTTGGACAGCGTAGGTCTTGGCTTTGCGTCGGGGGTTTGAGTTCTTGGTGGGCGGGTACAGTGCACTGAGCCAGAAGGCCTCTCGTGACGCCATCCAGAACCGGTAATGCTATAAATGGAGATCGGGATACTCGGTAGGGTTGTACCAGGCCCGTTGACCCTTCCACGGGTACGCTAACCGAAAAGGAGCTTTACCCTCGTCAACGGCTTGCTGGAGCAGCTCGTTAAGATCGGCCTTGATTGAAGGATGAATGTCGTCTGGAAGGTTGAGCGAGTACGAGCGGGAGGTCGTCTTCGCCTTGGACTTTGGAGCGATGCGGGCTTTCTTGGTCGTCGGAGGCGGGACTCTTGAACTAGAGGCTGATCGCTTGGTCAGAACAGTCTTGGAGGTGAACTTGGGCTGGAACAGTGCGTGAAGCGGTGGACGTTCGCGGTGCATGTCGGCCGGAGGAGGCAGGAGAGTCACCACTTGATCGAGATAACGAGTATGGGGATCTTGGTCGATCACTGAGACGGCGAGCTCGTCAAGGATCTCCAGCCCAACAGTACAGTGATTGCACATGAGGCGGGAACGCATCTCGGTCCAGAAGGCGACTTGGGCATGGAGAGTAGCTTGGTCGACTTCGTCCTCGTGCTCCTCGTCCTCGAGGCTGTCCACGAGCTGCTGGACAACGTCCTTCTTGACCTTCTTGGTTGACTTGGGCATGGAGGAGGGCAGTGCTGTTCTTGGAGCTCGGCTAGTCTTGTGGCTAATTGGCGAATGATCGCTTTCCGGAAGAACTGCGGAACAGTTTGAGGGAAAGTGACTTGGGTGCTAAGCGTGCGACACGGTTGTCGATACTTCAATCGAGTTGAAGATTTCCGGATCAGATGATCCGCAAACGGCCAGAGGTGGTCTTCCTGAAGGAGTGACGGTATCCTCGTCAGAGACCTCGAGTGACGGAAGCCATGAGCGCTCGACAGGGTGTCTCTGTGCCGACAATGATGGCTAAGATGAGAACTGGGACTTGACTGTTACCGAAGCGTGAGGGTGAAGCACATTTTTCCTCTTGCGATGGAACTCGCGGCTGAAACAGCGAACGGAGTGGCGGATCTAGCTTGGCAAGTGGTCTGGGATGGTGGTCCTAGGTGTTTATCGACTGTGACCTCTTACTGGAAGGAAATCGGCTGTGCTCTCGTGGGTATCATAGTATGGACTATTCTGGAACCTCTGCTGTCGGTGGGACTGCGTTTCTTGACGGCAATCGGGCTATTCGTCAGTAAATGGACTGGGTTGACGAAGCTGTGTCTACGGAAATACCGCCGATTCGTTTGTAAACGAGCTGTGTCGGATATATCGAGATGTGACTACTACTGGTCATTGTTTGAAGCGTTATGGGCGACACCTATGGTGATTCTTGAAGCTCGTAAGGAACACAGACAAGGACTGGGTAGGCTACTACACAAGTGGATTGTCGCCTACCATGAGCTGTGGTGCGTGTTCTTACCAAATTCGATTGAATTTGGCTGGACTTCGACGAAGAAGTATGGAGGTGGTGTTCGTCTGGAATGGTGGAGAACAGTTGGGAGAGCGGGTTGTCTGTTCCAAGGACTGTGGTCGGTGACCTCTCTACTGGTCTTTGGCTGCTTCTATGGTGTGGTATGCTGTTACGAGGTGGTGGAGTGGATTTGCCAAGGTTGGAAGGGTCTTACAGTTTTGGTTATTGCTGCTAACGTCTACTTTTCGGCGGAAACGGAGCTGGATGAAGGTCGTCGGTTCTCGGTGAACCCTGATCTCCTAAGGGCGAGTTGGTGTGTTCTTTTCGTTGGTTTTATCAGTCATACGTGGAGGTGGTATGAAGCTTCAGCTGGAGAGCGATCCCCTGTCAAGGTGGCTAAGGACGGATATGCTGCTTGGTTGAATCTTCTCGAGGAGCAAGAACAAGCTCGGAGATTGAGCGACGCTTTCTGGCGTCTGGACGGTTGTGATCCCCATCAGAAACGACCTGTTGTGCCAACGCTGAGTGAACGAAGGGCTAGACAGGTTGCGGAGCGACTAAGACGGCGTGCTGTGGATGAAAAGGAGTTAGCTCGACGTGGACGTCAAGCTTCAGTCGGGGAGGATGTCACGTGTGGATTTGGCACACGTGTTTTGAGAACAGTTGACTGTTCTGGCGACTCTTCAGTGGCTGCCGAATTGGCCAATCAACTTGTGGATGAGGACGTGAGCGACTCTTTGTGGTGATCATCTGGGGGCGTGCGCCTAAATGGAACGATGACTGCTCAAGCGCTAAGGCGAGCAGTGGTGACCAAGGACGGTGAACCCAAAGGCAAGGACGGAAGTCATGACTATGACGAACTGCGGCGTGGATACTTTAAGATTGTGTCAAGAGAGGAGGTGTTGCGGAAGATGAGAACGGCACGGAGCGTTCGAAGAAGGCAAAGGACTGGAGCTTCAAGAAGAGGTTCGTGAGGTAGTGAGAGATAGCTTTGAGCTTTTGCTCAGTCGTGATTTGAGCTTGGAAGCAACAAGTTGGTTTATTTTGCATATTAAGCCGCTTGTTGTAGCAGTTTTCTCAACCCTCTTGGACCGAAGCACTTCCAGACCGCGTAGACCGTTCCCATCCAAGAACAGTCGCGACACCACCGGTACGTCTGAATGTCTTCATCGATTTCACTGTCTTGTTCTCGGCCCCCGGTTACGTTCGAAGAGATAACCGGCCTGGTTATTAAGGCCATAGGTGCAGTCGCCTCCACCGTTAAGGGTCTCATTCTGTAGGGAATTGCATGTATTACTCGTCACTGGTACGTTGCCAATTTGATCTCGAAACATCCGGAAAGCAATGCTTCTTCTTTTTAAACAATTTAAAAAGCGTCTCTCACTCCATTTTATCGTTTCACCTGTTTAAACCAGCGAAACATAGAATATTGTATAATCAAACAACGAAAAAAATCCAAGCCATTTAAGCCGGTGTACAACGACTACCTATATCACAAGCTTAAACTGAAGGGCGATGGCTCTGATTGGGAGAAAATAGCTCTCTCCCTGGGTGCCGTACCCAAAAATCGGTTTCTCCATACTAAAAACATGCCCAATTTTTAATTGGGTACTTCGTAGCGCAACCTACAGCGCTCTCTCCCACAGTCGCACAGCTCGTAACACTCTAGGTTGTGGTAATTAAGTTTGGGAGGTTCTTCTTGGTAGTTAAAACCCGGAAACTGCTCCATGTTTAAAAAAAATAAATCACTTGAAACTGTTTAATGTTTGAACAAGTTAAATCGCTTTTACTTGGCTCGAGGTAGGTGATTTTTGAAATGACAGGTCATCGCGACAAAATATCACAGAAGTCGTGTCAAAATATGACATGGGTACACGCCAAAATATGACAGGCAAAAACGCAAACTTTGACTCCCCCTAATGAACGAGCTGGAATCCATCCAACTTCGGCAGGAAAATTAGCAGATTTCACTAGTAAACTTGTTATCGCCAACTGGTGAAAGCTCGCGCAGCCTCTGCACTGCAGCTGGGAAGGCTCGGGCACTTCTCTGCGCTTGGGAATCAGCCCTTTCAATCAAGACTTGATGGCGACCGCCGTCCTGACTGTCCAGGGTCTGGACTCCAGGCTGCTTGCTGTGAGTGGATGGCAATCTCCAAATCATTTCGCCATTTGCTGCCTATTCAGATCGAATCATGAGCGGCGGTGTGATTCATCTCGGTGTGCACGTCGCTCTGTTCGGCGCTTTGCTGGCGTACTTCGACGTTTTACAGTACGCAACTCCCCTCATCTTCTTCTCTATTGTCATCGGATACTTCGCCATCTTTGCTGGGTTTTGCTATGCTGCCTGGCCGTTCGCTACCTCAATAGTGCTGGTCCCATACATTGCACTGAAGCTGCAAGTCAAGTTCAACTCGCTGATCTTCCAAGCTGCTGCTCGCGGATTCAAGCCTTCCTTCCCCGAGTGGACCCTCGCCTACGAGTTCACTATTTCTATGATGCGATACTCCTTCCTCGACAACGGACACATCGTTGCTGACGTGAACGCCCACCGTCTGCGCGGTCCGTTCCAGCTCCACGGCAAGACCATTCTCAAGTCGTGCTGCCGTAAGCACAACACGATCCCTGAGAAGCTGGTGGCCAACGGCATGGAGCACATGTGGATGCGCGACCCGGAGAACAAGCAGCACCGCGTTGTGGTGATCCATTACCACGGCGGAGGCTACTGCATCTCGGACCCATTGCAGGACGTGGAACTCGCCAACCAAGAGCACACGAAGCTGAAGCAGATTCTGAAGGAGCAATACCAACTCGATGTGTCGGTGGATGTTCTGCTAGCCAACTACCGCATGGCTCCAGAGTTCTTGTACCCGACTTCTCTGAACGACTGCTTCGACATGTACAAGTACGTGCTGGAGCACGAGAAGATCCTCCCTAACCACGTCGTGTTCAGTGGCGATAGCGCGGGTGCCGAGATGTCCATGACCAATTGCATGCGTCTGCGCAAAGAGAGCCCCGAGTTGCAGCCGGTGGCAGCACTGTGTTATTCGCCCGTGGTGGACTTCAGCGAGACGGACAATGACGAGAAGACCCCGTACTGCATTCTGGCAGCCAACTTTGCCGACAACTGCTTGTCGACGTACTTGCGTAGTGTGACGGACCCGGAGCAACGTCGTCTAGTGTCACCGATCAACCACAGTCTACGCGACCTGCCTCCTATTTTCTTGCAGTGGGGTGACATGGAGAGGTTCTACGAGCAGGGACTTCGGTTCAAGGCAAAGGCGGATGCTGAAGGCGTGACGAACATGGAGCTGGACATCCTGAAGAACATCGTGCACGACCCGGTGATGTTCCCGACTGCGGTGAGTCCTGCTGCTGAGAAGGGCATTCACAACGCGTGTGCGTTCGCAGCGAAATACCTGGCCCCAGTGCTTCGTAATGAGCAATAAAGAAGAAATGCTCCTAAATGGTAAAGTGGGCCCCTAATTTTGTAGAGATTTTCATTTCTCGGACAACCTCGAGAGGATTGGTACCTATGCAAAAGGTGTCGCTTTCGTAGGAGATTCCAGTATCAAGCCTACGTTACATGTCGATGGAGCACGCAGAACTGGAGCCAAGTGCTTTGCAGCGAACTGACAGCCGTTCCGGAGACCTTTCTCCGCTGAAGGACATACTTCCCATGGAAACATCACAACGTCGTGAACCATATTCGGCAAGAAATCGAACTCCATGTTGGTCACACCCTCCGTCTCCGCTTTGACCTTGAACCGAAGACCCTGTTCGTAGAAGCGCTCCAAGCTCCCCCACTGCAGGAAAACGGGAGGTAGGTCTCGCAGACTGTGGTTGATCGGAGAAACTTCATCCAGGTCCATCACATTGCGTAAGTACATTGGTATGCACTGCTGAAGAAAATTATCAACCAGGAGACAGTTTGGCGATTTCTCGCCACTTTGCAAGTCGCTAAAGTCCACAACTGGCGAATAACACAGCACAACACCCGGTTGGAGCTGGGGATTTTCATCACGTAGACGCATACAAGTCGAAATTGACATCTCGGCGCCAGCACTATCCCCACTCAGTACAACGTGAGTTGGCAAGACATTTTCGTGCTTCAGAACGTACTTGTACATAGCAAAACAGTCATCCAGAGCTGTTGGATACACATGCTCTGGTGCCATTCGGTACCTCACAAGTAGCACGTCCACAGACACTTCCAGTTGATATTTGTCCTTGAGAATCTGCTTCATCACGGCATGGGTCTGGTCTCCTAGCTCGAGGTTCATTAAGGGGTCCGACATACAGTAACCGCCACCATGGAAGTGAAGGACGACAATGTGAAGCTGGTTCTTGTGAGGATCCCGCAGCCACATGTGCTCCATCTCGTTGGCGAACAGTCTTTCGGGTATGGTGCCGTACTGACGGCAAGTGGATTCCAGCACCTTCTCACCGTAACGTTTGATAGGGGCTCGGACGAGTGCTGCGTTCTTAACCACGATAGCTTCACTGTATTTCTCGAAGATGTAGCGCATCATGGAAATTGTCACTTCAAAGACAAACGTCCACTCTGAGAAGGTCGGTTTAAAGCCTCGGACAGCGTAAGATGTTATCACTAATGCAAGTTTGATCTGTAGCTGGATAGCGATGAACGGGATCAACACGATGGAGGTGGTGAACAGTCTTGCAACATAGCAGAACCCAGCGAAAATTATCAACTGCACGATACCAAACAACACGAAAGGGAGATGCGAGACCCCCAAGAATGCCAACAGATTCCCAACGAGAATTAAGTGCAAACCTAGATTTACCAACAGTTCGTGCATCGTTGCGCGACCTTGAAAAAGGAAAAATGTCATGATCCATCACCAAAGTGACGGTGGATCCAATGAGCTTCCAACACTTCCACACGAAAGGATGCACCGCAGTTGCCGTGGAATGGATGCTCTTCATCAGCTACAAGTTGTAGGCTACAACCGTTGGGTGAACTGTTCATTACACAAGCCACAGCTACTGGAATGAAACAGTGCTTACTATCGGATTCCCTAGAATTCCGGTTCGGGCTCGGTGTTCAGGTTTTCAGCTGCAAGCTTCGCTGCGAACTCGCAGCCGTGACGGATTCCCTCTTTGGCGGCTGGACTCACGTCCGTCGGCAGCATGACGACATCGTGGGGCATGTTCTCCAGGAAATCCACCTCCCAGTTACTGACGCCCTGCTCCTTCGCCTTGGCGATAATCCGCTTACCCTGGTCATAGAATCGCTCAAGTGTTCCGTACTGCACGAACATGGGTGGCAGGTTGCGGAGGTCGCGGTTGATTGGGGACACCATTCGACGCTCCTCGAGGTCTGTAACCTTGGCGAGATACGTTTGGTGGACCGAATCCACGAACTTGAATGCAGAACGGGGTCTTATCATCACCTCCTTGCTCTTCGAAGTCAACACTTGGAGAGTAAAGTATACAACCAAGAGGAAGCTGCTCGGGGTTCGAGTCACGCATTCGCATGCAATTGAAGAGGGACATCTTAGCGCCGGCACTGTCACCACTGAACAGAACGTGGTTTGGAGCGACATTTTCACTCTTCAAGACGTACTGGTACATCGTAAGACAGTCATCATCGGGTGTCGGATACGGATTCTCCGGGCTCTTGCGATAATTGGCAAGAAGAACGTCAACGGAAGCTTCTATGTGGTACTTTTCCTTGAGAATCTGCTTGAGCATCGTGTGAGTTTGGTTCGCGAGCTCCACGTCTTGCAATGGGTGCGACATCGCGAATCCCCCGCCGTGAAAGTGGATAACCACCACACGCTGCTGCTTCTTGTCAGCGTCACGGAGCCACATGTGCTCCAACCCATTGGCCTCGAGCTTCTCCGGGACGGTGCCGTGCAACCGGCAGTTGGACTTGAGGATCATCCGTCCATGCATGGCGAAAGGTTCACGCAGCAGCGCAGCATTCTCAAAGGCGATGACTTCTCCGAACTCCTCGAACATATAGCGCATCATGTTGCAGGTGATCTCGAACGTGAGTGTCCATTGCGGGAACTTTGGCTTGAAGCCGCGACCGATGAACGTGGTGATCGTTGAGCAAATGTCGAGTTGCAATTTGATGGCGGCCATCGGAGCTTCCAGAGGGGAACGCACCAGCGTCCGCCCCACGAAGCAGAAACCAGCAAATACGAGCGTGTAGCCGAGAACCAGAGCACCGACCACGACGGAGATCACGATGGGGAGGCCAAGCTCCATGATGTTCATGTACGCAAGTAGTGCTGTCGCTGTTTATTTACAACCTGCTAAACCTACCCACGTCCTCGTAGGTTAATTTACCTGCGAAAGAAACCTCCGGAACCTCCTATTGCGTGGTCCACACAATAGCTTTTGCAACAGCAGGCGATGGTGTCTTCGACTACAAGACGCAATTTTGGAGGAGATGTCGGCAATGGAAACGCTTGTGCCATGGCTGCATAAGAACTGGAAGCTGCGTGAACTAGTGCTGACCAGAGTCACCTGCATCAGTGGCTTCTACGCGTACATACAAGCGCAGGAGCTCACGAAAATCACCATTCGCCAGTGCTACCAGGTACAAGAACCGGCGATCGTCGCACCGAACCTCGAGACTTTGGTTATTCGGCAATGGAAACGCTTGTGCCATGGCTGCATAAGAACTGGAAGCTGCGTGAACTAGTGCTGACCAGAGTCACCTGCATCAGTGGCTCCTACGCGTACATACAAGCGCAGGAGCTCACGAAAATCACCATTCGCCAGTGCTACCAGGTACAAGAACCGGCGATCGTCGCACCGAACCTCGAGACTTTGGTTATTCAGCACTGCCCCATGGTGAAGTTCCGCTCAGAAACGAGTCTACTACAGCTCAAGAATCTCTTGTTATCTTTACGGAGCTTTACAGCATCCCGCGATATCTGATTAAAGACACACTGCCAAAGTCTCCTGCACTAAACAGCCTGAGTCTTTCTGGTTGTTCGCAACTGGAGCAGGTTCCGGTAGACCCTGGCGATGTTCCTGCTCTATTTCGGCTCGATCTCAGCGGGTGCCCCAAGCTTGGACGCGTGCACGTGGCATCCAAACTGCTGAAGACACTTGATCTCGCTCGTAACGACAGTTTGCAGTATGTGCTGCTGGATCTTGAGAGCATCGAAGACCTGGATTATCCTTCCTCACGAACCTCACCCACCTGTATATCCGCTCGCCGTCACTACGTCGACTGAATCTCCGAGGCTGCAGCCAATTGATGCGAAACGCCACGAGCGTTAATTGCCCGAATCTGCAGTTTGTCGTCCTGCAAGGCACAAGACTGGAGGTTGATGACTTGAATAGACCCGACAACAAGAAGGAAGAAGGTGGGGAACTGCTGCGAATTAGTGAGGTGTTGTTCAATCCCGGCAGACGCTGGCTATGGTATCAATTTCATATATTGTGCACTATATTCTAGTTTCCTAGATGGTTTTCTTTACTGTCTTCATACGTCGAGAGTTTTCCGCGATGAAGACGAGATCTCGGACGAACTCTGGTGCCAACGAACTTCGTTTGGCAGTAATGATGTTTCCGGCCGCTGAAAACGCTCTCTCTGAGGGCACGCTTGTTGCCACAGCCCCCAGCCACTTCCTCGCCAGTCTGCTGATGTTGGGGTACGTTGCTTTATTGACAGACCACCAAGCGAGGGTGTCAAAATCTTGAGGTTGTCTTGGTACCACTAGAGCTTTCGCGGCGTCCAAATATTTTACGAATTCTTCTCTGCATCTTCGCTCAATTGGAGACTCATCATCAGGAGCGCGGCAGCCAAACATGCGGTCCGAGATGGGGTCGGGACTATTCATCGGTGTTCTTGAGCGCCTCTCACTACGCGGTGTTACCGTGGCATCCGCCAATTCCATGACGGCGTCCAAGAACTTCTCCTGAGTTTCTTTCATCTTTCCTGGTCTCACATGGTTCATTGTTTTTGCTACTCGTGGATCCAGGAACGCGACCCAGTCTAGCTCAGTAGACTTCAGCTTATCAAACCGCTTCTTAAATACTCGAAGAATGGTACTTTGAACACCAGACATCAATACTCGAACTTCTTCGACGTACTCTTCGCTGCAAGCACCATTAAGTTTGCTCTCCAACAGGCATGGATTTTCAAGGACGTCCTCAATAGCGTCAAGTGCGGACATGACAAGCGGTAGGGTTGGATACTGTTGCGCTCCGAGCATCGCCGATACAGACGCAAATGGCTTTAAGAGTACAGTTAGGCAGTCAATCGCCAGCCAGTCCTTGTGTATCGGTTTCGTCAGCTTTTTCGACATATCCTTGAACTCTGCTCGCCCCTCCTCAGTATGAAGATGTTGGAAGAACCCGTCCAATGCGCCTTGAAGCTTTAGACTTCGTTGAAGCATATCGTAGCAGCTATTCCATCTTGTAGGGCAGTCAACTATCATATTGACAGCTTTGGTTCCTCCGTTTTTCTTTTGGATGTCAGAAAGACAATTGTGACCTTTTGCAGACCGCCGAAAGTAAACCGATAGCGATCGAAACGATTGAACTTTTTCACGCATTGAAGTCATTGCATCCTTTTCCAAGTCTTCAAGAACACCATTTGTAAAATCCAGCATCTCATCAATCGCCAAATCTCGGAGATGTTCCATTTCCGCTCGCTCCGCTGTCGTTAACTCATCATCGTCAGCATGGTCAGTAGTTAAAGCGTCGACTTCCGCATTTACTAGTGTTGACCAAGCAGGCAGCTCCGTCTCGAAGGACTTCGTTTGCTTTGATAGCGCCCCTGATACGACGAGATGAAGCTCGTGGGCTAGGCAAGGCGTATGGTGAAATTCTAAAAGCTCTGCAGCGCTTACCATATTTGAGCCGGAGTCGTGGACGAATCGCGTGCAGTTTTCCTTTTGAAGCCCCCATTTATTCATGACCTCTTCCAGTTTTTCTTTAATAGCCCGTCCGGTGTGTTTTCCAGGAAGCTCGTCCACTTCGAGCGTCCAATTACGCACTTGAAAATTCTCCGTAACGTAATGAATTGTGAACGAAATAAAACTCCTTGCACTCCTTGCTGTCCAAATGTCGCTTGTAAAAGAAAAGAAAAGGCAGTGCTTTTCGATGTCGTCTTGAACTTCAGCCCTCAGCTCACTGGACAGGCGAATGATGCAACCTCGCAACTGGTTGCGTTTGGGGATACGGACGTCGACCTGGCCAAGCACCTGAGTAATGTATGAAATAAATTCGAGAAAACCCTCATCTTCAACCAAGACAAGGGGGCGAAAATGCGCTGCAATCCACTGTGCCAACAGCGTATTAACGCGCTGCTGTTGGTCCGCTGAGATCTTGTGGATTTTATCTGCAGCTTTGTCGAGCGAAGGCGCTAGTGTTCGGGCCAGCCTTAGCTGTTTGGCTTGCCGCTCGCGATTCTCGAACTCCTCCATCTCTGCCTTGTGGTACTTGTTCATATGAGTGGCAACTTTGTGGTTTGACGTCACAAAATATATTGAAATCAAACACTTTTTGCAAAAAGCAAAAGCTGCATGTTTGTTCTCGACTTCTGAGTCTGCCAGATACCAATAGTCGGGGTGGACGAATAGATCCACGAACTGCCAGATTGCAGGTTTGTGCTGGCGCTGAGCAGGAACAAGGCGAGGCGGATTCTCTTGAAATCGTGATCCAACGCGGCATTGATTCCGGTACGTATCAGCAAGCTGAGACCTTGGGTTGCGGTGAGGGGGGACCTCACCTTCTGGTTCTTCAGTGTTGTTACAACACGAACTACCATCTGCAGCTCCTTCAGCTTGCTCGAAATCACCGCCGGGGCGCTGTTTCTTCCGGGGACGGGAAATTGAAGGCCTAGGGCTTGTTCCCCGCCCAAGTCGCTGATGGTGCGGAGTTGAGGGGCCTTCTGGACTTGAATCGGTTGGCTCTACACTAGGCTGAGATGCCGGTACGTTTGAGTTTACATCCGGGGCACCTAGGATATTCTCGTTAGGCAATCGAGGCTGGAGAGAAAGATCTCCGGAGGTTGGATCAGGAGCTTGGTTCATCGTCTTTGCAAATGAGAATGGAAAATTGCTACGAATTTTATACTTGTTTTTGTATGAAGGAGGTTTGGGAGGTTTAGAAGGTTCCAAAGGTTTACAAATGTTTTAAACAAGGAGGTTTGTTTCGGGAGGCGAACTTAACTGAGACGCCAGCACTATACGCAAGCAACGCACCGATCATTCCGCAGTACGTCCCCAGTGCGACTAGCGATTCACTCATGATGAAAGACGGAGCCGACACGAGAGGGAATTCAGGAGTGCAAAGGGATCCATTCATCGTACGGCGGGGGAAAGCTGCATCAGTCTGGCACTGCCGTGCAGACCGCACGGCTCTGGTTGATGGCGTGGAAGAGGTCTGCAGGGAAGCTCCCACTGCATCACTCCATATGGACGTGTGGACTTTGTCTCCAACGGAGGATTCCGGTATTATCCAGGGTTACAGTGCAGCGAAGTTTGAAAAAACTACTCAGCGACTCACTTGAACACCCTTTAAAGTTCCTTGTAGAAGGATTTACAAGTACTTGCACCATTCGACGGCCAGTCTTCAGTGAGATGTCATAACTTGACTCAAGTGTGCTTCAAGATTTCGCAGTGTGCCGCTGTTATGAATGGCATGCTCAAACAGCTGGTGGAAGTTAATCTCAGCGGATTCCGTTGCGTGGTGAGATGCCTCGAAAAAACATTGATGAACTTGGTTGGCTATCGGGCGATGACAGACTACTGTCCTTCCCTACTGGCCTACTGCGTCCAGGCTACAGCCAACGACTTTAGGCAGTCTCAGTTAGATCTGCTTGCTTGTTCTCCACCGAACTAACGACGGCAACATCCTGTTGAGTGCTGCACTTTGACATGACTCGCGTTGCCTCCGATGCGCTGACCGTGCCGCCCCGCAAGTTTTAGCCTGGCTACCTGCGCAGTAACACATAAACTATTTGTATGACCTGCGCGCTCATACTGTGAAAAGCTTGGTCTCCGGTAGAGACTCCAAGCGACTACAGTTGATCGGTACAGTTGATCGAGTCGTACAGTACGATCCCGACGTGACGTGGGTGTCAGGTCAGGTCAAGCGAAGCCTGCTGTCGTCTGTCGTGCACTTGCTCGCCAGCATCGAGTTCACTTCGAAATCTGCCGATTGAGCAGCACTGCGCACAGTATTCGGTCGTAATGGAGTTTAAGAATTTCATCTCCAGTGCCAAGAAAGCGCCATTCACGAGTCCGTATCCGCCAATCGTACTAAGCGTCAAGGAGAAGAAACAACTTCGTCAGCTCGCCAAAACGCTCGTGGAAGTCAACGTGGACGGGTACGAGGAGTTCCTGTACGATAACAACGGAAAACTCCCTGAATCCGAGTGGAAGTTCTTCCGTCGTGACGAGCAGGTCGAGACGTATCTGCGTCGTCGAGAGAGATACAACCTCCGAGGCTTCGGGGCAACCAAGAAGTTTCGCCGCGGCTCCGACACGAGCAGTAACACTAGTTCCGGTAGCGCTCGAAGTGAAGAACTGTCGTCACTAGACGTGGCGGACATCCGCTCCATCGGGTCGAGAGATGGCACGATTGAAGACGCTGTGTACGGTGCCATGGGGCCAACAACGGAGACCATGCGATACAAATCCGTGTACGTGCAAGACGGCATCGAGGATTGCAACGTGCTAGTGATTATCGACAATGTGACAAAAGAGGAACCATTCACGTCGCTATCAATCCGCTGGCGAGTGACTGAGAACCCACCAATCCTCCGTAGTATTCTCAAGAGCTACGACCACATCTACCTGGAAGCGACAGGCTTCACCCACCTGAGCAACGGCGAACGCGTCGCCTTCCACTTGCTCCACTCTGTCGATTTTCCGTCGCTCACTCCTCCGTTACCAGACTATTCCCGCGGCCAAGTAGCTGCTATCGGCTTCTGGAGACAAACATCGCTTAATGTCGTCGAGATCCACGGCCGCGGAGTGTTTGCGCTCCCATTTGAGCGAGCTCGTGCGCTCTTCGTGCCTGTGGTAACGACCTCAATGTCCAAGTCAGTCATGCATATCTTCTATGCCTCACACATGAAGAAGCTCCGTTGGGCCTTGACGGAACGAAGGACACAAGCTCTGCCACGATCTCAGTCTTGTGCCGATCGTGTCTGCAGCGTCTGCAACAAGAAGCGAATGATTCACAGGGGTGAAAGCTGTGATATATGTGGGGAACTCGTGTGTTCGGTGTGCCGAATCACGCATAAAGTGGCGTCTGTGGAGCTAGACAACAAGATGAACTGGACCAAGGTTCGAGTCTGCCCATTCTGCATGACCAAGGTGGTCAACGCGGACACGACAGAGGTGGTTCGTGCCGAAATTGAGGCAGGTTGGTACGACCGGTTCCCATAGGCGTTATCCTCCGCTACTGCACATTGTTTTTTTGTTTAACTTGAGTAGACTGCCTTTGATTTGCTCCGTTCACTATAGTCGTTGCTCATGTCATCTGCCTACCCAAGTCTACGTTCAACGGCATTATTACGGGGTTAAATAGTGACAACTTCAACTTCAACAAACTGACAATCACTCTTACACGTACATCGAAAAAACTCGCGTTCATACCTCACATATCGAATACATTGCAGCCTGTTCGGTAGCAAGCTGCTGCACGACGCTAATAAGTACCTGGGTGTTGTGTCCTTCGTTCAGACGCGTAATTTTTGAGGAATGGTTCATAGGTAAGACGGCTACTGCAGAGAGCCGTACTGTCCGGCTCCGACTTCAGCTCTCACAGTCTCCGCTGCGGTTTTATTGGACACTGTCAGCAGGCAGAATGGACACAAGTGCGTCTTGGAATGGTGCATTTTGTTGTCAAGCTCCACCGTCGGCACCTTGTGAGTGATCCGGCAAAGTTTGCAGACATGCTCACCGCACAACTCACAGCTGGAACCCTTGTGCATCGTCCGCTTCTTTTTACAGACGCTGCACGGGTGGTGCGCGCTCCACTGAGGTCGAAACAGCATTTGCATCCGCTGCTCCCGAATGGCACACCGCAACTTCTTCATCGTTGACGCGTAGAAGACGTGGATCATGGACTTAGACAAGGAAGTCGCAATGGCAGGGATAAAGAGGTTCCGCGCACGCTCGAACGGTAGTTGATAGACTCCGTGACCGTGGATTTGGACAACATTCGGCTCGACTTGACGCCAGAACCCGATTGAAGCAACCTGCCCGCGGAAATACTGCGGAAGGCAGGGTGTCGTGCCCTTGAAGTCAACAGAGTGCACCAAGTGGTAACCCACCCGTTCGCCGTTGCTGAGTTTGGTGAAGCCCGTGGCATCCAGATACACATGGTCGTAACTCTTGATGACTTTGCGGAGAATGGGCGAGTTCTCAGTGACGCCCCAACGAACACTGAGGGACGTGAATGGGTCCTCCTGCGTCACATTATCGATGATAGCCAGCACACAGCCGTCCTCCATACCATCCTCCAGGTATTCTGAATTGTAGCGCATCATCTCCGTGGTGGGGCACATGGCGCCGTGCACGGCCTCCTCGATCGTGCCGTCCCGCTTTCCGATGGACCGGATATCAGCCACATTAAGTGACGAAAACTCCTCACTTCGAGTACTGCTGAGACTCGTGACAGTTTGGGTGAACGAGTCACCGTGCAGCTTCTGCGGGGCACCGAAGCCGTTCAAATTGTATTTGTCGCGGCGGCGCACGTACGTCTCGACCTGTTCATCGCGGCGAAAGAATTTCCACTCGCGCTCTGGAAGTTTGCCGTCGTTCGCGTAAAGGAAATCCTCGTAGCTATCCACGTTCACCTCGATGAGACTCTCAGCGAGCTGGCGCAGCTGTTTGCGTTCTTTCGTAGTGAGCACCAATGGCGCGTACGGACTCGTGTACTGCGCCTTGGATGATCCCATGGCGTCCGTCGTCTCCGTTGTGATTGAGGTCGGAAGAAGCTCCGAAGTCGCGGCTATCCAAGGCTGTCACCGGAAAAAAAAGAAATGACTTAGGAAAACCACCAGCAAGCCGCGGCGCTGAAGCGATGTGGGGTGCAACCACTACAGCAAGCATTTGTGGGGTGGACATTCGGCCCATACCCGTCGGCGACCTGACACTCTACAAAGACAAGTAACCACAGAAGATTTTGAGAAAGTACTGTCGTGAACGATATGTACTGAGATAGAGGAGATAATTTACTCCCGAATTTTTTTTTTTTTGAGACTTGCAGCATGAGGCACCTCTGTGATGTACATGTACTGAAGAGCTCCTGCGGCTTTGTTTATACACTGTACAGAAAGGCTTATTAAAAAAGGGTTAACCCTTTTTAACCGACGGCCTGTATTCTCCGGGATTAGAAAAAATGATTATCCTGTATTATACAGGGTAAGAAAAATAAACTTTCAGTCCAATAGGGATTGGGTTTAAAGATAAGCAAACCGAACCCTCCCACAGGCCCTTGCCATACACACCATATGAATATACGGATGTAAAGGCAGGAATTGGTGTGGACTACAGTAATAAAGTGTTACGGTTGAAATCTGACCGCCACTCATTTCGCTCATTTTAGAAAGCGCCGCGAGGAGCAAAGATGTCGGGTTTCAGGCAGCGTTGGGCAGAGCTGACAAAAGAAGGATGGAGATCGAGACCACCAACAGGTCTTTCAAACGACTATACTTATCTCAAGCCAGGAAAGACGAAGAAGGACATGCGAGGGAGTGACTATTTCGTCGGCGAGGAAGAATTGATGCGTTATCTGGATCGCTTGGACTTGGGTGAGCTCATACTATTGACCGAACGATTTTGTGGCAGACCTAACATTTGTCAATATATCACAGAGGCAGCAAGGAAGGCGTCTCAGACCCCACCGATTGTAGACACGGCCCAAAGCAGCGGCTGTGATGGTAACTGCGCTTATATCCTGTATTATTCACTTTAAGTCACCAATGTAACTTGTATCTTGCTGATGTACTGTATCTAGCAGTGGTGTCTGGTACTGAAGCTTCTTTTGAGCAACAAGCCCCTCCCAATGTATCGTCAGCTGCCGGTGAAGAATTAGACGTGCCTGCAGGCGACACACCACCGCGGAACGTTGCAGACTCTCCCTCAATTGGTATGTCCTGTATCTTACAAGATGTTCGACTTTACTAGCCTGTATCTAACCTTTTACTGTATTTGCGAGTAGCCAGCGACAGCGCAGCAAGTGAAGGCGGATCAGTACCGCCTACACTGCGTTATGAGAGTCCTCACGTGACTCAACCAGCAGGAAGACCACTTGCTGACTCGTCGGGCTCGGAATACTCTCCATCACCGCGCCGCAACTTGAGAGATGCTTTTGCTGGTGAAATGGAGAGAGGACATGCGGAAGACTACGCACTTGGTACAGAAGAGAAGGAGAGCGATCGTGAAGAGCTGTATACAAGAGCTGAAGCTGCCCCAGACCGGTCTTCGGGAATAGCTGCTGTATTATCAGGTTGGTCACTTTGTATGTACAGGATAATGATACATGATATTAATTGTAACTTGTATCTTGTATCTATATATTCCAGATGTGAACATTCTACAAACCGAAGAGAATTTAGATGAGTTTACAGCATTGGTGTCTGACGCTGAGAACGACGACGGCGCGTCTGATGGTGAAAGTTCGGAGGCAGAGTCCAATGCGTACGAAGACATTGCTCTTGAAGAAAGTGATAGTAACGAGGAAGCTGCCGATGCCTTATTCGACGAGATGTTGCTAGAATCTGCTGGTGGTATTGCCGGTATTGCTGGGGGTAATATAAACGCTGATATCCTGAAGGATATGGGCACGAGTGGCTGGACGGAACCTGTGTCATACAGTCCGTACCCATACTTGGATGAACCATTTGAAGCTCGAGATAGTGGCGCTATGGCAAATGAATTCCCGGGGCTTTACGGTGGAGACTATGGCCCAACGACTCGAGCGCTTGAAGCGGCTTCTACGGCGATATACATCTTCTTTTATTTCGTTCAGCCGCAGTTGTGGGAGGATATTGCTGCTGCGTCAAACGAATACTTCATGGAGCAATTGGATGAGAGAGTTGAGGGTCAATACAAGAAGCAAGAGGCGCGTGAAAGGAAGCAGCCTGACTATAAGAAAAGTAGTCGAGAGGAAATCAAGGTCAGTCTTCTGAATACACCAGATGTTACAGCTCGAGAGTTGTGCGTTTTTATCGGTCTATTGGTTGCCCGAACGATATCGCCGAACAAGGAGAAGCTGCAACATCACTGGAAGTCTACTGATGAAGGAGCTATTCCACGTGGTCGCTTCGGGATTTACATGCCAAGAGATCGATTCATGCACATCTCCAGAAACCTACATTTTAGTAGCAACTCTGACCCTCGCGCTACGAGTGACCGCGCATGGAAACTTCGCCCTGTGATCGATTCGCTTCAAGAACGCTTCAAACTCGGCTACAACCCACCGCCAGTAATGGTATTCGATGAGGCAATGCTTCCATCGAGATCGTCATTCAACCGCATGAGAGTCTACATGAAGGACAAACCCCACAAGTGGGGCACCAAGCTATTCATGCTGTGCTGCTCTTCGACGGCGTACTGTATTCGGTGAGTATTGGGCATGCCCGTATTGTTTTTTAAGTTATCTTATCCTGTATCTACAGGCTACTAACCTCGGCGTCTTGTATCATACAGGTTTGAAGTGTATTGCGGTAAAAAGCAGACTGGGGTAAATGTTGCTTCAACGGACACAAAGTCCGGACCTGCTGCGGTTATTCGCAATCTAATCGAGGTGTTTGGAAGCGATGGGTCGGACGAAAAGCGCTTAGTCGTGACCGATCGCTTTTATACGTCACCCTCGCTTGCAATGCAGCTTTTGGCCCTAGGCTTCTACAGCATCGGGACCATCATGACGAACCGCAAGGGCTTCTGCAAAGCGATTGTGGAGAAGAAAAAGCAGCGACCGGCGACTGTGCCCCGGGGATTATACACTGTGACTGAATCGACGGTCGTACCATGCATGAAGGCTGTCTGTTGGTGGGACAACCGTCCCGTGCATTTGCTAAGTGCTGGAGGTAGCATTCAACAAGACCGCGTGGTAAGGAGAGAGAAGTCGGGTGAGCAAGCTGAAGTAGCGTGCCCACGAATCCTGAAGGATTATCAGACGTTCATGGGCGGAGTTGATGTCCATGATCAACTCCGTCTTCAAAGGCAAGTTGCTGTGTTTGTATGTACCGGATATCAAATTTTTTTAACCTGTATGATCCATGCTATATAGATATTCACTCCAGCTTTCACTGAAATACAAGAAGTACTACAAGGGTCTTTTTCTTGGGTTCATCGATCTGGCAATCGTGAACTCCTTGATAGTCTACAACCAGCGTCGAGTAGCAGAAGGCAAAAGAAAAGTATCTCACATCAAGTTTCTAAAACAGCTACACTTGGAGTTAGTGCAGCTGCATGAAGACGATTGGGATGGAATCCGCTGCACACAGCAGACGCCAACCAAGCCGAGAAAGCGGGGACCTCCTGCACAGCATCTACACGAGCTCCTTCAAGTTGATGAGTGGAGGGATGGCAACAATGGCCAAGGGCGCAAGCGTCGTCAGCGTACCTGTAAGGTGTGCTCTAAGATGAAGCGAGCGAATGGAGCTAAAGGCGGCGAGACGTCCTACTATTGTAAGTCCTGCCGGCTCCCCACGCCCTCAAAGACGGCTACAGCGTCGCGTGTGTATCTCTGCAACAAGATCAAACACAAAGTCGATGGTAAGGAGCTTTCATGCTTCGATATATGGCATACAAAGTGGAGGAATGGAACCAACCTGCCTCCGTCGATAGCGAAGAAGAGAATACGGGCGCGCACACCTGGTGCCGCTTCCACTACTGAAACGAGATCGGCAAGTGATGAAACGACTGCAGATGACGAGCCGGACAAGCGACAGCGGGTAGAAACGACTGTTTGAGCATCAACTAGATTTAGTATACATACCTTAGTTTGAGTATAATGCATTCTGTTCGGTTCGGCAGCTGTTGTTGAAGTCTTTTTATGAAATATTCTGTCTCTGGCTGCGCCTAGCTTTCGCACCGACTTCGCATGGTTTTGAACGTCTAAATACGCTTTACCGTAGTACCCTGTATATCTGAGGAGATCGATCTTGTATTGTACAGGTTATCATTTTTTCACCATCATAGGGGTTGGGATTTTGTGAGGCTTTCCAAATACAGGATACTAAAACATACTAGCTGCAGTATGGTAACCCTTCCCCAGAGATACAAGTTAACAGAGCTAGGGTTTCGGTAAATGAGTGCGCTGGAAATCCTTCGGGCTCAAGGGGTTAATACATAATGCTTTATGTGGCACCCGGCCGTGTGAAAAAATAGCAAAATAAAAAGATCGCTAGAAGCAAGTCGTACCTGCTTATTACTTCTATCTACAATCTCAGTACATGTGTTGACGTTGAGTCAGGATTGCATGTGAGGTAGCAAGAGCTTGCCCGCAATGCTAATGCCAGGCCGGAGACTGCTACAGGCTTCAAAAACTGCCCTGCAAAGGCTTCCTTGCACTCCAGTGAAGTCGCGTGCGCAGTGGCTCGCGTGTTCAGCGCGTGTCGCGGCGTCGCACTTACGCGCAGCCAGTCGTCTGGCTATTCTTCAGTTCCGCGTGGGCCTCCGTTTCGCAGGGCCATGCCGCATAGCCCATGCGCGAAAATTGCAACGTCCTTACCGACGGCTTGTCTGCGATGATGAGTTACCACCTTATACAGTAGTGTTGGCCTGCAGCTTTTGTTGCCATTGGCAACTTGCCAAGGTGTTGCACCTCTTCGCTCCCAATAACTTGCGTCGAGCTCGGATCGCGAGGTCATCCCGCCCAGCATGGAGCTCGCTGCTCAAGAATCCAGGGCACTCTGGATACACACAATGCGACTGCAGCTTGTGTTGACTTCCAATCGCGCTACGATCTCATGGCAACCGGCTACACTGCAGCTCAAGCTTCCTTAACCTCGTAGATGTGCGTGGAAGTTGATGAACACCAGTCAGGAAGCCGGCGGCGTTCGGAGAGCGAACCCACCCCGCTATAGAGAGCTGCGCGAGAGCATCAACTACAAGTGCTGTGGCGTTACTCGAGCAAAGCGGATAGGTATGTGACATACTATGTCGTTTGGACGGAGTTGAAGTGGAAGCGGTCTGATATGCGTATCTTTGCTGCGGCGGTACAACTCTATGACAGAACCTCCGACACACAATATTCCGGTGGCCAATGCTCTTTCAAAACCCTCCCCAAATTGAATTCATTATTTTTTGTGAGCACTACAAATACGTTAGCATAAAAATTTCAAGTATAAAGATAGTGCAATATCTAATGACCTGCTATATCCTGTCGAATAGACGAGAAGTTTGTCTCAGCCGCAAGCGGCCTCCACGTGACACACAATCTTTGTGTGAACAAAATGCGACACACGGTTGGACTCCAACCTGGAGTCCGACGAGTCGTCGGACGACATTCCTGAGGACGGTGTACTACATGGTACGTGTTAACTTGTTCTACCAGACAACACGAGCTCATACAAAACACCGGGAGTTGAATAGACTTGCGACGCGCGATCTGCGCAACGCAGAGCTTCCCGGCTGGGTCGTAGTTCCTAATGCGGTTTAAAAGGTCTTGAGGTTTTCTCCTAAAATTTATTGTAGTTATGATCAATTATAGTTTTCTCTTATAACGTGAGAAATCTGTAAGAGAGGTTAGAGCAAATACCTCCACTATATCCGAAGTTGTCTGTTAACAGAACTATCAGAGCACGGGAAACATCACAGTAAGCGCATTCTACCTGGCAAGGAGGCGGCTTCTCCAGAGCTGTTCTGATTGTTTGTGGGGGCCACAACGAAGGTTATTTATAAAAAAAATATCAATCCGTCGGAACTGGTCAGACCGGTGGGAATTTTGACGGTAAGGTGTAATTTTACAAAATTTGTAAAGTATACTGTAGTATGTGTTTAATACAAGTACTTTTCGCGTTTTAGAGCACATTTTGTTTTTTATAGGGAATTCTTCAAAATATACTTCCCGTTGAAGAGGCGCAATATAAAACGCAATTGCTCGGAAAAAAATGTCGACTTCCACTCACGCCTCCTTCTTCTGGGTGAAATATGGCTTCGGTACGTTGCATCAGCATTGTAGTGGCGACGCGTTTGCGCTCACAGCGGATTCGTTTACCATGAGCTTCGTACAGATAGCATCACGCCACCCAAGATGTACAATGCAAACGTACCTTGCGCGATCTTGCGCAGTTTTGTGAAAAACACTTGTGCTAGGGATGTTGAGGATCTCTGCAAGCAAAAGAATATTCAACTGGGCATTGAACTAGACGCACTCAATAAAGCACTTCAGGCTGCCCACGCACGTAGCACAGCGGCACCTTTGGCAACAGACAGGTCTGCAGTCTCCGTTAAATTTGGAGGGACAAGTTCTCGTCCACCGAGTGGAGCTGCTTCATCTCGGCCGATTACGCCTTCAATGCACACAGACTCCAATGGATCGGCGGACGAAGAGATCGTGAATATTGTTGCTATGAAAAATGCAACAGAAAAACAACTCGAAGTTGTCGCTGCAGCATTCAAGCTCGCGAAAGGTAATAGTGGCCAAGATGCCCTGTATTTCGTAGTTTTAACGAGATATTCCAGAATTGATTGCAGGCACAGCTATTGTCGATCTTACAGATGACCATGGTACGAGGCTTAAACTGGACGAGTTTGGCGACTCACGAGCGAACACAATTTTGAAATCTCGAGCGCAATATACAGCAGTGGCTGTTAGTAAGTAACTTCAATCAACTTCACACTCCAAAATGATATAAATTGCTTACCTCAGTTTACTTAGCAACAGATGAGAAAGGATCACCTCACGTTATGCCACTGATTTTCAAGCTTCAAAAGCCCCCTGTCGACGCGCCCCCCTCAAGACCAAACAGCGGAGCAGCGAAATCTACAGGAGTCTCTCTACTAACTTGAGCGTAGTTATATATCCTGTCATACAATCGCTACTATCGCTACGAAAGGCACACACCAGTCGAATAGATTCAAAGAACTTCATTTGAGATTAATTTGGGGGAGAGCTCCGAGGAATCGCTAACGATCCGAAGATATCCGTCCCCTCCAGCAAAGAGACTAATGAGGATGAAAAAGCACGACGCAACCTTAGAGACACGCATCACACTGCGACGTCAGCCTTTCACGTCCTCAATTTACAGCGATGAGTGGGCTCTGGTGGCCTTTTCCTCTTGCTCTTCGCTTCAGATGTCCACGGGCTTGCCCTTCGAGGCGAACTCGTCGTAGTACTCCACGACCTTGTCCCAGTTAGCGACGTTCCAGAAGGCCGAGATGTACTCAGGGCGACGGTTCTGGTACTTGAGGTAGTAGGCGTGCTCCCACACGTCAAGGCCGAGAATGGGGATGAGCGGCTGGTCCACGCCAGGCATCAGTGGGTTGTCCTGGTTGGGCGTGGACGTGATGGCCAGCTTGCCATCAGCCTTGACACCGAGCCAAGCCCAGCCAGAGCCGAAGCGCGACGAAGCAGCGGCGTTGAACTCCTGCTTCAACTGATCAAGCGAACCGAAGTCCTCCTCAATACGGGTCTTCAGGGCGCCATGCGGGGCCGTGTTCGTGGAGCCGGGCGAGGTCATCCACGTCCAGAAGAGCGAGTGGTTGTAGTGACCACCGCCATTGTTGCGCACAGGGGCTTCAGTAGCGGACTGCACCACCTCAAGGATGGACTTGCCCTTAAGAGCGGCGCCCTTGTCGGACGAGATGTAGTTGTTGATGTTGTTCACGTAAGCCTGGTGGTGCTTAGTGTGGTGGATGTTCATGGTGTCCGTGTCCACGAAGGGCTCCAGGGCGTTGTACTCATAGGCGATCTTGGGCAGCTCGAACGACATGTTGGCTGGCTGAGAAACGGGAAGATACTGGAAGGTTCTGGGTTGAAGCTTGTGAGCTGGACCTGGCGAATTGCAGAGTGAGAGGCCTTCGGATCAGTGACGGATATGGTGGTCGGACAATCCCACCGCACACTTTTTCCACCAATAAGAAGTCTGGTAAGCCAAGTGTCGGTTGGTGCGATTACGTTGACCAAGGTCACTGATGTTGATTCCAGGGCAAGGCTTAAAGGTACTGGGCGTATTTACAACGATGTCGACATCCGCAACAAATTGTTGAGCTGCAGCAGAGTTTGTCCGACCGCGAGCATTTCACCATGATGGAAGTTCTTAGGTCGAAGTTGGTTGGCTCTCCCCTTCCCCCTTTGGTTTAACAGATACGGTACCGCTTTTGTATCGGTATACTGGTCTCTTACGGTAATAAGCCCTAGGACATCTTAGCCAATCAACGACAGCGATCGTTTTTGGTTGGAGCTCCTCGAGTTGGCAGTAGAAGCCACTCCAGTTGTAGGCGTCATGGAGGCTCAGCAGAGCAACACACCCGTCTCAGACCTTGCAGTTGCCGCACAGTATGCAGATGCAGAGCTACACTCAGTCACGGCGCAATTTGCGAGCTCTGCGCAGGTGAGTGAGGCCCCCAAGACTGAAATGATGGCAGTCGTGACGGACGACAAGGACGACGACAGCGACAGCGACAGTGACAGCTCCGACGACGAAGCGCCTATACAGACTAAGAAGAAGGAACATGCGGACGTGTCTAATATCAAGAAGGAAGAGAATTCAGGTGACGAAACTGAAGACGATGGCGAGGACCCCGCCAAACTGCGTGCTGAAATCGAAGCAGCAATGGAGAAGGAAGCCAACAAGACCGGCGGCCCGCTGACTACCGAGCACGAGGTCGTGGCTGCTCCTGTGCGCGAACCCAAGGTGGAGCTGACGGCTGACTGTCCTATTGCTCAGTGTGGCACCATCTTGAATGTGAGCGTCCCCGGACTGATGATGACCATCAAGTCTAATCCGAACACGAAGCCTTTGGATGAAGGGAGTGTGCTTTGTCTCGAGGACCGCACTGTTATTGGATGCGTAGACGAAGTTTTTGGCCCCGTGTTGATGCCCATGTATCTCGTTCGCTTTGAAAACGCCACCAAGATACCAGAGAAGGCGACTGTGAATCTTGTGGTCTATTACGCGACAGAGCACACGACTTATATCGTCCCGGAGGAGATCAAAGATAAGGGCACGGACGCCTCAAATATTTTCGACGAAGAGGCTGATGAGGCCGAGTTTTCCGACGACGAAGCGGAAGCCGCAGCCAAGCGTGGCAACCGAAAGCGGAACAGAGGCGGTGCTACACGTGCTGGGAGTGAAGGTGGCGAGTCGCATGGTGGACGTGGAGGTCGTGGAGGCCGTGGTGGAAATTTTACGGATTACCGTGCTCGACAGAGCACTTCGCCACACGGAGGCCGCGGTAACTACACACAGCAGACCCCGATGCCACCGATGCCAGCTATGCCGTCGATGCCCGCAATGCAGACTCAGCCATACGGTGGCGTGACGAAATACACACAACCTGGGGGGTTTGGAGGCGCCAGACCCATTTCGTATGGACACACTAACTACACGTCTCCTCAGGGCAATGGCGTGCCTCAACCTCCAATGCCACAGTACAACGGAGTTCCTGTATCGCAAGGACAAGCACCAGCTCGTGGCTACTACCAGCCTCCTCCGCCCGCACAGTACAGCACGCCTAACTTGCCTCCGTACCCACCGCAAGCACCACCTCCGCAGCAATACCAACAGTATCCGCAGCCCCCAAGAGCTCCGTACGGACCACCAAGACCAACTTATGGCCAACCTCAGCCTCCAGCTTACGGACAGCCACAGCCACCACAGTACAATCAACCTCAGCGTCCTCCTCCACCGCCAGCCTACTACAGAGCGAACGGACAGCAACAGGATGGACAACAGCCTTCTGGACAGTACAATCAGCGGCGCTATCAGTAGAAAATCTGACGTTGCAGCATTTATCTACGCTTTTTGGAAAGTAAACTAATGCAGCTATCTTGATCGAATATAGTACATGTAGACGCACGACAAAGCCCCCACCCTTGTCTAGCTAGGGGATATGAGTGTAACACTCGCGATGAAGCCGTTCTTCATGACTTCAAAGATACATCCTGGGGTGGGCGAGTAGCACAAACTTGATCCGAACGGGTGGAGACCCAGTCCGTTGTCGTGGACAATTGGCCGCAAGTCTGATACTCCTCCAAAAACGAGTCGAATGTCCTTCCACTGCGGAAACATCAAGTATCGTCGTCAGAGACGTCATGTGGTTAACCCCTGTCATATCATTCAGACAGTACCGGTGTTTGTGGGGTGATTTCCGAGCTTGTCCTCTTTGAAATGCCGGATTTTTGAAGAGCAACAGAAGATTGGAAACTAATCCGGAAATTGCACTTGTTGTAGGCACCGAAGTCTGGATGGCTATGGTAAGGATCAAGTTAGACGACTTGGCTCATAACTTCTTCGAAGTAATGCATTCTACTGGAACAGGAGTCTTACCCCAGCGCGTTGGTCTTCAGAATTACTTTCGACACGCGATGCATCGAATCGTACAAAATGTCGAGCCCAAGATGCGGATAGTTGTGGAAATAGTCACTGACAAGGCCACCTGCAACAGTAGCACTACGTGTACAGACAACAGAAAACAAATATGTCACCAGGGGTACACCACCAAGTACCCTCCTACTCCAGACACGCACCCATCGTTGGGATCTTCAGACTTCCGAAAAACAGACACAGGGGCTCCGATCTCACTAATCACCTCCTGTACATCACATACCATTAGAAACTCTACAAGGTAATAGCAAAATCAAATGTTTAACCTGAGGAGACCAACCAAGTTGGACGCTCTGCTTCCGGCCTGTGAAAAAAAATGTTGTGCGGTCTTCTCCAACTTCGACGTCAACTTCTTCAAAGTAATGTCTGTACGAAACACACGATCAGCACTCAACCGTACCCACATTCAATAACAAAAAGCATTACCTTTTGGTAGGAGTAGGGACTCCAGGAGAACGATAGTCTCCGCCGACGTAGACAATAAACCCTGTTGCTGCTGGAGTAGCACCGTTCTATAGCATACACACATGAGTTTAAATTTGCATTATTTCTGCAACGCTTGCTGTGCAAGCTGCACGCACGCACTGGAAATTCCATCGGTAAATCAGTGCCATTCTGGTACAAATGGCGGTATTCTGCTGGAATAGGAAACTTGACAGAGCCACCTTCATAGCCCAACACGTAACTCTAGCATCACAAAATGACTCTCAGCAAAAGTAGCAGTACCAAAGCAAACTAATAAAAGAGACTCACCTGTTCATCTGCGACGTATTGGCCAGGAAACGTCGGTCCAAATAGCTAAAACAGTCATCGCCAAGTGATAAGATATCTTCAACAACATCATATTTAACAACAGGCTGCGTACATTGTAAACCGACATGAAGGTGGCAGAGATTTCTCCCCCGAAAATCACCACACGTCCGAATTTCAGTGCCACACGGTTCACATCGTAGAACTCAATGGCATTTAGTGTCTGTCGCACTGAGTCGAAGTGCAACTGGGTAAGGAAGTGTAATTTGAGTAAGACTGTTTGCAATCATTCAGACAGTTGAAAGTGCTTACTTTGAGACCGTCCTCTGCAGAATCCACAACGACGTCGCGCTTGTAGGGGTCCGTAGCGTCGTATGCGATCTCAAAAGGGCGAACAGGTAAGCGACTCTTGAGTGCGTGCAACACCTCGGCGATACTCGCACCGAGACGGAAAGGACCAACCCCCACGCCCAACTCGATGCGCCACACCTCGCGGATCATTTCTTCCTCGATTTTGGTTGCGTTGAAGAAAATGTTCCGAGAATGTGGTACAACTGTCAGAAATAATAATTTGTTTCAAAACAATAATTGTTTGAAATACTCTGCAATATATATTTTGATACTTGTGAAGTTTATTTTTGTTGGCTCGAGAGACAGCAACACTTGAGACCAAGCAAGCTCCCGTAGGCTACGGGCCGTAGCAACGCGGTTTACTACAGTAGACTAGCTGGGTGCAGTTACTGGATCTACAGAAGCAAAAGTACAGCAACCGCTGATACAATCGCTATTATAAAGCTTGGGTTACAATATTGGCAGAGCAGCGAACGCTCCTTCAACTTGAGTCTGTTACGCTGGCCCTTTCACAAATTACGCTGGCCCTTTCACAAAATGACCTCTTTTCAATCGGATGCAATTGCCACTGAGCTCCAATCTCCTCGGCGAGACAGCCTTGCGGCCACACCGACAGTATCAGTGATAGTATCACTGATACTGCCTTCGAAGGCAACTCAACCGTCATCACCAGAAGGTCTGGCGAATCCCATTTTTGAGCTGCTTGCTGTTCCTCGACCAGCATTGTGTGGATTTTACGTGTCCCGTGCACAGCACCGGGCCGTCCCACTTTGCCTTCACTTGATTTCAGTAAGTGTACATGTACTTTCGATGTGTAGGGTATGGGTAACCTTTTCAGCCAACCGACGTCGGTTTTCGCCATTCTCGCTCTATTTTCCAGTTCGTAAATCGGCGACGACGCTAAAGCGCGATAGAAGTCCATGAAGACGCTGCTGGCGCTCACGGGCGTGACGGGCCTCTTTGCCCATGCACACGCAGCTGCAAGTTGCGCAGAATGCAATGGCAACACCTGCATGTTGGACGGAACGGCGACTTCTATCACAGGCGGGGCGACATCTGCCAGTGTGAATTTCTGCAATTTTGACAGCTCCAAGAACAGCACGTACGCTCTGAGCTTCGGCGTATCATCTCTCCC
Organism: Phytophthora capsici; assembly: GCA_030324255.1. Lineage (NCBI taxonomy): Eukaryota > Oomycota > Peronosporomycetes > Peronosporales > Peronosporaceae > Phytophthora > Phytophthora capsici. The sequence goes on along the minus strand of CM059357.1, from coordinate 3,711,506 downwards.
GAGTTGCGATACCAAGAACGAGACGTTGCCCACTCTCGCGTCGCTGGTGGCGGCCGACGGATGCACAGCTGAAGCCTGTTCCGTGACTGTGAACTTCGAATCGCCACTGGACTGGGCCATTGCCTTACAGAACAATGGGGCCAGCAATACACTCACAGCGCAGCTCACGTCCGGCGGAAACAGTGACACGGTCACTATTGCTACATTCGAGACGATGGCAGCTGCCGTCATGAACAGCGGCACTTCCAGTGTCTCGGTGTGCGCCGCGGAACTGGACATCAGTGGCTCGAGGTTCTCCAATGTCGACAGTTGCAATGCGGCGCAGATCTGTCGAGGTGCTTCCACGGACACGGCGTGCACAACGGAGTTGATGAACAATCTGCAGATCAAGGACGTCAGCTGCAGCGCCGAAGCTTGTACGGGAAAAGTGGCGCTGAGTCAGTCGCTGCCCTGTGACGGCAGCACGGGAGACGCGACGGCGTTGATTGTGGGCACGACCGTTGCTAGCAGCACCCAGTCGAACCTCGTGAGTGTGGGCAGCATGACGGCACCAATTTTTACGATCGCGGACGCCAGCGGTTTGAACGCTGGTAAGTCCGAGTTTGAACTCATAACGGACACATTTTGCGCGTACTCGAGCATTCAGCTGAACGTGACAGTGGGGGACGGAAGCGACGACGACTCGAACGAGACAGTGGATGTGAGCAGTGTGAACTCTACAACGAATGGAACTGTGGTGGTGGAGTTGGCCTCGCCCCTGAGCAGTGAATTATCTGGCGAGGAAGTTTATTTGTCGCTCTCGCAGTGTGGCGTATCAGCTACGGGTTCGTTCGCTGTTGTAAAAGGCTCGAGTGACTCGACGTCGGTGTCTACAGGGTCGACGGAGAGCTCAGGGGGTGACGACGCTGTTGCAGGTTCTTCTGGCTCAGTATCTACTCAAGAAGCGAACTCGTCCACAGGCCTCTCCGGGAGTATCATTGTGGCTATTGTCATTGGTGTCGTGGCACTTGTCGGCTTTGTATTCGAGTACGTCCATCACAAGAGACGGCAGCCAATGCCACTGGCGCAAGACTCTACCGCCAACAACCTCGCATCACCCTTGTAAGGCACGATCAGTACGCAAGGCGAGGACAGAAACAATCGGCTGACCAAGTGTCAGGCCAATGTAGGCAAGTAATAAAGGTTTTGTGACTGTTTTGCTACTTTAGTGCTGCTTCGGTCTCGTATTCACTTCAGTGAAGATTTCGGGCAGCGCGGATCTTCTTGGAACGCACCATAGCCAGCTCCTTCTTGAGTGCGAAACGTTTTGGTGCCGACAATGCGTGGTCATCCAGCTGACACTCAAGGTCTTCAATTTGTGCTGACAATTTCGATAGCTCCAGCTCAATGGCGGCGTTTTCGCTTTGGGTAGAGCTATCCAATGGCGCGATAGGGGCTGGGCCTTTAGTTTTACCAGAACCTTGTGCTGCGTACATGTTGTCGATTCGTGGGGTTCCAGTATCAACCTGGTTGGAAGCAGCACTTGAAGGTGGTTTCTTGGACTTAACTTGACGGTTGATTGCCACGGGGGAGGGTGGTGAGAGCACCGTGTTTGGCGGGAGTTTATTCTTCAAGTACGAAAGGATTTCTGCGCTTCCTTTGGCTATCACAGCACCTCGAACGGTACGCTGCGGGTTGCCATTCATGTAGATCGCACGGAGATGTGGACACAATCCCAGCTCGCATGGTACTTTGGTCAAGTTGTTGTTCTCGAACGAAAGCGATGCGAGTAGTGGCGCGTCGTAAATGCGTCCAAGTGAACGCAATTTGTTGTCTGAGACGCTGACAACGCTGACTCTGGCCAGTTGCGACCACGGGAAATGATCAAGCGTCTCGATTCTGTTGAAGCTCAACAGCAGAGTTTCCAGACAATGAAGCTGGCAGATCTCGAGTGGTAACGCTGCAATGTTGTTGTTTCGTAGATCCAATTCTTTCAGTGTAGCGCCCACCGACGGTGAGTTTCCAAAAAGTTCACTGATGCTCTCAGCAGAGAGGTGGTTCTTCCGAAGACGCAACAGCTCCAGGTGTGGTAACGCACCAATGAAAGGATGGAGCGACTGCAAATTGTTCTCTTCGACAGTTAACGTCTGCAACAAACTTAGTGTTAGACCTGCCAGCTTGCATATTTTTTTTCAAAGATTAACGAACCTTCAGAGATGCCAACTCCCCAATTGAAGCTGGAATCGACTGCAACTGGTTTGACGAGAGGTTCAAATGCACCAGAGTCGAGCCAAAATTGAAGTGACCGTGACCTACTAACTCCGTGGGTAACGTAGATAACAAACTGTTCATCAGGATCAAAGTTCCTGAGGCTGCAGCTTCTCGAAATTGACCAGTGTAATCAAACGTAGGGTGTTGAAACCCGTCGGTGTTAACATGAGCTGCCTGTTCCATGCGTTCCCGCTCCAGTTGCAGCTCGTCTCGCTCTTCTTCCAAGACGTCAACGCCGGCAGGTGGCGCCCCACGTGTACGTAAATATTTCTTTAGTGATTCGCATCCAGCGCTGATCACTGACCGGCGAATAGCTCGAAGTGGGTTCCCGTCGACGATTAAATGGTTGAGGTGTTTAAGATATCCGAGACCTGGCGGCAAGTCCGACAGATCGTTGTTGGCCACATCTAGCGTCTTGAGACGATACAAACACGCGATATTCGCCGGTAAATGTGCCAGTTTGTTGTCCCGCATGTCCAACACGGTTATCTTGTCTTTCACACGCAAGATAGAGAGCTCATCGATGGAGAAAAGCGTGTTGTAGCCCAGAAAGACTTGGTCCAGCGCTGCACCTCCGGGAAGTACTGGAAAAGTAACCAGTTTATTCTGTCGTAAATCTAGAAACTTCAGACGTGAGAGGGTCCCGAGTGCGTCTCCAGTGGACTCCAGCCGATTTTTCTTGAGATCCAGGTTCTGCATGTTCTCAAGTGACCCAAAAGAGGGTGGTAGACTTGCCAATTGGTTCGAGTGAGCATTTAGGACGTGCAATTTGCGGAGATTACCAATCCGTTCGGGGAGATATTCCAGTTGGTTCTCATCAATGTGCAGGGCCTCGAGGTTTTCAAGAAGTGTGATGGAGTTCGGTAGCCGAGAAAGCTTGTTACCGGAGATAACAAGTTCCTTCAACGCGATGAGAGAGCCGAAGCTCTCGGAAAGGTCTTGTTTGAGGTGGTTACTGGTTGAGATTACACAAAAACAGCGTGAGGCATTTAGAGATTGACGAATAGTTGAGAAATAATCAATTGTAGGGGAACTTACTGGCTCAAATCGAGATATGTGAGCGCCTGAAGTTGGAAGAATCCCTCAGGAAGAACTTGTAGTGCATTCTTGGTCAGTTTAATTGAAATGACTGTCGTGAGACCACCAATTTCATCGGATATTGACGAAATCGCGTTATGACTAAGATCGATCTTAACAAGATCGATACACTCCCATTTCTTCTCGTCCTGCACCAACAAAATAGTTTGTTACTTAATGTTAGGAAAATAATATACCGAAACGTTGCAACCTTATCCAAATGCTCTTCTAAATGATAAGCTTGAGACGGGAACTCGGTGAGATTCCTCGCTGGGAGACTCAAGACACCTGAACGTCTAGCTTCACGAAGAGCGCGGGCAGTTTGATCCCTTGCAGGAGCCAGAACCACATCCTGCTGGCGAAGACGTCCTCGCATATTTTGCCGCATAATCGATCGAAACGACGTGAAAAGATACTTTTGATACAAACACCGTAACTATCTTTTCATGAATCAAAACTTGTTTTTGAATTGTTGCCTCTAGGGCTTCTGTCCGATCGCACGCAGGTGGCGAATTTTCTTCGATCGCGCCATTGCCAAATCCTTCTTCAGAGCAAAGCGTTTAGCTGCAGAGACCGCAAAATCGTCGAGTTGCTGCTCTAATTTCAAAATTGTACCGTTCAACTCGACTAAAACTTCATCTTCGGCTTGAACTGTAGTTGGTGTAGGTGGCGGCTGGTTGGCAAAAGATGATGCTGACGAGTCCGAGCTGGCGTTGGCAGGAATCACCTCGTGTGGCTTGAAAGGGGAAGTTGACGCATCAACACGAAGACGTTTGGGTTCCAGTGTACTTCCAGTACCTGGCAGTCGGCTAGTGTGTCCGTTGTTTTGGCTTGACAGAGATGTATCCTTGGCAAGCGGTGGTTGCATAACCTTCGTATCAATAGTAGGTGGCAACACATCGGGAGGAAGTCTATTGCGGAGGTACTTCAACACAGCTTCCGTTCCGCTGTTGAGGATATGAGTACGGATGCCTCGCTGAGGATTTCCAGCTAGGTAAAGAGCCCGGAGATGCTCGCATAGCGCGAGTTGAGCAGGGATCTGTTTGAAAACCCAGATAGTCTGTAAATCATATAGTTTGACAATAGTTTCGTAAGTTGCGTACCTGTCGAAGCTCATTGTTTTCCAACGATAGCGACGTCAATTTCGGGATTTCATGAACTGTTCCACATGACTCGAGCTAGATCGTATTCACACAACACCAGTTAGCATTAATTCGGTAGAGAGGACACCAAGCTCATCCTTACGCGGTTATTTGCGATGGTTAGCACAGAAAGCTGGCGCATTGAAGACCACTGGAAATTGTCTAAAGCTCGAATTCGGTTGAATGAGAGCAGCAGAGTATCTATCGCCTCCAAATGCTGGAGCTTCTGCGGAACGTCAGTCAACACGTTGTTGCGGAGATCCAGCTCTTTCAAGGTAAAACTGGTATAGCTACCAGTTCCCAGCATCGCGTTAACAGCATCTGTCGTGAGCGAGTTTTTGCTGAGTCGTAAATGCTCGAGGCGTGGAATCATCGCGACTGAAGCATGGACGGATTTCAGCCCACACTGCTCGGCAATGAGCGTGTGTAGGGATGAGAACTCCCCAATTGCTGCAGGCAGATCCACCAGCCAATTCTTCGACAGATTCAGCTCAAGGAGGGTCTTTCTAAACCGATACTTCCCTGCCGGATGAAGTTGTTCTGGAAGCTGGTGGAGCTTCATATCAACCAATTGCAAGTTCCCCGACGAGGCAGCGTCACGGAAGAGATATTCATCTTCAAGAGGAGGTTCTTCAGCCATAGGTTCATCCTGCTCCATTTCTCTCTGTCGAATAACAAACTCGTCGACTTCCTCCTCCATTACGTCAACTCCTTCTGGTGGGCTGCCACGAGTGCGCAAATATTTCTTCAAAGGCTCTGTGCCAGCAGAAATGATCGAGCGTCGGATTGACTTCAGGGGGTTACCCTCAACAAGCAGATGATCCAGGTACTTGAGATATCCTAGGCCTGGTGGTAGATCGGGCAGGTCGTTGTTGGTGACATCCAGCGTCTTCAATCGGTATAGCTGCGGAATCCTGTCCGATAAACGCTGGAGTTTATTATCCCGCACATCCAACACAGTGAGCGATTCCTTCACACACAGCACATCAACCGGAATGTCACGCAGCACGTTGAATCCAAGGAAGAGCTGGTCCAACGTATTGTTCTCCGGTAGTTTAGGAAACTCTTCCAACTTGTTCTGGCGTAGATCGATGTACTTGATCGACGCCAGCTGAACGAAAGCAGCGCCAGTCGTAATCAGGGAATTCTTCTTTAAATCCAGGGTTAATAGCGCCGTAAGCGAGCTAAAAGACACTGGAAGCTCTGAAATATCGTTTGAGTGTGCCGATAAAGTCTTTAAGCTCCGCAAGCTTCCGATCGTAGATGGCAACGACTTCAACTGGTTGCTATCCACACGAAGAATTTCCAAGTGAACCAGTCCTCCAATCGACTCTGGCAACTGAGTCAATTTGTTTCCTTCCAGTCCAAGCTCTCGCAACTTATCCAGTCTCCCCAATTGCTCTGGCAAACAGCCTTCTAACTCGTTGCTACAGTAACAAAAGCAGTAAAACAGTCCAAACGTAAGTACCGTAGCACAATAATAAAAAAACACGTTAGAGATGTCCTACTTGCTCAGATCAAGAGCTGTGAGAGACTCCAAACAGCACAGCGTTAAAGGGAAATGGCGCAAATGATTGTGGCGCATTTTGAAGCTCATAAGGTACTTGAGGGTCTCCACTTGACTGGGCAGCTCAGCAATCTCGTTGTAACTGTAAAAATAATATTCTCAGTGCATCAAAAACTGTAAAAATCACGCTATAAGCTCTCCAATTGTACCTTAGATCCAGCTTCTTGAGTACTGCGCACTCCCAACTGTGTTCGTCCTCGTCCAGGTCATCATACAGGCGGAAAACCTCGTCAGGAAACGCGTGGAAGTCACGTGACGACAAGTTCAAACTACCAGACTGACGTGCCAGTCGCATTGTGCGCGCCATTGCTGAGCCTTGAGCCGTTGAGGACGAGGAAGCTGCCGAGCGCCGCATCGCGTCCCGGAGACTCATCGCAATTGAGATTTAGAAATGAGGCAGAGAATTTAGAAACGTGTTTCTAAAACAAAAAATTGTGTATAATTGGTGTACAGATTGGAAATATGTAGTTGATGTTGAAGCGCGAGGATTTCAGTGCAGGCGGGTGGTTAATGTACGCTGGACAAGTGCTGAGTACTGTAAGGTCTGCACTGATATTTATTGTTGGATCCGACACCTTCCGTTCCGTATGACCAGAACAGCGGTCGCTTCTATATCCAACGTTTTCCTCTATATTTAGTAAATGAGGGGACTTACTTGGGCGTTCATTTCTCATTAGGACAGCTGGACGGCGGGTACTGACGGTGAAAGCAACAATCGATGAAGAACAATCGAGTCGTACCGGGGAGGAGAGGGCCACACTTCAGCTCGACCAACTCAACGGCGCCTCATGAATTCATTTCGGTGCGCTTCAAGCCGAAGAAAACCCGCATTGGCCAACATTTTAACATCTTACGTCGATTGGCGGCAATCGCTGCTGCTGTGCAGTATGTCTACGTTTCGATGTCGGCTTCGTGGTGGGCGTTGCAGTTGCTAAACGGCGCCCGAAATCCATCGGAGGTTTTGCGAACTTTCCCGTCATCTCTGATTCAAGGGTATTTGGGCGAAGGATTGATCAATGATAGTCCCCTTGTGAAGAGCGTTTTGAACGGAGACACTTCGCCCCGTGACTACACGTTGTTCCTTGAATCTGATACCCTTACTTCTACCACAGGATGCTCTGGAATGCCATTATTCAACTCAGATATTTACAATTACGCTTTTCTCAGTGGTGGATACGAAGGAATCGTGACCGATACGAAGTACAACGTCTCTATTCTGGAGGATATGGAGCTGGTGGTTATAGTTGTGGATTGCTCGTTTCGACAGATTAAGCTGGGAGATCCATCGTCATTACGTGTGTACAACCTAGTTCGATCACGAATGAATTCCAGTCATTTGTACCTTATTACAATGTCGTTAAACACGCAGGAGTATGAGATACCGGAACTTCACAAGAGAGGGCCCGCAGTGATAGGAATGCTCACTCTGGTCGACGATATGCGAGATGATAACGTGAAGCAGTTCTACATGGTGGCAACGACGTATCCATATCAACGTCTTCCTAACTTTGAAGTTTACGAGCACGTTGGAATAACAAATGACAGTCGTTTGCAACTCCGTAGTATCCCTCGAGATCCAACTAAGTATCCCGTAAAACAGTTGATCACAGCAAGAAAGCGCGGGTTTTTCAACGGTGACAGCCAGGCCAACGTGCGTGTGATGTACTCGGTACTGAGTGGTCTGAACGCGACCACAGCACTAACACGCTGGGAATGGATCGGAGAAGCCGTGATTATGGACTCTTGGGCCTGGGTGCATTTTATTCACTTTTTCTTTGGGTTGCAGACGATCTATGCGTTGCTTGTGCTTTTTCTCGTGACGTACCAAAAGGTTCGCTCTGGTAAAGTATGGATTGGTGATCCCTTTTCGTCTCTTTCGACTGCAGGCCTCGTTGGGCGTGGCATCCTAGTGCTAATTTCATGCTTTCTGGACAATTTCTGGTCCGTTAATGAGTACGCAATGTCCAGGGCCTCGATGCTCACAGGTTCTCAAACAGTGCGAGTTCATCGAGAGATTATGCATGCTGACATCATGGTGATAGTTCTCAGTCTGGTGGGCTTTATTAGCTCTATCTTTCGCGAACGGATTGACCCAGCAATTGCCATTTTCCTCTTCGAATGTATCCACAAATACCGATTAACTCTGTTGCGCACTGCTCCAGCGGTGGTTGAAAAGGTGTCGGTTTATTCGGACAAGCAGTGGGATCTCGGTATTGCGAAGGTCACGCCAGTGTTGGCTGCGATGTCTCCGATGCGCATGTGGTCGTCGTTCCAATTCCCAGCCAAGGATCCAGTATTTATTATCGTCTCATTCTTTCCCACTACCTACCTATTGGTAACAATCTCAGCACTCGCCATCGTTCGGAAGCTGTACAAGTGGCAGCACCCGGATGTTGTTCACCCACGATCCAGTCAAAGCACTGACACATCAGGAAACGAGAAGACCGCAATGACGACGAAAGGTATCATGACGAACTTCGAGATTTCCACTGGTGCTGAACTCCAGTCACGATTCGGCCTCATCTCAGACTACAACAACTACGTGTACTTCAAAGGCATGAAATTTGCTTCTCCTGATGGAGTCTACGCCTCGGGTTACGTGATCGTGAATGGCAAATTTTTGGTCAGTACCAAACATCTACTTTCTATTGCAATCATGAAGCTGCTGCACGCCCGTTTCACGAATGTGTACGCGTACGAAGTGGACGGGAACACTGTGAAGGATACGGCAAGACTGGTCCATCCGACTACGTTCATGTGGTCGGATCTGTGGTGTCTGAATGTCACTGTGTTACTTTAACCCAAGTTTAATAATAAAGTTTTTTTTTTCCAGTTTTTGGTTTTTTGGGAACCGCAGAAGTAAAGAGCGTAAGAGTCGTGAAGATGTCTGAAACCCCTCCATCCCCAACGATTAAGAAGAAGGTCCCTAAGCACCTTCGCCATGCAATTTCCACTCGGAACAAAGTGGTGTCAAAGCCTCGCCCGAAACGCAAACCACGAGTGTATCTTGTCCAGCGATTCGTGGATGAACCATTGCGCGAATGGGTGCAACGGAACCTCGAAAGCTCTTTGGCTGGAAACATTTTCCAAATGATGATGGCAGTCTTGAGTACCTACCAGGCTCTGTTCCACGTGAGTCTCAACTGGACCGGACTCCGACCAACTCTTGATGATTGGATGCAAGGTAGGAACAGATACGTAACTTTTACAAAGTCTCTCAGACTAACAACACGTGCGTGGTTTAAGAGGTCGATTTCAGTCTCAACATAGTGTTCACACTTGAGTACGTTGATGGTTGGAGAAATAATGATGCTCAGTTCCTCACTTTGCTTGATGATTGTCGTGCAGTTATGCCCTCCATGTGTACGCAGCATTCGATCGTCTTGAGTATGCCCTAGGTTTCTTCCCCATGGTGGAGTTTGCCGTCGTGCTACCTTCGTGGTTTGATCTCATCTCAGCCAACGTGGCGAGTATCACGTCTACCAGTTTGCTCCCTCAAATCTCGCGCATGTTGCGTCCACTGCGATTCATCCGCATCTTCCGCCTCGTACAATTTGCCACTTCGTCCCTGCAGCAACAGGCTTGGGCTGCGATGCTCACCATTGTCTCAATTGTATTCACTACAGCAGGAGTGGTGCAAGCCACAGAAGCCTGTCTTGGGTCGTGTGATGATGACGACGCTCGTGTGTGCAAGTGCCACGACTGGTCTTTCCCCAATCTTCTTTACTTCGCAGTGGTTAGTATCTCAACGTTGGGCTATGGTGATATCTCTCCTGTGTCTTTAAGCGGCAAGTTCGTCATCGCCTTTGTCATTCTCTTCACGTTCATCGTCGTGCCGATTCAAGTGAACCGCATCCAAGCGACCATTACGTCGCACACGGACTACTCGTCTGCTTACTCTGAAGCCAAACTCCATCCACACGTGATTCTGACGGGATTCGTCAATGCCGACACTCTCGCTGTCTTCTTTGGCGAGTTCTTTCATCCAAGCAACCTTAACTGGAACGAACGTGTCGTAATCCTCAATGCGGCCCCACCTACAGCCGAGATCAACAAGATCCTGCATGCCCACGACAGTAAGGTCCAATATATCGTCGGTTCTCCAATGCTGGACGAAGACTTAACACGAGCGATGCTGTGTGACGCGAGTGCCTGCTACGTGCTTGTGAATCGGCAGTCAACACGCCCGCAGTACGCTGATCAGTGTTGCGCTCTAATTACGATCGCTCTGCGTCGTGGAAACCCCGCTTGTCCGATCTACGCTCAGATTATTAACTCCCGAAACGCTGCCACGCTGCTCAAGATGGGTGCCAGCGATGTTGTCGTCATTGGAATGCTTAAGTTTTCCATCCTGGGTCGAAGTTGCCAGGTGCACGGACTTCCAACGCTCCTGCTGAATCTGCTGGCTCAGTGCAATAGTGACTTGGACAGCCACCATTCTTCATTGCAGTGGCAACGTCAATATCTGCATGGATACATGCACGGCATTTTTCTTGTGGACATCCCGCGCACGTTCTCCGGCCTAACATTCGGCGATCTCATCCGTTTCCTGTACGACAAAACGTCTATAATCCCCCTTGCGATGCTGACGGACGACGGAGTACGCTTTATCGACATGGAGTTCAAGCTGGGCGCCATCTCTGACCCGAACTTGTGTTGCAAGGTGTATGCGATCGCGAAAGGTCTTACTGCAGTTGAAAGCGTCATGAAAATCCCCCCGGAGCAGATCCTGTCATACCGCAAGGGTGTTCGACGCAAAGGCAAGTCAGCGTCAAGCAGCAGTCTCTTGGAAATGAAAAAGATCAAGCCTGCTCTGGGGAATGAGATCGAGCAGATCCGCGAGAGTATCATCAACATGTACACGGTCGCGGAAGATTACGACGTCGAAGCTGCAATGGGCTTGGTCGAACGAGACTTCAATCCTTTGTACAACACAAGCTCGAACGAACGTCTCCTTGGAGATATGTCGGAATACGAACGGTTTGCGGCATTGGGAGTACCCGAGGATGTCACTGACCACATTGTAGTGTGTGGATTCCCATCCGACACTTATTACTTCATCAAAACCATTCGAGAGGCGCCAATGCCCGACGATATGACCCCATCCCCAGCTGTAGTTTTCCTTGCGTCCGAATGTCTCGACGAGCGCGAGTTTGAGCGTCTTCGTGGCTTTTGTGACGTCTATTTCGTCCAAGGCTCGCCTGTGAACTTTGGCGACCTCAAGAAAACCAACATTCGCTCTGCAATTTCCGTTCTGATTCTCACTCAGGCTTCTGAGGCACAGTATTCAGACCCGAATATGGTGGACGCTGACGCTATTACCATTGTACGATACATCGTTGAGATCAGCCAACGCACGAGAATGCCCAACCTTGTCGTGGAGCTGGACAAATCTTCGAATGTCAAGCTGCTTAGCTCCCTTGCCAACGAACGACGCACTTCCTCCGCTTTCGGCCTGCCAGCTCTGGTAGTCCGCAACGTCTCGTATCGTTCTCCTCGACGTGACAGTGTGACGTCCGCGATTTCACGACGTGACTCGTTCTGGTCTTCATTGGACGAGGGAGACGGCAATACTGACGCTTCCTTCGTATTGGAAGAATTCATCGCCTCCGGGCGTGTCTTTATGAACTCGATGGTGGATTCTCTCATGAGCGAATGCTACAGGAAGCCTTGGATCACACAGTTCATTCACTTGCTGATCAACGGCAACATCAACGACCTCGAGTGAGTTCTGTACGTTGCATATAGGATACAAGCAGAGACTAACACTGCGGTGTATTGTGTAGAGAACGTCGTTTGTTCCAGGTTGACGCGCCTGAAGAATTGGTGGCTCTAAAATATGGCGAGTGTTTCCGGAAGTTTCTCGATATGGCTAATTGCATTGTTATCGGACTGTGGCGGCCTGAACGTGGTGTGGTGCTCCCTCACCCTTGCGTGTTTATTAACCCTCCTAGTGAGCTTCAGATCGAGCCTGGTGACCTCTTCTTCGTAGTGGGGAAGCCTTTTACCTTCGCCTCAAGCCCGGACATCTTCACGCCATAAGTTGAAGTGAAGTTGCCTTTTTTAACTGTTTTCTTCCAATCATAACATCGCAATTTACAAATTTCATCCAATCGAAACGCATTACCTTCTGTGGCGCACAAGTGCATCAATACTACGTCAAGATGAGCGCGTTCCGGTCCAAGTTTCTGTATCCTGCCAAGGTGAACTGGTTTCCAGGCCATATGGCCCTGGCACGGCGTCAAATGGTGGCGCAAATGGACGCGGTGGACGTTCTCATTGAAGTGCGCGACGCTCGGATCCCCTGGAGCTCAGCCAATCCCGTCCTGGAAGAAGCTTTTGGCAAATCCAAGCCCCGCCTCGTGGTGTTCAACAAGAGCGACCTGGCTAACGCCAATATGCAGCAGAAAGTGGAGCAGCAGTGCAAACATGAGCTTGGATCGGCCACTGATTGTCTCTTCACGTCGGTAACCAAAGGTAAACGACTTCAGGCGATTCTGCAATGGTGCAACAAGAACAGTCAGGCCCAATTCAAGAGCACGGCAGGATCTATGGTTATGGTGGTGGGAATCCCTAATGTGGGCAAGAGTTCACTCATTAACGAGTTCCGACGACTATCGAATTCTGGTAAATTGGCTAAAGGCCGGAAGAGAGCGACGGTGGGGCCCACACCGGGCGTCACCGTCCGCAACGATATTATCAAGGTGTGTAAGGAGATCGGAGATAAAGCAGCTTGTGGGTTATTGACTGATGCATTTTTTGGGAATTGTAGGTGAACGACAAGCCGGCAGTGTACGTGGTGGACACACCTGGTGTTATGCTGCCTAACATCCCTTCTGCGGAAACGGGTATGAGGCTGGCGCTTACGGGAGCGATCAAGGACGAAGTGGTTGGCACGGAGTTGATTGCAGACTACATGCTGTTTCTGTTGAATCAGATGAAGTCGACGCGATACGTGGACGCGTTGAAGCTTCCTGGCCCGACGGACGATATCCACGAGCTGTTCAAGCTCGTATACAAGCGCTGTGGTGCACTTGGCAAGGAACCGGATGTGCAAGATCGACTGGCCGCACAGTTTGTGCTGGCAGAATTCCGTCGAGGAGCGTTTGGCAACTTCACGCTGGATCCGATCAATAATACCGCCGTCAAGCCTGCAGCAGCTTCGTCGTAAAATACAAAGAAAAGTGGCGCAGTTTCGGGCCTTCATTAGATACTTTGACGACTTGAACCGTGAGGATGAGCACTGCAAACAAGTACGACCCGGGTCTCAGGTGTGAGGACGAGCGATTCCAGCATCTTCGCTATTCTTAGTGGTCTTGCTCTGGTGACTTTTGTCATCCAGTTTGCAAGTTGCTCGCAGCTCCCGCAAGTGGTTTCGCTCTGCGGCGAAAGTTGTCGATACCGACATAGCTCACGCTCGAAGGCTGCCAAAAAAAGCGTAGAGCGTGCAACCGCCGTTGGAAAGCGGGATGATTCCATTCTCCTTTTTCAGCACGGGCCACACTAGAATGACCGACACGCCCACTCGGGTGTCCATGGCGAAAGTGATCCCTAAGGACGCGTCAGGCAAGGTCACCGAGATGGTTCGCAGCAGCGGTCGTAGTGGCACCACCCAGCCTAGTACTTCGCAAAAGAATGAAGCTCCAGTGTACACGCTCCCGTCACCAAAAACGCCCAACAGTGGCGGGGGCAGTACCCCAACATCTCCTGTAAAAGGGACACGTCTGCACATTATGGGCGCCAGCATGCATGACCTCAAGCTTAACCACATCTTCCGAGCTCGTGGTAGTAAGGCCGACGATACTCCCAGTCGACAGGAAGATATCGGCATTTCATTCATTTCGTTGCAATTCTCCAACGCTGAGATGGAGCAGCGGTTCACGTTGGCCAGATGCGTCAAGTACCAGACTCGTCTGAAGTTTGGTGCCGGATTCACCGCGTTTTTCATCCCGTTGCTGGTTATCATGCAAGTGAGTTTCAAGACCAACACGGAGGACGGAGGCAAGTGGACGCAGCTTCCCCTCGTCATGGTTTTTCCCGGTGTCGTCACGTTGATGGGGTTGCTAGTGATCTTCTTCCAGCGGTTCTTTATGGCACACATGCGGTGGTTAACTCTTGTGTGTCTAATCGGACAGATCAGTGCACTGCTGGATACAACGGCCGCTGGCACCATGGTGAGCGAGCGGAACATTTGGGTGCAGTTCATTTTCTCCCTGGGTATTACGAGTTCCACGGGATTGACGTTCCTCAAGTCGACTACAGTGCTGGTTTGCTCCAGTATTTTCTTCCTGATTCTGGCTTGGGTTCACTTTGCGAGGAATACGTCAACGGAGCAGCTAAGTGCTCCTGGAACTGTGAGTGCTGCTACCATCCTCTACTCGATCTTGCTGTGCTTTCTGTCCTGGAACTGGGAGTACGAGGAACGACGCGACTTTGTGCTGACGGAACGTCTCGCCCAGGAGAATGTTATGGTGCAGATGACAATGGAAATGACTGGTTGGTTCAGCGGAGGTGCAACGGATCACTCTCCTGACAACGGATCTAATGCTGGTGGAATTCTCAGTGCCAATTGCCACATCGACCCGAAGGATGTTCTGATTAAAGAGGAACTAGGTGAGGGTACGTTCGGCTGTGTGTACGCTGCTTCTTGGAAGGAGACCCGAGTGGCCGTCAAGAAGATCACTCTACAAGGCGATACCAAGTCTATTGTGACTAGTTTCGGCTCTGAAGCGAGTGTCATGGCCCAACTGCGGCACCCGAACGTCGTCATGTTTATGGGCGTTATGGTTCACCCGGAGTTTGTGGGGCTAGTGATGGAGCTCTGCCCCAAAGGAAGCGTCTACAGCGTCATCCACAACGAAGACGTTAAGATCGATTGGTCTTTGTTGCTGCGTATGATGGTCGACTCAAGTCGAGGGATGCACTTCTTGCACTCCAGTAAGCCTCCGATTCTTCACCGAGATCTTAAGAGCGTGAACCTGCTGATTGATGCCGACTGGCGCTGCAAGGTTTCTGACTTTGGTCTTTCCAAGCTCAAGGCCTTCCGCGACGATCAGAACGATGCCAGTATGTCTGTGAGTACCAATGGTGGCGCAAAGCCCAATATCCCTCGAGTCTTCATCGGATCAAGTGTTTGGATTGCACCTGAAGTATTCAAAGGCGAGGAGCACACGGAGAAGGCGGACGTGTACAGCTTCGGTGTGATCATCTTCGAAGCGCTAACCAGCTCAGTACCGTACAATTCCATCTCGGTGGACGCCGTCCCGTTCGTGGTGCAAGCAGGTAAGCGCCCTATTGACTTCCACGCGCTGGAGCTACCGCCTGGAGACGCCATGCAAGATCTCTATAGCCTCATGACTCGTTGCTGGAGTGCTGAGATTTATGCGCGGCCGTCGTTCTCCATTATCATCTCAACCCTGCAGTCGATTCTGACTAAACACTGCGGCGATGAGAAATGGGAGGACCATATCATCTTCCCGGACCGGAAGATCGTAAGTGCAACGAACGCGCCTGCAGACAACGACGGGCTGTCAATTCGAGAGGAGGACTTGATCGTGGATTCTGCAATTGGACGAGGCGTCTTCGGTGTAGTGTACAAAGGCAGCTACTTTGGAACTCCTGTCGCTATCAAGAAACTCCATGTGAGTGGCGTCCCCAAGAACACTTTGGTCGAGTTCGAGAAGGAATGCAGCATCATGAAAGGCCTTCACCACCCAAACATTGTATTGTTCATGGGCTCCTGCTCGAAGCCTCCGACGCTGCTGCTTGTGACTGAGTTGCTTGCTAACGGAAGTTTCTTTGACATTTACCACAAGATGCCACGTCCTGACCCCGCGCGCCAATTGCGTCTTGCTTACAGTGTGGCCTTCGATATGGCCAAAGGACTGGCATACTTGCACAACCACAATCCGATTGTGATTCACCGGGACTTGAAGTCTCAGAACATCCTCTTGGACGACCGGATGCGGACCAAAATCGGCGACTTTGGGCTGTCCAAGTTCCGAGACGTTGGCAAGACGATGTCGATCTGTGGAAGCCCGCTCTGGGTGGCTCCTGAGGTGTTGCGTGGTGAGAAGTATGGCACCCCGTGCGACGTCTATAGCTTCTCCATTATTGTGTGGGAGGCACTAGCTTGGGGGGAGCCATACCCAGATCTGGGGTCCAGCGACATTATGAACGGCGTTGCTGGCGGAAACCTGCGTCCTTCAGTACCGGATGGAACGCCTACAGCACTGGCCCGACTGCTAGAAGAATGCTGGACAAAGAAGCAGGACCAGCGACCGACGTTTAACGAATTGGTGCCACGACTCGAAGCCATGAGCAAGGATTTTGCTGCCTAGATTTATCTTGACCTCTTAGCAGACTTCATATAGTAAACTGACATCTCGCTGATTGCACTTGTATTTAATACAGAACGCTTACCCAGTCTTCTCTTCAGATGCAAGCGCTAATTGGAAGACACGGTAGTGGTGGTTCAACGACTTGATTGTGTGCATCTTGAAGGAACTCAGGAGGACACCGTCGCTAGGGTTTGCACGATCAAACACCACGCGTCGAGCGCGACTGTGGACCAGAGCCATCGCACACATCGCACACGGCTCGCGGTCGAGGTAGATGTCGTATCCAGTGCACAAGTATGACTCGTTCTGCTTCTCATCAGCCTTGTTTTCGCCCTCTTTCACCCCTGAAGTCTTTGCGTCTTCACATTTCTGTTTCTTTCGAGCTGTCTTGGCTTCTACTTCTTCCCGTCGTCGGTCACGCTCAGCAACTCTATCTACAGCTACCATCACTGGATGGTAGATCGTGTCGAATCTATATTTCGACTGCATGTCGGCAAGCATTTCTGACGTGGCAACTTGCTCATCCACCTCGGGATTCACGACCACACAGCCCCATGCACAGCTCCACTTGTTCTTTAGTTCCTCGGTCACTTTTCCACCAATATCCACCGCTTCTCTCAAATGTTTCTCCATCTTTTTCTTCTCCTCTTCTTCAATTGGCGGCAACGCTGCAGCTTCCTCCACGCTGGCGTGGAAAATCAATGGCCAGTGCTTTGTGTGCCTTTCGAACACCTCACGAGTGCGTGGCGTCAGCTTCAGAGCCTCCGCCGTCGTCAATTTGGCCTCAAACATCGTCTCTAATTGTTGGAACTTTTCCGAGCTTGCTTCTCTTTCCCATTTCTCTGAATCCAATGGACAAACAAGAGCCATTAGCGTTTTCGGCGCTTCCGGGTGCTTCTTTAGCCGCTTCAAATGCGCGAACCCGAGCTCCGTAAGAGGCTGGAAACTCGTGGACAGATGCTTCATCACCTTGGAGCCGAACTGGGCGGGAAATTCCAGCGCCACAAAGCGTTGCTGCGCCTCCAGAATCTCAGGATCGACCTCATCGGGGGCCACCACTTCCACGAGCTCCATTTTATCGTCTGGCAAAGGTGAAAATGGTACATGGTACCATGTTTGAGTTGAAGTGAGTAGCCATTTATAGCAACTCAAGAATGCTACGTCTTTTGTCATCGTAGCGTGTTCTTGTCGGGATGTCATCGCCCAAGATGTTAACCCCTTCGCCGACGCAGCCTACAGTATTGTCATTCGCGTCAGCAACTGACTCCACTCTGCATCGTCCGGTGTGGCGCAGCACCAGAGTGGTTGAACCTTCTCCACGAATTCCCCGTCGAGTGAGCCACTTTTAATTATCCGCTTCGAGGCTATTGCAGACTAAATACCTAGTTGTTGTGCTAGCCGCCATCGCGATATCGAGGTCAATTACGCTACGATCTTCTGGGACCATCATGCCCCCCTCAATCGACTGCTGAAGTATCAAACTTTAAGTATCCCGTGGTGGTAAATGCTTCTGAACACCCCAGTAAAAGTGAGCCAAAGCGTATTCCAGATAAGCACGAGTTAAGTGATGTTGCAGTGGCCAAGAGTGATGGAAAGACTTCTACGACGAATTTAGAGGAGCTGCGTTGGTTCCAACACCGCTGGCTAGATAAACATGGGAGAACTAGCAATCTCAAAGCAACTCGCGAACAGTTGGCACTAATGAGACGTTGGTTTGACTCGCTAGATGCCGACGGTTCTGGTGAAGTTGGCTTAGACGAGCTGGAAGACCCTCTCGTGTCCGTTGGATTAGCAGGCAGCCGAGATGACGTACAGCACCTGATAGAGGAGGTGGGCGTCGATGGCTCTGGTGGAGTCACGTTCGAGGCGTTTATGAATCTACTGTACCCGGAACGAGTTAGGCGTGAAAGGAATCGAAGATTTCCACCGCCACTTCACACTCCCAGGCATAGGCCAGCATCGCGTCCTGGAGCTTCGTCTGGCAGGTTTGGACGAAGTCTACAGACGAAAAATTCAAGCCAAGTGAAGACAAACATTGTCAATCCTGTGGCTCGACTTTTCGAAAACCTTCAAGCAGGCAAGCTCGGAGATTTAGCTATCCCATTCCCCGTTCTCATCACAGCATACCGACGACGTATGCTGCTTGACGCGCACATGGCTGCAAACCCGACTGCAAAAAGGTACGCTCTTGCCTACTACGTAGTACTTGAAAAAACAATCACTGACTTTGCATTAAGAGTTGGATCCTCTGTACTGCAGGCACTTGAGGTAACAAGTCGAGAAAAATCAGAAACGTACGACTGGCGCAGGACGCATTTCGACCTTCAGCTTCCAACGCTGTCTCAAAGCAATCCACAACAAAAAGACTGAGTGACTGAAGAATAATTATAACACAACTGACATTCTCTTCGTCCTCCTCCAGAATCAATCTCGCCACTTTACAGATTCATAGCCACAACGGCTTCCACCTAGCATCTCGCCCTTGCCGTAAAGGCAACTCGACTCACAATGCCCTAGGAAATAGCTTCGCTGTCCTTGATGACGCACCTTGAACGTGAGAGGGCTTCCAGAATACAACCAGAGCCCGACTTCATCTACTTGCCCAAAAGCACCACCCCTAACAAGTAAGGACAGCTCAACACCATTCGTTTTGCACCACGACAGGAAAATGGACAGGTCTGCAGCATCCAAACACACGCCCCGTCACTTCCCTCTGGCTTCCCGTGACCCAAGTTCGCCAACGGGGCCTCCGTAATATCTGCTTGCTCCTTTCTCATAATATTTCCATGCTTTTCATTGTGTTGATGTTTGCTGCAGCCGCCTTCTGACTGTCGACCATCGCTCATATTGGGTTGAGAATTACTTGGCATTCACTGTACTCATAGGTGGAGTCTTTGAAGAACCACTAGTACTTGTCACAGGCTTCTGCATCTGTGTCTGCGAGGGCTGTGAAGTCTGAGGTCCCGATGTTGCAGCGCCAGGGTGTTGCTGACTGGAAACAGCGCCCGGTTGACCGCCAGCCTGGCCGGCAGTACCTCCTACTTTTGTGCGCTTGAAGGCAGCAGCATTTGCTGCTGCTGCCATCTGCTGCTGAGACTGTGTAAGCGTCCGCTTCTGACCAGCCAGGTGAGCAGGATCGTTGCTTCCGTTCTTCATTGCGTCACCTCCAGTAAGACCAGAGCTCCCATCGCCTTGTAGATCATCTGATCCTAGCAGAGACGAGGATAAATCCAGATTAAGGAAGTCTGAAGACTCGCCTAGACTCATATCGCCACTCATACGCTGCTGTCCGGCACCACCATTGGCCGTACCATTCCGCTGGGCTTGAACTTGCGCTTGTTGTGCACGAGCTTGGGCTTGCGCCTGGGCTTGCTGCTGCTGCTGTTGCTGCTGTTGCATGTAGTTCGGATTCTGACGTTGTTGCATTTGCTGTTGTTGCATTTGCTGCTGTTGCTGCATTTGACGCATGGAGTTTTGGCGTTGGAGGGCTTGATTCTGCTGGAATTGTTGCTGTTGCAGCGAGTTTTGCCGCTGCATCTGGGCTTGCTGTTGTGCTTGTTGCATTTGAAGCTGCCGTCGTTGCAGTTGGGCTTCTTGAAATTGCTGCAATTGCTGCGGAGTGAGTTGCTGTCGCATCTGAGGGTTTTGCTGCATTTGCATCTGCAGTTGTTGCTGCTGCATCAATTGCTGCTGGGTCATCCGATTTCCATACGGCATATTGCCTACAACATGACCTTGCGGGGCCATGCCACCAGACCCCGGGTTCATAGCCATACCTGGAGCAGCACCACCAGTCATCATAGCCGCATTGCCACCAGAACCAGCAGCATTTCCCGGAACACCAGATGATCCTGCAGCACGAGGATTTCCGCCAGCCTTGTGCTGTGCACGTGCACCCATCGTTACTGCCAAATGCTGGAGTCGTGTTTTCAGAGATGAAAAGTCTCCATACTCGTCCCGATTTTTCGCTGTTCGGTACAATGAATCCTCTAGTCTTCTAGCCATATCCGGCAATCGCCGGATCCACTCAGCAGGTGCATCCGGCTTCCGCTGCTGCAACAAACTAACACTGATCAGCGCCAAATACAAGTAACAAGAGTCAGTCGTTTGTCACGCATTGCGAATGAAAATGACGATACGTACATCTTGCCGATCATTTTCCGACGGAGGGGAAGATCATTTTCAGACTGCCACGCAGCTTGGGTATCGTTACTACCACCAGGAGTCCGGCCGGCAACGGCACGCTGTTGTGCCTGTTGTTGAGCCATTTGCGCCGCACGCATCCGAGCTGCGTTCATCATACTAGCTTGCTGCACGTTCTGCTGAGGTCCACCTATCATCATACTAGGATTGCCATACTGGAAACCTGCACTACCAGGTGCATTACGTGTCATCGCCGGGTTCCCACGCGGTACGTAACTCGGTCCCAACTGCTGGGCGGCGGCACTCTGGCTCATTGATATACGTAGCACTTCCATCGGCGGCGGAATCAAGTCTGGGTGCTGCATCATCATAGCCTTTACGCGCGCGAATTCCTCTTCATACGACGATGTCGGTGGGCGGTAGGTCTGACTAGGCTGCCCCCCCATATATTGGCCAGCAGCACTAGTAGGAGGGGCTCCACTAACGCCTCCAGGCATCTGGGCCGCGTGCATTTGCTGCTGGTATGGTTGGCCGGCGAACTGCTGCGGCTGGGCGTTCTGCTGATTTAACATCATTTGGTTAGCATATTGCTGCCTCTGCTGTTGCATCTGCATTTGCTGCTGTTGCTGTTGTTGGTTGCCAATATGCGGTCTTGCAGACGATGTGGTAGACGGCGCAGACGTTGTGGAACTGCTGCTTGAGCTGCTGATAGGTGCTGCAGAAGCAGCAACGCTTCCTGGTGTAGATTGCAGCGGTGCCGATGTTGCGGATGACGGAGAACTCTTTGTCGATCCTGAGGTGGCTGCAGTGGCTGCTGTGGATGTAGCTGTAGCAGAGCCAGAAGTCTCAGTCTTGGGTGCTGACGATGCAGCTTCAGCGGACGTCGTAGTAGATGCAGTGGGGTTGGAAGCAGGGGCCGAGGCTGCCGTCGTCGTTGGTGCACTGCTGGCATCCGTTTTTTCATGGGAGTCCCCTTCTTTTTCGTTCATCTTGACCTTGTCTGCGCTCGTGGACGAGTCTGTCGTCACCGTAGAAGAAGAAGCGCCCGTCGTAGCGGACGATTGTGCGCCACTAGCTTCAAGCTCCGAACCAAAGTAGTTTGTTGACATGTCTCCAGAAGAGCTCGTAGGCGGCGCAGAAGACGTGGGGGCCGAAGCTGACGAAGTGGGGGCAGCGCTGTCTCCTGGTTTTTGGCTCTGTGAACTGGGCGAAGGCTTGGGTGAGTCGCCGAAACTAAAGTCATTACCGTCGCCGCTGGGCATCGAGGCGAAAGGGTCGTCTCCTAGACTCTGGACACCAGTAGGGGTACCCACACTAAAGGGAAGAGCTCCACCATTACCGCCATTAGGCGAGTTGCCCATTGGGGTACTATTGCTCCATGACCCGAGAGAGCCAAGATCCAGCAGGTCGCCACCGGCGAAATCAAAGCCGAAAGAATCCATGAGGGGGTTTAAATACTACAAGACAACTATAGGCGGGAACTGGGGATTTCGTCTGCCATACAAAATAACACATTAAAAAACGGGGTATATAAGGGGAGAGACACGCGCTTTCTCGTACCTGGGCGATCGTATCCTCCCAGGACGTGGCTCCAGTCTCTGATAGGGTAAGAACAGAGCGCGGAGAGGCGATTACTGGGCTGCCGACGCTTCTGCTTGGCGTCTTGGCGTCGATCGTGTGCCGCCGGAAGTTTTGTTAGGGCTTTGACGGCTGAAGCGCCCCGTTCAAAACTGAGGGAAAAAGCAAAAATAACACCTTTGGCGGGCGCGACGACCCTAGTCAAAGTATACTTAAGAAGTGAAAAACCTCACTATTTTTCAAAAAAACCTTGACATGAAATGTGACAAAAGCGGGGGCACTGTTCTCCCGCTCTGGCTTTCTCTCGCGCGCAAAATGCCCCCCTCATTGAGCACTGCTTGGTGAGATTACTGCACTGTCGCCTGCTGGCGCGGTGCCACCAGTCGAGCCGATGTTGAAAGCAAAAGCCCTACAGTCTACAAAATCTATTGCGGATGCCACGTTTCGGCAGTAGAGCGCTGAGGTGCGTCTCTCAAGATCGCACAAAACCTGCGAGAGGCGCACACCTCCCACTATTGAGCGCGTTCTGTGATTGGTCAGATTCTTACCCTTATATACGTGTAGATTTTGTTTATTTCTTCAGGCGCAAAAACATTTTTAAAGTCAATTACAAACATTTTAAGTTTTTAAGATAAATTACACGTCTACATGGACTTTTTGCCTTTAAAGTTAAAATACCCAGTTCAACGACAAAAAACAGTAATGCAAGCCTAGAAGGAGAGGAGACGGAGATCAATCTCCCTACGTAGACGGGAGCACGAAACGTCAGGAAGCCTTGCTCCGTGACGTTTCGTGCTCTGTTCAATAGGGGGGAGTCGCGCTAAAATAGAAGGAGATTAATCCTTTCATGCAGCTTTTGATTGGCTAAATACCTTCATTGGGCTAAAAATTTAGACGGGCATCATTGTAACAACGATTTAGCATATGCCATCCTATGATTTATCTTAGAGAGTCGCATGGCGTCTGAGATCGCAGAAGAACTCGTCGTCTACTCAAGCACCGAGACCACAGGTATCTATGGCGATCGCCCATGTCTCGGCACAAGCACGAGGTATAGTCGCCAATCAAGTCCAGCTCCACGCAAACCAGCAGCTACAACAGCAGCAGCAGTATACCGAGACGCAGGTTCAGAAAGCCCGAATCGAAGCCAAGGTGCGGACGGATGAGCTCGCCGCCATGATCCAAGCGAACACAATTGATTCTGTTGCTTTAGAGAATCGTGTGAACACTCAATTGCAGTCGGACATAGTTGCTGCGAACACAGAGGCTCGCGCAGCCGCAGAAGAGCAACTGAACAAGAAGACGCAGGCCACCGATCTCAAGATGACAGCAGGACTCGAGCAGTTCGAGACTCAACTTCGGGCTATGTGGAAGCTCACATGAGGCAGGTGTTGACGGCGCACATGGAGCAAGTTGGGGCAGAGATCCGTCTTGCAATTGCGACGCAAGGGCAAGAGTTGAGGAAGATGCTCCAAGAGGACTTGGCAGCTTTTCAAAAGCACATCACCGCTCAATTGGACGTAGCTATGGCTACGACAGAAAAAAGCAAAGGCCATGGCTACAACAGAAAAAAAAGCAAAGACCATGGCTCGCAGACACCGCGCCGAGGACAGTTTGGCCCACGATGCTATCAGAGCATCTCTCGCAAAAGGGATTTCGGATTGCAAAGCAGACACGGCGACAGCGGCAGCCACACGAGCTGAAGAATTGTTCCTGTCTTTCAAACTGCGCGGCAACCATCCCTGCAAACCTGTGAAGCTGTGGATTCTTTGGTATGCACTTTACCACGAGCGGTTTTAGAGCCATCGCCCAGAAGCAAGTTGCGGTTGTTGGAAGTGTCGGACGACGAAGAGATGTCGAGCTCAACGGAGGAAGAAAAGGGTGTGTTTGCTGATAACAACTTTGAAGCTAAGAGACATTCAACGAAAGCCAATTCAGCCGCTGACGAGCTACGGAATTGTTGAGAGCTGCACAAGTTTCGAATGCACGTCGGTCATCAGCTCAACTCCGCTTGGAAAAAGTTCGATCGTCAGAGCAAAGTAAAGTTAGTGCTCGTGCCCAAGCCCGCAGCAAAGATCTTACCCGAAAGTCCAAACAATCGCAGCGCTCAGAGCCGGCGCTGAAGTCGCGCAAACAGCAAAAGGCTCCGGTCTCGTCGTACGTGGGTCAAGTTCATGATGTGGTGAAGCGATTGAGCGACGGTAGGAAGGCTAGGAGGAAGGAACAAGCTGAAGTAGCACTAAAACTGGCGGAATTTTTACTCAAAGCGGGGGAATAGGGTAGCAACTGAATGATGCATAACGTTTATCAATGAATACGCGGTTCACGTCCCTACGCCTCCGTACCCGCTGCATCCTCGTCAATATCGCTTTCCAGAGAAAAATATCGGCTCATCAGTGCGCAGCCCTCTCTTCCAAGCCCACCCTGACGTTTGAAGGAATGAAGGTATCAATTTCTCGGTCACGAAGCTTGGATCATCGCGTCACATCAACAAATTGCCGATTGCAATTCAGAAACGTCGACATATCAACGTTATGAGCGGCGATGGAGCCGCGTTGGGGGGTGACAAGCCGGCCAGCAGTTCCGAAGTCGCGCTCGATTTGTGCCGACGACGATGGCACTGAGAACAAAATTCGCGCACCAAGTGGTGGGAATTTGAAGGTCCCGTTGTCTTCTTGCCGTTTCCAGAATTCCAGCGCAATATCCGGTCGAGAACCAACAGCTTGAATACTGGTTGGTGTTTCCTCCCACCGTTCCAGCTCTTTATCAATCCGAGTACCATTGACGTCTTCGATGGTGTCAGGCTCTGCGGTATTGTCATCAATGATGTCACCGAAGTGCTCGGAACAGCGTTGGCATTGCTGGCGGGAGTTGCGTCAGATATACAACTGGAATCGTTAGCTGATCGGGAGTAGCAGCCACCGCCAGCAGTATCAATCTCACTCTGCTGTAAATTTTCTTCTTGATTGTTGAAAAATGGCGTTCTCCTGCCATCGAAGTGCTACCCGTTCCGAAAGGGGTTTGATCGCTGTTGCAAAGGACGACGATCATCTTAAAAAAACCCGTCGAAATTCTTAAAGTTTGGGTGGAGAAATAGTTGCCCTTTCAGCACAAACGAGCATTTGTTCATCACCTTCCGGTCACTGTATCTTGCAACACCTTTTGTGAAAAGCGTCGTGAAGGAGGGTACGAGTGTTGGACGCTAGAAGTGTCAAATCCTCTGGTCGAAATGCCCTTTTGTGCGTTTGTGTAGATCTGTAATCTCGCAGCTCCTTCGTACAGTCCAGTACAGCGACACGTAGTTTGTAGGGTGTGAGAAGGACGTCAACCTGGCTCGTAGAGTCGCTTTGGCTCTTCATGATATTCACCATGGTAATGGGATGTAGGAGCGACAAAATTTGAACGAGATTCTGCTGATCCTGAATCAAAGCGAATCCGGCAGAAACGCTGGTGCGGGTTCGCCTCGCTCTCTCAATCCGTTGTCCATATGAAGCAACAAGTGGGTCCAACATAACGAGAATGCGCCTAATGACTTTCGTAAGTCCAAGGAAACGATGAGGGCGATAATCCAACAGTTGATGTGGCGATCTGTCCGTTTTTCCAAGCACACAATGCTCTTCAAAAAGTGACACCATAGTTTCAACGTGTTTGACGGTGTACACTGTTTTCACAATGCGTCGGACCAAGTCCTTCATCGCAGGATTCTTGGACTTTCCAGCATCAGCAACCATGCCACAAGCACTTTTGGTGGCTGCGTTCGTCATGTGGGGCACACACCAGTTTTAGACCGTCGCGCATCCACTTGACATCTGGGCCAGTAGCACCGAATAAATCCTGGCGTGTTAAGCCAAAGTCGCGAAGAATATCGGCAATCCAACGCTGGAAAGGACCTCGGATCTCTCCGTCACGCTCACCATAATGCGGGTTGAAGTGACGAGGGCCAAGTAAAACAGACCGAAACCGATAGTTCTCATCTACCATACACGCCCGAAGACCAAGATACTTTGTCGTGGTGACTTTTGAGCTCCAAAAATCCACCACGACTGAGAACGAAGGTGCTGTTCCGATTCGATTCGAGGCCAACAAATCCTCGATCACCCGTTTAGTTGATGCGTAAAGTTCCACAATAGAGTGAACAACTACTTTGGCGTTGATAGTTGCCTGCATCGAATCCTTTACGACAAGTTCACGGATCGATATGGATTCTTCGTATTCCCCCAGACGATAAGGCAGATTGTTATTAACAATCCGCAGCGTTTCCATCTGCAGCGGGGCTGCCGTAGCTTAGCGTCAGAGGAAGACGGTTAACTCAACGAGTTATGGATTAACACACACCTTATTAAGGGTTAATAGACCTTTATTACCAAAGGCACCTACTAACTACGACCTTAATAAAAGGACTTTCCACTTAGTGTTCCAAATCCAAACTGTTTATTTATCTTTTATTGCGGCTAGCCGCCTAGGGGGTAAATGTATGTGGTTAACTATCTAACATAGTAAAACCAAGTGAAATCCTACTTCAAATGCATAAGGTGTGGCTCTCAGCCACACACACACTCCCTCGAGTGTCCGTACATCAAATATGTACCTTACACAAAGTGTATCCATGTGTGGAACACACCAGGTGTAAACCCGTGTAACCCCGTTACCCCCCCCCCCCCCCCCCACCAAGATGTGGACACCCGTGTCCACGACACTTTCTCAGTGAGGTCTTGTCTTCTCAAGACGTTAGAGGTCACTTTACCTCACCACATGTTCAAAGAACTTCGGCTCCTAGAGCCCATTACCGAAACTGCATTCCAAATGCTCAGCCTTTCGCCACGGTCATCTTACCCTTCTTCGCCATCTTCGAGTGGCCGCATGTCGGGGCGTGACAGCCCACGATCGCCACAGGCCACAGGCCGTAGTCCCGACAGGGAAGCTGCTCCGCAGCGACTCAGTGTACGACAGTACCACGATGAGTACCGACGTCGTCATGGCTCCGCGAGCCCACATCCGGGCGAGAACGAAGCTCCTAGCTCTCCCGAGCCACCTACGCCGCGTACGCGTCAGAACGCCTGGCTCGACGAGCTTGAACGAAGTCCCAGAAGATGACGAGGAACCTCCTACACGCCAGGAGGCTGCCTCTCAGAGGCCTTCAAGCCCGGCGTCGCGCTCTCGCGAGCTGCATACGCCCAATCCGTTCCCGAACCGTGATGGTTCGGCGAACGCCCTGCGTAATGCGCCTCCTCTTTCCTCGAGGTACGAGGACGAGCTCCCTGAGCCAGGTGTGGTCTCCAACGACCTGGACGGGGCTCAAAGCCGGCAGCTTGAGGCTGCATCTCGAGTACGGTCTAACAGACCTGTAGCCCGCCCCATTGTGGGCACGTCGCGTCGCGACTACGGTTTTGACCGTTCCTCCCCTGCCGAGGTCGTTCGGCGCGCTGCCTCGCAGCTCTTGGACACGTATACGTGTGGGCCAGCGCCCGGGACGACTGATGAAGTCGTCCAACGACAATCGCTCCGTGAGCGCTTCTTGACTCCACAGGTCACGACTCCTTCGGAGTACCGGGAGCGCCTGCGTCAGCGGCTCCACGGCGATGCCGTGCCGGCCATGCGGACAGTGCCGGTGGTCCTCTTAGAGGGGGAAACTATGGCCGCTTATTTAGCGCAGTTTCAGAATTGGGTGGAGCTAGCCCGACGGCTCCATTCCTACGATGCTTTACGAGCAAGTTTCTCGGAAACAGATATCCGCTTAGAGCGGGGCTTGCGCCTCGACTTCGCGAAGCGACAAGTCAAACAGCGTACACCGGGACAACGTCCCTCACGCTACGAGGCACCCCGGCCTCCTGCTCCCGCTGTGAGCAGTCCTACCCATAGCCATGGGTCGGCTGTCACAGCCACTGGTCAGAGCCTGAGCTCTCCTCTTGACCTGTCGTCGCCCCACTCTAGTAGTGGGAAGCGCGGCGCGCCCGGCGACTCCGTCGCACGCCCTGCGGGCGGTCCGTCACCGGGTGACGTCGATCATAAGCGTCAACGACGTCAGGGCAATCTTGCCTCAGGGGCACCTCAAACTCCCATGAGTTCTGGGAATGAGGGTAACCCCGCCATTTTACCAGATACTGGTTTTGACCCTGGCGCCTGCGCCGCGCCATCAGGCGCTCCACGTGATAGTGGAGATCTCCATGCTCATCGAGCAGAGCAGGAGGAGGCCGAGCGGCCGATGGACTCTCGCGCTGCGAGTAGGGACGAGCTGCTCCACTTGCAGACTCGCGTCCGTTCGGTGAACGACTACGTCGCCGACGTTGACCGCTCCTCACATCGCTTAGCGAATGGCCTCGAGGAGGTCGAGCGTCGCCTCGACTGGCTTGAGTCGCCTCAGGCGATGCAGCAGCGGGTCGTAGACCTTGAGCGTCAGGTTGCTCAGCTGCAGGGTCAACTCGACCTCTTGGTTCGGATGCAGCCGTACGGCTCTCGTCCCGTGGCGATGCCACCTCCGATGACCCTATCGCCCGCTGCGTTGCAGCCTCCTGTGCCTCCGCACCCTGCTGCCCTGCAGCTTCCTGCTGCCCCGCAGTATCCTGCGCACTCGGACCCTGGTGCTGTGCCTCAGCACCCTGCTGGCTCGCAGCCTCTCGCTGCTTCGCAGCCCTTGTCTGACCCGGCGCTAGCGCCTCAGAGCTCACCCGAGCGGGGTCCCAGTATGGCTTAAGAAAGCCCACGTAAAATACCGGGTGCGTACGCATCTTCTTTGGAAGATTGAGCGTGTACGCTAGGCCCTTCTTGGCCACGACCTGAAACGGTCCGATGAACCTAGGTCTCAACTTGGTCTTAAAGACCGCAGACACTGCATGTGTAGGTAGGTTTTTAGCGTTTAATAAAACAAGATCCCCGATCTCAAACCTTTCCATGTTACTTCTGCCTCTGGCATCTGCATACTCCTTTTGGAGATCCTGGCTTTCAGCCATCGCGTCGCGCACCTGGCGCATGACGCTCAGTCTCAAAGAGACAAAGTCATCGACTTGCTTGCGAACCGCAACTGGGCTGACTTCAGCAAGCCGATCGGCTAACCCTCCCCCCATCAAGCCCAGAGCCACACCGTGGCGGCGTTAGAGGGACGCGAGGGTCGACCAAACCGTTCACATAGAACAGGGTGAAGCCTGTCGAGGCATGCACTGCATTGTTCATTGCGAACTCAACAAGGGGGAGCATCTCGCTCCAGCGTCGTGGCGCTTCGGCGCAGACGCTCCGGAGGATATCCTCCACAACGCGATTCGCGCGTTCAGTTTGACCATCTGTCTGCGGATGATCCGCCGTGGACATGTCCAACTTGGTGCCGAGCACCCTGAACAAGGACGTCCAGAACTTCGCTGTAAAGCGAGGGTCTCTATCAGAGACAATTGCCTCAGGCAAGCCATGTTGGCGAAAGACTCTGTCTAAGAACAGCTTAGCTGTATCCTCTGTCCGGCACAGCCGAAAGATGAGCCATTTTGCTCAATCGGTCAACAAAGACCACGACACCCGTGTTGCCCGCCTTATCCTTGGGAAGGCCAAACACAAAGTCCATACTAATGGACTGCCAACATCCCCTAGGGACTGGCAAACTCGCCAACGGCGCAGCCGCATGCGGCGCGGACTTGGTCCGTTGACATGTCTCGCATGTACTCACATAGGTGCTTGCCCACTTATACATCTTGGGCCACCAATACATCTTGCTCACCGAGCCATAGGTCTTCTCACGACCAAGATGTCCACCGACAGGCGTATCATGCACCTCATAGAGGATGCGATACTTAAGATCCTCATCATGAGGGACGACCACTCGAGGAGTGTCCTCAGGGTCAGTGCTGTAGTACAGCAGGCCATGATCAAGCGTATGACGCTGCAGCCTCGCGCGTAAGCGCGGTGACAATTCCTTGTCAGAGTCTTTAAACCCTTCGCTCCCAAGAGCACGTAGCAAAGCTACACACGTGTCACCTTGGGCGTATGCCCTCCGTATAAGGTCGGGGACCGACGACGTCACAGTAGTGACATGGGTCAGCTCGTAGTCCGGCTGCGCGATAGCGCATCGGCCACTACGTTAAGCCGGCCCGGCTTATACTTCACCTCGAAGTTATACTCGGCAAAGAATGAAAGCCATCTTGCCATTCTCTGTGAGAGGTGAGGCGACTGAGTCGCAGTGCGTAAAGACGCATGATCTGTATAGATCACAAAGGGCTTAGAGCCGAGTAAATGTACTCTAAATTTGACTAGAGCATACTTCATTGCAAGTAGCTCCTTTTCATGAACTGGGTAGTTCTTCTCAGCAGCTTTAAGCTGGCGAGATTCAAACGCGATAACGCGTTCACGCCCTTCGGCGTCTGCTTGTAGTAAAGTACAACCGATTGCAATCGGAGGCGTCGCAGACGACGCTAAACGGACGATTCGGGTCCGGAAGCGCCAAGATGGGCGCGCGAAGGAGACTCTCCTTAACAGCCTTGAAGGCTTCGTCGTGAACGACATCCCAGCACCAAGGTGCATCCTTCTTAAGGAGATTGGACAATGGCCGAGCCATATCAGCGTAGTTCTCGCTGTACTTGTGCAAGTAATTGGCTAAGCCAAGCCACTTACGCAAGTCTTTCGGGTTCGATGGAACCGGCCAGTCCACAATGGCCTTAACCTTGGCAGGATCTGCCCTAAGGCCTCGCTTCCCAATGAAGCATCCGAGGAAAGGAATTTCCTCCGCGCCAAAGACGCATTTATCCAAGTTGGCATACAACTTGTTCGTGCGCATGCACTCGAGCACCGCTCGCAAATGGTCAAGGTGGTTCTCCACATCAGACCTCCCGTGCTCCGCACGACTATGGATGAAGATGTCGTCGAAGTAAGTCTGAGCGTACGCCCGATGGGGCCTAAACAACTGCGTCACTAGACGATTGAACGTCGCAGGCGCGTTCGACAGCCCTTGGGGCATCACCAACCACTCCCAGAGCATACCGCTCGGAGTACTCACAGCCGTGAGGGGTATATCGCTAGCTCTCATGAGCAACTGATAATACCCGTCGACCAAGTCGAGTGCACTGTACAACGTACATCCCACCATGTTGTTCTGTAGAACATCCTTTCGAAGAATCGGCGTCTGCGCCGGAATGGTGGCTGCATTCAGCTTATTAAAAGCATGCACTATGCGCCACTTGCCATTAGGCTTTCTGACACAGAACGTGGGTGTCGAGTGCGGAGACTTGCTCTCACGCACCAAGCCGGCTTCGTGCTTAGCACGGAAGAACGCGTCGATGACGTCACATTGCTCCCTTGGTAAGGGCCACTGCCGTGTTACGCAGTATTTGGTTCCAGGAACCAAGTCAATCTCATGACGTACGCCTCGATCTGGAGGCAACCCTGACGGCGGGTCCTTCGACACCACATCGTGGTATTCCTTGATCAAAGGATAAAACGGATCCGAGGGATCCTTGAGGATCGAAGATCCACTCCTAGCGCTCAGCGCTCGCTTCGTGTCCTCAAGGATAGCTTCGTCCACGACGGACGAGGAGTTCAACTCCTCCTCGGGTCGTATCATGACCACCTCGACAAGCTCGCCGGCCTTTAAGGCCTCGCCAAACTCGGCGACGGACATCTCGTCCAGCTCTAACAGAGCATCAACCGACGGGAGTCGCCCGAGACTTATGTCTCCGTCGACATCCCTGTCACTCCATTCACGAGTGTGTACAACTGCTCACTGCAGTCGCGTGAAGCCTCACCGCTCAACACGCTGGACACCTCGTCCGACGTCATAGACGTCACAGACGCTCTGCGTCTCTTCCTCCTCTCCCTCCTCGCCCGAGCACGGCCGGATGAGGGCTGCAGGGCGACATCACCTTCGCGCTGCCTAGGTGCCAACGCACTATGGCTCCTCAGAGAGGGAACAGTGTCATTCGAGACACTCAGCGGCGGGTCAGCGACCCTACAAACACCGCTCTGCGGATAACGCGCCACCCCGCGCACGCCCTGTGAGTCACACTCACGGCAAACAGCAACTTCGTTGCTCACTAACTCTGACATACCAATGTCCAGCACCATGACCGATTCGGTCTCGTGCTCGCGCCAATAGCGCTTCTGTCTCCGAGCAGAGGTGGGTTCATGACTCGCCAATGCTCCACTAGCAGACGGGCGCGTAGCGCCCAACGTCTTCGACTTCCAGTCGATCCATGGCTCGTGGCTCTCGAGCCACGCCATACCAAGGATGAGGTCATACCTTTCATCCAGGTCTAAGACCAAGCAGCGTTCCACGCTATCGAAGTCTAAGAACATCACGTTCAGGTCAATAGAGACCTTCGACACTGTCACTAGTGTCCCCGTCGCAAGACGGACAGAGATCTTATCTCTTCGAGGCTCCTTTAGAGCCTCCACATACGGTTTAAAACCGTCAACAGTGGAGCGCGGGACATAGTTGCCGGACGCTCCCGAGTCGATCAAGACTCTCCACGGCTTGTCGAAGCCTTTCACGTTCGCTTGAACGACTAACAAGCCGGGCTTGCACTCACTATGTGAGTTAGAGAGCTTAGCTCTCTGCGGGGCTGAGTCCCGTTCCCTCCTGCCTCCCAGAGGCCCAACAGAATTCAGTTCTTCCCCAGTAGGGCGCTCCGCGCCTACTGGGTTTTGTTGTTTCCGCGCGACGACCTTATTTGAGGGTTCGAAGCGGTGCTTCGGCTCGATGGAGCCTGGGTCTTGTTGCACAACGGGCAAAGAAGCCTAAGTGGCGGGTGCCTCCGCACGTATAGCATCGACGGATGCTGGAGCGCTGCTTAGCAGCATAGAGGTCAGCCTCGCCTTCAGCGTGGCTGAGGTCCATCGGTTCAGGACCGCTCGAAGAGCGCGCGCTACCAGCGCTCGGACCCAGTCTCGCAGACTGGAAGTTATAGTCGGCATTCAATGCCACGTTCACGGCCTCCTCAAATGAGGCAGGGTGAACACGGAAAACTTCCGTTCGGGCAGCGCCCGTGCGCAGGCCCTCCATAAACACGGTCACTGTGACCGCCTCGGGGAGAGGGCTCGACGCCATACCGGCGATCAGAGTTCTCAACTCTTGGAAATAGTCCATCAACTCCTTTATACCCTGGCGGGTAGCAAGGAACTTCGACCGTATACGGTACGCCTGGTTAGGCGGCGCGAATACGCGCACTAGTTGCTGTTTCAGCTGATCCCAGGTCGGGAAAACAGCGTCCACAGACGTGCCGCACGTTAGTGCCCATTCTTGAGCTCGACCACCGAGCTTCGAGATCGCCAGCGCTACGCGCTGTTGCTCAGTCTGGAGCAGGGCCGATCCCATGGCCATCTCGACCTGTCGGGTCCAGAGAAGGAGGTTCTCCCCTTCCTTCCCCTCGAAGGTCTTCACGCTCACCATGAGATGTTTCGGTCTATTAGACCACTCGTGCGTCGACGACGCGGCCGCGGACGATGCGGCGGACGCCGTTGCTCTCACGCGCTCTTGTACATGCTCTAAGAGCGCCTTCTCGTAGCTTGCAAAAGTCTCCAGTCTGGCGGACACCGCCTCTGGCCCTTGCGAAGCAAGATGAGCAATGCCCTCGGGGCCCAACAGAGACATAAGCTTTTAAGCGTCTCTTGCTGGCCTGGCGGCAAGCTCGCGAACACAGCGTGTTCCATCCTCTCAGAGGGATCAGTCAAAAGACTCAGTCGCAGGATTGACTACAAGTGCTACCAAGTGCAGCGGGGCTGCCGTAGCTTAGCGTCAGAGGAAGACGGTTAACTCAACGAGTTATGGATTAACACACACCTTATTAAGGGTTAATAGACCTTTATTACCAAAGGCACCTACTAACTACGACCTTAATAAAAGGACTTTCCACTTAGTGTTCCAAATCCAAACTGTTTATTTATCTTTTATTGCGGCTAGCCGCCTAGGGGGTAAATGTATGTGGTTAACTATCTAACATAGTAAAACCAAGTGAAATCCTACTTCAAATGCATAAGGTGTGGCTCTCAGCCACACACACACTCCCTCGAGTGTCCGTACATCAAATATGTACCTTACACAAAGTGTATCCATGTGTGGAACACACCAGGTGTAAACCCGTGTAACCCCGTTACACCATCAGCACGTAGACACGGGCTGGATCCTCTCAAAACATTTGAGAACGGCGGAGTCGGTCCAATTCTTCGTCCCTCGAGCGTCACTTTTCCTGTGCGCTTTCCGTTCTCTCCGAAATGACGTCGTGAGCGTTTTTGAGATGTTTGGTGGCGACAGAAGTCTTGCCTGACGACAACGGCAACGAAACATCTTTTTCACGGCAGATGTCACCTGCCAGACACATCCGCACCGCAGGCGAAGCGGGGTCTGGCTCCGTCGAACGATCTTCCGGGGCTTTCACAAGGCGTACACCGTAGGAAAAGATCACCGATTTCTCTGATCTTCGTGGTGGCACCACGATGAACCCGTCCGGCGGCTCGTAGGCGTGTATGGCGTCTCGGACGCTTCGATGTATCATGAAGGTGCTGGAACGATAGTTGGTACGACGGAAATGCGGAAATGAGCTCTGCGGTTGATGCATGTGTGCTCGGCATGGCGGAGCTACAGGCGTGGCGACTCTTAGAGGTACTGACAGGTGCAACTACTTAGACTGGACCCAGTACTACAATTTTTTACGGCTGTTCAACCTTGATTTTATCAACGCTTAGGTTCGAAGATCGCAATAAATAAATGTCGGAGTTTGGCTCCAATCAGTGAGGGAGTCTTGCGGAAAAACTCAAAGACCGCAAAGTGCGGTTGAAATCCCAGAGCGCTAGAAGGAGTAAAACTCGGGTGATTTCAGTTGCACCTCGCTAAAAGGGAGATTTAGAGATGGAGGCGGTAAACTTGCAGTTTCAATCTCTGAGTTTAGGGTGGAGGCGGTATACCGTCCGTTTCAACACTCGCCTTAGAAATCTCGTCGGGCGCTTGCAATAATGCGTTCTAGTGATAGGTAGCTATGACTGGTAACTCGGTGTGCTTGGCCAAAGCGTGGATAACGCTCGAGCGGTGGCACCTCAACCTCTCAGTAAGTCTGTGAATGAGGCTAACCTCGCCATTTTATCAGACACTGGCTTTGAATTTAGTTTCAGCAGTGGTCCACATGCTAATGGAGCTCGTAAGCAGAGCGGGAGGAGTCGAATAGCCGGTAAAAAACCGCGTTGCAAGCCCATATGAGTTAGGCTCGTTGCAGACAGACGTTCATTGGATGAAAGGTTACGTCAGTGACATTGACCAGTTCATGCGGTGGTTCGAGGAGACAGAGCGCCTCGTGAATTGGGTTGAGTCCTATAAATGTCGCTGATATAAAGCGCTAGTTGGTTCATATCGGCATAATTTACTGTGGTCCACACCATACCATCACTGGTCACAATGAACGGCCCACTGCGCTCTCGTGTGGCTTCTACCCGTATTTCCAAACTTGTCTTCAGTTGCCTGTTCTCCATTTACATTTCTGTCATGTTCACCAACCAGCAAGCCGCCGAGCATTTTTTAAGACCGTCCTGACACGAGCAAAACGAGCCCCTTATCATGTACTACCGGTGTTGCTGTACGCCAGTTCGCCAACATCCTCCTAAGACGGGGTACAGCAATCTGTTGCAGTACATCAGATATTAGCATTCAGTCTACAAAATCCTGATGTGCGCAGCTACGTCGGCGGAGAGGGGGGGGGGGGCACTAGAGCGCTGGGTCCGCCAACGTAGCCTCAACCTCTACGGTTGGCTACAATAGACCATCTCGTGTAAGCCGCCTCTCAATTTCTGCGAGAACGCTGATGCGCGTCGGTACGAGTTGTTACACTGCCTTAGTTAAAAGTATTAATCACCCATTCTACCTGCCGGTACGCGAATTTTGACCCGATTGGCCAGGAACAGCTCCTGGACGACATGGCGTGCGTCACCTTAGCTGTTGAGGTAGCCATCGCCAGCGAGATGCCGGATACGTACGGCCTCGCGGTGGCTGGTTGAACCGTTCAGAGCATTTCTTCACGGTGTTTGGTTGCTACGAGGTGGTTCGAAGTCGGCACCAGTCGCTACTTGCGATGGAACAATCCTAACAATTACCACTCCGCAGCGACACATGTCGCGTTTCTGCGTGAAATGCTGTCTCGCGACTACCACAGGAGTCGATTGTCTTTTCATTGTCAGAGACAATTACGCCGTGTGAATAATCTCCGCGGGGCGCCTCTTGTGGGTTATGCAAGCCACAGACTGAAGTTTTCCATACTGTCGCTGCTTCGTGACCATGTACCAGATCTTGCTTAAGTCAAAGAGCTGATGTTGAAGCTGAAGACTCTGAACCTTTTCGTACAACTACTGATCTGCTTTAATTGTTTTATTCTTATTTTTAAGTGTATTTTATTTTTGTTTTGATTTACTTTCGCCACTTTCAAGACTCACCTGCGTCGCGTTCTCAATGGTGCACCGCTATCTTGCGATCCTAGACGAGGGCTTTGACAATATTCAAGACCATCTGCCCTCACCAGCAACGAATCGCCGTATCCGGGATCTCCTTGAGGACCTCATAAAGTTCGAATCGGTAAGTTGCGAGCTGCGGTTCGACAATGCCAAACTGGAAGCTTCTTTGATCGCGTTTCGTAGCGAGTTCTCTGATTATCTGGGTATGTTGATTTACATGGTCTACAATTCTGTACTGTGTGACTAACTATATACGTGTTCAGGACCTTTCGTGCAGCAATAATACACTCCCCTCAGTTTGAGGCCGCCTGTGTAAAGGTTTTGGGAGGAAAGATACATGAGTTGAGCAGAGCGGAGAAGTCGGCATCGGCGCCGTTTGGTGTGAATGAGCTTGGTGCCTCTGTGTAAGTTCCTGTGGCAAATTCCGCAAAGACTACGACGTTTGTAAATCAGATTAAAAAGAAAAGGAAGGCAAACCAGTGTACTACTCGGTACAAACTGGTGGCGTAAATTTCCCTAACTTCTAAATTGTTGAACGGCTGTTCAGCTAGCCAAGGCGACGTTGGGCACGCAGCGTCAGCCACTTCGACCTATCACATT
Organism: Phytophthora capsici; assembly: GCA_030324255.1. Classification (NCBI taxonomy): domain Eukaryota; phylum Oomycota; class Peronosporomycetes; order Peronosporales; family Peronosporaceae; genus Phytophthora; species Phytophthora capsici. The sequence continues at coordinate 3,674,409 of CM059357.1, read as the reverse complement.
GGAGGTGATGTTGTTCCTGCGCGCGATCAACTCTTACTGGGATGCTGTTGCCAACAAAACCGGGTAGGTTGCACAATGTCTGCAAACCTGCAGATGACAGGCTGTCGTCGTCAAAGCTGGTATATCTGCAAACCTGCAGATGGCAAGCTGTCGTTAACCCCCCCCCCCCCCCCCCCGCACTCACGGGCTTTTTCACGTCCTGTCTAACACGTAACATGTTGTTGTATATACTACATGTTAAAAACAGACTAAACTCAAAGTTTGTAAAGCCTGCAATAAGTACGATGCCTTTTTCTGAATTGCAGGAATATAATGTAACGCGCCCTGGATGTACTATGCACCAGCATGCTGTATAATACCCCTCGATGAAGCTAAGAAATCCCAAGTGGGTGTATATCCAACGTAACCGGTGGTCCTTTCTTTCCAGAGACAAACAGAATGTGCACCTCTTGCACAGAGTCACCATGGATTGCGCCCAAAACTGGCAAAAAAAGCTAAATAGAATTCAATAATCATTTGAAACGCCCGATCTACACAACTGCGCTTCGCGTATCCGCTTCGACCGTCGAAGAAGCAGCCCCGGAGGACCCGCTGCGCCACTCCCATTGTTGTCTCCATCTTCCTCCGCGTCGCTGTCATCATTTTTCTCGTCATCTTCTTCTGTGCCGCCCTCCATATGCATGCGGCGACGCTTACCGAGCCCGCGCATCTGGATGTCGCGTCCAACTCGAGGGCGCGGGCGCTCTTCACCGTTTTTCTATTTGAGATGCCAAATCTGATGGCAAGTCATGTTGTTGCTCGGGTAATGATTCAGCCGAACGCGATCACAGAGGTAAACACTACGTTGTAATGATTAAAACAAGCAGTACGTTAGTTTACACGTTGTAGATCCCATCCAGCCTACGCACCGTTTGTTTCCGTCGCCACATGCTTCACAGAAGAATCTGGCTGTCCAACCTTCTGCTTTCGAATAGAACAAACTTTGCATTGGTGTTGCTGCGCTTGTAACTCCGAAGTCTGCGTCTTCGTCCCGTTCTCCAACAAGGTACTCCTTGAGCAATCTCTGACGCTCTGCCTCGCTCCTGTTAACCAAACGCGCACGGAATGCTTCGCCTTCGCCCCTAGTTTCACGCCCCGCCGCCATGCTTCTGCTTTAGCGATATTTCTCGAAGAACTGAAAGATACTGGAGAATTGGCAGCCACCAATTTCGGATTCCGACCAGTCCTTCCCATTAGACTGTTTTTGTAATTTTTGTGTTTCTTTGCAAATATATTCACCTACACCTGTGCATTTCAGGTATAAAAAGACATGATGCCTTCTTTCATAACATGTTGTAATATACAGCATGTGAGTGCGGGGGGGGGGGGGGGTTAACAAAAGCTGGTCACAAAATGTCTGCAAACCTGCAGATGGCTGGCGGTCTGCGTTGCAATAATCACGTCGCCAATGTTCATTTGCCAGTACGTTATTGACTTAGAAAAAAGCGTTTGCTTAATGAAAAATTCTTCCTCCCGTGCCAAACAAATGCATGAACCCATGACCACAACTAACCCCTGTCAAATCTAAAATAGAATTATTGACTAAAACAGGTTATAAATGAGGACATCCAGCAGCTGTGATGGCATACACAGCTTCTCTACACAGCACGCGATCGCACCTGGCCGCCAACGCAGAACCTGTTTTCTCTAGATTCGCCTTGCCCAAATAAGGAAGCTATGAGCCTTTCGGCTGATGTTCGTAGAACTTGCGCTCGCGTCGAAGTCCTGTAAACCGGTGGAGGTTTAACAGGAAAGACCCACTATCCTTTCTCGAATTGAATGTGTGTGGGCCAAAGCGGGTTTTGTGCCTGGGGCTTCCCTCCTCGCACTGTGGTGTAGCAGTGCGTTCTGAGAAAGATGACAGAAAGGTTAAGATCTAACTTGAATAATTTCATTCTCGTTTACGATACCTGATTCACCTTCGTTTCTGCTGACAGCTTTGCTATTAGTGGTCTTTGGCTGCTGAGAGGACGCTTGGCTGCTGTGAAGATACTCAATTCTTGAGTATCTTCACAGCAGCCAAGCGTCCTCAAGAATTGAGTATCTTCACAGCAGCCAAGCGTCCTCTCAGCAGCTTGTCGTCCTTTTCTTTGAGAATGCACTCGATCACCTTGGCTAATGTGACGAAAATGTTGTCAGTAGTCTCGATATCCACGCTATTAAAGGCGTCTTTCACGGTAAGAATAAAGTCTCAATCCCACGAATGATCTTCTTGTACTGGATGGGCTAAATTGAAGCAAAAAATTCCCAGATCCAAGACGTTAAGGTCGGGCGAGTTTGGGGGTTGGAACATCACAACGATGTTCCAGCCATCAAACGGACCGGTGTGCATCACATCGGGGTCGCGTGGAGACATGTGAGGTTTCGCGTTGTCTTCCTGTATGTAGATTCGGCGATTCTTGTGATTCCGCGGCCATTTAGCCTTAATGACTGGTATTACATTGTGAATAATGTAGTGTTTGAAGAGTGCGCGGTCGACCGTCGACATGTTTCGAGTGCACTTTGCTCCTTTAGTCCTCTATTCTTGCTGAATATTTCGGCAGCGTATTCCTCCGTAAAAGACAGAGTCCGATTTTTCCGTTGAACATAGTCGTTCTTTGCGCGTCGTACATACAGTATTATTTGGAAACATATTCATTACAACCAAACCGATTTGCCAGTATATAAGATTACATAATTTCTAGGTTTTGCGACTGCAGCCAAAAACATTGTCTTCTGGGTGAATCTCTTGCTTTTCCGATGCCGTACCGGAACCGTCTCACCGTTGAGAAGAAGATATGAGAGACGATCCTCGCCCTCATTGAACTATTTCTCATCTACATGAACCACGCCCATGAGAGGGTCCAACTCCATCATGTAATCGTTGACACGAGAGAGAGCAAACTGCATCCGATGCATCTTGTTTTGCGGTGTCAGCATCGGCTTAATCCGTGGCGTGTGGCGCAGTAGAACGCCACTACTCTTCAGCGACGACAGGGGCTGGCGTACTATCCCCGTAGCTGCCTCTAAACTCGTTTCCGTCTGACGTTCTCATACTGGTACATCACGAATCAACCCAACGATCTCCTAGCGATCTCTGGACTTTCTCCCAACATTGCCTCGCTTTCTACTACTCCAACTGCCATCTAACACGTCGTTAGCAAGTGCCTCTAGGTGGCGTTCCCAGAGGCGGCTTACCATAGATGGATCAACGCCAAAATCGTTTGCTACTTGGGTTTGGCCCCCACGGGGTAGAACGTTGTCTACACGGTCGTCATGAAGGCGCAGAATGATGAACCTGCGATCTCCTTTAAAGAGGTTGGACATGGCGTTCGTTGTAGAGGCTAAATGATAGTTGCCTTTGCGTGGCGGGTAAATTAGAAATGGCAGGCAAACACTGATGTCGGGTTTGAATTGCTATGACACCTGTTCTTCTCCACCAACGATATAAAATATAGTGTTTTGTAGAGAAGAGTTAGACACACGTTTTAAACAAATCCGATCTTCCTTTGAGTCTATATTGATTGATTTATGTAGGAAAGAGTGCTCAAGCGCAAACCCACACCGCAGAAGGTGAGGAGACGGAGGGCAAGATGGTTGTACCAAGCACTACTGAAGACCAAGCAGGAGATGAAGACCTTCCCCACGTTGGGGCCTACCGGCTGATAATACGCTGAAGGTACACAATAGGTTAAACATGATGAATACTCGTAGGTTTGTGTTCCAAATGCATGCTATAGGGTCAACAAATCGGAAGGGTATTTGGTCGTGGGCAAGCTACCAGGATTTTGTACCGTGTCCCGTGCGTGTGGTGTAGTGGTCCGCGAAGAAATTCGACGCGAGGGGCACTCACACACAGAGGGGCCGGACTGCCAACTAACGGAGGGGGTACTCCGATCGTCCGTGGGGTCTGAAGATCTTCTCACCTTGTGTACCCGTTGACCTGGCGGGGTTAGCGCTCTTCGTGGGTGACCTACATGTAGAGAGATCAAGAGGTTGTTTGTTCTTGGCTGAGCTGGAGTGTGGACGGCACTCAGGGGTAATCGGTTGACGATCTTGTGGATACTTCTTCACTTGATCGTCCGTGGGGTAGAGTAGATCGTAGCTTGAATAAACTTGATCACTCTGGGTTGTCCTTCGGGCTTGTGTTGTTCCAAAGGGGCCAATGTGTTTCCAATGTAGATGCTTGGACCGCCTACTGTTAGCGGTGGAGTTGAGGGGGGGGGGGGGGGGTGGAGAAAGAAGCGTTGACCTGGCCAAGCTTTCCAGGTGTCGTTGCGTGTCTTGTCCTTGGGTGTCTTGGGGTCCTTCGTCAAGGGGGGCCAATATACTTCCCAGCCTTGGAATTCTGTGGAACACCACTTGCGTGCTACAAGGAAAATCTCTCTCTCTGTTAACCATCTTAAATCTTTCCTATCCATTCCCTTTCCTCCCATCATCTGCCCATCCCCTTCGCAGCTGACCGGCTACCTTGAACTTTAGCCGGTGTACCCCTTAATCGGTACATGCGAATCTTGATCGACGCTGATCGCGGAAGTGTGCCGAAATGATTACACCATGTCGATCAGCTTTCTTGATCGTCGAGATGTACTTGAATGATTGCACCATTGTCGATCAGGATCCTTGATCGCTGAGATGTACTTGAATGATTGCACCATTGTCGATCAGGATTCTTGATCGCTGAGATGTACTTGAATGATTGCACCATTGTCGATCAGGAATCTTGATCGCTGAGATGTGCTTGAATGATTGCACCATTGTCGATCAGGAATCTTGATCGCTGAGATGTACTGGAATGATTGCACCATGTCGATCAGCTCTTGATCACCTCTCAAATTTCGGTGTTCTTCCAGAATTGGTGTCGATCACTCGATCAGTACCAAAAAATTGGTACCACAGCCGATCACTCACTTCGTGCCACAAAGTTGGTACACCGTCAGGATCCGTCTCAAACTGATTCGACAGAATCAGATCTGGTCTGATCGCATACATCATCTGAGTCTTTCCCGATCACACTGCGGCAGCTGGCCTCTTGATCGTGTCGCACTTCACCACAGTCGCCCCCTGTCCGAGTCAACGTCATACGATGGCGGCGGCGCGGACATCGGCTGCACTTGTGCTTCTTCTCCATTTGACGTATATCCCGCAGACATGAGCTCTCCCCAGCGATCTCCATCGCCTGAAGGCACCCCTCTTCGCAACACTGGTACGCCGTTGTGTCCTTCACCATTGTGATATCCCCACTAACATCTTGATGGCGCAGATCCGACGGAGACTAGAGGCCGTCGTCCAGCTGGTACGGCTGATCCTGCTGCTGCTCCTGCCGGGCAGCACAGTCCTGAGCATGCTGGTGAGTTCCTTTCTCTCCATCCGTTGCTTCCGTCCTATTGACACGCCCTTTTCCTCAGGTTCGGCGGGAGTTCGTGATCAGCAAGCTGGACACGCTGCTTCGGACCGTGATCTTCACTGCCAATCGTCCGCTTCCACCGCTGAGTTACCGCCGTCTCCTGAAACTCCTGATCACCACGACGCTGTAGCCGGGCTCTTGGCCATCTCCGGCCGTAGGACTGCCTCAGCCCATGATCGTGCGGCTAGTGCAAGCTCCGATCGTGCTTCCGCTGCGGCTTCCGATCCTCGTCGATCACCCCACTTCCGGTCTCCGTATGTTCGGTCTGATCAACGGCGTGTTCCAGTAACTAACGCTAATGTCGGGCCTCCTCCGTTGGATGCATCGACGCTTCGATCAAGCCTCGTAGCCATTGAAGTGGCCTTAGAACGCGAAGGCGCTTTCCAGCACCTTCGACAGGATTACGCTGATCTCCAGAGACAACTCCGGTCTGCTGAGGGCCATATCCAAGACTTGGAGCATCAGTTCAGCGAAGCTGCTCGATTGGCTTCTCCGTTCGTTCAGTACTGCCAACACCGATACGACCTCATCCGGCAAGACTTGAATGACTCTAGACGACAGTTTGGGGAGGTTGTCGATGCGCTAGCCGGCCATGAGGGTGATCGAGTACGGGTCGCAAACCTCGAAAGTCAACTCCAGGACGCTCGTCAGCAGCATGCGGTCGTGATCGACGGTCTGAATCAGACGATCAGCACCCTCACTGATCAACTGGCAGCTGCGCTGTTGCAGACTCCCACCGCCAGCTATCAAGATCTCCAACGTATGCGCGCGGAGCTAAATTCGTCGATCGCCATTCGTGCCGACCTCCAGCAGGCACTAAATCAGGCGATCGCGGCTCGCGATCAACTCCAGACTCAGTTGGTCGCCGAGATCGACGCCCATACGCAGACTCGGCAGGAGTTAGCTGATTCTCAAGACTCGAATAGCGCCTTGTCATCCTCTCAAGACGCGCTCGAAGCAGCGGCCGATCAGTTGAGGCGTCAGCTAGCTTCTGTGCAGCAGAATCTGGCCCATGTGCGTCTGAGTGTCGATGCTAACTTCAACTTGGCCATTTCCGAACGTGATCAAGCATGTGACGAACGCGATCGTGCCATCCTTGACCTCCAAGATCGTGATACCCAGCTTCGGCGAGCACATAGCGATCGGGATCGAGCTCGTGGCGAGATGCGAGCCTACCGTAAGTTCTTTATCCTCTATTCGCTGTTCTTGATCGTGATCGTGGCCGTCACTGACTCAATGCGTTCTATGTAGAAACCCACGTTGATGCGGCCCGACAGTCGGTTGCCCGTCTTGAAAAGCAGATCGCTGATCTCCAGTCTTCTGCCGTGGATCTTCAGCAGCTCCGAGCAGACAACGCTTCTCTGCGCACCGATATCGAAGTCGAGCGGCAGCAACGGGTCGCAGCTGAGGAGGAGCGCGACCGGCTGTTGGTCGAACGTGATACGATCGGCCAACAGTTGGCTGGCCTTTCTTCGCTAGTGCAGGGCCGTCTGCCCACCAGTGCTGGATCTTCTTCTCAGGTGCCAAGTCCTCAGACGCCAGCGACCCCACAAGCTCGGTCTTCCTCGCAGAAGCGAACCCGGTCGCGATCGCTCGATTCTTTGCCTCCATCCAAGAGAACTCGGTCTTCTTCTGGTTCTTCGGCCTTATCAATCCAGTTCGATTCCGACGGTGACAGCGAGGGGGGAGACGACGATCAGGAGGAAAGTGGCGGCGATAGCGGTCCTGACAGCAACCTGGAAGACGACGATCCCGACGATCAGGACGATGATCGCCAAGATCACCAATCAGGAAACGTTCAGCCCGGAGGCGGGCATGACTCCTCCAGCCCCAGTTCAAGCTCATCCAATGGATCCAACGCCAGCCGTAGCTCCGAGCCCAGCGGTTTTCTGTCCGACGGAGCTCTTGGTCGCCTTCTTGCCACCACGATCAGCCGTGATCAGTGGATTCCCGGCTATCAACGCCCCCAGTACTTCGCCCGGCGGGACATAGCCCCTTGGCCGGTTGCTGAAACTCGGCTGATCAGCGTCCGTAGCCTCACCGTCGACGCCCTCTTCCGTGACTGGGGATGTCCCCGGCTCTGGCTCTTCCCAGCTCGGCACCGAGTGCCTCGTTCGACCGAGTGGAACTACGAGTTGATCACGGAGGTGAACGTGCGGGCTCTTTACGACGCAGAGCCTTGGACAGCGTTGCAGACTGCGGTGATCCCTCACTCCTTCGACTTAACCGGGTGGTTTGCTCATTTTGCCTTGCAGTATACCACTTTCGAGACGGATCACCTTCAAGCTATGTGGGAGTCAACACACCACTTCACGCTCACCGCCGACGTGCGGCAGTCAAGTGTCTATCTTGATCGGCTTAACCGAGAGCGGAAGCAACGGCGTTCGCGTGCTGGTCCCCGTTGGAAGAAGATTCTGGAGATCGTCCTCGAGGGAATGATCAGGGTTCATTGCGATCTTGATCTTCTACTGGATCCATTTCTCCTACACTTTCCGCGCAAGAACGTCGAGCAGAGCACTTGGTATCCGGGCTTCAGCGCTCGTGTGGCTCCCGCCGACCTACTGGAAGCGCTTGCGCTCACTGATGCGTCCGATCCATGGCGTAATCAGTTCAGGGACAATCCTCAAGATCATCCTGGTCTCCAAATCGCGCGTCTAGATGGTAAGTTCAGGCTCGCAACATCTTCTAGTGATGACGATAGTGATCAGGACTAGGTTGGGTAGGTCGATCTTCTTGGTAGTTGATCTTCGAGTGTCTTCCTTATACATGTAGGGAGCCTTTTGAGCTCCATCGTTGGGGACGGCCCCTTCGATTCACGACACTGTTTTTTCCACAAATATCCACCACCCATCTGGTATGCGACGTTCCCGCATACCTTTCCTTCCACATTTCCCCTCTCGCAGCATCCCAACTACTGCGAAGGGTCTCCTTCATCTTCCTCGCGCGACTGCATCACGTTAAAGCGATTGCGGTTCGCCCTCTTCCTCTCGAACTCACGCAGCAAGGCGCCGCAGTTCAAGTCGGCTTCATCCACCCACGAAGGCTCTACGTAGCCCTTCCAGTGTACCAGGAACTCACGGTGTACACGGCCATAACGCGTCCTCCGGCCTGACCTCACATCGGCGTTCCGCTTCACCTCGTATTCGTCGTCTTCAAGCCTCACCACCCAGCTATCCTCCGGCAAGAGCGCCTCGTCAAAGTCGAAGCGATCAGCATCAGGATCAACAAGTTGTATCTTCGGTCGATCAGGAAAGCTCCTGATCAGCTTCAGCTTGGACAAGTGTACGATCGGAAAGATGTTGTAATCCGACCCAACGATCTCAAGGCGAGCAGCGTGGTTGCAGATCAGCTCAGCGACGCGAAATGGCCCGTGCCACACATGCGCTAGCTTCCTTGCGTAACCGGTCTTCACTCGATCAAGATACAGCCACACCTGCGATCCAGTTTCGATCTAGTGTGGACGCACTTCTTCGTTGTGGCGATCAGCTCGGCTTCGAATAGCATCACGGAGGCGCTAGTTCACGTGTTCACGTGCGCGCTGATAGTGTTCCTGAATGTGATTCCTCCAGCGACGAGCGTCCCGATCTCGGTGACCGGTGATGCCAATCGGCAAAGCGGCTTCTAGCGTTGATCGAGGATCCCAACCGAAGATAGAACGGGGTATCTCCACGTGTGCGGTCATGCGCCGTGTTGAGCGCGAAGGTGAGCCGTTCAGCGTATTCGTCCCAGTCCCGCTGATCAACGTCTGCGACGTACATCTTCAACGAGCGTGTTAGCGTCTGCACCATTCGCTCCGCGGAACCGTTGCTCTGCGGCCGATACGCCATAGTAGGGCTCTGTTTTTGCCCTATGATCTGGTTGAACGTACGGAAAAAAATCAGCCATGAAGCCCGGCTCTCGATCATAATCACTTCGCTGGCGCCGAATCTCCGGAAGACACACTCCTCGTAGTTCTCCGCGATTGTCTGAGCGGTCCAAGAATTACAGAATTACTCGCCTTCGCGATCACGTATCCCGTGAACAGGTCAATCCAGATCAACAGCTCCGTGTTCCCTTTGAACGACTTCGGCAACGACGGGATGTGGTCCATCGCGATCACCTGAAAAGGGTACGTGGCTTGAATGTTTCTTGGCGATTCACCTTGCACCAGTGGACGCCCTTTTCTGGTCTCACAGTCGACACACTCACCAACGCATTTCTGTACGCTCTTGAACAGGCCTCGCCAGTGGAAGTGTTTCCTGATCCTCTCGTAAGTCCTCCCGATTCCTTGGTGTCCTCCTTCTAGGCTGACGTGGTAATGATGCAGGAAATCAGGCTGGAGCGTCTCAGGCACAACTACACGGACGACGGGATCTCGATCGGCGTTCGACTTCGATCCGGTCGGGCAATACAGCAGCAGTCCACTTTCATCCAGATCATACTCGCTGGCGATCTTGGCGCAGGCCTTTGCATCTTCTGCCGACAAGTTGATCACGTCGCCTCGCAGGTAAGCCTTCATATGAACGATCCACACCTCTTCGTCTTGAGCCTGTATGATCCGCTGAACCCTCATCTGCTGTACGATCGCTTCTTGCAGGATTTCTGGCTGCACTTGGCGTCTTCTACCAGCTGCTCGGGTGACCGCAGACACGTGGACAGCGGCGTCGTGTTCCTTCGGGCGCAGGATTTCATCCAGGCGATTGATCGTGATCAGGTCCTGCCGATCAGCGTCCGAGGTAATCACCTCGCCTGACTCTTGCTGTAGAGCCGTGTTGGCTAACTTGTCTGCGCTTTTATTCCATTCCCGCTTGGCGTGTAGGAACTCGTGCTTCGGCCAGACCTTCAGTCGATCCATCGCCTTCTGTCGCATTAACTGGAGCTTGGGTGCCTTGCAGACGATCTCGCCACGCATTTGGCGGATGATCAGGTTCGAATCACCGCAGATCACGATCCGCCCCCGGTCTGATGTCGGAAGAAGATCAAGTCTAAGCAGGAGGCCATGATACTCCGCCTCGTTGACTGTGATCGCTGGCGCGAATCTCGACGCTGCAGAAACGACCGTCCACTCAGGGAGTTTCCAGATCACGGCACTAAACGCGCCGACCTTCCGCTTGACGCTCGCGGATCCATCAAAGGAGATGACTAGCAAGTCTTCATCCAACTCCACCGTTGGCGGCGGTGTGACGATCAGCTTGCGCGGTTGCTTCCTAGGGGCGATAGCGATCAAGGCGTCGTCCATCTCTGATCGGGGCGTGATACTAGCTGCAACGTCGCCCAGGATCTCGGCTTCGCCTCTGGAACACTTCACGATCTCCAGCGTCCATCCTGATTGCAATGCAGCCCACTTGCCCAATCGTCCATCAAGTCCTGACGAATTTAACAGCAAAGCAAGCGTGGAGTGTCGAGACAAGACCTTGATGGATCGGCCAACCAATTGGGTGTAACACACATCCAGCATTCGGAGCAGGGCCAAGACCTCCTTGTCGACCGTGCTGTAATTCAGCTCGTTGGTCTTCAAGGTTCGACTGGTGAAAGTCACTGGCCAGTACACGCCATCATGTTCTTGCATGAGCGCAGCCGAAATTGCCCACTGGCTCGCGTACAGCACGACCACAGGTTCTCGATCAGGGTCGAAGTGTCGGAGGATCGGCGTGGCCTCGATCTTGGCCTTCAGCAAGGTGAACGCGGTGATCGCCCTCGCCCATCGATCATCTTCTGGCGACTCGTCGCCCCCGGTCTGATGTACCTCGGCACTCTCATCCTTCTGCCGATACTCATGGAAATCCACCTCGCGCAGCTCGTACAAGATCGCAGCGTAGATCGAGAAGTCCTCGATGAACCGACTGTAGTAGTTCAAGCTCCCAAGGAACGACTGCATTGATCGAAGCGAAGTCGGGAAAGGTAAGTTCCCCAGGGCTTCCAGATCCTTCGGGCTTGCCTCCAGACCCTCCGCTGACACTTGGTGTCCCAGGTACGCAACCTTGCTATAGCCCCAGAAACTTTTGACCACACTGATTGACAGATTCCATCGATCACAGGTGTCTAAGAGCCGCTCGACTATCTCGCAGAGACCATCCCAGTCGGAGCTGGTCACCAAGATATCGTCGATGTACGATCGTCGGCCGAGAACAGACGGCTTCAGCTCCGGTTCAGGCTCCCCGTCTTCGAACACGTCGATCAACTTCGATGACTCGTGATCAGCTTTGATACGGAGATGACCGTACAGCGCGTTGTCGATCAAGCGCTGGTAGATCTGCGGGGCATTCTTTAGTCCGAAGGGCATCCGCGTCCACTCGAAGAGTACAAAAGGCGTGATGAACGCAGAGATCAGTCTGGCTCGTTCCGTCATACTGACTACCCAGAATCCACTCGCCATATCCAGTGAGCAATACCAAAGGACTTTATCCAGATCGTCCAAGAGATCGTTGATCAGAGGCATGGGGTACACCATCAGCTTCGTCAAGTTGTTCACCAACCGATAGTCGATGCAGAGACGGATGTCGACCCCATTCTTCTTGATGATCACAACGATTGGAGATGCCCAAGGTGAGGTCGAATGCGTGATGATTCCCGCCGACAGCAGCCCCTTGATCAAGTCCGATAACTTCTCCCGAAACTGTGGAGCGACACGGCGCACGCGCTGGGCGACGGGGGTCGCGCTACCAACATCGATGTCGCACACGGCACCTCGCGCAGCTGGAGGGAAGGCATTTCCTTTTCCGATCAGGAGGTGTCGGCGTTTCCAGATGATCTGCCTCAACCGTTCGATCTGCTCGGGCGTCTTCCCTTCTGCTTCTTCGATCTGGATGTCTTCAATCTTGACTTCCTCCGTGGTGGCGCTTACCTCCGGGAGAATAGCCATCTGATTCTCCAGATCTTCGGCGATCAGGTCCTTCCCCTCATGGTAGCAGACTTCGGCATCTTCAGGCGTTCCACCGGCTTCGATATCAGGCTCCAGTTTCGGATCGTCGATCGCACTGGTCGTAGGGTCGATCAGTGGCTGATCATCTGATAAGTTCGATGATTCTTCGATCTTGAACTCGCGATCACCTGTCAACTCCAGCTTCGGTTCCTGTTGATCTTGCTTCGAGTCGACTGGATCAGCCCATTTCACCGCCACGGCCGCTACTTCAGGCTTCGGTCTGGACTCTTCACGCTTCAGGATACCCTTCGGCATGTCGTACGTTGGTCGATCCACCAGTGGCCCCATGTACACAGGTTCCGGTTCCTCTTCCTCTTGCTGATCAGTGGTGGCTTCGTACGCAAGATTCTGCCACTCAGCGTAACGACGCGATCCAACGGAGATGAGTCCAGGTATCCGCGGTACGAAGTCCTCAGCCAGCCACAGTCCTAGTCGTGTGAGTCTTTGCAGCATCAGCTTCTTGTCGCTGATGTCCGTGATCTTCAGGTACTGCGTCCGGCCAAGGCCCTTCACCAAGGTAGGTACCCATCTTTCTCCACGGGCGATCCATAACTTCTCTCGCTCTAACGCTCGGGGCTTTGGTATCGGTATCTCCACAGATTCTCCGACTTCCAGGTGAACGCTGTCGTCGAGTGCGATGTCGTGACTGCTGCGGCCATACGGAGGACGACGACCTGTCAACTGGACCCGCACTTCGTTGGGGAGGCACATAGTTCCGTCGGCCAGATCAAGACGGATACCGGCTGGGATCATGAAGTCCATGCCCAGGATCACATCTTGTCCGACCATGTCGCCCACCCACGCGTCGAAGAAGTAAACCAAGAAACCGGCCAGCGTGATCTTGATCGTGGTACATCCCAGAGTTGCGTACACATTTTCTCCGATCCCAATGCAATCTTGTCTCTGACTTTCGTCAATGATGCAGCCAATCTTACGAGCAAAGGCGGTGCTAACGATTGAGACTTCAGCGCCGGAATCCAGAAGCAGTGTTGCTCTGGCGTTGTTGATCTTGCCGGCGGCCTTGGCCACTTGCCAGGAGCGTGATACTTCCAGTAACCGCGCGACTCGCCGGGTAAGAGATCTCCACCTGAATCAGACGGCGGCATCTTGGTATTACTGACTAACGCTGGTCTTCCATGCTGCACATCAGGCAGGTGATCTTTCCAATATCCACGCAATCCGCCGTCAGCTAAATCAAGTTCCATCACAACTTCCGATCGGGAGAACTCATCATTCCGCAAGCTCGCTATCGTAGCGGTACGTCTTCCATGAATTGCACGTATATTGTTGATCGGTGTTGTCGTCTCACTGACTCTTGCCCTCGGCTGCCTTTCAACGTATGCAAAAATACAGAACTTAGAACGCTCGGCTCGTACCAGATTCAAACCGGGCGAGCGTCCTAGTCTAACATCTTCTCCGCGTTGGACGGCAGCATCCCGGCATGTCGCGTCGGGTTGTACCACTGGCGGATCAAGTTGTAAAACTCTTCCATCGGGCATTTGCCGTCTTCGTGGAGCTTGCCACAGGCACGACACACGTACAAGCAGTGATCGGCTGGGTGTCCGCGACGACCACACTTCTCGCAGGTCAAACGTTTCCAGCATCCAAGATCGGAGTGCCTCGTAGATCCACTGTGCGAGCACGGTGGCGGACGTTCCTCCAGGCGCGATCCATCTTCGCGATCAGTGCGAGCCGGCGACTTGCCTTATTCCCAACAGCTCGGGCGTTGAGTTTCCGGTTTACGGTGATCAGCTGCAGCGGCCAAGTAGACATGCGACGGGGCCCGGTCATCCTCTGATCCGCTTGATTCCAGTTCAGATTCCGATCCGGCACTGTCGTAGGAGGTACGGATGGCACGGACAGCGCGGGTGGTCTTCGAGGCAGCTTGCGGTGGGGCACTTGGTGCCTTCTGCCGGAACTTGTTCGATCCAGCAACAGCTTTGCCTTGGCGGACTTTAGCGCGCTGACGTGCACGAAGAATCTCGGCGAGGGAGTCCCCATCGGTGATGCGCAGCAGAGTTAGCTGATCAGCCAACTCGCGATCATCGAGGGTCTCAATGAAATGTTCGACATGCTCACGCTTCGCGGACGCCGGACCAGTCTTGATCTCCAGCTTCGCACGTAGACCGAACACTGTGAGTCTGTGGAGATACTCAAGAGGCTTCTCGTCTGATCGTTTCCTCGCGTGGTAATACTGCCTCGCGAGTGACACGCCCAGCCCACAGTACTCGACCCGGAATTCGCCAAGCAGGTCGTTCCACTTGCTGCGGGTGGTCCTCCCCAGTTGCTGGTACCAATTTCGTGCCGGGCCGACTAGAAGGTTGCTGAAGACAATGCACTTCTCACTGTCGGTTGCTTGATCACGAGCGAAGGCGGACTTCACTTTGCTCAACCAGCTTCTGGCCTTCTCTTCGTCGAAGTCTTTGCCGGAGAACTCCTTCAGCTCGGCGATCGCGGAGATCCTGACTCGGGGAACTGCGGAGTTGCCAGCGGACGACGTAGCATCGGCGGACGACACAGCGTTAACGCGTGGAACCTCGATACTCAAGTCATCTGGATCGTACTCTTCTGGATGATCATGATGAGATCCGATCGACTCCATGTCGACGTCTTGGGCGCCGATGTTCTTCGGAAGATCGGGCACGCGTGGTGTCAGGGCGACTGCAGCTCCTTGCTCCTTCTGGTAGCGATCCATCGCGGCGTTGAAGAACGATTGAAGGCTACCACTGGACGCTGCAGTCGACACCGGCGCCAGGTTCGACTCCTTCTTCCTGGCTTCCAGCAAGGCGGTTCCAGCCGGTCCAAGCGTCATCCTGCTCAGCTCGATCGAGCTATCGGATCCCGCCTCCGACACCCTCGCCGATGTTTTCGCAGACGCGAACGAGGAGTGGGGTGACCCGGACTGACTCGAGTACGTCGTCGTCAGTCCCTGATCGGCGGTCGAGATGATAGCGCCTACCAACGGTGTGAGCAGCCTTACCAAGTGCTTGGTGGATCCTTCAAGTGTGGGAAGATCAAGTTCGAGCAGTTCCTCGGCGTTGAAGTTCCCGGCTACGATCCCCGCTTCCTTCAGCATGCGCATTAGGGCGCTGATCGCCGCCGCTTGATCCACCGGCTTGGCTGGCGTGATCACCGGGCCTTGAAGATCGCCGATCAACTTCGGCTTCATCATCTTCATGACTGGGTCGTCGATCAAGAACGCGCGGAGCTTCTTCCGGTAGAGGACGACGCGCAACTCGTCTTCTGTCCAAGTCTTGGTATCACCACTCTCGTCCGCGTCGGGTGCCTTCAGCTTCATCTTCGCGGGCTTCGGCGTCGCCTTCTTCGACTTCTTCGAGGAGGGGTGCGGAGTGGGGGTGGTGGTTTTGGGTGAAGGTCCTTCCGTTTTCACGGATGGATCTTCATCCGGCGGATTACGACTCGCGTCGCGGTCCGCGGGGGGGCCCGAAGGGCCCAACGGAGGAGGGTGAGGTTTTTCTTCAAGGTCCATCGCTGAACCTTCCTCCTTGACCCCGCCAGGGCTCCTCCCAGGGCTCTGACGTTCGGTGTACTCTTCACTCTTCAGATGCGACGACGGCGATACACCTTCCGTCGACGCGCCGATACTTCCTGGCTCAACCTTGATCTTGGCCTCGTCTTGACTGGACTCACGGTGATATCCAAGGTCACCAGAAGATCCGGGCACGCGCACCATTGTGGTGTAGTGGTCCGCGAAGAAATTCGACGCGAGGGGCACTCACACACATAGGGGCCGGACTGCCAACTAACGGAGGGGGTACTCCGATCGTCCGTGGGGTCTGAAGATCTTCTCACCTTGTGTACCCGTTGACCTGGTACACAATAGGTTAAACATGATGAATACTCGTAGGTTTGTGTTCCAAATGCATGCTATAGGGTCAACAAATCGGAAGGGTATTTGGTCGTGGGCAAGCTACCAGGATTTTGTACCGTGTCCCGTGCGTGTGGTGTAGTGGTCCGCGAAGAAATTCGACGCGAGGGGCACTCACACACAGAGGGGCCGGACTGCCAACTAACGGAGGGGGTACTCCGATTATCCGTGGGGTCTGAAGATCTTCTCACCTTGTGTACCCGTTGACCTGGCGGGGTTAGCGCTCTTCGTGGGTGACCTACATGTAGAGAGATCAAGAGGTTGTTTGTTCTTGGCTGAGCTGGAGTGTGGACGGCACTCAGGGGTAATCGGTTGACGATCTTGTGGATACTTCTTCACTTGATCGTCCGTGGGGTAGAGTAGATCGTAGCTTGAATAAACTTGATCACTCTGGGTTGTCCTTCGGGCTTGTGTTGTTCCAAAGGGGCCAATGTGTTTCCAATGTAGATGCTTGGACCGCCTACTGTTAGCGGTGGAGTTGAGGGGGGGGTGGGGGGGGTGGGGGGGGGTGGAGAAAGAAGCGTTGACCTGGCCAAGCTTTCCAGGTGTCGTTGCGTGTCTTGTCCTTGGGCGTCTTGGGGTCCTTCGTCAAGGGGGCCAATATACTTCCCAGCCTTGGAATTCTGTGGAACACCACTTGCGTGCTACAAGGAAAATCTCTCTCTCTGTTAACCATCTTAAATCTTTCCTATCCATTCCCTTTCCTCCCATCATCTGCCCATCCCCTTCGCAGCTGACCGGCTACCTTGAACTTTAGCCGGTGTACCCCTTAATCGGTACATGCGAATCTTGATCGACGCTGATCGCGGAAGTGTGCCGAAATGATTACACCATGTCGATCAGCTTTCTTGATCGTCGAGATGTACTTGAATGATTGCACCATTGTCGATCAGGATCCTTGATCGCTGAGATGTACTTGAATGATTGCACCATTGTCGATCAGGATTCTTGATCGCTGAGATGTACTTGAATGATTGCACCATTGTCGATCAGGAATCTTGATCGCTGAGATGTACTTGTATGATTGCACCATTGTCGATCAGGAGTCTTGATCGCTGAGATGTGCTTGAATGATTGCACCATTGTCGATCAGGAATCTTGATCGCGACAGTGTACTGGAATAATTGCACCATGTCGATCAGCTCTTGATCACCTCTCGAATTTCGGTGTTCTTCCAGAATTGGTGTCGATCACTCGATCAGTACCAAAAAATTGGTACCACAGCCGATCACTCACTTCGTGCCACAAAGTTGGTACACCGTCAGGATCCGTCTCAAACTGATTCGACAGAATCAGATCTGGTCTGATCGCATACATCATCTGAGTCTTTCCCGATCACACTGCGGCAGCTGGCCTCTTGATCGTGTCGCACTTCACCACATGCGCATTTAGATTTTCCAAATCTACCTGTGCCGACACTGGTGCGTTAGGAAAAACCCTCGGGATTTGAAGCTTACTCTCCTCCCTCTCAGCTTCCTATACGTTCACGCCGGAATGTATCTGCCTTCTTCGCGGCTTGGAGGTTGCCTGCGCCGTACGAGGCTCTCAAGATGCTTAACATGCCCTCGATCGCCACACACAGCGCCTGGATCGCCAACCGCGATTGTATCCGGCCGGAACGAACTCAGCCGCGATCTACGCGACCACTAAGGTCGCCGACACATACATGTAGGAGAAGGAGGTGAGCAAGATGCAGGCGGCAAAATGGCTAAGCAACGCTACACGGAGATATACAACACCGCCAATGTGGACGCTGGCACGTTACGTGTCTTCTACGTCCTCCACAAATCCCCCCCCCCCCCGTAGCTTATCTTTCCATATCTCATCCGGATGAGTACTGAGTTAAAATAGTAATTTATTGTTCAGGTTAATTCTGTATTCAATACTGGATATTATCATGACTACATATAATTCAATACTGGACATTACCATGATTACAATCCTGGCCCGCAATACATGCCTATATTAGATTACACTTAACAT
Source organism: Phytophthora capsici (assembly GCA_030324255.1). Classification (NCBI taxonomy): domain Eukaryota; phylum Oomycota; class Peronosporomycetes; order Peronosporales; family Peronosporaceae; genus Phytophthora; species Phytophthora capsici. Next base: position 3,656,211 of record CM059357.1, on the reverse strand, counting down.
ATAAACCGACTTTTTGACGCGTTGTTTCGGTACGAGAAAGCAACAACGTCCAATAAAAAGTTGGTATGGGAACCATTCAGAAACAATTCCAACAACATCTACACTCCGCGCCATAGGTTATCGACAGGTAAGTTCCTGCCAATAGCTCAGCCAGTCTTTGTTTTTAAAAAAGCTGTTTAGATATGACACACAGATTATTGGACAAAATACTCAACACGTGCTAACACCTTCGATTTCGACGTCCTTAACAGGGCTGATATACAAACGGGCCGATTTGGCACTGTGACAAAAAACATCGGCAGATAGGCGTCCATACAAAATTTTCGATATCAAGAGTGATGGTCACATTGCTGGCCCTCACTGGTTTGCGCTGCACGCGCCATTCAAAGTTATCGCGGAAGTATGGCAAGTAAGCCACGACTGCAGGATGAAGGGCGTGGGCGCTCTTTGAGGTCAACCTGTCGAAGAGCCAAATTGCAATGCGAACAGAGCGCTCAAGGGATACAATCACATAGGAAAGCATACGGGGCGACCTCCGACCATTCGGAGCGTAAAGCACGTCGCAATGTGTGCACAGTTGCTGTTGGCGAGTACAGCGCTGAACGGCTGAAGGAAAAGCGTATGTCCGCTCCATACAACGCCCCCTCGAGCGCGTAGATTGGCTACAATATAGCAAGACGGACAGCACGCTAGACCTTACTCCAGCACTCAAGAAATCTCGTCTAGTCTGGGCTAAGCTCAATTTACAGCAGCCTAATGCCTGGGTCTCTACATTTTTCTTGACGATAAAATGGAAGCTTGATGGCCCCGATGGATACCACCACTACTGGTGCGTCATGTGCCAGCCCGCACGCTACACCGTGCTTCGTCAAATGGAGGTGGCGCATAAAGGTTTGCGGCGGGTTCAGTGGTATGGGTAAAACGAAGCTGGCTGTGCTTACTGGTCGCCAGAATTAAGATAGCTAAACCCTGTCTGAGTATCTTCTTCCGTATGCGCACAAGCATTGCGGGACGGGGTTCACGTTCCAGCAGAACAATGTTTGCATTTACACATCCTAACGATTCAAGGAATATGTTTACCGCTACAGTTGATGGAGTAGCCAGCCCGTTCTACTGACCTAATTCCTATTGGAAACCTCAGGGCCATCGTTTCCCGGTGTGTCTACTATAACGGCCACCAGTACCACAATGTTGCGGAGCTCCCGGATGCTGTTTTGGCTGCCTGGAAAGACATCCCTGAAGAGACGCTTACAGGTCTTGGTGCCTATGCGCTGTATCAAGGTGCATGAAACCATAACTCTAGATATCTAAAAATTAGTATGGACGCCTATCTGCCGATGGTTTTGTCGCAGTGTCAAATTGGCCCATTTGTATATCAGCCTGTTAAGTACGTCGAAATCGAAGGTGTTAGCACGTGTTGAGTATTTTGTCCAATAATCTGTGTGTCATATCTAAACAGCGTTTCTAACTAACAAACAATTAACCGATCTATTGGCAGCGATTTACATTGTCGATAACTTATGGCGCGGAGTGTAGATGTGTTTGAAGTAAATTGACCTATCTATATTGCCAGATTTTACACATATTTGGACAAAATTTTAATTTCCCACCAAAATGTTCGATTAGAAAGTTGACTGCCTGCTTGAAAGACATTTGACTGTCGGAAATGGTGTGTGCATCTTCATGATCTTCATCGCCAATCGGATTTTGTCTTGCTTATCAACTATGAAGCAACTTTTACCTTAGGCCCGTTCACAACCGAAGTATCTCTCAGACACATGCGTTCCATGTGTTCCCAAACCCTACGCTTTGGTTGTGAATGGAATTCAAAAATCATAAAACATTTTGATTGGATAGATTTTATGTGATAATAATCAATCCAAGTGGACGACACTGCGAATCGCAGCGAAGAAGGAGAAACCCACCCACCGAACTATGGAGCCAGACGTCCCCATTGCTCGATGCCTAGACCCTGAGCTAGTTAACGCTCCAAACCCATCACCAAGCGTTGACCGCCGAGGTGCTACTGCTTCTCCCCATAGACAATGGGATATTGATGTACAAGAAGATGCTCTACCTGCTGCACTTGTTCCGGAGACAGTCTTCCCTAGTTGCAGCGGTGGTATGGTGGAGGGGCATTTCGTCTGGGAGCCGTACAAAAAGAAGTCGCAAGATCTGATACGGAAAGAGTGTAGTTTACGTGAAATCAAACTCAACACTAGAACAAACAAGGCGGATAGGATCAGGTGTCTTCGGCGCTACGACGAGCTAATGAACAGCGGACAAAGTGTTTCGGCAGCTTCAACAATGGCTGCGGGGGAACACGGCGAACGAAGCACTGCACGTTTCGTTTAGCTAATGTAGTGCTATCCGATAACTTGTTCATGAGGCTTAGTGAAGCTACAGACAGGTGACGTAAGCCATATTGTAACTAATGCAGCGACTAACAAAATCATTATTAAAAATACGCAGGAAGAAGCTTTGATCGAACTGACTCGGATGGTTCAGTGAAATCTCAGTTTTGGCGCGACGTGGCTACTCCGTATCACTCAAATGGCGAGGTCTTTCGAGGGCTTATCGAAGATGATCCTGTCTTTAAAGATATTGATCCTGGCGTCATTGTTCCCCACAACCCAGCTAAGCTGGAGGAGCTTTAGACAGAATTCGTTCTTGAAATGTCGAAAAATCCATCCGGTAATATTTCTTGAACGCTGACTCTTTCAAAAGCGTTGTGGTATCCACTTTCCAGGAGATTCTGTCGCGGATAACGGGGTCCTTCTTTCTGCCTATAAGTTGTTTACTACTTATACTAAGCAGATTAGCAATCCAGACAACTCGTCTTTCGCTTTCCAGCCACGCCGCCGACGCGCAGGAGGGATACATCGCTTATGCGTGGAGAACGGGGAAGATTGTCTTACGACTGGGCCCATAGTAGAAATTCAGCGGATACGATGCGAGTGTTCAGAGCAAACGGTATTAATTGGTCAAAATACGTGGTCAAAACATTTTTAACGCATGTGTTTTGGGTACTAGCATTGGGTTTTTGCATTAAAAAAAAGTATCCAATAAAAATTGCAAAGTGTCCGAAAAGGCTCTCCCCAAGCAGAGCTCCGTTTTTCGGAACTCTGCTTTTTCAACAATGAAACGTAAAAAGCACTTTATTTCAGATTTTACCGACTACTACTCAACCTGCGGTGGGTGACGCATTACAGCTTGCACTAGGCCGCACATATACTCACCTGGCGAGGCCCTCGTTGGAAAGAACCACGACCGCCACATAAACTCGTCGATGTAGCCATCCAGATAGTTCTTGTGCATCCCACGCATCGCCTTAATATGTCGCCTTCCCATAGGCCTTCGATAGTATTCGTGTGGGTACCCGTCGAAGGGTCCACAAAGTTGAGCGTGTGGTTCACCCAACTATGTTCATAATGCATGCTGGCCAGCATTCGGTTGTTTGCCAGTGTGTGAACCTTGGAACCCCGCTCAGCAACATAAGTAGCAAACATATCAGAGTGAATGCGAGTGCTGTACAAAACCTCCTATTAGTCATAAAATATTCTTACATAGAGATGTTTAATATACTTACCGAGGCTTGATGAACTGCTTAATAATGGGCAGTAGCGTGGCCTTCGTGCGTTTGTCGTAAACGATACGCCCGAACCACTGACCCGTAGTCCTATCCACCCCACCAAACAGCCAGAATTCCTTGTAAGTACGGCCGCGGCCATACTTGGACTTCTTCTTGAGACTGGTTTCGTCGATCTCGACGATATGGCCTTCGCCTCCAATCTATACAAATAATGTTAGAAATATTACAGTTATACAGCACAGTAGCATACGCCATACCTTGAACTCCCCATTTAGAAGCTCCTTGGAGCAGAGAACTCGGCAATCAGCGTACCAGCTGGAGGCCGTGTTCTCGCTCACCTTAGCCATGTGGGCTGCCTGGGGCTGGGGCGCGCGCATGCACCACGCGAACATCAGGCGAAGCGCTTGACAGAGTGTCAGTTTCATCTTCGAGAACCATGAGTTCACGAAGATGCTGAACTGCACCTGTTTTGCGTTGGCGTGGCGAGTCTTACGGCAGCAGCGCCAGTAGCGCTCCTGGGCGTTCAGCCGCCTCGGGCGAGCGCACTCCGGACACATCATCGTATTCTCCAGCAGCCCCACCTTCATGGCCCAGGCGGCCGCCTTGACTTCGTCGGTGGTCGCCTCCATGACTGCACTAAAGTCGAAAAGGTGGAGCTGCTGGAGGTTGTAGTTAGGGCCATGGCTCTGTGGGTCTGTCGGCAAATTGTGCAATGAGAGAAATCTAATACAACAGAGAGCTCGAAAACGGACCTGTCAAATCTTTATACTAAATTTTTGTATGGGAGGCCAAGTGTCAGACGCGTGCAATACGCGCGAAAAGTGGAACTGTGTAGTGCCTTGGGCGCGAACACAAGCATGACAGATCTTTGGGAGTGGACCACATCATTAATGAGTACACGTCGGATTTTTTAGTTTTAAGGAAGAAAGGCACTTTTTAAAAATCAGAGTTCCGAAAAACGGAGCTCTGCTTGGGGAGAGCCGTCCGAAAACGCATGCGTGTACTCCGGTTTGGAACGGACCTTAGTAGTTACAGGAGTGTGTGTATGATTGTACGCGAATACTGTTTTTTATTGTTGTAAGCTAAATACCAGGGTTATTTTTAATGGCGAATTCGAAAGGTTCCGTCATCCGTCGGCATCACAGTAGTTGTGAAGCGCTGCCCAGTTGATCGAAACGATTAAGAAAACGCTGTGCGCACAGCGGAAATGCCTGTGATGTACACCGAAAGTTGAGTTCTACAAATATACAAAAAGCAAGATCAGCCATCAGATCAATTATTTAAAAATATAGAAAGACGGTTATGCGTTTCTGTTAAATTGAAATTGCGAACTCAGAAGCGGAAGCAGTTAAGATGGGTGCTATCAACTAGGTTGTGGTTTGTGAGGATGGGAAATCAACGTTTGCAATTGCCTTGGGTGACTCTGACACGGACACAAACGTCGGAAGATGATAGGTTCTACGGTATGGTCTCGCAGCGCGTATTACCTTTGGTAATGTCAATAGTAGTATTGAATTGTCCGAAACTTTCCATGATTAATGAAACCCAAGCTCCATCATTCTTGGGAAACACGTGATCGCTTGGTACCTGCTGTTTTTGTTAGATTGGTATCTCCAAAATATATTCCATGTAACCATATGTCTTTACGAGACAATTTCAATTAGCACGTTTAGTCGCCAATCAAAATCGCGCAAAAAAAAAACTGAAACGATACATAAGTGAATCGTCGATCGTCGGCACCCAGCGCTTCTCTCCTGAGCCAACTTCCCGAGCAGCACACTGTTTCTCGGACAGCCTTGACTCCCACAGCGCCGCTCATTGACTTGATGGATCATCCAGACATCGTCGCTCCGCTACAAGAGCCTTCGGAGAGGGGAAAGTCTACCGAAGATGCGCCTGGAATTCACAGCTACGTCAACCGCGTGTTGGGGAGAGTTGCAGCAAAGGCCAGTGTGTTAGAGCGATTGACCTCTCATTCATTTCGACGAGGTGGGGCTCAACATGCCAACGGTTCTGGGATGTGCGTACAGTGGATCTTCGACCGCGGTGCTTGGAATATGACGTCGACGAACAAGGCCTTCGCCTACGTCTTCAATACCCCTGCGGAAGACCACAAAGTTGCACGCGTTTTGAGCAATCGCGACTCTGAAGAAGCTGTGACACTGTTAGGCCTGGACTCATTCGATTCCGTCACGCACGTCAACATCCGATCTGTTGCTTCGGCGCTGTTCATGTCTTCGTATGGGTTGGCTACAACACAGTACAATGTCAACGCTCACGTACTTGACACCCTCATGACCTACCTGCTCCGCCACTATCCAGCGCTGAAGTCCCTTGCGGCGGACAGCTTTGTAATTCATCGTTTGGAAGCTTGCGTCGTCGAGAGAGGTTCTCCGTTAACGATCTCCTGGCATGGTCGTCTTACATTGCCTCTGATATCGCCCGCAAACCTGAAAACACAACCGCGCAGAACACAACAACTGACGTCACGCAGCACCCCGTGTTTCTTCATCAAACGGCCTTGATTGAACAGTTAATCCAGGTGAACAAGACGTTAGACGCTCGTTTGTCTGTGATGGAAGCCAAAATCTGCAACAAACATCCGCGGTCACCAACACTGCAGCCGACAAGTGAGTACACGAATAGCGAACAACCACGGAAGCGACGACGTACCTCCCCTGCTTCGAGTTTGAAAGACGCTTGGTTCACTTGGTACACTCAAGAACCTCGTATGTGGAGATCAACGGATCCAGAGACCAAGCATGTTAGGTCAACCGCAAAGCAAGTAGTGGCATTTCTCAAGCTCTTCCTTGAAGACGGTTTCAAACTTGTCGAGAGTTCCCCGCGATATCGCGACGACGTTCTGAAGATTGGTGAGAATGCCGAAACCGCGCTGCTGGCGTTCCTCAAACAGCATAACATCAAAGCGCGTGGCGCACAGAACGTGCTGAAGTCCATGCGCCAGCTTCACAAAGTCGGCAGGCTAAACCAGCACATTCTCCGTTATCGGCAACTCCAAGCTTCCGGCCGCATTCTGGATCCAGCTCCTTCTCACACTACCAATGCAGTTGAGTTAGTTTCAGGCATATAAAACATGCAAGTTTACCTATTCATGTGGTCCAGCCAATCCTTCTGCGATCGAGCGCCACTAGCTGTGCTGCCTCTCAGTCTGTATTTCGCTCCCAAGCCCGCACAACTCCGTCTTCATGCCGTCCACCAAGCCCATCAAGAACGCGGTCAGCTCTTACAAAGAGTTTAAGTCGCTATGCATCGCTGCATCAAAAAAATCCAAGCTTCGGATTAGCGATGAGGGCATCCGTCACCTAAGACTTACCATGAACACGGTCGTCGCCTCTGCCGCGCTGTTGCCTGAAGCCATCGACGTTATCTACACTTCGCTGTCTGAGAGGAAGACGCGACGCGCTGGCCTAGACGACATACGCGAGTGGCTTGTTGAACCACCTCCTGCTGAGAGCGATGAAGCAGTTACAGAAGGCGAGAAGCAGCACCACGTACGCAAGTTGCTGAATTGGAAGCGCCAGAACCGGGAGACGTACTACCTTGTCAACTGGGAGCCAACGTGGGAGCCGCGTCAGCACATCCACGCCTCTGTTGTTGCTGCCTTCGAAAAGGAGCGCCGTCTTCTAGTACGCAAGAAGTTCTTCGAAGATGAAGCTGTGGAAGATAACACGCTCAACGAGACCGAAGCATAAGACTAGGCAAGTCTGAATGGTTAATACAGGGTGTATCACAAGTTTACCGCTCGTAGATGATATGAAGAGGTAGCACCGTATTGAACACTAAGCTTAACCTCCATGTGGAACAGCAAAGTTAACCTCGTTACAGAGTACATTAAATGCACATTTTAGTACTGCATCGAACACAAAGCTTAACCTCCTTTTGGAACAGCAATGTTAACCTCAACGCAAGCTAGCACACCACGCATGAAAAGCAGAGGAGGCCGCACATCGTACTAACACGCAGAATATAAAAACATATAATGTCTTCGTAGCATACCATTGGGCGTAATCGAAGAAGGGGTGTCACTTGTTCCTTGCAGGAAAAAATCAAGAATGACACTGAATGTGGCTTTGCGGCACTCACACAAGCCAACCGTTCTAATAACCTCGTTTTTAAGATTTACCTACACTTCTAGTGTGTGACTGCAGCGGGGCTGCCGTAGCTTATCGTCAGAGGAAGACGGTTAACTCAACGAGTTAAGGATTAACACACACCTTATTAAGGGTTAATAGGCCTTAAGATCCGAAGGCACCTACTAACTACGACCTTAATAAAAGGACTTTTCACTTTGTGTTCTAAATCCAAACTGTTTATTTATCTTTTATTGCGGCTAGCCGCCTACAGGGTAAATGTATGTGGTTAACTATCTAACATAGTAAAACCAAGTGAAATCCTACTTCAAATGCATAACGTGTGGCTCTCAGCCACACACACTCCCTCGAGTGTCTGTACATCAAATATGTACCTTACACAAAGTGTATCCATGTGTGGGACACACCAGGTGTAAACCCGTGTAACCCCGTTACACCACCCCCCACCAAGATGTGGACACCCGTGTCCACGACACTTTCTCAGTGAGGTCTAGTCTTCTCAAGACGTTAGAGGTCACTTTACCTCATCACAAGTTCAAAGAACTTCGGCTCCCAGAGCCCATTATCGAAACTGCATTTCCAATGCTATACCTTTCGCCACGGTCATCTGACCTCTCTTCGCCTTCGTCCAGTGGACGCATGTCGGGGCGTGACAGCCCGCAATCGCCACAGGCCACAGGCCGCAGTCCCGACAGGGAAGCTGCTCCGCAGCGGCTCAGTGTACGACAGTACCACGATGAGCACCGTCGACGTCATGGCTCCGGCTGCGCGAGCCAACATCCGGGTGAGAGCGGAGCTCCTAGCTCTCCCGAGCCATCTACGCCGCGTACGCGTCAGAACGCCTGGCTCGACGAGCTTGAACAGGGCGAGATCGTCCCAGACGATGACGAGGTGCTTCCAACACGTCAGGAGGCTGCCTCTCAGAGGCCTTCAAGCCCGGCGATGCGCTCTCGCGAGCTGCAGACGCCTAATCCGTTCCCGAACCGTGATGGTTCGGCGAACGCCCTGCGCAATGCGCCTCCTCTCTCCTCGAGGTACGAGGACGAGCTCCCTGAGCCAGGTGTGGTCTCCAACGACCTGGACGGGGCTCAAAGCCGGCAGCTTGAGGCTGCATCGCGCGCACGGTCTAACAGACCTGTACCTCGCCCCATTGTGGGCCCGTCGCGTCGCGACTACGGTTATGACCGTCTCTCTCCTGCGGAGGTCGTTCGACGCGCTGCCTCGCAGCTCTTGGACACGTACACGTGTGGGCGCGCGCCCGAGACGCCTGATGAAGTCGCCCAGCGACATTCGCTCCGCGAGCGCTTCTTGACTCCACAAGTCACAACTCCATCGGAGTACCGGGAGCGCTTGCGTCAGCAGCTCAACGGTGAGGCCGTGCCGGCCATGCGGACAGTGCCGGTGGTCCTCTCAGAGGGTGAAACAACGGCCGCTTACGAAGCGCAGTTTCAGAACTGGGTGGAGCTATCCCGACGGCTCCACTCCTTCGATGCTCTCCGAGCTAGTTTCTCGGAAACCGATATCCGCTTAGAGCTTCGCGAAGCGTCAAGCCAGACAGCGTGCACCGGGACATCGTCCCTCATGCTACGAGGCACCCCGGCCTCCTGCTCCCGCTGTGAGCAGTCCTACCCATAGCCATGGGTTGGCTGTCACAGCCACTGGTCAGAGCCTGAGCTCGACTCTTGACCTGTCGTCACCCCACTCTAGTAGTGGGAAGCGCGGCGCGCCCGGCGACTCCGTCGCGCGCCCTGCGGGCGCTCCGTCACCGGGTGACGTCGATCGTAAGCGTCCACGACGTCAGGGCAATCTTGCCGCAGTGGCACCTCGAACTCCCATGAGTTCTGGGAATGAGGGTATCCTCGCCACTTCACCAGATACTGGTTGTAACCCTTGCGCCTGCGCCGCGCCATCAGGCGCTCCACATGATAGTGGAGATTCCCATGCTCATCGAACAGAGCAGGGGGAGGCCGGGCGTCCGCTGGACTCTCGCGCTGCGAGCTTCGGGGACTTCCTCTCCCTACAGAGCCGCGTCCGCTCGGTGAGCGACTACGTCGCCGACGTGGACCGCTCCTCGCATCGCCTAGCGAATGGCCTCGAGGAGGTCGAGCGTCGCCTCGACTGGCTGGAGTCGCCTCAGGCGATGCAGCAGCGGGTCGTAGACCTTGAGCGTCAGATTGCTCAGCTGCAGGGTCAACTCGACCTCTTGGTTCGGGTGCAGCCTTACGGCTCTCATCCCGTGGCAATGCCACCGCCGATGGCTCTACCGCCTGCTGCCTTGCAGCTTCCTGTGCCTCCGCACCCTGCTGCTCTGCAGCGTCCTGCTGACCCGCAGTATCTCGCGCACTCGGACTCCGGTGCTGGGCCTCAGCACCCTGTTGGCTCTCAGCCTCCTGTTGGCTCGCAGCCTCCTGCTGCCTCGCAGCCTCTCGCTGCTTCGCAGCCCTCGTCCGACCCGGCGCTAGCGCCTCAGAGCTCACCCGAGCAGGGTCCCGGTATGGCTTAAGCAAGCCCACGTAGAATACCGGGTGCGTACGCATCTTCTTCGGAAGATTGAGCGTGTACGCCAGGCCCTTCTTGGCCACGACCTTGAACGGTCCAATGAACCTAGGCCTCAACTTGGTCTTAAAGACCGCAGACACTGCATGTGTAGGTAGGTTTTTAGCGTTTAATAAAACAAGATCCCCGATCTCAAACCTTTCCATGTTCTTCCTGCCTGTGGCATCTGCATACTCCTTTTGGAGATCCTGGCTTTCAGCCATCGCGTCGCGCACCTGGCGCATGACGCTCAGTCTCAAGGAGACAAAGTCATCGACTTGCTTGCGAACCGCAACTGGGCTGACATCAGCAAGCCGATCGGCTAACCCTCCCCCATCAAGCCCAGAGCCACACCGTGGCGGCGTTAGAGGGACGCGAGGGTCGACCAAGCCGTTCACATAGAACGGGGTGAAGCCTGTCGAGGCATGCACCGCATTGTTCATTGCGAACTCAACAAGGGGAGCATCTCGCTCCAGCGTCGTGGCGCTTCAGCGCAGACGCTTCGGAGGATATCCTCCACAACGCGATTCACGCGTTCAGTTTGACCATCGGTCTGCGGATGATCCGCCGTGGACATGTCCAACTTGGTGCCGAGCACCCTGAACAAGGACGTCCAGAACTTCGCTGTAAAGCGAGGGTCTCTATCAGAGACAATTGCCTCAGGCAAGCCATGTTGGCGAAAGACTCTGTCTAAGAACAGCTTAGCTGTATCCTCACCGTCAACGGTGTCCGGCACAGCCGAAAGATGAGCCATCTTGCTCAATCGGTCAACAAAGACCACGACACCCGTGTTGCCCGCCTTATCCTTGGGAAGGCCAAACACAAAGTCCATACTAATGGACTGCCAACATCCCGAAGGGACTGGCAAACTCGCCAACGGCGCAGCCGCATGCGGCGCGGACTTGGTCCGTTGACATGTCTCGCATGTACGCACATAGGTGCTTGCCCACTTGTACATCTTGGGCCACCAATACATCTTGCTCACCGAGCCATAGGTCTTCTCACGACCAAGATGTCCACCGACAGGCGTATCATGCACCTCATAGAGGATGCGATACTTAAGATCCTCATCATGAGGGACGACCACTCGAGGAGTGTCCTCAGGGTCAGTGCTGTAGTACAGCAGGCCATGGTCAAGCGTATAACGCTGCAGCCTCGCGCGTAAGCGCGGTGACAATTCCTTGTCAGAGTCTTTAAACTCTTCGCTCCCAAGAGCACGTAGCAGAGCTACACACGTGTCGTCTTGGGCGTATGCCCTCCGTATAAGGTCGGGGACCGACGACGTCACAGTAGTGACATGAGTCAACTCGTAGTCTGGCCTGCGCGATAGCGCATCGGCCACTACGTTTAGCCGGCCCGGCTTATACTTCACCTCGAAGTTATACTCGGCAAAGAATGAAAGCCATCTTGCCATTCTCTGTGAGAGGTGAGGCGACTGAGTCGCAGTGCGTAAAGACGCATGATCTGTATAGATCACAAAGGGCTTAGAGCCGAGTAAATGTACTCTAAATTTGACTAGAGCATACTTCATTGCAAGTAGCTCCTTGTCATGAACTGGATAGTTCTTCTCAGCAGCTTTAAGCTGGCGAGATTCAAACGCGATAACGCGTTCACGCCCTTCGGCGTCTGCTTGTAGTAAAGCACAACCGATTGCAAAATCGGAGGCGTCGCAGACGACGCTAAACGGACGATCCGGGTCCGGAAGCGCCAAGATGGGCGCGTGAAGGAGACTCTCCTTAACAGCCTTGAAGGCTTCGTCGTGAACGACATCCCAGCACCAAGGTGCATCCTTCTTAAGGAGATTGGACAATGGCCGAGCCATATCAGCGTAATTCTCGCTATACTTGTGCAAGTAATTGGCTAAGCCAAGCCACTTACGCAAGTCTTTCGGGTTCGATGGAACCGGCCAGTCCACAATGGCCTTAACCTTGGCAGGATCTGCCCTATGGCCTCGCTTCCCAATGAAGCATCCGAGGAAAGGAATTTCCTCCGCGCCAAAGACGCATTTATCTAAGTTGGCATACAACTTATTCGTGCGCATGCACTCGAGCACCGCTCGCAAATGGTCAAGGTGGTTCTCCACATCAGACCTCCCGTGCTCCGCACGACTATGGACGAAGATGTCGTCAAAGTACGTCTGAGCGTACGCCCGATGGGGCCTAAACAACTGCGTCACTAGACGATTGAACGTCGCAGGCGCGTTCGACAGCCCTTGGGGCATCCCCAACCACTCCCAGAGCATACCGCTCGGAGTGCTCACAGCCGTGAGGGGTATATCGCTAGCTCTCATGAGCAACTGATAATACCCGTCGACCAAGTCGAGTGCACTGTACAACGTACATCCCACCATGTTGTTCTGCAGAACATCCTTTCGAGGAATCGGCGTCTGCGCCGGAATGGTGGCTGCATTCAGCTTATTAAAAGCATGCACTATGCGCCACTTGCCATTAGGCTTTCTGACACAGAACGTGGGTGTCGAGTGCGGAGACTTGCTCTCGCGCACCAAGCCGGCCTCGGGCTTTGCACGGAAGAACGCGTCGATGACGTCACATTGCTCCCTTGGTAAGGGCCACTGCCGTGTTACGCAGTATTTGGTTCCAGGAACCAAGTCAATCTCATGACGTACGCCTCGATCCGGAGGCAACCCTGACGGCGGGTCCTTCGACACCACATCGTGGTATTCCTTGATCAAAGGATAAAACGGATCCGAGGGATCCTTGAGGATCGAAGATCCACTCCTAGCGCTCAGCGCTCGCTTCGTGTCCTCAAGGACAGCTTCGTCCACGACGGACGAGGAGTACAACTCCTCCTCGGGTCGTATCATGACCACCTCGGCAAGCTCGCCGGCCTTTAAGGCCTCGCCAAACTCGGCGACGGACATCTCGTCCAGCTCTAACAGAGCATCAACCGACGGGAGTCGCTCGAGACTTATGTCTCCGTCGACATCCCCTGTCACTCCATTCACGAGTGTGTATAACTGCTCACTGCAGTCGCGTGGAGCCTCACCGCTCAACACGCTGGACACCTCGTCCGACGTCATAGACGTCACAGACGCTCTGCGTCTCTTCCTCCTCTCCCTCCTCGCCCGAGCACGGCCGGATGAGGGCTGCAGGGCGACATCACCGTCGCGCTGCCTAGGTGCCAACGCACTATGGCTCCTCGGAGAGGGAACAGTGTCATTCGAGACACTCAGCGGCGGGTCAGCGACCCTACAAGTACCGCTCAACGGTTTACGTGCCGTTCCACGTTTGTCCATAGGACACAGCGGCGGGTCAGCGACCCTACAAACACCGCTCAACGGAGTACGTGCCGTTACACATTTGTCCATAGGACACAGCGGCGGGTCAGCGACCCTACAAACACCGCTCGGCGGATAACGCGCCACCCCGCGCACGCCCTGTGAGTCACACTCACGGCAAACAGCAACTTCGTTGCTCACTAACTCTGACATTCCAATGTCCAGCACCATGACCGATTCGGTCTCGTGCTCGCGCCAATAGCGCTTCTGTCTCCGAGCAGAGGTGGGTTCATGACTCGCCAATGCTCCACTAGGAGACGGGCGCGTAGCGCCCAACGTCTTCGACTTCCAGTCGATCCATGGCTCGTGGCTCTCGAGCCACGCCATACCAAGGATGAGGTCATACCTCTCATCCAGGTCTAAGACCAAGCAGCGTTCCACGCTATCGAAGTCTAAGAACTTCACGTTAAGGTCAATAGAGACCTTCGACACTGTCACTAGTGTCCCCGTCGCAAGACGGACAGAGATCTTATCTCTTCGAGGCTCCTTCAGAGCCTCCGCATACGGTTTAAAACCGTCAACAGTGGAGCGCCGGACATAGTTGCCGGACGCCCCCGAGTCGATCAAGACTCTCCACGGCTTGTCGAAGCCTTTCACGTTCGCTTGAACGACTAGCAAGCCGGGCTTGCACTCACCACGTGAGTAAGAGAGCTTAGCTCTCTGCGGGGCTGAGTCCCGTTCTCTCCTGCCTCCCAGAGGCCCAACAGAACTCAGTTCTTCCCCAGTAGGGCGCTCCGCGCCTACTGGGTTTTGTTGTTTCCGCGCGACGACCTTATTTGAGGGTTCGAAGCGGTGCTTCGGCTCGATGGAGCCTGGGTCTTGTTGCACAACGGGCAAAGAGGCCTAAGTGGCGGGTGCCTCCGCACGTATAGCATCGACGGATGCTGGAGCGCTGCTTAGCAGCATAGAGGTCAGCCTCGCCTTCAGCGTGGCTGAGGTCCATCGGTTCAGGACCGCTCGAAGAGCGCGCGCTACCAGCGCTCGGACCCAGTCTCGCAGACTGGAAGTTATAGTCGGCATTCAATGCCACGTTCACGGCCTCCTCAAATGAGGACGGGTGAACACGGAAAACTTCCGTTCGGGCAGCGCCCGTGCGCAGGCCCTCCATAAACACGGTCACTGCGACCGCCTCGGGGAGAGGGCTCGACGCCATACCGGCGATCAGAGTTCTCAACTCTTGGACATAGTCCATCAACTCCTTTTTACCCTGGCGGGTAGCGAGGAACTTCGACCGTATACGGTACGCCTGGTTAGGCGGCGCGAATACGCGCACTAGTTGCTGTTTCAGCTGATCCCAAGTCGGGAAAGCAGCGTCCACAGACGTGCCGCACGTTAGTGCCCACTCTTGAGCTCGGCCACCGAGCTTCGAGATCGCCAGCGCTACACGCTGTTGCTCAGTCTGGAGCAGGGCCGATCCCATGGCCATCTCGACCTGTCGGGTCCAGAGAAGGAGGTTCTCCCCTTCCTTCCCCTCGAAGGTCTTCACGCTCACCATGAGCGGTTTCGGTCTATTAGACCACTCGTGCGTCGACGACGCGGCCGCGGACGATGCGGCGGACGCCGTTGCGCTCACGCGCTCTTGTACATGCTCTAAGAGCGCCTTCTCGTAGCTTGCAAAAGCCTCCAGTCTGGCGGACACCGCCTCTGGCCCTTGCGAAGCAAGATGAGCAATGCCCTCGGGGCCCAACAGAGACATAAGCTTTTTAAGCGTCTCTTGTTGGCCTGGCGGCAAGCTCGCGAACACAGCGTGTTCCATCCTCTCAGAGGGATCAGTCAAAAGACTCAGTCGCAGGATTGACTACAAGTGCTACCAAGTGCAGCGGGGCTGCCGTAGCTTATCGTCAGAGGAAGACGGTTAACTCAACGAGTTAAGGATTAACACACACCTTATTAAGGGTTAATAGGCCTTAAGATCCGAAGGCACCTACTAACTACGACCTTAATAAAAGGACTTTTCACTTTGTGTTCTAAATCCAAACTGTTTATTTATCTTTTATTGCGGCTAGCCGCCTACAGGGTAAATGTATGCGTTTAACTATCTAACATAGTAAAACCAAGTGAAATCCTACTTCAAATGCATAACGTGTGGCTCTCAGCCACACACACTCCCTCGAGTGTCTGTACATCAAATATGTACCTTACACAAAGTGTATCCATGTGTGGGACACACCAGGTGTAAACCCGTGTAACCCCGTTACAGTGACACACTGCGTTTTATGTAATTACGTGTAAAAATGTGTAGAAAGGCATCGGCTGCTCCAAATACTGGACCCCGATTTCAGGGACGTCGCCTCATTTGCGAATCTACCATGGAGCGTGAACAGCTCTCCTAGCCAAAACAATGCATTTTTAATTTTTTGCACTTTTCTCAGCCCACAGGCCGTTTCAGAGCCTGGGAATCCGGTTATAAATTCGATAGAAAGCTGTCTTTGGTACGACAGCTGGTTTCCTCACATCCCAAAAATAGATCCCCTACTCACTTACACAATCAACACTTAAATTTACGTTTTACACACTGATTAGTCTTTTATGTTGGCGGTCGGAGCTGTCGGAGGGTCGGAGATTTTATGGTATGGCAGACTGAGCACCCACTGGTCGTACAGACATGTGATACTCTATACTCCTGCGTCAGGGGTTTGGCGCGGCGTCTGTAGTCGAAGGTGCTGCGGCGGTGTCGTGGGCCGGTTCTCCATAGATAACAAGGCGCTCCAAGGTGACGCCGGTGGGGCCCCTAAATCGACGAGGTCAACGATGTTTGCCGATGGTCTGTCAGCTTGTGGGGGTCGTGTTAGCCACCAGATTGCTTGGTCGATGTACCCCTGTTCCACCACAAGGACGAGGTTGTCCATTGTAGCCTGAACTTCTGGGTGGTACACAGGGTCATGGTACGTAGGACGGTGGAGCTGTAGGTATTTCTTGGCGTTCGGGTACGTGTCCGGGAAGTGGCTATCGATCATGGGTATCTTTTTCGAATTCTCAAGCGTCCTTCAGGGTGTTGGCATAGGCGATACCGATAAAACCGTAGCCGCTAACTAACTGTTTAATCATATCTGTTACGCTATCCAACACTTCCGTAGGGTAGTTCCCCCAATGGTCAACGAGAGCAGTCTCAGCGGTGTCAAGAACGCCACGTGGACTATCCCGGATCGATGCAAGCTCCACAACCGTCGACCCGAGGGAGGGTTCGTGCGCTAGGAGGGGCGTCATGGTTACGGCGGGGTGGAGGCAGAAGGTCGGCTTGTGTGGTTCAGAGAAGATTGAAGAATGATTGGTGCCATTGCTTGCGCGTCCGTCCATTTGAACCTCCAGAAATTGATAAAGATCTGTTGAAATCATCATACTATTTTGCAGGTACCTATCCCCTCGGTAGTAATATCTTAGAGAGAGGTATGCCGATAATATTCTTGTCGGAAGGGGGGGATAGACCTTGGCGGATGGGCAGAGCGGTTTGGTGGCCAATGTGAGCGTAGTCCCAATGCGGTTTGGGCTTTTGGGACGGCCTCCGGGCTAGCTCACGCACGAGCGGGTACAACGCGGCCAGGGTTTCGAAGCCAGCGACGACACAGGTCTTGGAGTCTCGTATTTCCTGTCACACGAAACCGGTCGGGGTGGGGCGCCACATAAGCCTTGGGTTTAGGGTTTAGGGTCGCGGCTCCATTCATCGTGCGATCATTGTGGTGAAGCCAGATGGTATATACAGCGTCACGTTGAAGACTTGGAACCTAGAGAAGCAGCGTAGGTTTTTATGCTTAACTAGTTCAAGGGTAGGATTGTGATTGCCCTCACACATCACTGAATACAAAAGCACAAAACATTTTTTAACAACAAGTTTGTATGGACGAAGTTCTCTGGATTTTAATCCAGAGTTGTTATGGCAATCTGACTGGAGGTCTGAATTTTGAAATGATAGCACACGGAAACTTCATATTGTATCATGATATTATGCAATCATTACAAGACGAAATGCGATGTTGCTTGTGCCTCAATACACATCAAAAGAGTGTTGGTCCATACTTGCGCAACATTCGCTGGGTACCCAGGTCACTATTCTGGAGTGCGATAAATAATACTAAATATTACTCCTATTCCAGAATCATGTGGTTTTGTCAAGGCCCCAGCGAATATTTACGCGCCAAGCCAAGCAGTTATGAAGAGCATCTAAAGAAGGAGCAACCCAAACAATATTTTCTCTCTGTCGCAATATATCTACAGCAATCGAAGAAAACGAATATTTATAGGTTTATCTAGACTTGAAGAAATCGAATATTTCATAGGTTTACCTAGACTTTTTAATACACTGCTCTTAGGGCCTGTTTCATTTGAGAATAAGTTAAGGAATAGCGTCTCAAAATATTCTGACGTTCAAGCTCAGAATAACTTATTTCTCGGATTATCTTTTCAGCCAATAAAGACTTTGTATTTCTCGCCAAGGTTAGGGTAGAATATCTTTTTGGTATTCCAATTCTTCTTATTCTCAAATGAAACAGGCCCTTAGAGCATCTTCACCAATGGGGCTTTCCTAAAGCTAAACTAATGCCGTGCTAAGCCCGGTGAAGCTCTGGATATTACGGTATTTTCACTTTTGACGCGATAGGAATCCTATTAGAATTCATCTATTCCCTTCCTTAAATAATGTAGCCTTCACCATCGGTGGTATCTTAGCGTGAATGTTGACCCAGGCGGCTTGGAACGACATTCACCAGTGCTTTTTATGCGTTACCGTAGTTTATGAGGTATTCCGTCCTTTTAGCCTATCACTTGCAAGACACTATACTTTTAATAACTACAAATGTAGCACCCTAATATTTTATAGAGGATCGTCGACGGTTTTCGATCGCCCCTAAAAGTCTGGATATGAATATCCAGAGAACTAAATCTAAACCTATTCGCGATAAAGTTATGCAGTTCATTTTAGCTGCACTATTGCTTTGTATACCATCTGGAAATAGACTTGATTTTTGTATTTGCGATTTGGCTGCTGCTATTTTTGCTGCCAAATATGGCTCCAGAAATAGCTGCTGGCAAAATGGGTATACAAAATTCTACTACAGTAGAATATGTTTTGAATATATATTCTACCTACAAGTCTCTGCCAAACTCGACCTGCAATCGTGAATAGCGATTAGGTTTAGATTTAGTTTAGCTTTAGGATGGCCACATTGGTGAAGATGCTCAGTAAAAAAAGTAAAAGAACACCAAATCCAGAGCTTCCCGTGCACCGCACGGCTTTGTTCTGAAACCGAGGTTTTTCGGCCCCACCATATTACTAAACCCTAGATCCTCTATCGTGTATACGAGCTTGCTTACAACCAAATGAATATGGTGGATAGCCGCAAGCTAACTCTACTTCTAGGTGAATGGTTCTCTACTTATCTGGCCCATAGGAAATATTTGAAGAGGTGCAGATATACATGGTTTACTATTAAAATGTAGAGTTGCCAGTAAAATCGGGGTGAGAGTGTGAAAAGTCCTGTAGAGACTGAATAAAATTGAGAAACAGATTTACATAGTAACAACATAAAATCAGATGTAAAGATATCAAATGACTTACCAAAACCCGAAATTAAAACTAAGTAATAATTGACGTACGCAAGCACATGATCCGTCGGTCTCCTCGATTTCGGTTGCTAGACGAGCCCGCGTTTTAGTAGCATCTATAGACGCATCATATGATTGCGCGTTCTCGCTGTGTTCGGTGTGCTCCTCGGTATCTCCGCCGGAGATTTCTCTCTCTTTATGTAGTGCTGACCTTCATTCGTCTCCTGGTCGACGCACACGAATCTGGCGCTTACTACTCTCCTTTCTATGTAGCATACTTTCACTTGTATTAAGCGTTGTTCCAATGTCCTAGTTGGACATTGGCGCATCAGAAAGACACACCACGTGAGGGGCCTATTCGATGCAGCCGGTAGCTTGCATGCGCTCCAGAAAGTAGTAGAGATACCATCCCTCCGGCTGCCAACGTTGAAGGCCAGCGCGATACGATCCCAAACTACCTTCTTGAAGTTGCCTTGGTAGGAAGTCCCCAGCCGCACACCTTGGTCGAGGACGCAGTTATTGAGTCGTTCTGTAAGAACTTGAGTCAAAGATAATACCATATTGGATGTTACTTTTTAGCTATGTTCTCTCCAGGATGCCATGGCCGCGGTCACAGAGGCTCACGGGGTGCAGCGTTGGTCCGGCGTTTGTCCTCTTCGAAGAGCCGCTATGCTACGCGCCAATTCCGAACGGCTTCACGGTCCAAGAACCTTGGGTAGGCCTCGGCGTTTTCTGGATTGACCTTCCACGCGCGCAGTGCGCTGCATCCTACGGCTGGGACCTTCGGCAAGAACGTATTTCTCGAAAGAGCAAATCATCAGTTCTACCACCTTCCTCACAAGCTCCCAAACATCCAACGCCCGGCTCATACGCATCTGCGCATTGAGGAAGGGCCAAAGTGGACAGAGATGTGGGAGCTGGAACGTACGCTGAACAAGGATGTTCTGACAATCATGGTAGGCATCAAGTTCCGACTCCAGCACAACGGTCTGAACGTGCGATCCAAGTACCATCACCAACGACGGACGTGCTCTGTGATCATAGTTGTGACGTCGTAGAAACTCTTGTGTCTTCTGGACTGTCCTCTCGAGCAGACTGCCTGGCAAGTTTTCCTACCCGACTTTTGCTCCCTGCTTACCAGTAATATCATGTGGCAGCTGTTGTTTATACACAGCAATTGGTTGTGTCGCAACACGTGTCCGGTACCTTCGGTGCTCTCCTTGAACTCATCGTACGTCACACACGGCCCTTTACTCTCGAAACCTTCAACCACCTTTATTATTTTTAAAGTTCCTCGCCTCGCGCCACTTGAACTTTCTCTTGCTTTGCTTCGTGCGTGAAGGGAAACCGGCGTGAGCTAATTTTCCGGTACACCCGTAACCGATCTAGGAGTTGAGTAAAGGGTGGTTGCTCTGTCGAGCCCAGCAAATTCGGTGCCTCTCACTGTCTTATGCTGCATTCGATTATGCGTACAGACTGTCGATTGTAAAGTCGTATGTGTTTGCTTCTAAATAAATCGCCGATTTTATTCCTTAACCGTGCAACCAAGGCGGCCGTACTATCTTCGGTCTTCTTAAGTTTTTAGTTCTTCTCGTAAACAAGACGCAATTGCTTGTTCAGAGAAATGGTATTGTTTGTTCTGCAGAAACGATCTTAAACCCCGCCTTGGTCAACCAGTGTTAGATCATCCCGGGCTGCGGATAACGAAGTTGCGCGACCTGGAGCAACATATTTCCCAGTATATGCTCGAAGGACTGACAACGAAGACCACCGCAAGTCCATCAAAGAAGCTCGGCGATTTACTACCCAGACTCCACTCGCATAAACGATTCTGACAATGAACACAGCTAAGCGCCCTGTTAAAAGAATGTCATTATTGGTGGGAAATGGTCAGTCAGATAAAAGAAGACCAAGAACAACACGATCGGCAATCTGATGACACGTAAGACCCGCGGTTAATGATCTCGTGTGTAGTGGGTACATTCTTTTGCGACACATGCTTGACTTAGACATTCCGCTTACCGCGCGGTGCGCACGCGCCCTTCGCCGCGTGCTCGCTTCCCTTGATGGCGTCTCCTTCCGTTCATACGCTTTCTGCGAAGAATGGATAGTCGTAGCAAATAATTTGAAGGATATACTCTATTCGATCGCTGATTCACTTATGTATCGTTTTAGTTTGCACGCTATTGATTGGTGGCTAAACGTGTTGTTTTGATATTGTTTTGGAAAGAGGACTTCGTTAAGCGTTTGCGTTGATACGAGGGATTAGGTTAAATTAGTTTAGATCAGACGGCAGTTTTTAACAAGGTCATGTTTACTATGAATCAGATATAGGGTATAGATACATATCGCACGAGCCACATCTGCCACCAGCGCGGATCCAGACAAATAAACTTTCACTGTCGAATTAAACACGGAGCTATCTGTTATTCTGGCGCGACAGGTTCAAGGCGCCTGCAAGGTTTTGTCTGATGATACATAAATTTGGTTGATTTTGGTACAACGTAATTTAAAAATACAGTATGGATATCAGTGCTATTTTGATAGATGTACCAGAGTACGTATGCAGCGAATGCCTGCTCGGTTTGAGCGCTCGGACAATCTCCACCGTAACCAGCAACATGTACGGAGGGGGCCAAAATTTACATCAAGCTCTATCTGACCATGACCAACTGGTCTCAGAATCTTATGACTTTTTCCCATGAATTTGGTGCGTAATCGTCTCGATGAACACTCCTGACTGACGCAGACGAGGGTCACAACGAAAAGTGAAGATAGAAGGTACTCAAGCGTCGCCTTTGGTTGAACGACCTGAGGCCAATCAAGAGCGGTTGAGGCGGATGACGTCGTTGAAGAACATGCAGATCAGAATGCTCGAGAAGGCGTTACCGACTGCAACATCCGCGGAGATGAATTGGATGGTAGGCTGTAGGTGTGCGACCGTTTACATACCGACAACCGCGCCAAGTCTATCCTCATTGATATACCCCAAGTACAGATTTTCCGTTAACCCGAAGTTAGAGACAATGAATTTCTTGTGGCCCGGCAAGATAATGAAAGTGACTCTCCTTCCATGAGTGGCACGGAATGGCATATTGTAGCCGCAGGCGAACTATCTTTTAGATGCGCAGGGGTTAAACTGGAATAAGTGTGTTTGTGGATTCAAGTTGCTGTCATTTGGCACTTCTCGGATGTCAGCTCGCTTAATCTTTTGAATAAAAATCAAATCCATTGAGCGGCTTCGCGCTATGTAGCTCCGAACCCACCCAATTGTTGGCTTGCTCGGATAGATTGGAGATTATCTCGTTGAAGTGCCATAAATTTGAAAATGACCCTGCGTTCTCCTTCATGTGAGGTAAACAAAAACTATGTCCAGCGCGAGGAAAGCCTCAGCGACTGACGCTAAAAGTTCTTGTAGCGGTTGGTAAACTGTTTCAAACTCGTAATAATCCCACCCATCGGGCGAGACTGTCTCAGCAGAGACTGAAAACCAAGACGGACTTGCCGGAATTACTGTCTCACCCAAAAAATAACGGCGAAGTGGAGACGTAACTATCGTCTCTGGTCATTTGTCTCCCTTTTCACTGATGCGTACTTATTGACTAGACAGCGGCTCCCTATACTCAACGCTGCTCTCATTGTGATTGGCTCGTTTCCGTTGGGTGATCTTGAAAAGACATACGTAAAATTTAGACGCACTCAGCATGTCCTTGGTTTTCAACGAACTCAACTTGTTATGGGCCTGCTTCGGTTGAAGAAAATACATTGCCTCTCTGAGCTGTGACAAAGCTTGCCCGACAAGTTGCTGACAGCCGTACGACGGATGCAGCGGGGCTGCCGTAGCTTAGCGTCAGAGGAAGACGATTAACTCAATGAGTTTAGGATTAACACACACCTTATTAAGGGTTAATAGGCCTTAATATCCGAAGGCACCTACTAACTACTACCTTAATAAAAGGACTTTTCACTTTGTGTTCTAAATCCAAACTGGTTATTTATCTTTTATTGCGGCTAGCCGCCTACAGGGTAAATGTATGCGTTTAACTATCTAGCATAGTAAAACCAAGTAAAATCCTACTTCAAATACATAACGTGTGGCTCTCAGCCACACACACTCCCTCGAGTGTCTGTACATCAAATATGTACCTTACACAAAGTCTATCCATGTGTGGAACACACCAGGTGTAAACCCGTGTAACCCCATTACACCACCCACCAAGATGTGGGCGCCCGTGTCCACGACACTTTTTCAGTGAGGTCTTTTCTTCTCAAGACGTTAGAGGTCACTTTACCTCGTCACACGTTCAAAGAACTTCGGCTCCCAGAGCCCATTACCGAAAACGAATTCAAAATGCTCAACCTCACGCGCGGGCCGTCGGTCATCATTTCGCCTCCGCGGTCACCCGACCAAACTCCCCCGTCACATGGTGACAGCGCCTCAGCGCACAGCAGCTGCCCACGATCGCCATAGGCCACAGGCCATCACTCTGACAGAGAGGCTGTCCCACAGCGGATCAGTGAACAACAGTCCCACAATGAGCATCGACGACGCCATGGCTCCGGCTCCGCGAGCCAACATCCCGGTGGGAGCGAAGCTCCGAGCTCTCCTGAGCCAGGTGTGGTCTCCAACGACCTGGGCGGCGCTCAAAGCTGGCAACTTGAGGCTGCATCTCACACACGGTCTAACAGATCTGTAGCCCGCCCCATTGTGGGCACGTTGCGCCGCGACTACGGTTATGACCATCTCTCTCCTGCAGGGGTCGTTCGACGCGCTGCTTCGCAGCCCTTGGACACGTATACGTGTGGGCCCGCGCCCGGGACGTTGGACGAAGTCGTCCAGCGACAAACGCTCCGCGGGCGCTTCTTGATTCCCCAGTCACGACTCCTTCGGAGTACCGGGAGCGCCTGCGTCAGCAGCTCCATGGCGATGCCGTGCCAGCCATGCGGACAGTGCCGGTGGTCCTCTTAGAGGGGGAAACTATGGCCGCTTATTTAGCGCAGTTTCAGAATTGGGTGGAGCTAGCCCGACGGCTCCATTCCTACGATGCTTTACGAGCAAGTTTCTCGGAAACAGATATCCGCTTAGAGCGGGGCTTGCGCCTCGACTTCGCGAAGCGACAAGTCAAACAGCGTACACCGGGACAACGTCCCTCAAGCTACGAGGCACCCCGGCCTCCTGCTCCCGCTGTGAGCGGCCCTACCCATAGTCATGGGTCAGCTGCTACAGCCACTGGTCAAAGCCTGAGCTTGGCTATTGACCTATCGTCACCCCACTCTAGTGGTGGGAAGCGCGTGGAGCCCGGCGACTCCGTCGCACGCCCTTCGGGCGGCCCGTCACCGGGTGACGTCGATCATAAGCGTCAACAACGTCAGGGCAGTCCTGCCGAAGTGGCACCTCGAACTCCCACGCGTTCTGGGAATGAGGGTAACAACTCCACTTTACCAGATACTCGGTATGACCCTGGCGCCGCGCCGCGCCATCAGGCGCTCCACATGGTAGTGGGGCTCACCATTCTTGTCGAGCAAAGCAGGGGGAGGCCGAGCGGCCGCTGGACGCTCGCGCTGCGAGTAGGGACGAGTTGTTCCACTTTCAGACTCGTGTCCGTTCGGTGAACGAGTACGTCGCTGACGTTGACCGCTCCTCTCATCGCCTAGCGAATGACCTCGAGGATGTCGAGCGCCGTCTTGGCTGGCTCGAGTCGCCTCAGGCGATGCAGCAGCGGGTCGTAGACCTTGAGCGTCAGGTTACTCAGCTGCAAGGTCGACTAGACCTCTTGGTTCGGATGCAGCCGTACGGCTCTCGTCCCGTGGCAATGCCACCTCCGATGGCTCTGCCGCCTGCAGCCTCCTGTGCCTCCGCGCCCTGCTGCTTTGCAGCTTCCTGCTGCCCCGCAGTATCCTGCGCACTCGGACTCTGGTGCTGGGCCTCAGCCTCCTGCTGCCTCGCAGCCCTTGTTCGACCCGGCGCTAGCGCCTCAGAGCTCGCCCGAGCGGGGTCCCGGTATGGCTTAAGCAAGCCCACGTAAAATACCGGGTGCGTACGCATCTTCTTTGGAAGGTTGAGCGTGTACGCCAGGCCCTTCTTGGCCACGACCGTAAATGGTGCAATGAACCTAGGTCTCAACTTAGTCTTTAAGACCGCAGACACTGCATGTGTAGGAAGGGTTTTAGCGTTTAATAAAACGAGATCTTCAATCTCAAACCGTTCCATGTTCTTTCTGCCTTTGGCATCTGCATACTCCTTTTGGAGATCCTGGCTTCCAGCCATCGCGTCGCGCACTTGGCGCATGACGCTCAGTCTCGAAGAGACAAAGTCATCGACTTGCTTGCGAACCGCAACTAAGCTGACATCAGCAAGCCGACCGGCTAACCCTCCCTAATCAAGCCCAGAGCCACACTGTGGCGGCGTTAGAGGGGCGCGAGGGTCGACCAAGCCGTTCACATAGAACGGGGTGAAGCCTGTCGAGGCATGCACCGCATTGTCCATAGCGAACTCAACGAGGGGAGCATCTCGCTCCAGCGTCGTCGCGCTTCAGCGCAGACGCTTCGGAGGATATCCTCCACAACGCGATTCACGCGTTCCGTTTGACCATCGGTTTGCGGATGAACCGCCGTGGACATGTCCAATTTGGTGCCGAGCACCCTGAACAAGGACGCCCAGAACTTTGCTGTAAAGCGAGGGTCCCTATCGGATACAATTGCCTCAGGCAAGCCATGTTGGCGAAAGACTCTGCCTAAAACAGCTTAGCTGTATCCTCACCGCCAACGGTGTCCGGCCCAGCCGAGAGATGAGCCATCTTGCTCAGTCGGTCAACAAAGACTGTTGCCCGCCTTATTCTTAGGAAGGCCAAACACAAAGTCCATACTGATGGACTGTCAACATCCCGATGGGACTGGCAATCTCGCCAATGGCGCAGCCGCATGCGGCGCGGACTTGGTCCGTTGACATGTCTCGCATGTACGCACATAGGTACTTGCCCACTTGTACATCTTGGGCCACCAGTACATCTTGCTCACCGAGCCATAGGTCTTCTCACGACCAAGATGTCCACCGACAGGCGTATCAGAGGATGCGATACTTAAGATCCTAATCATGAGAGACGACCACTCGAGGAGTGTCCTCAGGGTCAGTGCTGTAGTACAGTAGGCCATGATCAAGCGTATAATGCTGCAGCCTCGCGCGTAAGCGCGGTGACAATTCCTTGTCCGAGTCTTTAAACTCCTCGCTCCCAAGAGCACGTAGCAGAGCTACACACGTGTCGTCTTGGGTGTATGCCCTGCGTATAAGGTCTGGGACCGACGACGTCACCGTAGTGACATGAGTCAGCTCGTAGTCCGGCCTGCGCGAAAGCGCATCGGCCACTACATTAAGCCGGTCCGGCTTACACTTCACCTCGAAGTTGTATTCGGCAAAGAATGACAACCATCTTGCCATCCTCTGTGAGAGGTGAGGCAACTGAGTCGCAGTGCGTAAAGACGCATGATCTGTATAGATCACAAAGGGCTTAGAGCCGAGTAAATGTACTCTAAATTTGACTAGAGCATACTTCATTGCAAGTAGCTCTTTGTCATAAACTGGATAGTTCTTCTCAGCAGCTTTAAGCTGGCGAGATTCAAACGCGATAACGCGTTCACGCCCTTCGGTGTCTGCTTGTAGTAAAGTACAACCGATTGCGAAATCGGAGGTGTCGCAGACGACGCTAAACGGACGATCCGGGTCCGGAAGCGCCAAGATGGGGTGAAGGAGACTCTCCTTAACAGCCTTGAAGGCTTCGTCGTGAACGACATCCCAGCACCAAGGTGCATCCCTCTTAAGGAGATTGGACAATGGCCGAGCCATATCAGCGTAATTCTCGCTGTACTTGTGCAAGTAATTGGCTAAGCCAAGCCACTTACGCAAGTCCTTCGGGTTCGATGGAACCGGCCAGTCCACAATGGGCCTTAACCTTGGCAGGATCTGCCCTAAGGCCCCGCTTCCCAATGAAGCATCCGAGGAAAGGAATTTCCTCCGCGCCAAAGACGCATTTATCCAAGTTGGCATACAACTTATTCGTACGCATGCACTCGAGCACCGCTCGCAAATGGTCAAGGTGGTTTTCCACATCAGACCTCCCGTGCTCCGCACGACTATGGACGAAGATGTCGTCGAAGTACGTCTGAGCGTACGTCCGATGGGGCCGGAACAACTGCGTCACTAGACGATTGAACGTCGCAGGCGCGTTCAACAGCCCTTGGGGCATCACCAACCACTCCCAGAGCATACCGCTCGGAGTACTCACAGCCGTGAGGGATATATCGCTAGCTCTCATGAGCAATTGATAATACCCGTCGACCAAGTCGAGTGCACTGTACAACGTACATCCCACCATGTTGTTCTGTAGAACATCCTTTCGAAGAATCGGCGTTTGCGCCGGAATGGTGGCCGCATTCAGCTTATTAAAAGCATGCACTATGCGCCACTTGCCATTAGGCTTTCTGACACAGAACGTGGGTGTCGAGTGCGGAGACTTGCTCTCACGCACCAAGCCGGCTTCATGCTTTGCACGGAAGAACGCGTCGATGACGTCACATTGCTCCCTTGGTAAGGGCCACTGCCGTGTTACGCAGTATTTGGTTCCAGGAACCAAGTCAATCTCATGACGTACGCCTCAATCCGGAGGCAACCCTGACGGCGGGTCCTTCGACACCACATCGTGGTATTCCTTGATCAAAGGATAAAACGGATCCGAGGGATCCTTGAGGATCGAAGATCCACTCCTAGCGCTTAGCGCTCGCTTCGTGTCCTTAAGGACAGCTTCGTCCACGACGGACGAGGTGTTCAACTCCTTCTCGGGTAGTATCATGACCACCTCGGCAAGCTCGCCGGCTTTTAAGGCCTCGCCAAACTCGGCGACGGACATCTCGTCCAGCTTTAACAGAGCATCAACCGACGGGAGTCGCTCGAAACGTATGTCTCCGTCGACATCCCCTGTCACTCCATTCACGAGTGTGTACAACTGCTCACTGCAGTCGCGTGGAGCTTCACCGCTCAACACGCTGGACACCTCGTCCGACGTCATAGACGTCACAGACGCTCTGCGTCTCTTCCTCCTCTCCCTCCTCGCCCGAGCACGGCCGGATGAGGGCTGCAGGGCGGCATCACCGTCACGCTGCCTAGGTGCCAACGCACTATGGCTCCTCGGAGAGGGAACAGTGTCATTCGAGACACTCAGCGGCGGGTCAGCGACCCTACGAGCGCCGCTCAACGGATTACGTGCCGTTCCACAATTGTCCTTAGGACACAGCGGCGGGTCCGCGACCCTACAAACACCACTCGGCGGATAACGCGCCACCCCGCGCACGCCCTGTGAGTCACACTCACGGCAAACAGCAACTTCGTTGCTCACTAACTCTGACATACCAATGTCCAGCACCATGGCCGATTCGGTCTCGTGCTCGCACCAATAGCGCTTCTGTCTCCGAGCAGATGACTCGCCAATGCTCCACTAGGAGACGGGCGCGTAGCGCCCAACGTCTTCGGCTTCCACCCGATCCATGGCTCGTGGCTCTCAAGCCACGCCATGCCAAGGATGAGGTCATACCTCTCATCCAGGTCTAAGACCAAGCAGCGTTCCACGCTATCGAAGTCCAAGAACTTCACGTTCAGGTCAATAGAAACCTTCGACACTGTCACTAGTGTCCCCGTCGCAAGACGGACAGAGATCTTATCTCTTCGAGGCTCCTTCAGAGCCTCCGCATATGGTTTAAAACCATCAACTGTGGAGCGCCGAACATAGTTGCCGGACGCTCCCGAGTCTATCAAGACTCTCCACGGCTTGTCGAAGCCCTTCACGTTCGCTTGAACGACTAACAAGCCGGGCTTGAACTCACTACGTGAGTTAGAGAGCTTAGCTCTCTGCGGGGCTGAGTCCCGTTCTCCCCTGCCTCCCAGAGGCCCAACAGAACTCAGTTCCTCCCCAGAAGGGCGCCCCGCGCCTACTGGGTTCCGTCGTTTCCCCGCGACGTCCCTGTTTGAGGGTTCGAAGCGGTGCTTCGGCTCGATGGAGCCTGGGCCTTGTTGCGCAACGGGCAACTAGGCCTCAAGTGGCGGGTGCTTCCGCACGTATAGCATCGACGGATGCTGGAGCGCTGCTCAGCAGCATAGAGGTCAGCCTCGTCTTCAGCGTGGCTGAGGTCCATCGGTTCCGGACCGCTCGAAGAGCGCGCGCTACCAGCGCTCGGACCAAGTCTCGCAGACTGGAAGTTATAGTCGACATTCAATGCCACGTTCACGGCCTCCTCAATGAGGCAGGGTGAACACGGAAAAATTCCGTTCGGGCAGCGCCCGTGCGCCGGCCCTCCATAAACACGGCCACTGTGACCACCTCGAGGAGGGGGCTCGACGCCATACCGGCGATCAGAGTTCTCAACTCTTGGACAAAGTCCAATAACTCCTTTTTACCCTGGCGGGTAGCAAGGAACGTTGACCGTATACGGTACGCCTGGTTAGGCGGCGCGAATACGCGCACTAATTGCTGTTTCGGCTGATCCAAAGTCGGAAAAGCAGCGTCCACGGACGTGCCGCACGTTAGTGCCCGGCCACCGAGCTTCGAGATCGCCAGCGCTACGCGCTGTTGCTCAGTCTGGAGCAGGGCCGATCCCATAGCCATCTCGACCTCTCGGGTCCAGAGAATCTCCCCTTCCTCCCCCTCGAAGGTCACTACGCTCAACATGAGCGGCTTCGGTCTATTAGACCACTCGTGCGTCGACGACGCTGCCGCAGACGATGCGGAGGACGCCTTTGCGCTCACGCGCTCTTGAACATGCTCTAAAAGCGCCTTATCATAGCTTGCAAAAGCCTCCAGTCTGGTGGACACCGCCTCTGGCCCTTGCGAAGCAAGATGAGCAATGCCCTCGGGGCCCAACAGAGACATAAGCTTTTTAAGCGTCTCTTGCTGGCCAGGCGGCAAGCTCGCGAACACAGCGTGTTCCATCCTCTCAGAGGGACCAGTCAAAAGACTCAGTCACAGGATTGACTACAAGTGCTACCAAGTGCAGCGGGGCTGCCGTAGCTTAGCGTCAGAGGAAGACGATTAACTCAATGAGTTTAGGATTAACACACACCTTATTAAGGGTTAATAGGCCTTAATATCCGAAGGCACCTACTAACTACTACCTTAATAAAAGGACTTTTCACTTTGTGTTCTAAATCCAAACTGGTTATTTATCTTTTATTGCGGCTAGCCGCCTACAGGGTAAATGTATGCGTTTAACTATCTAGCATAGTAAAACCAAGTAAAATCCTACTTCAAATGCATAACGTGTGGCTCTCAGCCACACACACTCCCTCGAGTGTCTGTACATCAAATATGTACCTTACACAAAGTCTATCCATGTGTGGAACACACCAGGTGTAAACCCGTGTGACTCCGTTACAACGGATCTTCGCTGGTGGCGATTGTTTGGCTATCTTACCGATGTTCTCACATCTGCTTTTTCTCTCAAACCAAAGAATACCTCTCTTCCTCTCTCCGCCCTTCGACATCTACACCGTCGTCAGCCTGAGTATGTGGGGTATCAAGTGCTCATTATCTCCCGAGCATTCAAGAATTGCTATCATAACGCTCTGCAGCGATAGAAACACATCATCTAGAGTAGTGTAATCAAAACGATCATAAGCATTATCTACCGCTTTTACCAGTTCCTTCACCCCCATACTCGGATGCTCGAGCTGATAGCTTGAATCGACGAAAGGAAACCCAGGTCGAGGACGTTCAAATCATGGGAGTTGGCTGGCTGGGATATTAGTCGTATATTCCAGCCGCCAGCCGTTCCAGCAACAATGTCGGGGTCGTGGGTGGAAACGTGGGGCCTCGCGTTGTCTTGCTGTATGAGGATCGGCAAGTGGCGGTCACGCACAGGCCACTTCCTCTTGATTGCAGGGGTTAAATCGTCCAATTGGAACCGCTTTATCACAGTTCGATCGATTGACTCGACGTTTTTCGTTAGTATCGTACCCGCAGGTCGATTAATGCTGCTGCGTTGCGCAGTGTACTGCTCCACCAGCGTCCGCACACCAATCTTGCCGTCGAACGTTGTTTTTCTACCTACAAGCAAGAATAACCGTTTAATATCATGTCAGTGGGTTCAGTAGTTTAAAAGAAAAGAGAGGTCTTACCGGGGTGTGCGACAGCTGCCAAGAACATTGTCTTGGGCACGAACGGTGGCGTCTTGCGGGTGGCTCTTCACGCTCGTCGACGTCACCGTCGAACCACTTCTCGTCCATATGCACCATGGTATACATACCCTCGAACTCGAAGGTATGCTCGCCGATAAAGGTCAGTATCCATCGCATGCGCGCAAGTTTCTGGATTCGGTTAACTGGGGTTTTATACGGGTCGTACGACGTGTCATGTGGCCTTCTTTGAGTAGCATGTGCAGTAGCCCTGTCGAGACGCTGACGACAGCAGCAGTACGTTCGATTCGCCAGCGGTCAGCCACGGGAAGCGCACCATTTTTTTCTGCCGGCTCTGCTCGATCATACAGTTTACGGCCAGGCTTCTGCTTGATCCTGCTCTCGGGGGCTCCGTCAGCAACACCGTCCGCTACATTTCCGCAGTGGCGCGCCCAAATTCCCTCAACCGTGTGTCTGTGGCACTTGTGTTTGCGTGCTAGCCTCGCATACGTTCCATATGACACCTTGCCGCCCCTAAATGCAAGCAGGATGTCCTGAACGACTGCCCGACGTTCCTGATTGTTCCCGCATCTCTGTGACACAAAAACGTTAGAACTAACGGCTCAGCGGGTAAATGCAAAATGAAGTTATTGAGGCAGCGCACACCAACCATCACAGCTCCACCATTTTGAAAAATAAAATTTGTATGGCTGCAAAGCTCTGATCGCCCTCTACGGATTGAGTCAATCAGCGAGAATATTCGTGCGATTTTGACAAATCTGCGTTTCTTTTGGTGCAAATGTCTCAACCATTTTTGAATGGAGGAAGTGTAAACATTAGCTTGACTACGTGCAAGTTTACTCCGTAAATGTTGTGCGTACTTAATAATTGTACTGCTCCTTTTATTCTGTGAACCTAGTGAATCACTGCTGGGTTTAGTGAGCAAGAGTTAAATTAAGTATTCTGAGCAGAGATTGATAGTAACACAGATTTGACTGTGCACTATGATAATACTTTCACACGCAGATAAATGATGGATAATGCTATTGATTAGCTGGATGCACCCCTAGAAGAGATATCGCTAAGACTTGATACCACTATCTTCTACTGCTGCGCCTTGTTGGTCTTTGGCTCACCCTTCCGAATTGTGTGCGCGCGGAAAATGTTCCTTTGCATTGGACGTGTTGATGTTACTGCACAACCCATTTTCCACGATTCTACAGCTCCGTACTGTTCCCATTCGTCTTTGGCGCACTCCAAGCACACTGTCGTAAATGTCTCGGCCTTCTTGCCAATAGCAATGTGAATTGGCTTCTCTAAGAAGTGTATAACTCACCACGCATCGCTGCGTCCTCGAGGTGGCGGGCCGTGAATGACGCTGAACGGAATATCATGCTTGTCGTATGCAGCTTCTTCAGTGACTGTCGAAGCAACCGGTGAGCTACTGCTAAACTCGACCACACTGTCGGACGTGTCTGATGGCTCTGAAAACGTGGTGGTCGGGCCTTCTTGTCCCCCTGGATCATCACCGTCGCCGGATGAAAGCGTGCCAGCGTCGTCAGAATCGGGCCCGTCGCTCACGTACTCCACACCGACGAACTTGCTGCCACAGATCGTGCTGCAAAACCTTCGAAGAACAGTAGTTTAGTTAAAAGGAGATGAGAATTTTATTAAGCACGGTACCTCGCTGCAACAGGGGCATCATCAAGCAGCCCTTTGAACTTGGCAACGACGTCGTTACTGCATAAGTGGTGAACGCGTTTAGAACACGTCACACATCGCGCTGTCTCGGAGAAGCCCTGGGAACTACAGTGCGTTGCACTGCACCTCATTACCGAAGTCCAATTCCTCGATTCTCTTCGAAAAGGAAGTCGGTGCAAATGTAAGTTTGCGCCGGGAGAAAAGGAAACATTTAGTATCACTTTGTAGTACTACGCAGTACTATTCAGCCCTCCGAATCCACTGTAACTCATTGACTTTAGAAAGGGCGTAAAAGAATAATGATACTGCTAAGTGATTAGTATTATCTTAGTATTATCTATCACTATGCGTGTTTTACTGTCAATCTCTGATTCTGAGTCGCCAAATCCAGTACACTAGTAGTGCGCGCATAAGGATTTATCTCGATATGCCATTCCACGTCGGCGGGTCGCCAGGTCCCGCGTCGCAACAGCGCTGCACCCGTCTTCTACAACACTGACGACCTTAATCAATGACCATACTGTCACCTGACTGGTCAACGCTCTGGGCGTGAACACCTTCGCGCGCGACTAACATACGCTCGAACACGTCACCTGCTTCCTTATTCCAGTCGTGCACACGTAACGTCCAGGCCTCGTGTCTCCCGAAGCCTTTCGAAGAGTGTCTTCTTCTCACAATCGCTGCGCGCGTGCACGAAAGTGCTGCAGTCCTGCAGCGCCTGCCTTTCCAGAAAATCCACGTAAGTGGTCGAGTCATCGTCCTGCTCACTTATATCGTCAGGGTTAACTGCGACGACCAAAATGCGTCATTTCTCATGATGAAGAGCGAGTTCGCCTCGTGAGCCACGTTTGTGTCCACGCCAAGCATGGTCAAGCACAAGGAGAGTCACAAAAAGAAAGTAATCAAGACGCGCAAGGTCATCGGTCGTGAGTCTTCTGTGCGCTATAAGGACAAGATCCGGAACAGGTTCTTCGAGGAGAGGGTATTTAACTGGTTTCGACGTCTCGACGGTAAGAAGGGGATTTTCATATGTTACTAAAAAAACCTTGTGTTTTTGAAAATTTTAAGGTAACATTACAGTGGTCGCCGGAATTAGTCTGTGTATCATTACGGAAATTAGTTTCACCTTGATCAGTGAGACTAATTAATGTGAACAAGAAAAAACAATGATATAGTATATGTTCATAAATACACTGTACTATCACCTATACTATATACTGTACAGAAAAAATATTAAGCCTCACATAAATTACTCTAAGTGATACTAATTGCGGTGACCGTTGTACCAGATAACAACTTGTTGCCCAATATTGAGCCTATGAAAGTGAAGAAATGTAAGCCAAACACGAGTCTTGTTCACGGTAGTAATGACCTGAATATTTTTGCCTTCTGTGTTAATACCTTACCGTAGAGGTGCAAGAAGTTGTAGTTACTTTCGTTCTACAAGTGGTAGCGCCC
The DNA here is from genome assembly GCA_030324255.1 of Phytophthora capsici. Taxonomy (NCBI): domain Eukaryota; phylum Oomycota; class Peronosporomycetes; order Peronosporales; family Peronosporaceae; genus Phytophthora; species Phytophthora capsici. The sequence goes on along the minus strand of CM059357.1, from coordinate 3,621,823 downwards.
CACCCTGAAGATCCTTCAGCCGCATGGGACTTTAGGTGTTCGACACAAGATTTTTACAACTTATGTCAAGGCTGGGATCTGAAGAGTGTTCGTGTTGAATGGCAGAGCGCGCCCCTCACAAAAACGCAGCCAGGGAGCCGTGTCTGCGGATAGTTAAAATAGGCAACTGAATAAAACACCTATCTAAGTTGTATTAATTCTGATTAGCACGAAGTTCAGAATATCCAGATCACAGATGTGATTTGGGTAGTGCATGCCTGCCATCCATAGCGCGATGACGAGGAGTGCAACCGAGTCTTCTCTTGCCTCAGGCCCCGAGCTCGAGTCTGCAGTACAAGCATTACTATAAAGGATAAAGAGCTAAAGTAAATAAACTGATGTGAGCTTTCTCGATTGTTCTGTCCATTTTAACATTTTAGGTATGAGGAAACCCCGAGATGGATAAGAGCTTTGTCTCGTCGTTGAGGTTCAACGGCAAGACTCTGCTCTTCGCTGCGTGGAAGAGCAAGCTGATCATCCACTAGAAGACATTGAGCGAGCAGCGCGCGCTCGAGGGCTGCAGCACAAGCGCGTAAAGCCGCTGAACCGGTATGAAGATTTGATCAAGAGCCAGCCGGCACTGCCGCCACGCCCGCCTTCCAAAGACAGAGAAGCGGTATGGCCGCACGATTTGTACGAGACTCTGCTCTGCATGCAGTCTTCGTACAACTTTAGCTTCTTTTTTTTAGCTTACGATTTCGGACTCAGATGCCTCTGAATGATCTTTGTTAGTATACCTACTCCAAATTGAATACTTTTATCCAATTAAACAGTATTAAATTCGATAGTATACGGTATGCTTTTCGGCGTTAGTGTTAGGTCACTTCGACCGGGACCGTATATATTTAGACCTAAAACTAAGGATGCAGCAAACATGAAAAAGATAGCCTCTACAAAGACAAGCACTATGCTAGACGGTGCTCAGTAGAGTCAGCTTTCCTGAAGGCATCAAGCGTTCCCCCTAGCGGTGTCCAGCACAGGTATTTGCTTGATAAATCTAGCAATAGGTTTATGGTTACGTTTGAGATTTAGTTCTCTGCGTTGGAAAAGTCATGGACCAAACCGCTTTTATAGGTGATTTATTCTATTTAATTTTGCGGCTTGGTGTTACGAAAATATCCTATAAAGGTTAAGAGATCATTATAAATTATAATGATCTCTTAACCTTTATTGGATATTTTATAATTTATAATAACCTGTTACGTATAAAAAAAACTTTCTTAGTATACATGCACAAAAAAGTTACTTTTGTTCATGTATACTAAGACAGCATTTTTAAAAATGAAGAAAACACTTTTCGTACCGTACAGTACCAAGAAATAGGAACAGTTCCAGCAACCAGCAAAAACCAAGATGGCAATGAGGAAGTCACCGACCGCGTCGACTCGCAGTAGCTCACGCGCCGTTAAAGAACGTCAGCTTGCCCTCGTCGAAAGCCCTGGACAAGCTCTACAGACTGTTGGCGCACGGGAGATCCAGGTGGATGACGACTGGGAGGAGCGCCTCAATCTGGAAGTCAAGATCATGTATGACCTCTTTCCACTTATACTAGTACTGCTGCACTTCTGCTTACGCTGTACATTTATACAGGAATGTCGTAGGTACTGTGGATTTAAAGACGCCACTGGACTTGAAGACGATCGCGCTGCATGCTCGCAATGCTGAGTACAACCCCAAGGTGCGATCGCAAACTGGTTTTGATTGTTGTTTTACTGGCAAAAACATAACTTGTAGCCATATTTGTTTAACGTTGCAGCGCTTCTCGGCGGTTATCATGCGGCTACGCGATCCCAAGACAACAGCACTGATCTTTGGCTCTGGAAAGGTCAGCCTTATTCACGGAAACACTAAGTCTATGACGCTAACCTTATTGTCATTGCACAGATTGTCATTACAGGTGGAACCAGTGAAGAGAGCTGCAGGTTAGCTGCCCGCAAGTTCACCCGCGTAATACAGGTTGGTCGTCTGGGGTTAAGATTGCCAATAAGTTAGTGCTGACAGGTGACGTGAGAATTTGTAGAAACTGAACTTCCCAGCCAAGTTCACTGAGTTCAAAGTGCGCAATGTGATGGGGACGTGCGATATCCGATTCCCAATTCGACTAGAAGGACTGCTGAATGACCACGCGCGTTTCTCCAGTGTATGTATTTACTGTAGACCTGTTACGATGTTGAAACTCACTATGTTAATTCTTACAGTACGAACCCGAGCTGTTTCCCGGTCTCATCTACAAGCTCGTGGAGCCCAAGCTGACGCTGCTCATCTTCGTGTCTGGCAAGATTGTGTTGTGTGGCGCAAGAGACTCCAACCATCTTCACCAAGCCATTGATAAGATGTATCCTGTGCTGCTGCAATACCGCAAGATGACGGCACCACCATCGTTGATGACAGGAAGGCCAGGATACGAAGATAGCGAGGACCTTGACCGTCTTGAGCCAGGGGCTAACGTCTAAGCAGCGAGGCGGTACGAACGTGCATTTTTGTCTATCCTTATCCTATGCAACTAAAAATCAGCGAAAAACAAAGAGGAAATGTAGCATTATGCATCCCATTACCTTGTACAGTACTGTTTGCATCTATCCCTTGCTCACTCGCTCTTCGGGTTCTTCTTGTGTTTTTTCCGTTTCTTTTTGCCATCGTCAAGTTTTGAAGAAGTTTCTTGGGTCTTCTCGCTTTTGTTTCCGGACTCAGGTTGCGGCAACTGGTTGTTGGAGTCACCACCCTTTCGTTTCGCTTGTTTCATCTGCTTCACACGGTTGGCCTTTTGGAGGTCGTATCCGGAAACGGTGTTAATACGGTGGCGTGTGGGTGGCGCCTTCAGGAGCTCCTTCCTCTTTGAGACACTGTTGTGAACACGAACGATGAGAAAGCTACACGACAACATCGATGTGCTGCAAAAGGCTACTGCGTACCTGGCCTTCTTCAATGAAAGCATCCAATCGGGAACCTCGCAGCCGGAGATCTTCATCACGTTAGCGATTGTACGCAGGTAAACCATATCGTCTTCGGTGAAAAATGTGACAGCCTTGCCTTTGCGTCCATTTCGGCCTGTACGACCGATGCGGTGGATGTAGCTCACAGCACTCTGTTAAAGCATGCCAAACAATTCAGTCCCTGACTTAAAACCAAGATAGTACAAGGTTCTTCGTACCTGAGGGAAATCGTAGTTGATGACCATGTTGACAGCTTTGAAATCCATACCACGACTCATGAGGTCTGTACAGATGAGCACCCAGACTTCTCCAGTACGAAAACGTCGAATTACATCATCACGCTGCTCTTTGGTACGGTCAGCGTGGACAGCACCGATATTCACACCGTCATACAACAACTCGTGGTACAATTCGTTGGCACGCTCCTTGTTCTGAACGAAAAGCAGTGCTGGAAGCTGAAGGCCCTCGTGTAGCAACTGCTTCATGGCGACAAGTTTTCCTTCCTCCTTGCCCACGAAGACAAGCTTTTGGTCAATCGTATTAGCACCGGCATTTTTCGTTCCGACTGCCACCTTAACAGGGTCGCGCAGCACAGTCTGAGCCAGCTCTTCGACGCCCTCCAGCATCGTAGCACTAAACATGGCACGCTGGACCTTGGGGTTGGTGCAGGCAGCAAAGATCTCATCAACCTGCTCCACGAAGCCCAGCTCCAGCAGTCTGTCGGCCTCGTCCAAACACACCATCTCAACCGTGGACAGCTCTACCTTCGCTTCTTGGATTAAATGTACCAGTCGGAGTGGAGTAGCAATCAGAACGTCGTGGTTGACAGCCAGCTTACTTTTGGTCTGAGAAGCAATGGTAGCTGCAGTGGCCTTGGACAGGAGTGTGATGTGCAACTTTTTACCAGTAGCCAGGCGAGTAAATTCGGCACGAATCTGCACCGCCAAATCACGAGTAGGAGCCAGCACGATGGATCGGATCCCACTGCTGCTGCCACCACCGGCAGCAAGGTTGGCGAGGATCGGGATTGCAAACGCTGCCGTTTTACCAGAGCCTGTAGGGGCAGTGGCCAGCAGATCGCGACGAAGCAAAAAGCTTGGAATGGCTTGCATCTGCACCGACGTAGGCTCCTTGTATTCCGAGCGTTCAATATTCTGCAGAAGCAAACGTTTCATCTGCTGAGCATTCGGACTCGAGTCCAATTGCATTTCAGTGAACGATGTGATCGGTGCTGGCACGCTCACTCCGCTCACGCGAATGCCAAGCTGACGTCTAATCATCTGCACATTCTCCCTGTTTGCATGAAAATACACAGTAAGCATTTTACATAGACCATATTCCATCAGCACTACACGTACTCAGCAGTGTTGCTCTTGACGACCTTCTTTGCCTCTTTCTTGGTTTTCTTCACATCGGTCGATCCCTCGTTCGCGTCCTCTCCACTAGACTTGAACAAGGCCACAGACTCCTCTTCTTCGTCTTCGCTGTCACTAACTCCATCTGAGTCTTCTCCCGACTTCTGATAGACAGTCTCACTTCCCATTGATTCTGTGCGTGAGCGACGACGCGCACGTTTCTCCTTGCGCTTGTCAGCCTTGGTTTTGGGTGGAGCAAGCAGTTGCGACGCCTGCTGTCGTGCTTCATCTTCAAGACGCTGCTCCTCCAGGGCTCCTTCACTCAGTTTGCGCTTGCGACGAGGCTTGCTGCCTTTAGCCTTGCGTGGCTTGCTAGAGGTCTCATTGCCCGCCCACTCCGGTACCATGTCGACACTGATCTTGCGAAGTTTGGATGTCTTCTCTTTGGGCTTGGGGGCGACATCAAAGCCAAAAAAGTCAAGTTCATTCACGGCAGCATTCTTTTTGCTACCTTTCTTAGATCCTGCGCCTAAGAATTATGCGAAAGACACGAAATGAATTGAAAACAACAGCATTAGAAATGGAGTGGTGAGATCGACGACGCTGCAGAGAGAGTTGGCGAGTGATAATTGCGTGAGAAATAGAACAAACCTTCGGCGAGCTGCTTAAATTGCTTCTTGTCCTTCTGAAACTTGGAACCACCGAATTTGGCGCCTTGTGTGAGCGCACCGAAGAAGGTGCTTGACATGCTCAAAGCTTTGGCGTTTGCGTCCAGCCAAAAAATGACTGAAGGGGTCACTATTAAGAGTGAATTTCACCCAATCAGAATTCGTGAATATTTTGACTAGATTAATTTGTGCAAATGAAGCTGCCAACTACTTGCACTGGTTTGGCACGCTAATTTCATTCTGCATTTGTTCGTTCCGTTAAGCTCCAACTCAGCTGCAGTTTTCCTCGCTGTCGCACAGACGATGAGAATACCAACACGATTCCGAGCCTTCAAGTATTAAATCAAGCCCGAACCACGATTCATTTTAATTCATAAGACAACAATCGGGCGTAAAGGTCACCTTGTCGTGGTGCTCGATACTCGAGAACCAAATAATACAATTTCGAAACATCCAAAGTCACTCCTGCTGCCGCTCGGGTTGCAGAGAAGTCATCGCCCGGTACCCCAACGATCAATGACTATAATAGTGCATCGTCGACCCATAATCATAACGAGCCCTCGTTTAGCCTCTCGGTCGACGGGTTAGTAGAGTTTGGATCCTACTAATAGTAGGATCCCCATAGTAGCCTACAGACCCAGTCGCATACGGCTCGAACACCGCGTGCGTCCGTATCACAGGGTCGGTTGGCGAGTTGACGACGCGGAAGGCCCCAGTACTCGGCAGCAGCAGTACAAGCGTGAAAAGCGCAGACGTCATGGCATCGACCATGCAAAATTTGCATTGCAAATGATTGACGTCGCTTCAAGTCCACTTCAACACGAATCCATAGCTATTTTGGCCAATGATGTGCGTTGCCACAATCAAAGCCATTTTGTGGCAATCATTAACCCTTTTGTAGTTTTTATCCGAGGAAATGCTGCACAGCGAAAAGCGAAAGCGGAGTCGAAGCAGAAGTCGCGATAGAACTAAACGGCTAGACACTAGACAGCACTCTGGTCATCGCGGGTGGTTTGCACAGGAGTACGACCCCATCCAGATCGGTAGCATCGATGGCACGGACACTGTCCCTCATGACAAGGGGTTAGTACGAGCTCTAAGCGCCACTTTCGATGCCTCAAAAGACCCTCAGATCCAGGGCGACCCATATTGCACGCTCTTCGTCGGTCGGCTATCGTTTGACACAACGGAGGAGACGCTACGTCGAATTTTCAGTGACTACGGAGCAATTCGAAGGCTTCGACTAGTGCGGGACAAGAAGACAGACAAACCGAAGGGCTACGCGTTCATCGAGTTCGAGCAGGAGAGGAGTTTTGAACGAGCCTATAGACACGCTCATCGGAGTGTAATTGATGGGGCTACAATTCTGGTGGACTATGAGCGGAGCAGAGTCATGAAAGGGTGGAAACCCCGAAGACTTGGTGGGGGGTTGGGTGGAAAGAAGGAGTCTGGTCAACTTCGCTTTGGCGGAAGAGATCGACCATTTAAGCCGCCGTTGAGGTATTAGCGGAGGTGAGGATGCAGGAATTAAATTTGGGGAAATTCACTGGAAAAATGAGATCAACTCTCACAGCATGTTATGGACTGATGGTGGAATGTTGGAGCTACTGTTTACCTTTGCTCTCTCTGGTGGCAGCCACTTGGCACTTAGTGCTGGTCTCATTTTGCAATTCTTTGTTCAGTTGAGCTCCATCGGGATCTCCTTCAGTTGCAGTTTCGATCGCTGTCGCAGGGACGGTGAGAACCGAATACGATTCCAAGTCTTGATCGGGGTCTATTGGATGCTCTAAGGACGATCTGGAGTCCGACCAGTGGCCATTGGGGCCTAGCTTGAGAGTGATCTTGGTGCAGTATTCGTTGATTGTTTCAGCATCCACGTACTCATAGTGAAGATTCTTCAGGCCGTTCTTCTTCCATGTGCGGTGATGCTCCTTCAGTAAATCACGTTTCACGGTGCACTTCCATTTGCCCGTACGAAGCATCGTCAGTTTATCTTCCAGACTTAGTTTTTCGAGGTCTCGAATGGTGCCACTGAAAAAGGAAAAAATCACGGTGAAACTAGACTCCTAGTCCAGCAACGATTAAGTAAACTATGCAGAGTAAACTCACCTCGCTGGTGTCTGAATAGAGAGCTTTTTACGAACCACGCGACTGTAAAGCTCGTTATCCTCGCCACCCCAGCCCCAAAAATTGTTTGGGAACCCATTGACCTTAATAAATTGCTGTCGCGTAAAGGCTACAATGCCGCCAAAGTAGTTGTCGCTCTCACTGTAGCGTCCCCACATCCGTGCAATATGCATCGGGCCAAGCAAAGGTACTACGGTGTAGTGCTCGCCCAGTTCCTCCTAATATTAAGTCAAGATGAAAGCCAATGTTAGACTTGGTCCTCAATGCAGTGCCTTGATTGCACAAGAAAATGCTGCGCACGTACTCCAGGAAGCAGGTCCACGTCGTGAAAGATGTAAACGTCGTAGTCATCACGAGCCATGTCAAAGCCGGCGTTCAGCAGCTTGCCTCTATTAAATTTGCGTCCATCCAGAGACTGCTCCAGAATGAAAATGTGGAAGGAGGCACTAGCAATGTAGGCAGAGAACCACCACAACTCATCAAATAATTAGTTGGCAAAGAGCATAATATGCTCTAATATTATTATGTATCAATCACTTACCTCTTCAAGGCGCAGTGTCGGTGAAGAAAATTCGTCATGTACGGGACGAACTCGTCTAAATGAGCTTGTCGCTTCTGCGATGGGTGGTTATCCCGGAATGGCACCAACACCGCCACACGTGTGAGCTCCTGCATTGCAGCAGTGCTGCGATCGTCTGGACCTGGCGTAGCTGGTGTCTTTTCTGGAGCTGGAGCAGTATTGTGAGGCGAGTCGAGCAGCTCATTTGCAGCTAGACAGGCGGCGGCGTCACTCTCGTGTCGCTGCTTTTTCTTTTTCTTGTCGTCATCCGATTTAAAAGACCGTTTGGGTGCCATGATGTAGGAAAAAAACTGGGAGATGTCGACACAGAGGAGGACAGAGCTTAAACCATCCAGTGGTTGGATACGCATACGCGCAATCCCGTCCTTGTCGAGGGAGATGCTAACCTTCTCTCGGCTCAACGAACACAAATACCTATTTACTCGCTGCGACTGCTACTTATGCTTGCATTTGGTCAAGACTTCGAAAACCTTCTGAATAAAAACTTTTTCCGTTGTCTTGTGTTTTGTATGGTCAGGCAAAGTATTTTATTCTACCTCTATCATTTTATATCCTGTAGCAATCAATTGTCTGATGAAAATGCTTCAACTTGCTACGCTAGCTGCTCAAATTCTACGGCTGTAAGGCCCAGTATCTGCCCGAAGAGTACATCAGGAATGCTGTTCTTCATCAAGGATCGACCCACGCGGCGTTGATAATTGGCATCTGTCTGTCCCATCCGCCGAAGCACGTCCGCAACGCCTTGCTGGGTTTCCGTAGGTACCTCACTTTCGGTCAGTGCTTTCACGAGATTGTCCAGCATATCTAGCGTTTGAACGATGCGGTTGGCCGTCCCGTATGCGTCTTTCTTCTGGATTGCTGCCAGCACCTTCACTGCCGCTGGCGTGTCCTCGTCATCAAAGCTGCTTATGCTCTTGCCCAGAGCTGGAACAGCCACGATACCCAAGACATCCACTAGAAGACCTGGAGAGCGGAGTAACCTCTGGGTAAACGGAGCCACGCCACGAGGCAGTTCGCACGCTGAATTGATGGCGATAGTGGCGTTTTGGCGTACTGAAGTGCTCGAGTGGGTGAGACATTGGGCAAGCGGCTCGATGCCGAATTCAATAATGCGCGGCTTAGCGTCCTCAGCGGTTGACAGCGTCATCACTGCCGAAACGAGACAACGGGTAAGCTCGTCTCGTTTTTCAACTAGATCACAGCGTATTTGCCCTAGAAGAATCTTCGAGAGCGCCTTCAGACAGTGTTCTACGGCATTCAGCTGGATGGCCTCACGCTTTGCCTGATCGTAAGCTGCGACGTTCGTGATCACCATCGCTGCGTGCATCAGCGTTTCGGCTGGACACAACCGTGGTTTCTTGACCAACGACAGCACAGGTGCGAGGACGGGGAAACGCGCACAAGTGCGAGCGCCTTCGTAGATACGTGTAACGTTTGCCAGAACCTCCACGACAAGATAGGCGATTCGGGTAGATACACTCGACAGCGACTTGGCTGTCAGCACATTTGCCAACGTAGTTACAGCCTCAACTTTGCTAGCAAGCAAAAGGCAGCCTTCGTTGGAGACAGTCAAGTTGATAAAGATACGGCAACCAGCAGCAACCACATCTTCGTCATCGTCGCCTAGCAACCGTGCTGCCGTGGCCAGAACAACTTCGTCACTTACCTCGTTCGGTGTGTCCTGCATGGCCAGAGGTAAGCTTTATAGGTTGTTATTTTCCACATTCAAAAAGGAAAGAATTGCCTACCATCTCAAACAAAACCAGCGACGCTACCACCAGAGCAGAATGTTGGCGAACTTCAGCCGAAATTGACTCTGTCAAGTCTGCGCAAGTAAACATGAGCTCTTTCATGATGGCTGTGAACTTGAATTGTGGACTGCTCAGAAGTTCTCGAAGGTCCTGCAGTGCACGGCAGCGATCTTCGTCCGAGAGGTCCTCCATCGCCAGTAGCTCCGCATACTTTGGGATAGCTCTAGCCCCGAATGCACGCGTCACCTGCCAAAAGAGTCATTCCTACAATGAGGTTCGCTACCGGTATTAATGTGAGCCCTACAGACTGTACCTCCTTGGGGTTGTAGGACTCCTGGAACGGTTGATCAGCGTAAGGGTGGCGGTCTCGAAGGTGCTCGCTGACGTGGTGCATTGTATCTTCGTCTGAACTCCAGCAACTCCAGCAACCAAGGATAAAGATAACCACTTCAATACATGTAGTACATGTGAAGAAAAAATAGCAAAACATGATATATTTATCGGCATCAAAACAATACTACGCGTTAGTACTGGAGACTCAAAACACGAAGACGACGGAATGGACACAACAGGTCCCCGCCCAAAGCGTGTCACCCATCCTCTTCTTGCTGCACTCTTCCTCGTAATGCAACATCACTACTAAAACGTGCATGCAAACTACCAGTACGCATAACTGTAGTCCAATTTCTCTCATCGACCCCACTTGGAGGCTTGATGACGTCTTTCGATCACGGATAGGGCCCACTGCAACACCCAGAGACCACTTTTCAGCGGGTGAGAGCCACAGCAAACCCCGTTTTGTTCAGTCCGCCCGACGCAATGCTTCTAATCATCGAGAAAACAGGAGGTTGCCTTCCAACAAACCTCCCTTCGGAATCGCCCCACCCACATGCAATCATACAATACCCACTCAGCTCACATGTACCTTAATGCACATTCCCTAGAGGAAGAGAGCAGCTTGGACTCTTGAACGAAGACTCCCAGAAGAAGAGATAGGCTCCACACGACCAGGCGGAGACCTACAAAGGCAAGCATGTAGAAAAACACATTGCATAGTTAGAGAGGGTAACCTTGTGGCTTGCTCCTGAAAGAATCTACTTCTTCTCCTTCTTGGGCACACGGTAAGAACCGACGACGACGGCGTGATCACGCTCATATGGCTCCAGTGTCAGCTGCTCGGCGGGCTTGAACTGCTCCTGCTGCAACTTCTTCACCTCACGGGCGAAGACGGCCTCAGGCGGGGCCGTAGAGTCAATGCAGCTAGCCTTGATAGAAATCACGAAGTGACCACCGTTCTTCAGGAAGTGCGAGGCGTTAAGCGCCACGATACGAGCCTGATCCGGCTGGGCAACATCAGCGAACACGACGTCGACCATCGGCACAAGCATGCGGTACTTGAGCGGGTGACGGGCGTCCTCAATGATCGGCACAACGTTAGTGCGCGACTTGGCCATGTTGATGAGATCACGTCCCACACGGTGGGAAAACTCGACGGCGTACACGGCACCAGTGGGGCCAACAATGTCGGAAACGTGCGACACAGTCGTACCGGAAGCACCGCCCAGGTACAACACCTTAGCACCAGGCTGGATCCAGATGTTGTCAACTCCGCCCAGAATGGCAGCGGCGATCTTGGAGCGGAAGGGGTTCCACACACGGTACTCGACCTTCTCGGTACCTTCGCCCGAGGCGGCAGGGACGTCGACAGAGATACGCTTCTCGCCGTACACAGACTTGCCGGGAGTCGAGTTAAGCGTCACAAGAGCGTCCTCCTTGCCGCGAGCAATGAAGATGCCGGCGTGACGGTGAGGCTCCACGACGACCTTAGCGCCACCGGCCATGCCGCCACGGCCTCCACCGCGGCCGCCACCACGGCCACCAGCACCACGGCCACCGCCACGACCTCCACCGCGACCACCTGCTCCACGGCCGCCACCACGGCCTCCGCCACGGCCTCCTCCGAAGCCACGGCCACCACCGCGACCTCCACCACGGCCGCCACCGCGACCACCACCACGGCCACCACGACCGCCACCACGACCACCAAATCCACGTCCAGACATTGCTGCTTGAAAAACTTGAGGGGAAAGAGAGACGCGAGAGGCCTAAAGCTTTTCCAGAATTGAGACTGGTGCTACTGGTAGAGCAGAACGGAAGCGAATGAATGGACACGTCCGACGCTGCCCTGCCAGCCAACCAACGTCGTGTATGAAGAAATCTTTTTTTAGCCAATCACCCAATTTTCATTTCAGCCAATTATAATTTGGTCTCAACTCATCCCGTCTCGCTTCAGATAAGGGTAAACTAAAGGGTTAATGATTGCCACAAAATGGCTTTGATTGTGGCAACGCACATCATTGGCCAAAATAGCTATGGATTCGTGTTGAAGTGTGAAGCGACGTCAATCATTTGCAATGCAAATTTTGCATGGTCGATGCTATGACGTCTGCGCTTTTCACGCTTGTACTGCTGCTGCCGAGTACTGGGGCCTTCCGCGTCGTCAACTCGCCAACCGACCCTGCGATAGGGACGCACGCGGTGTTCGAGCCGTATGCGACTGGGTCTGTAGGCTACTATGGGGATCCTATTAACCCGTCGACCGAGAGGCTAAACGAGGGCTCGCCGTACTCGCCTGATACGCCGCGGATCTTCTTCAGCACGCCATTACTACGTGCGGTTTGAGCAAATTGACAATACATTTGAATTGATAACTTATAGACTGAGTGTCATTCTCCGCAGAGTCGTGCCCAGGGATGGTGGGGCCAGGACGCAACGGCGAGTACTACTGCTTCAGCCGCGAGTATGGCCACTGCGACAGACGTAGTGGTCTTTGTGTGTGCAACCAAGGCTACACTGGTTTGGACTGTACAACATGCCAGTCGGGCTATTTCAAACAAGGCGGTTTGTGCTTCGCCAAGAGTTGAGTGTTTAAGCCATTTTGAACGTCGCTATCTCTTTTGGCTGACCATCTACATGTGTTTTTGCCTTGCAGAAAGATGTCCAAACGATTGCTCGCGTGGTGGCCAGTGTGACTACGCGACGGGTATTTGTACGTGCAAGCCTACACGGCGTGGGGCGGACTGCTCTCAGAGGTTTTGTTCCTTTGATGATAAATGTGTGAGCTGCACAAGCACTATCTGTTTGAAATGTGTTGAACGATTCTACGTCGACCCATCTACTCAGACTTGCGGTACGTATTTGATGCTGTTTCTGTGGCCATGAGCTCTGAAATCTTTGACTGGTGCTGAATAGTGTCGTGTGCGCGCTTCGATCCGCGGTGCCTCAGCTGCAACTCCTCCGGCTGCCTTGGATGTGCAGATTTACAGCTCAACTCAGTGCGTCGTAGTGGCGCGCGACAGATCGATCCGCCATTGCCGGATGACGAACGCTTGCGAGAGTTCTCACAAAGTTTCGTTTATGGCAGCCAGGACCCGCGGGTTTTCGATGAAGCTGAGGCTTTCACGCTAATCCCACCCACTTCCTCCTCGTCGCCTCTGAACGAGAAAAGTGTTGCTTGTACCCAGGGTGGAAATGTAGATGCTAAATGGACGTGCGCGCCTCATCCTGAATCACATCGCGTTTGCGGACATCGTGGCGTTTTCTCGTTTGCGTCACCACTATACGCAATTACCGAGGGTGCAGGGGATATTACTGTGACGGTCCAGCGATCTGGAGGTGGACTTGGAAGTGCTGCGTTACTGTACGACTTAGAGCATATCAGCACGACACCAAGAGATGTTTCTCCTACGGTATTCTACACAAGTTCACAACGGCTGGAGTTCGGTCCTGGGGTTGTGTCCCTATCCTTCAAGCTGCAGATCCACGATAATTTCGTTTCGGAAGGTGATAAAACATTTAGGCTTCGTCTTCGCGAACCCTTTTCTCCGACAGATCTACTTGACGTAGCACCCGCAACGTTGGGGAATCAATGGCGCACACTCGTGACCATTTTGGATGATGACGCTGTCCGACCGGTTCCCGACCTCACACACGTTGTCAATCCGGAGTCTACACTCCTGCGAGGTGGAATCGTCGGCAATACGATGACTTTCCAGGTCCAGACTGTCGTGGGGAGCGGGGTTTCGGGTGTCGATCCTGCCAGTAAAGCGGTCCTCCTGTTGACTTCCTACATCGAAGAATATGATGTCAGTACTAGGACTGCTGTATTCCGGAAACTTGCGCTTGGAATGGTCACATCTAGTGGGGGAGTGGATGCATCACTGTTTACGTGCACTTGGTCACGTGAGCGTGCTGGCAATTATAGTGTCGCAGTTCAGTTGCTGTACCCTGGTGGACTGCGTGGAGACTACTTTGGAGATGCTTGGCTAGGAGAAGTGTTTGATTCACCGTCGATTGGCAGCACGACAGCTACTCCCATTGTGTCACGGATCGATCGTCAAGTAAATTTTACGTGGAATACAGGTCCTGCGTTTCCTGGAGCTCAAAGTCACTTCTCTATTCGGTGGGTCGGTTGGCTGAAGCCTCGTACCACAGGCTCAACCATAATCGGAATATCAGTAGTTGGATATGCACGTTTATGGATCGACGATGCACTAGTCATTGATCGTTGGGGTGCCGGGGGTGAAACAAGCGATGACTTCCCTACAACCCGAGCGGCAGCAGGAGTGACTTTAGATGTTTCGAAATTGTATTCTTTGGTTCTCGAGTATCGAGCACCACGACAGGGAGACCTTTACGTCCGATTGTTATGGGGAAGTGTTGGAAGCGCGAAATTGGATGTTATTCCTGCCGAGCAGCTCTTTTCAGGGAGTCATATTCAGAATTCTCCATTTACAAATGTGGTCGTGACACCAGCGTTGACGGCGAGTACAGCATTAACATCCTCCACTCTCAGAAGCGATAAATCGTTCATATCCCCCGCGCTACAGGTAGTTGCTGGTGAAACATTTGCTTTCAGTGTATTGCCGCGCGACGTTTACGGTAATCGACGACGGTCACCAGATCAACGCACTCGTCGCGACGACATTGCTGTACGACTTACTTTGGGAACAGATCGGAGCCTTGGAGGACAAAGTACAAAAACTGAGGATGCATTGGTATCTTGGAATGGAGAATTGGACGTGTTTCGAGTACTGGCAAGGCCGCAGCGAAGTGGCGATTATTCCATGGTCGTGAACATCAATAACGTTGCATCGGGAGCAGGTCCCTTCGCTGTAGTCGTCGTGCCAGCCAAGCTTAATGCGGCGAAGTGCGTGCTTTCTGGGCCTGGTCTGCTCTCTGGTCGCGTTGCTGGGCAGGCTATTACTGTGGCACTAGAAACTCGCGATTTGTACGGAAATCGCATCTACACTGGCGGACTGACAGAACTTAAGCTACAGGCTTCTCTCTTATCCAGTGTTGTTCCAATGATTGCAGTGGGCTCAATTATCGACAATGCAGATGGAACGTATCAGTTCACGTATACACCTCGAATAGTTGGGAGCTACAGTGTTGCTGTCACGTCGAAAGGCGTTCATTTGCACAACAGTCCGTACGTTATTACTGTTGTGCCTAGCACTCCGGTAGGTCCGACAAGTGTCGCTCAGGGCCCAGGTATTGTTTCTGCAAAAACCAATGTCCAAACAACTTTTGAAGTGACAACTCGGGATTCCTCTGGTAATGACGTGACCACTGGTGGAGTTGCTTCAGCGCTTACGGTGATACTCAAGCACCCTGAGAAGGGCAATGTGAACGGGGATTCTTGCACCGACTTGTTGAATGGGCACTATACATGCACTTATACACCGCATTACGTTGGTCTCACACGATTACACGTACTGTTGTCCCAGCAGGAGATACATGGAAGCGCGTTCTTCGTAGAAGTCACGGCCGGGCCAGCTCTTGGGTCTCGTTGTGTGGCAACGGGTGGTGCACTGGTTTCGGCGGTAGCTGGACAGCAAACAAGTTTTACTGTGAATATTTACGATGCCTTCGGAAACGCAAAAACTAACGCTGGTAGTGAAAGTATCACCGCCACGTTTACCGGTCCAGGGGCAGCTACATTTACCGTGGATGCTGCAGTAGCAGTGACATATATCGGTCGTGGAGTTTACCTTGTAGCGTACACGCTAAGCTTGAAAGGAAGCTACAAGATCAGCGTGATGGTGGATAATGTGGCAGTTGGCTCGAGCCCATTTACAATGTACGTGCATCCAGCATTGGCATCCCCGACAAAGTCGTCGTTGGATTTAGTCGCCCCGACAATGCCAAAGACTCAACTTGACCCACCAGTGGTATTTACGGCAGGCGTACTCATTGTGGCAAGACTCACCACTCGAGACACCTTCGGAAATGATCTCGAAACGGGAGGCAATTTATTCCTTCTCGACGACGCAGTGCAGGAATTTCTTGAGGTGCCAATTGCTGATCAGGGGGCGGGGACCTATCTGATCACATTACGGCCAAAGCGTAGTGTGCTCTTTCCATTTACACCAAAGTTGATGATGCCTGGAGGTTTAAATGGCTCGTATTACTCTTCAGATGCAGTTCCGGTTGGGATTGAGTCATTTTCAGATCACTCACTGCTGGTGTTAAAGCGGCGTGACGCAACTATTAACTTCGATTTTGGAGAGCGACCACCATCACACACGCACTCCGCGGAAACGTTTAGTGTGCGCTGGGATGGCTTCTTGTTGCCTCGCTTCAGTGAAGTCTACACGTTTGAAGTCACTGTCTTAGGCTTTGCCAGTCTTCGGATCGGCAGTGCTTCAGTTACAGTCCACGAAGGTGAAGCAAGATCATCTATCGCCGTTCTCCTCACAGCGCAAACGTTCGTGGATCTGGAACTCAACTTCTCTAAGTCCCGAGAGATACCCAGCGCTTCTGTTACTCTTGCTTGGCGTAGCCTCTCGCAAACTCGTGAAATAATTCCATCATCGCAGCTTTTCACGTCTTGGAAAATTGTAAACAACGTCCCGCCACTCGACGTCAAGCCTGCCACTGCAGACCCCACGATGTTCACTGCAGAATTTGGTATCTCTTTAACACCTGGATCGACAGCAGTACGCGCTGTGGTTGACAAGCCGCTTATCTTCTCTGTGGTGGCACGTGACAGCTTCACCAATAAGCTTGGTGGCGACGATTTGTGCTCCTTATACGTACTGCTTCCCCAGGTTCCGAGTGGGAGCCAGCCCGACGTATCCATCACTGACATGCTTGACGGATCGTACAAGGTCAACCTGGTTCCTTATCTCATTGGCAGTTTCTCCTTATATGTCGCTGCGCTGCCCGACGCCATGAGGGCTGGTGCTCCGGCTGGAGGTGCCGCATTGGTGGCTTTCTTAACTCAGTATAACATCAAGGGCAGCCCATTCCAACTCCAAGTTGATCCTGGACTGCCAAGCGCAGTCGCTTCTACACTGGTAGGAGGAGGCTTCGTGTCCACAACAGCAGGGATTCCCACATCCTTCGTGCTGGAACTTCGTGATAGCAGTGCTAACCGTCTCTCGGCATCTATGGTGACGGATTATCTTGCACAAGGACAAGTCCGAGTCAAACTCAGAAGCATCAGTGCAGGCACTGAGGTGTTGGCGAAGGTGTTTCAATTGTCTGGAGGTGATCTGAACGTCTTGTCGGCTCGAGACGTACGTGTTGAATATACAGTCACCCTTGCTGGTCTGCATGCCGTGCTGCTGAGTGTGAACGGAGGCAACTCGTTCAGTCAGAAGACAACAACGTTGCGAATTTATCCCAACGTGGCCACAGCTGTGACGTCCTTCGTCTCACCTAACGGCGCAGGAGTGGCCCCTACCAGTGTCGGTTTAGGTCCACAGATCGTCTCGACACAAATCTACACTTACCACGTCACAGTTCGTGATGCGTTTGGTAATGTTCGCGACAGCGGTGGCGATCTCATTGTTGCCCGGATTCATGGCCCTGACAGTTCCGGAGGTAAAGTGACCGATCTAGGCAATGGCGACTACGTCGTGCTTTACCGCGTTATGCTTCCTGGCGCATACGAAATCGAGACGCGAGTTGCTGAACCACAGCACGGGCTGACAGGATACTACTACGTTGATACAGGATCTTTCCAGCGAAACGCAGGAGGTGCCGTGCGTACTGTTGACGACGCCATCGACTTCGACTGGAGCAAGAATGCCACCATGCGAGGGTATCCGCGCGTTGTTTGGAGAGGATTCCTTCGCCCACTTTTTGGAGAAGAGTACACACTATGGGTGAATATCCAAAGCGATGTCGGGAACACTGCTGGTGTCTACATCGACGGTCAGGCCGTTATTGATGGTCAGAATACTGCTGCAACTTCCGGACGCGTGGTGCTTTACGGCGGTCGACTTCACGCCATCGTTGTCGAGTACCAAAGCGTCTCACTGCAGCAGTATCCTGGATATCTGTCCTTGTATTGGAAAAGTGCTCGGCAATCCTCCCAGCTCATTCCAACACAGGCTCTCATAGCTGAAGCTTCCGAAATCCTCCCCCGAACCCAAATTGTAGCAGTTTAGTTCACAGACAAACCGTATCCTCACTTCCATGCTCTTCCCTAGCATTGTCCAAATGATACTTTAAATGATCGATCTCATCCGCCAAAGCGAAGTTGACCAGACTCCTTCTTTCCACCCAACCCCCCCCCCCCCCACCAAGTCTTCGGGGTTTCCACCCTTTCATGTGTTGAAGAATGACGGCCTGATCCAGGATCCAGACCAGAGATGAGAGGGCACCGAGCAGCTGCGATCGCCCACGGTACGAAGCAGTTAGTTAGAAGAAGTAAGACAATCAACTCACTCTCTCTTTTGCATAGTTACCTGTAAGCGTCTGAAGTACAGTGTGACCGAGAAGGCCACTCTCCAACAGGTTTTGAGCCCAAGATGCAAAAGGCCACTAGCGAGACCACTGGAGATGGCGCTCCAGCGCCCACACCAGCGGCTCCCGTTGCCGGTCGCGAAAGGATCGGCATGGCCGACGATGCTGAAGAGCAGAGCACTGCTCAACCGCCGCGTGCGGCCCACACAACCGAGGACCTGATTGCGATGGTCCAAGGTATGTCCAAGCAGCTTGAGGATATGAAGGAGACGTATGAGAAGTTGACGGAGTCGCAGAACAAGGCTCAAGCGCAGATGGAAGCAGACGCCAGACTTGGGCGTGCCCAGCGCCTCGGGACACCGCAAAGGAACTCCGGCCTTTTTGAGTCTGACCTGGGACGCGGTTCCAGGATGCATATTGACGCGCTTGGCGGATCACCGCGGACCCCATCTCCAACAGCGCCGCGCAGAGCAGTAGCGCCTCCACAATACTTCGGTCACCAGCAGCCAGGGTACGGCATGCCGGCGTCCAGGCTCCAGCGCCTCTATGCCGAGGAGCAGCAGGAACGAGACCGTGTTGTCGCAGAGCGAGTAGCACAGGCGTTGGCAGTACAGAACGTCCAGGCACGCGCAGCTCCAGCGCCTCCGCAGCCACCTCCGGCACAGGCTGGTCCCGCGGGAATTCAGCAGCAGCAAGGAGGAGTCCGTTATCCGGATGCGAGGCAGAAGAAGTTGGCAATTCGTCCTTTTGACGGCAAGGAACTTTACGTTGGTCTAGGCTCCGGCTTTCTCGAGTGGGGTAAGCGTTTCGAAAGGCAAGTGAATATTGCCCAGTCAGCGTGTGGATTTCTTTGGCCTGAGGACGTCAAGGTGGATCTGTTGGGGCACTATTTGTCGGGCACCGCTGAAAGATATTTTAACAAGCAAATCGAATCCTGGTGGGGACAGTATCCGTCCCTTGGGTACGTGATGGAGAGGATGCTTGAGACTTTCAAGACGAACATTACTCCGGCGCAGGCTGTAAAGCTCTTCACGGCGCCGAAAGATCCGAAGCGCACATGGGCCGAACACTACATGTACTTGGTCGCAGTGTCGGAGGCCAGTGGAGGCAGCGCAGAATATCTCGTCCTCAATAACATTGTCCAGTACGCGTCTGCGGACTTACGGATGGTGCTGATGGCCAAGGTGGACAGCAGCAGGACAGACTACCTGACGCATGCGGAAGAACTCGCCCACTTCGCTCAAGCCTGGGAGCTCGAGAGCGGCAAAGGCAAGAACCTCGGCAGAGAGGTGGTGAGCGCAGTTGGTGAAAAGAGAAAAGAGACCAGAAAATGCTACGAGTGTGGAAAGGTCGGGCACATTCGACCCATGTGCCCAGAGCGAGCTCAGTCAGGGGGCAGGAAGCCAGACGTGACGCTGGCAGTAAGCGAGAGCGACTCGGAAGAGTCAGAGGAGTTCTGGATACTGGACTCGGGATCCAGCAGGCACTTGGTCAGCGACGCGTCGTGGCTGGAGGATGCGGAGGATTGTATGGATCAGTGCGTCCAGCCAAACGGAGATCCGCTCCATATTACCAAGAGGGGAGCGTGACGCTGCGGGTCACTGCGTGCGGCGCAGAGCAAACTGTGAAGCTGACAGACGTGTACTATGCTAGAGGTGTCGTACACAACTTAATCTCCTATGGACAGTTGGATCAAAAGGGATTTGTGCTGGCTCGCCGCAGTGGACGTCGGGTGGTCGCGGCGAGAGTCGGCGGGCAGGTCGCGTTCGATGTTGAGATGCGCAGGAACGTGCTCGTGGTACGGGGTGCGCTAGAGAAGAAGTCTCAGCCACCCGGAGAAGTGATCATGGCGGCTCTGGAGGAGGAGGCGCACGCCTCGGACGAAGACTTGTCGGGCAGCGTGCAGAGTGGTACACTGGTGGAATTTCACCGGCGGCTCGGACACTTAAATTACGACGCAGTAGAACGGCTAGCCAGGGATCCGAGCTCAGGGATCAGACTGACGGATCGCAAGCGTGTGAATTGCCTCACCTGTGCGCAGGGAAAGCAGTCCAAGAATCGGCAGTCAGGCAGAGACACGGGTGAGCACTCGCCCATTGACCGTATTGGAGGAGTCATCTGTTCAGACCTCAAAGGGCCGATGACGCCGAAGGATCGGCAAAATAACAGGTACATGGTGAATTTCGTAGATCACAAGTCGAACTATTGTCGTGTTTTCCTTGCTCGTACCAAGGACGCGGCCGCAAAGCAGTTCGAGCACTTTCTGGCATTCTTCGAGAAAAGATTTGACTGCAGAATTCACGTGTTACGGACCGATTCCGGAGGAGAGTACCAGAATGTCGACTTATTCTGTAAGAAGACCGGTGTTGCTAGGCAGAGAAGCGAGGCAAACAACCAAGCAAGTAATGGGAAGGCGGAGCGCATGCATCGCACCATCATGAACATGGCGAGGTGCATGATCTTCGCGTGCGGGTTGCCTCTGAATTTCTGGGGAGATGCTGTGCAGTATGCAGCTTATATCCTTAACCGATCTCCGAGCAATTCTAACCCAGGAAGAGCTTCACCGCTTAAAGTGTTGACGAAACAGACTCCGTCACTTGGAGAGATAGTGGTGTTCGGGTCCCCGTGTACGGTGTACAGAGACCCACGAAACAAGAACTTTTCGCAACGCGCGCAGCAGGGAATGATAGTGGGCATAGGCGAGGAAACTAAGGGCTACAGAGTATACTTGCCGAAGGATCGCGTGGTTGTGACCACCCAACATGTCAAGAATATTGAAACTCTCAGCAAGGACCAGAACGTTAAGGTCCAGCGTCTCTATCTACATGACGGTGATGAGACAGATCAGGAAGAGCCTGACGGCGTTGCTGCGGCGGCCGGAAACGAAGGCGAAGCTCGGTCGGGAGCGAAGAAGGCGAAGAAGGCCAGAAAGAAGGTGTGGCAGCGCGAGCGTCATGAGACGCGGTCGGTGACGCGCGAGTCCAGTAAGAAGCGGGACGAGCCTGCTGAGCAGGAGGAGGTGGCCGTAGACGTGGTGAACAGTGTTCTGGACGCCGATCCGAGAAACTTTGGTGAGGCGATGCGCAGTAAACGCAAGGAAGAATGGCTCAAGGCAATCTCCGAGGAGTTGCGGGCTCTCGAGGCGAATGGCGTTTGGAAGGTCGTAAGGAAGCCCAAGGGAGAGAAGGTCCTACATACTAAATGGGTATTTAAGACGAAACTGGACGCCGAAGGGGCAATTGAGCGTTTCAAGGCACGGCTGGTAGCGTGCGGTAATGAGCAGGAGTTTGGGGTAAACTATGGGCTGACGTTCGCTGCAGTGATTGAGATGAGCAGCGTCAAGGTCATTCTGATGCTGGCAAGGAAGTGGCGTGTCCCAGCGAAACATGGGGACGTGCCGAACGCCTACGTGAAGGCGGAAAAGGAAGCGAACATGGATATCTTTGTGGACTTGCCGCAAGGAATGACGGTTCCAATCGAGGTGCTAAAGCTGCTGGGCGTCGAGAATGACGACGAGTTGGTACTGGAACTACAGAAGGCGCTGTATGGACTAAAGCAAGCAGGACGACTGTGGAGTAAGCTCCTGCATCGGAAGCTCGTCGAGATAGGCTTCGCGCAAAGCCTTACGGATATGTGCGTGTACAGCAGGCTGAGAAACGGTGTGCTTGTGGTTGTA
This sequence comes from Phytophthora capsici, assembly GCA_030324255.1. Classification (NCBI taxonomy): domain Eukaryota; phylum Oomycota; class Peronosporomycetes; order Peronosporales; family Peronosporaceae; genus Phytophthora; species Phytophthora capsici. The sequence continues at coordinate 3,599,937 of CM059357.1, read as the reverse complement.
GGGGTTTACGTTGATGACCTCTTGGTTACCGGAACGGAACAGAAAGCGGTGGATGCCTTCTTTGGCGAGTTATCTGGACTGGCAGTTAAGAATCTGGGGGCAGCTAGTAAATTCTTGGGTATGCGAGTCGCGTACAGTGACGACGACGGGTATGACCTGGATCAGGAGGTCGTGATCACCGAGATGCTGCAGGACTATGGGATGGAAATGGCAAACTACGTGCGAACTCCGATAGGGAGCGAGTGGAATGAAGTGCATGCAAGCGAGGTCTTGCCGATTTCCGGAGGAAACGGTTCGGTGACTGTAAAAGATTCCAGTCACTGGTAGGAAGTTTGATGTGGGTGGCACGCTGCACGCGGCCCGACATCATGTTTGCCGTTCACAAGGTGACGAGGCGAACGCATAGTCCGACGTTGGAGGATTGGAAACTCGCCAAGCGGATCTTGAGATACTTGGGCGGAACCAAGGGTCTCAAGCTGCGGATGAAAGGAGATAGGAAGCCTGAAGAAGATCTGGAGGTGGTTGCCTATAGCGACGCGGACTTTGCAGCTGACAAGAACGACAGGAAGTCTGTTACTGGAGGATTAGTGACAGCAGACGGCATGCCAGTGAGCTGGATATGCAGAAAGCAAGGCGGCGTATCGCTCTCCACAATGGAGGCGGAATTCACGGCCGCATCAGTCATGGCGACGGAGTTGCTAGGAATTGGGCAACTTCTGGAGGAGCTAGGAGTAGCCTACGCGAAGCCGATGCCACTCAGAGTGGACAATCAGGCTGCTCTAAAGCAGCTCGACGGGGAAAGCGCCTCGGCGAAGGCAAAGCACATTGATGTGCGCATCAAGTTCGTGGGGTCCTACACGCAGAAGGGTTTGTTAAAGCCTGAGTACAGGGACAGTGAGCATATGCCGGCGGACCTACTGACGAAGGCGCTGGAGGCGCCGAGACTGATGAAGCTTCGCGAAGAGTTGGGGCTGCACTATGGCTTGGACACTAAGGCGTGAAGAAGGCGGATCTTTTGGTAAGGTTGATCGTGAGGACGCTCGGCACTGCCGGTGAGGAGGAGTGTTGAAGAATGACGGCCTGATCCAGGATCCAGACCAGAGATGAGAGGGCACCGAGCAGCTGCGATCGCCCACGGTACGAAGCAGTTAGTTAGAAGAAGTAAGACAATCAACTCACTCTCTCTTTTGCATAGTTACCTGTAAGCGTCTGAAGTACAGTGTGACCGAGAAGGCCACTCTCCAACATCATGACTCTGCTCCGCTCATAATCCACCAGAATTGTAGCCCATCAGTTACACTTCGATGAGTGTGTCTATAGGCTCGTTCAAAACTCCGCTCCTGCTCGAACTCGATGAACGCGTGGACCTTCGTTTGTCTGTCTTCTTGTCCCGCACTAGTCGAAGCCTTCGAATTGCTCCGTAGTCACTGAAAATTCGACGTAGCGTCTCCTCCGTTGTGCCGAACGATAGCCGACCGACGAAGAGCGTGCAATATGGGTCGCCCTGGATCTGAGGGCAGCCATAATTATGGAATTTTGCGCCAGATCCTGTTCGCAAAATATCGCGTATAATTGGTCAAATCGTAATGAGGGTGGCCGGTGTCGCCGCTGCGGCTTCAGCGTTGCGTGTGGCGCTTCTCACAGACGTGGAGGGCAACTGGCAGTATGTGCGCAATGTGGTGCGTCAGTCTTCGTGCCTGAAGCTGGTGGGTAGTGGACATGAAGAGACACTGGAGCTGCGAGACGACTGCATGCTGGTTTTCGGAGGTGACGCCGGTGATAAAGGAGACCAAACGCTTCAGTAAGAATTGAGATGATACTTGGAGTATTATTATTTAAACATTATGCTGACAGAATGCTTGTTGCAGGTGCTACGAGCAGCTCGTAAGCCTTAAAAAGCGTTATCCAGACCGCGTCGTGCTGCTTGTTGGCAATCGAGACGTGAACAAGATGCGATTCACATCAGAACTACACAACTCAGAGATGGATCTGGGTTCCATGGCCAAAGGTTAGTACTCTACAGCTAGTGAATCTCTGTAGACACTTTACCGGACTTCTTTGTCACTGTGTAGACATTCTGGAGGGGCCTGTGTGGGTGCCTAGGGACAAACGTGTGACGCTGAAGAAGTTCTTAGCAGATCTGCAAAGTAAAGATGGAGACGCGGGGGACAATGCAGTTACAAGTGTGAACACCAAGGCAAACCGCTTGAAATGGATGCTTGAGCACACGATGGGGGCGCAGGGTGACTTTGAGAGACGCCGTGCCGAGTTGAAATTACACAAAACCGTTAGTGACCAGGCGGACGTGACAGATGAGGAGGTTGTCGAGTCATACATGGACAGTGTGAAGGAGGGAGGGGTGTTGTACGAGTATTTGCTGCATGGAAGCCTAGCATTCGTAGCACACCAGACACTATGGGTGCATGGAGGTATCATTAACGGCGACCAGGAGGCCAGCTTTTCAGCTCTTGGCAGGGTACCTGACGAGCCTTCGAAACGGTTCGACTCGGTATTGGAGTGGGTGGACGAGCTGAACGCGTGGTACCGACGTCAAGTGCAGGAATGGATTGAACACCCAACGTGGAATGAAGATCGCTCATCACGTGGTGGGGGTGAATTACTCAAGTATGTGTTACCCGATTACATTGGCAGTGTTGTCATGGGACGACACCTTTTGCCATCAGGTATGCCAACTTCTGTTCCACTGGAAATCTCGTCGCTGTTGTCAGAAAGCGGCATTCGCCGTGTGGTTATTGGTCATACGCCCCACGGCAACTGCCCGACGGTTGTTAAACAGCCTCAGCAGGATACATGTACTGCAGATCGCACAGAAAGTATTGTGTCGTTTGAAGAAGTAATCATGTGCGACACGAGCTACAGCGATGCGCGAGCTCCTGACAACCGAGGTAGAGCCGCTTCGGAACTTGTGGTACAACCTTCCGGGCGTGTGCTTGTAAATGGTATCTTGGAGGACGGAAGATGCATTCAATACGACCCGGATGAAGATCCTTGGGTGGGTCGTTGGCTTCAAGATGGAACCATGGTGAAAGCTCGACTTGAAGAAGGCTTATATCTGGTTTTCCAGGTGGAGAATGGGTATTCGTACACTTACGAATACCGTACAGTTGCCGAACTACTTGAAATTGGTCTGGAGATCTGAAATGCAGTAAAAAGGTTTTGAAAGATGCATCAGTCATATTCAAGCGTGGCCATTGCGAGGAAATGCCTGTGGTTGTTTCTGAAGAGCGTCATTTCTCAAGGCCTAAACTACTCAAAATTGGCTTGAAATATGGGCAAGATATCAAGTATCACTAGTTTAATGCCGCAAAAATAGCCCACGCCAGCAAATAAATTGTGATGATAGCGTGTGCAGCTTGCATTCGTCTTTGGCTGCCTCTATCAAACAAAGAGCATGACACTGGACACGCTGACTCGTGCACAGGCAGAAGTGAGCCATGTTCGGCTTAAGAATTCGCTTGTCCAGACGTCGGAGACTTTCCGTGAACATTTCCGTAGTGAGCAGGGGCTTTTTCGAGCCATTCCTGTGTCGAATGCAGCTGTTGTAGGATCTCGCCCTGTAACTCGATTTGGATCTTTGAACAAGAACCCTCCCAAGCCACTAGGGGCAGCAATGATAACTCTTGGACAGGACGAAGATATTGTGCGTCTTGAGAGACTGAATCAATGCTGTAAGCGTGTGCGAATTTGGCGGCGGCAGGTTACCAATCCGCTTTTACAATACAAGCAGCAACAACACACTGGAGGGAAAGGCATTGGAGGTGTTTCGAGTAACATGGCCACATCCAAGAAACCCGAGCGACGTATCCATCATTCCCTCTTAATGGCGCTGATCGTAGATATGTACGAACAGCGAATATTTAGTGAGATTGAAGATGCTGACAATTCGGTGGATGGCATAACAACGGGGTATTCGTCAGGCGGCACAAGTTTCCAGGAGAGCTTCCCTGAGTTTGTCGTGCGCTTTCTGTCGCAGAGATCGTCGAATCGGCGTTTTGCAGTGGATCAATTGCACAGCATCGTATCCACCGTTTTGCACTCTGCTTCAAATCATGCACGCGTGCGGATCTTTGCTTCTCTCTGCGGCATCGACGACAAGTTTAACCCACCGGAGAAAATTAAAATGTTCCTTCATATCCTGGAGAACTTGTACCGGAGCAAGGTGGCCGCTAGCGTCGGTGCTTCAGGTGCTAGCACCCCTCGTATCGAGGACATTGTTGCAACCGTTCCATTAGCAGATGTGGTTTTCCACAACGTTGGTATTGCACAGAACGTGGTCCAGGAGGTTATCGGCGATCTCTTTCGAGATAATTTCTACTGGAATTTCCGCTTCTGGTTAGTACCATGCACCGAGCTGCATGTGGATTGCTCGTGGCCGCTTGGCGTGTGTGAAGAGCTCCAGGAGCGTGCGCTCACATTAGCTACGCCATCACGAAACACCCTGCTGAATTCGAACCGAAAGATCGATGGGGATGCCTTTCTTGAGCTTCTTCTTGATGCCTGGACATCTCGTGCCAAGCAGCTCAGTGCGCTGCTGGAAACTGCAACCGATCACGAGGAGAGTGCGGGCAGTGAGCTACTTCGTACATGCCAGGTGGTGCAAGAATCACGTATGCACCACCGCCCAATGTCCGATGAAGAGCGCCAGTTGTTTGACCAGCTAATTGACGAGTACTGGAACTCCCCGGTGTCTTGGACTAGCACTGAGGTGCAGGGTCGAATTGATGCATTGACCACTCGGAGACCATTGGCACAACTTCAGCAGCTCTATGTAGCCTACGTAGCGGAGCTCCCACTTTCTCGACGGCTATGGGAGTGGAGCAATTGGCGCTGGGAAACGGAGTGGGAATGGGGTGCACTGATGATAACAAAGTCGGATCACTAATTCTGAAGGTATTTGAAATTTTACTGAAGTAACTGCGTCTTTTGGATATAAAAATTGGGAGGTTTATTAAGCCTGTCACATCCAGCTAAACTTGCACAAGTCACAGCCACAGCATTTCGGTCAGAATCTGTTTGTCCTTCGGAACTTGAAGCGTTGTGTCGCGCCGCGCACATACGATGGATATCCCTGGATGGGATTGCAAACAGCCATCCAAAATGGCAGTTCGTATCGAACTTGTGGACGACAACAAATCGTCAACAAATCTGCGAGCTCCACCACATGGGAGCCAGATAACTCTCAAGTTCTGAGCCCGGCATAAGCGCCTTCGCAGCAGGGAACAGAACTGCTGTACACTTCTTCTTTTGCTTCGAGCACCCCAGACCACACGACACTCGTGTACTTCTGAAAATGCTCGGTGGAAAAGCTTACTTGTGGGCCTGCGCCCTGGTTGCATTCGCGTCTTCCAGCTTCGTCGTGGATGCCCAGTCCACATACGACGCCATTGTCGTAGGAAGCGGCCCCGGGGGACTCGTTGCTGCTGAGTACCTCTCTCGTGACCCGAGTGTTTCGGTGCTGATCATCGAGGCTGGCCCCAAGTCCCTCGCAGCTTCTGGCGGGACCACGATGATTCCGGACTACGCGAAAGGCAAAGGCCTCACAGCTTTCGACATCCCTGGCGAGTACGAAAGCATTTCCTGGAACTCCAACTTCGCGCAGTTCCGTGTGGACTGGATCTCCAGTCCTCCCACGTGGCTGGGTAAACTCGTCGGCGGATGTTCGTCAGTTAATGCTGCGCTGTACTTCCGCCCGCCGAACAACTACGTCACAAGCATGCAATGGCCATTCTCAGCCGACTCAATGATCGCTAAGATGGACGAGAACGAGAAGACCCACGGTGCTACAGACAAACCCTCGCCAGACGGCGTATGGTACAATCAGGAGGGCTACAATATCGTTGCCAAGGCGTTCCGGGCTCAAGGTTACTCGGAAAAGACGCTCAACGACGCTGCGGCACGCAACAACAAGAGCAAAACGTTTGGCCACGCGCCATACACGTTCAAGAACGGCCGACGTGATACACCTGCGAACGCTTTTTGGAACAAGATGAAGACCCGCCCGAACGTCAAACTTCTTACGGACACCAAGGTAGACTACATTTTGCACTCGGCAGGTAAGGCGACTGGCGTCATGTACGGCAACACCAAGGCTCAACTCTCGTCACGTGGTACCGTCATCATGGCTGCTGGAGCTCTAAGCACCCCTAAGGTGCTCATCCAAAGTGGCATTGGTCCTGCTGACCAGCTCAACATGCTGAAGGGCAACAACAACTTCCCTGGTGTCTCACAGGGAGACTTGATCACCAACCCTTACGTTGGGCGTAACTTGTTTGACACGACTCTTGTCATTGCTTCGTTCTCGCACCCAGACATGAAGAGCTTCCGATACAGAGATTACCCGTTATGGGCGCTCGACCAGTACATGAACAAGAACAACACAGGTCCCTGGAGCAACCCCGGACCGGTTCTCATCGGTTACGAGAACTTCCAAGTGCAGGGACGTCAGTACGAGTTCCAAACCACAGTCCTCCCTCACGGTTTCGGTGAGTTCGCCTCACGCAACGATGCGTTTTCGACGCCATTGTACATCAACAATCCGGAGTCTCGTGCTGCTTCTGGCTTCGACAGCAATGGACAGTGGAAAGCGTTCAAGGAAGGCAGTGCGTACTTCGGTACGACCCGTGATCTGGTCGCGATGCAGCAGTACACCCAGCACGTCGTGAGTGCCATGACAGCTCAGGGAGCTACGTTCCTTTCGGGCGCTTCAGACGCCAATGGTGTGGCCAACTGGGTCTCTTCAAACCGGGGACTCTTAACGCAGCACTTTGGTGGTAGTTGCTATGCTTCTAGCGACGCATCCGCTGGATCCAAGCGCTGTGCTGACAACAAGCTGCGTGTTTTGGGCACCAGCAACATTTTCGTTGCAGATGCAAGCGCGATGCGTGATGGCACGGTGAACCCGTACGGTTTCATCATGTACACCGGACGTGAGGCTGCCGGACAGGCTGCCAGCTATATTTCCGCTGGTGGTGCAGGTGCCGCGTGGGCGATTCAGAAACCAGCTCAGGGTGCCACTTGCAGCAACATTGAAGAGAATGTCGACTACGCTGGTAATGACGTGGGTAACGTCCGTAATAGCAACGCAGAGGGCTGCTGCGCCGTTTGTCAGACCACAGCCGGATGCAAAGCTTACACGTGGACGAACTACAACGGCGGTACCTGCTGGCTCAAGAGCGCCAAAGGCACTTCTTCGACCAATTCGGGGGCCCGATCGGCTCAGCTCAACTAAGCTGCTCTAGACTTGGTTAGGATTGACAGCGCAATAGAAATATACTGCTTTGCTTACCATTAATTTATATTCAAGTACATGTGCACGTGAGCACATGTCCAACAACTGTACTTTGTTAGCTGCTCTTCAACACAATGTTCTGCTCATTTTTGAAATAAATCAAAGATACCGTTTTCGTTTGCAAGCCAGACCATGGGGATGGATGGGGGCAGACAGTGGTCCACACTGAAATCAACATTGGATACTGTAATCAACTCACAGAGACCCGACTCATTTTGACGATCTATTTTTTTAACGTCAACAAGCACGGGCACTTGTGCCATTGCAGGAATGTGCTGAGCTGCACAACTATAATTGCATTTGCATTGCATCAAGCTCCTATGGTCGGACGACTGACAACCTATGAAGATTGTGTTGTTTGAAGTAGCGCAACAACCTGTAGTGCAGTCGGCCTCTGCATAACACGACCAACGAAAGGCTCGCGTAATGACAATAAACGTTCTGTATAGCACTGTCATCGACACACAAGAACAATGGAAGCCGGCTTTTCAAACTGCAGAAAGAGAAACTTCAGAGAGCCATGACGAACCTACGACTCGACGATCCAACGGTTCGCACCGTGCGGCTCTATCAAGATCTCAAATCCAAACGAAGCAACAACTCTTCAATCTCTTGTTGCGTTCGCTCACGACTATTTAATAGCGCTGGTGATCTCGGTGATCTCCAAGCAAAAGATTGCACAGAAGTGTTCAGACGTGGTACCCTACCCTAACGTGACAAAGTGCAACGAGCCAGTCCAAGCAGTCAATTGAAGCAAAAAGCACTGATCGTCGAGGGAAGTGCAGCTCGTTGGCCTTCGGCAGTCTAGCTGAAGCGGTCCGTCACATGAAGCTGTTGACCCACAGAGCTCGCACTTTTAGCGTGCAACGCTTGCCTCACTAATTAGTAACGTCTTCATCACAGTCGTTTCTTGTCCCGCACCTGTTGATTAGATCCTCCTCATTTCTACACGGTCAACATGAAAGCGACTGGAACCTACAGCCATCACTGCCCGTACAAAGAGAGAGAGAGAGAACCCACACACACAGCGCGACCACCGCAAAAAGATGTACACCAGCGAAGCCAATGTGACGACTGTTGCATCTGATTCTGAAGTCGCTGCAGGGTGGCGGTATGATATCGTCCACCAACTCCGTGTCAAACAGCGAGATCGTTGTGCAATCGTCGAAGATATCATCGGCTTCCCACTTCGCTCGTTGACCTCGTTGATGGACACTGGTGGATGGAACAGCGATAAACACGGTCCATCCGGTGGAGATCGCTGCAGCACCGCGGTCACGTGGATGCCTGTCACACCCCATACATGTATATGTAGCGGATTGCCACCACAGTACATGTACCACCACACAAAAAGATACATGTTATCCATAGATATACACAGCCATTCATATACTGTACACGCCCATTCAGGTTGCATGTTGCCGTCACAAATAGCCGATTTTAGTCTGGCAATGAGCATGCTGTAAATTCCTATTTATAGTGTGCATAGTTGTAATTAGTCTGCACCAAATCGTATCTCACTTCAAATTGATATGCTCTAAATTACAGGAAATTACTGCCCATAGCCCCTTGTCTGAAACCCCAGCGCCCTCTTGTGGCCTGCTCGCTGTCTACATCAGTGAGAAAAAGAAAAGCTCCAGCGCAGAGCGAGGAAGGCAGGCACGCTCGGCCCCCGTACGCGCTAAAGCCTCCCCTCCTGCAAGCCTCCGCGTGTTTATCTGCTCCGCGGCTCTTTCCTCTCTCGTCCCGTGGCGTTTTCTCCCTCAGAACGTCCCTACAGCCAGCGCTGTGCTCTTCCGCACGCGTCAAGTGACGGAGTGGAAATTGCGCTTCGTCCGCGGTAATTAGAAGAGCTTGCAGTATTATAAGAGCTCATCTACTGACCTTGTCTCAAAGGTGAGCTACTACTCTATGTTATAAGCGCTTCTTTACCTTCGTTTGCGGAAGAATGCGCTTTTAAAGCACTATTTACATTAACAGTTATTATTTGACATTTTGCAGGCAATCATGGACTCCTCTCACGCATTTGTGGGGGACTTTGGTGTAAATATGAACGGCGGAGACAACCGCTTCATGAACCAGTTCAATCTAGGCGGAAATGGCCTCAATAACGGAATGGATCTGTCCGGTGGCTTAGACTTCACTAGCGGGATGAACCTCATGGCGGACTCCTCCATGATGCTTGGCGCTAACTCGTCCACATCCACAGCAGGGCTCATTGACTTTCCAGATGAGCTTAACTCGCCCAAGACTGCAAGCAGCGGACCCAGCAGCAGCATGATGATGGATACGTCGTCAGCCTCGGCGCCCATGACATCCACGGCAGATGCAATCCCGTTCCCGGCATCGCTAGCCTCCGAGTCACTCACGAGCAGCGGCACCTCTTCTTCGTCCTCTGGGGGACTGGACGTGATGAACTTTATGAACACGACCGCTACCAGTAGCGCCATGGGAAACAATGCCAATGGAATGGGCCTCGACATGAACATGGGGCTGAATATGGGCATGAATATGGGCATGGGCATGGGCATGAATAACAACATGGGTATGGATATGAATGGCATGAACTTCGGCATGAACGACGGGAACAATATGATGTTTAACAGCATGCAGCACATGAACATGATGAACTCGCAGCAAAACTACTACATGCCCCAGCAGCAGATGCAACAGCAGCACTACATGCAGATGATGCAGCAACAGCGATTGAACATGCAGCGTCAGCAGCAGCAAAAAGTGATGCTTGAGCGTCAGCGACTAGCCCAGCAGCAGCAAGCACAGAAGAACAACGCTAGCCAGCAGAGTCTTCAACAGCAACAGCAAGCTGCGCAGCAAAAGCAACAACAAATGCTCGCGGCGGGTCAAATTCCATCTCAAATGGCTGCTCAGAGGCAATTGAGTGGAGAAAACCCAGGTGTGAACGCTGCACGCCCTCAACCTCAAGCTTCGACTCCAACTACTGCGACAGCTGCGAATGCAGCTCGACCAACGTGGCAGTCTTCAGCGGACCAAGCACTGCGCAAGGAAATGTTGAATCATATTATGCGGGTGCTTCAGAACCAGCGGTCAAATGCACCAGCAAATTGGTTACAGAAGTTGCCGGAGATGGCGCATCGACTTGAGGACGAGTGCTACCGTATTGCTACCTCGCGTGAAGAGTATGCTAACACGAGTACGCTCCAGTCTCGTTTACGCAGCATCGTACGTAGTGCTCAGACCCATCAGCGTAATATTGGAGCGAACGCCATGAGACAGCCTGGTGCGCCGAACCAAGCCCCTACTGCAACTCCGCCGACGTCTACGTCTGCAGCGATGCCGATCCCGTTTCCCGGCGCTCAAGCAGTTGCTCCAACGTCGAGCGGCGTTTCATCGGAAGTGAAAAGCCTTGCCGCACACGCTATTCAAATGCCACCAGAACTTCAGGATCCTCCGTCTCAAGTGAATACTCCAGTCAAGGTAGACCCGTCCCAAACTCAAACGCCTTTGACAATGGATTCCTCTATGACGGATCGTTCGTCTTTGAGCGGCACGGGTATCTCGCCTCTTGCTGGACATAATGGATTGCAATCGACGCCAGGGTCTACTGGTACTAATGTAACTGGGAACTCGACTGGTTCTGCTGCTAATTCGCCTGCTTCAGCTTCTCGTAACAAATCGGCCCAGATCATTTGGCAGTTTAAAGCCAAGGCCCAACAAGTTACTTCGGCACTGGATAAGAACCAGACAGCGGAATACCATAACAAGCTGCGGCTCATGGTTCGCGATGACGTAAAAACTGCTGGATCAAAGGAAGTATTGCAGCGTCAGCAACAGCGATTGCTGCTGCTTCGCCACGCTATGTGGTGTAAATCTGTGGAGGGTACGTGTACGACGACTCCAAGTTGCGGTGAAATGAAGCGGCTTTGGGCTCACATGGGTGCATGCCAGCAGACAAATGCATGCTCTTACAGCCACTGTATTTCTTCCAAGTACGTGCTTTCGCACTTTCAGCAGTGCGTGAACCCGAAGTGTCTCGTGTGTCAGGTGGTTCGATATCCTGTTGAAGTGAAAGAGAAAAATGGAGCGTTAATGCTCGATGCAGACCGTGCGCTGCAGCAGATTATTGCAGCGAGTCAGCGTCGACAGCGGATGCTTGCGATGAAGAAGCAGCAGGAGATGCAGCAGTCTCAACAACCGCAACAGTCCGTACCGCTAGCCATGCCTGCGCACCTGCAGCAACCTCAGGCCAATGGCAGCGCTGCAGCAATGAACTTTCAACAGCAGCAGCAACAGCAAAACTCCGGGCAGGCCATGAACCATGGCACTCCGGTAGGTGCAAACATGACCTCCATGGGGATGACGATGCCGAACGGAGGCAACCGCCCCGCCTCAATGACACCCAACGCAGCTCCTGCTGTAGCCAATGACATGATGCGCCAGCAGTTTTCTGCGAAAGCGGAAAACAGTGTCCAGCCGACGAACCTTGTCCCTGATGATCAACGACAACTCCAGCTGATCAAGCAGAAACTAAGTGGGCGTTCGCTGGAGCAGTTAACGGCACATTGTGTAAAACTGGAGAAGTGGGTGGAGGAGATCCGTGCTCGTATGAATGCTATTATGAACGAGTGCCGACAGCTACTGCACCTGTCAAACTCGACGCAAAATCCGATCCAAAAGACCCAATATGAAGGTCAAGTCCAAGAGAAACGAGTTATTCTCAAGCAACTAGATGTGAAGTTCAAGCAGTGCAGAAGCCAGCGGAATATTGTGAAGCACGTGATTGATGAGCGCAATGCTACTACTCAAAATGGTATGAATGCCGCTCCGAGTGGGATGCAGGCAATTCCAATGCCCGCTCAGATGCAGCAGCAAACTTCTCTCCATCAGCCGCAGCCATCGCCCGCTAATGCTTCTGTGACGTCAAAGCCATCACCAGATGACCTACTGATCGAGGAAGATGATGTTCCTTCGAAAGTTGAAGGGGGTGTTGCAGTATCGGGAAAGCCTCTGGAAATGCCCATGGACCTTGATACAACTGCGACCCCTGTTTCCGTAGCCGCGCCATTGAACATGTTGACAGCACCACAACAACCTGCTGGAAATCAGGGTATGACAGCTATGAATGGGCCCCGTCCAGCGCTACCCATGAACCAAACCCAAGGGCATGGATACGGGCATCATCAGGGTCAATTACAGCAGAACGGTAAAATGGTTAACCTGTCAACAACTCCAGGGGCGCTAGATGCAACGATAAAAGAAGAACCTCAGGTGAAATCAGAAGCTTCAGGAACGACTTCCACTGTTAAGGAAGAAGTGGCCATCAACCCGCTGACGATGAACAATTCCAAGTTGAATGCAATGATGTCTGAGCACCGCCGAATGGATGCTAGCACGAGCTTGCAGCTACCTGCTGGTGCGGTAGGCACGCCAAAAGCGATTATTACGGCTAACGGAGGCAGTGCAACGTCAAGCGTTGCAGGCGCAGCAACACCAGCACCGCCAGCTTCCTCGGAAGTTCCGATGTCTGTGCTGAACGAACTGAGCAATGAGGACTTGGCTTCTCATGTGGACTCACTGGTGACATACTATAACGCGACGGTGTCTCCAACGAATCTGAAGAAGAAATTGGAAGTGATTTTGAAGGGGATGATGGATCACAAGTTTGGATGGGTGTTTAACTCGCCTGTGGATACTGTTGCGTTGAACATCCCGAACTACTTTAAGATTATCCGGAAGCCGATGGACCTGGGGACTGTAAAGAAGAAATTGGAGGCAGGTATCTACAAACACATGGAGGAATTTGCCTCTGATGTGCGTACTACGTTCCAGAACGCGATGCAGTACAACAGCGAAGACGAAGACGTCTACAGCCTTGCCAAGGACATGCTGTCGGATTTTAACAGCGAAATGCGCAAGGTTGGAGCCGAAATTGAAGTCGATGAAAAGGCTGCGCGTGCAAAAGAGAGTTCTTGTCGGCTTTGTGGCATCGAGCGCATGGTGTTTGAGCCTGCTGTCTTGTACTGCAACGGCGAATGTAACAGCCGTATTCGACGGAATTGCTACTATTATACTTCAGCAGATAACAAGTATCACTGCTGCCACCAGTGCCACGCTAGTCTTCCGGATACTATTAAGCACAATGAGGGCCGTCAGTACCAGAAGAACGAGCTTTCGCGAAAAAAGAATGACGAAGTGCATGAGGAGCCTTGGGTGCAATGCGACAAGTGCGAGCGTTGGGTTCACCAGATTTGTGCTCTTTTTAACGGGAAGATCGACAGTGAGAAGAAGCCGCAACTCGTCAAGACCGAGGGAGGCCAATCGACTGATAGCGGTGATGCATCTTCGTCGCCGTCAGCGTCGTCCAAGTCTACCACGGTCACGACTACGGTAGTCAAAAGTTCGTCAGCATCAGGATCGAAGGGGACGGTGCACTCAATTACAACATCTCCAGGCAGTGAATTCCTGTGTCCAGAATGCTTACTGGAACATCGCAAGAGTGAACCGCAAAAGTATAAGATCGGGCGCCACGCTTTTAGTGCAAAGGACCTGCAGCGCACGAAGCTGTCAGATTTTTTGGAACGTCGTATTACCAAGTCACTGCAAGCAGAACGTGAGGACGAGGCGAAATGGACGCAGCGAGATGTGAAAGATGTTGAGACTGCGGAAGGTCTCACAGTGCGTTTGGTCTCGAACATTGAAAAGCAGCTGATGGTGCGTGATCGAATGTTTCAGCGGTATAAGGACTCGCACAAGTATACTTCGGAGCATCGCTTCAAGTCCAAATGCATCTGCATGTTCCAAGAGATTGACGGCGTGTCAGTGTTACTCTTTGGTATGTACGTGCATGAGTTTGACGAGCAGGAGGCGGATTGCAATTCGCGCCGCGTGTATATTTCGTATCTGGACTCGGTGAACTACTTCAAGCCTCCTCATCTTCGAACGAAGGTGTATCACGAGTTGCTGATCGCGTATTTCGACTTTGTCAAGCAACGCGGCTTCCACACCGCGCATTTATGGGCGTGCCCTCCTTTGAAGGGTGACGATTATATCTTGTACTGCCATCCGGAGGCGCAAAAGACACCCAAATCAGACCGCTTGCGTGCTTGGTATGTGGATATGCTGGTAAAGGCTGAAAAAGAAGGAGTGGTGTGGCATATCACCAACATGTACGACGATTACTGGCGCAATGACAACACGCCTTGTGCACTACCGTACTGCGAGGGCGACTATTGGGTCGGTCTGGCTGAAGACTTAATCGAGAAGTTAGACGCCGAGAAGCCGAAGAAAATCGTTAACAAGCGTGGCTCTAAGTCGCACAAGCGCAAGAACTCGGACACGAAGAAGGCAGCGAACAAAAAATCGAAGTCCAAAAAGCCAAAGCGCCGAAAAACCGCAACTGGTGGAGAGGTGTCTGGTGATGAAGATGAAGACGACGATGCACACGATATCGCTCCATCGGCAAGCAACCGCACCCTGACGGTGAAGTCGTTGGATAATCCAGATCGGAAGCTTTCGGACCCTTTGATGCACAAGTTGGGTGAGGTGATCGAGCCAATGAAGGACGACTTCTTGGTGGTCAAGTTGGTGCCTTGCTGTCGTGTGTGCAACACGTCGGTGGTACAGGGCGATTTGTGGCTCGATCACAGTGTGAAAACGGAGGGCGGTCTGAACCCGAAGGTAGTACAGACGGCGCTTTGTGATGGATGCTACCAGAAGTTGAAGGTCGTATCGGTTGCAGGTTCATCCGCAGCCCACCACCGACTGCAGACTCGGTTGGACGCACTTACTAAGGAGACGGTCGCTTTGCCCGAGCGGTGCACAGACCCCGATGAGGTCAACGACAGCGAGTTTTTCGACACCCGCCAGGCCTTTTTGAGTCTCTGTCAGGGCAATCATTACCAGTTCGACGAGTTGCGGCGCGCGAAACACTCGTCCATGATGGCTTTGTACCACTTGGGCAATCCGAACCCCAACGCCTACGTGTACGAGTGCAACGCGTGCACACGCGACATCGTGACAGGTAACCGCTGGCATTGCCACACGTGTCCAGACTTCGATGTGTGCGACGCCTGTTATGCGAAGGAGAAGCATGAACACCCGCTGGAGATGGTGCCTACCAGTGGCGGAGGCGTCGCTGGGGCAGGTGCAGGGCCTGCTGGGCCTGGAGGCGCGGCAGGTAACGCTGCACTGTCCGCCGAGCAGCGGCGTCTTCGCGAACAGCGGGCCAAGAATGTTAAGTTGCACATGCAGTTGCTGGTTCACTCGAGCTCGTGCGCTGACGGAAACTGTGGGTCGTCGAACTGCGAGAAGATGAAGGAGCTGATGCGTCACGGGGCACAGTGCAAGCAGCGTGCGTACGGCGGCTGTACGATCTGTCGGCGCGTGTGGGCGCTTCTGCAGCTCCACGCCCGACAGTGTCGCCAATACGAGTGCAAGGTGCCGCGCTGCCACGACCTACGCGAGCACGTCCGCAAGTTGCAGCTACAGCAGCAGCTCATGGACGACCGTCGTCGTGCCGCCGTGACCCAGCAGTACCGTCAGATGCAGAGCGAGCGCCAGCAGGAACAACAGAGCCAAGCTCAAGGCGACGACCCCATGCCACAGGCATGACCGACAGCACTAGATCGAGCGGTTGAGGAACCAAAATGTCGAGTGTAGCATAGGATAGGGGAAACAAACCATACTAATTGTAGATGTGTGTCAACGTGGCTAAAGTCTCTGCAAAACAAATGAACGACGTGGATCAAGCCCGCGCATACTATTGAGGAGAGTGTTTCTAACGTGAGATACGATCGCAGCACCTTCTCTCTATGCCTTCTTGGCTCCGAGCCGTTTCTGACGGCGACGGTGGTGCGAGCACGGACGCTTGCCGTGGTTGGCCTGTAACCAAGAAACAACCATGAGTACAGCACGTTCCACAAGGAATTGTATCTATCTCGACCTTCTTTGGACGACGAGCATTGCGGTTCAGCAGCTCCATGGCAATAGGCGACTCGAACAGGTTGGTCGACGGCACACTACGCACGTTAGCGACTGCCAGGGCAGGGCGCGCTGCAAGGAGGAATGACACAAAATGCGATTCGGACATGATAAGCATCACAAACACACAGGGATAATAATAATTAAGACAGACGAAGGCTGAGACGAACCGGCAATGGAGGGCAGCAACGAGGCCGGCGCCAACGCGCTCTTGGTCACGGCGGAGAGCAAGCGCGAGCACAGCATGTCTGGCTGGGAGATGCTGGTTGGCTTTGGTAATAAAAAGCAGAGGCTACAAAACGGGTGAGTTAAAGTTGCGCGAAGGAAAGTTGCGCATATGTTGCCGTGAATAAATTACGGTAATTTTCGGAAGTTGAAGTGTTGCCGCATCATGGAGTCTGCAGTCACACGAAGGGAGCTATACCTGCGGAAAGAGGGCGCTACACGACGCCAACACACCAAGACAGAACGTTCTGATGCTAATGTTGCTACTACTGGCGAGTTTGTGCGTCTGGCGGAAGCTATTGACAGCTGTGCAGCATTTAATCCGAAGCAATGGCGACACGTGCTAGACAAGTCGGCGAGTGTGCTGCGTCACAGCCAGAGCAACGGCTCTCGATCCTCGAGCAGCTTAACACTACATGTAGGTGACAAGATGGAAATGGAGAGAGAAGGCAAAAGAATAGCACCTCAACGCCCGTTGTCAAGAGAAGAAGACACTTTCGCTCCACTGGAGCGGGATGGGATCTTCCCTCTTGTCTCGGTGACGCAGTATCTGAACCAACCAGATATGGTGAGGGATATTTTACAGCAAGCAGCAACTGAAGAACAGCACAAGCAGACACGAGAGGCGGTTAGAGGGAAGGATGAGGACGTTGTGGATCCAGAGCTGCAAGTTAGAAAGAACGATGACGATTTCCGTGACGTGGAGATGGAACAAGATGATCAAGAGCTAGTTCAGGCGAAGCCTGTTGTGCAAATGGAAACTTCACATGTGGTGCTGCCTTTGCTGACGACCATGTCGCCTCGGACGAGACGTGAACTGGCACATCTTCCGCCTCCAAGTGATGTAGAGATGCGTGAGGTTGAGAGCTTTGCGCGTTCCGTGGATCATCCAGAGTTTTCCGAATACTTTTACCGTGAGCTGAAGAGGACGAGAGGACGGAATGCTTGCCAGTCTGCACTTTCAACTGGTACACTAAATTGTCAGACACACCTTAAATATGCTTCTCCTACGATGTCACTACGAAGAAATAAGAGACCGCGCCGTGCTATCAAACCACTGAATGCACGGATGGAGCTCGAGGAAACTGTGGCCAAGGCATCTTTGATACCAGTGGAGAATAAAAGTCCTGTGCCGGCAGTAAATACGCAGATGAAGATGAAGACAGGAGATCTCTTGACCAAAACACTTTCGAAGACGTCAAACCGTTTACCTTTAAACAAGGGGAAATTACAGAACCGCTCTGGCAGCTACAGCAGATTAATTCAGGAACGACACCATGCAGAGTTGCAGCGTGGGGCGACAGAATTCCAAGTCCAGGAAACTCTTGATGAAATCAAACAATTTATCCCGCTTGAAGTGATTTACGCATGTGGACTGGGAAAGTTTGCTTCTCCGGCGCAACAGCGAGCAGCAGAATTATTATTTCGCGTAAGTGTCCGTTTAAAGAACCAACTGCTTTTCATGGGAATGCATTACTGGAGAGAGTTTACTATAGACGTACGAGAACAAGAGTGGAATCAAGCTTGCATTATTTTACAGTGTTGGTGGCGTCAGATATGTGCAAAGCGAGAGCTTTCAATGCGGAAAAGGATACGAAGAGAGTTACAACGCAGACAGGAAGCCTTTTTAACTCTTCTTGCGAGTAAGCAACAACAATCAGCCTGCAAGATAACCCGCAGCATCAGATCGTACGCCCTCCGTCGTTCTTTTGAGCGAGCAGCTCAGCGGAGAAAGGCTGCTGTTTGCATTCAAGTATTTTGGAGACAACGATGTACTCAGTGGTTAGCGGTGCAACGAGAGATACAAAGGGAGCGCCGAACCAAAGCTGCTATTTGTATTCAGAAGCATGCGAGAAGAATTGTGGCCCAGCGAAGATGCCTTGTGCTCAGTAAGATCGATCATGTAGAAAGATGTCGACGTCAAAAAGCCTCCGAGATTGCTGCACGAGCAAAGAGGATGAAGATGCATGGAGCTGCAATTTCTATACAGCGCATTTTCCGGGATTGGCAGGAGAGGCGATTGTTGATGCTTCGTCGTCGTCGAGCAGCTTTTGAACGTGACAAAAAGAAGATTCTCAAGGTACAAGCACACTACAGGGGTCAACAAGCACGCAGATGGGTAGACAAGCACAAACACGATGTTGCAAGAGCTGTTCTTGTTATCCAGTGCTCGTGGCGGTGTTGGCTTTCAAGATGCGAGCTATGGAGACGCAGACAGCAAGTCTTTGCTCGACGTGATCAAATTCGCAGAGAAATTGACGAAAGTCGTCGCAACAGAAAGGTTTTAGTGCCAATCCAGTTGCAGAAGAGGTGGGGACAGATTTCACTGCTCAAATCCAGACCAGGTGATGTCTCGAACTCTCGAGAGGTTCAGGCTGCTAGGAAATTACAAGCAATGTGGAGAGGCAAGCAAACTCGCAAACGGCTTCGGTATGAAAAAGCGAAAGAGATGGAGAGATTACGACGTAAAGTCAATCGTAAGCGAAGACTTGCAGCGGGTTGCATTCAAAAACGTGTTCGAGGGATCCGAGGTCGCGCGTTCGCTTGGCGAATGATGGAAGAAAGGAGTGCAGCGCGGATTCAAAGATTATGGCGGGGGTACAAAACTCGAATCCAACTCCTACAAATGCGGTATGCCATCAAGATGATCAATCGAATTCAAGCACGTTGGAAAGCTCGACGGAATATCGAAAACCAACGCTTTCGTGCTGTTAATGCAGCCACTATCCAGCGGGCGGCTCGGCGATTAATTGGGCGTAAAATGCTTTTGACTGCGGTTCGGCGTCGCCAATTCCTAGCAGAAGAAAATGCCGTGGGCAAGGTCCTGGAGGAAAGGACCCGAAGTCGTGTGAAAGACGAGCTCTTACTGCAAAGTTTTATCTTCAAGTCGGTAAAAACTGCAGGCGAAAAGGAAGGGAGTTCACGGGAGGAAACCCGTGTCGACTGCCCGCTTTATGATGTGGACTTGGCGAAAAAGCAGTGGAAACGGAAAGGTTACGATGGTGTTTGGCAGGAAATATTTCGAAACGCCTCTGGCAACCCGGTGGAGATGGATAATTCTCATTTCGTGCGATTCCTCAAGGCTCTACCACATTCTTTCATACACAAAACTCACTTCCCGGTACAAAACGCTGATGTAATTTTCGCGAAAATGAAGGAGCCAAAAGCAAAAACGATTTCATTTCCAAGATTCAACAAAGCAATTTTAATGCTGCTAAAAGACAAGTTTGCAGATCCTGGCCGCAAGGAAGTTATAAAGGGACCTGATTCCGTGGATATTTGCAGTGACTATGAGCGTTTTCTCCGATTTATGAATCGATTTGTTCTCCCTTCGACAATTCAGAACGGAAAATACAGGAAATTGATCGAAGCGCACTGTACCAAGCGTTTGCTTTGGTCTGTCGCGGTACTACGGCGTTTTGCGAATCGAATCGCAAGGAAGAAAAAACACGACGAATTTGTGGTGATTTTCCGCGAGCAACAGATACAAAAACATCGGAGCATGTGTGCTGCAACAATTCAGCTTGCCTATCGATGCTACAAGTTCCGCTTGCAGTTGAAATCGATGCTTGCTGCTATGTTTATCGAGTTCATCGACCACACTGGGCGTGCAGTTAAGTTCAAGCACATTGCCAGCGGAAAAACCCTCACAAAGAGACCGACTTTCTTGAAAGGTGTAACATGTGGCAAGATCGTACCGTTGCCATTTCCAGGTGAAGAATTTCTTGCGTTTTGTGAGCGTCACGAGGACAGCACCGACCCGAATTCCTTAAAGGTTCCTGCTCAAGTGTATTGTGTGGAGTGTGAAGACGCTATGTGCCGAATCTGCTTTGATCGGGACCACAAAACACGGAAGGCCTTCCAAAAGCATTTGCCGCGAGAGATTCAGAAATGCAGTCACTGTGGCTCGGAAACTGCAACGAGGGAGTGCCTTCAATGTGGAAATGGCAAAGTTCCATTTTGTGACTCCTGTTTCCCCCATGTCCACAACCAACAGCGTCCGAGATCTCCAAGGGGAAAATTCAACCACGAGTTTGACGACCCTAAGGCGGCTGATAAACGGTCTGGTGGGCAACACCACAAGTTCCAGGCGCTTGTGGTCATGTGTGTTGAGTGTTCTGAGCGAGTGGCCCAATGGTCCTGTGAAACTTGTTTAGACGTCTTTTGCAAGCGCTGTATGAGCTCCTATCATGCCAAAGGACAGCGTCAGCACCACCACTGCCACAGATTAAACTATTTTTCCGTTCTTCGACAGGTTGCAGAGCAGAATCGAGATGCAGCCGCTGAAAAGGAACGAGCGAGGCGTAAGAAACAGCGCGAAGAGGATAAACGACGACAAGAAGCAGAGCTGAAACGACAACATCTTGCCGCCACGAAGATGCAGGCGCTTATCCGGTCTTTTGTTGCTCGTCAATCCGGAAAAGCTTACATGAAGCTAGTCCGACAAACACTGGCGGCGCGGGCACAGCGGAAAAAAGATGATAAAGTGCGGGCAACCCTCTTGTACAAGATGAAAGCTGCGTTTGGCATCTCTCCAGCTTTAAAGTCGGACACGAAACAAGAGGTAGCAGCTCGTCGACAGCGGGTTGATAACATCAAGCGCACTTTGTTCCTTCAACGGTTACCAGAGGACAAGTCGGCTCCAAAACGCTGGAGTAACAAGCAGAAGGCTCGGGCTTTGGAAGCTGCCCGAACATGGTGCGACTACGACGAGCCTGTGAAAGTTCTCAGGGGGGAATGGAAAAACTGCGTTGGAAAGGTTGTTTCGACACAGAATTTGATACTGACAGGAAGTGTACTGGTGTTCATTCCTGTAGCGAATCGGTCTGCAGTTGTTCGTTGGGAAGACCTCAAACCGTACGACCAAGACGAAGACTTACGCCAAGCTTACGAATCACCCGGACAAGTTGCGATGAACGTCACACGAGATTTCCGCATTAAAATATCACGGATCTTGGAGGCTGCAGCTCGAAGAGCACAGCTGCTGTACTTGCAAACGATTGAGTTCAACAGAATCACGCAATACGCGTGGGTCGTCGAGTACGACAAGCGAGAACAGAAAATGGAGTACTGGAACGTGGTTCTCAATAGGCGTGTTACAACCCCTCCAAAGGCAATGGAACTGATCGAGAGAATGGAGATTGGAGACCGTGAGAAGTTAGAGAAGCGCGTGGAATTGGCCAGGAGCAAGCTTGTCGCGCTACTAAATCCGTTCCAGCCCAAGAACAAACCTAAACTGGCACTACGTAGAAACGCTGTTGTGTTTATCTCGAGTGGTGTCGATCCAGAGGAGAGCAACACTTCTATTTTATCTCTGAAGCGCGAGATGGAGGCGATTGACGGCGCTCGCTTTTGGCAGGACAAAGTCGTTCCGAACCGCCAATTCGGCGGCAAGAAAACTAAGAAATTCCTCTCTGCGTCTCCGTCAACTGCTTGCTGGTCGGTCGTGAAGCTGTTTAGTTGGATGGACTTGCACGAAGAAGGAGGGTTCGAGCCACACGCCAAGAAGTTGCTGAATCTGACGGAGGAATTGCAGATCTACGTCGTTCGGGAAGTGAGTGGCTGCTTGGAGAGCTCCGGAGACATCAAAGTCGCTCGGGATAAATTATTGCAGCTGATGAAGCTGAAAAGTGAGACGTTGCAGTTATTAGTGACAAAGGACCAACGAGATGCCGACGAAGAGGAAGCTCGACACGCTGCGCCGTAAAATAAAGGCAACTTCCACTTCAAGTCCCGTGTTTTGTGATTTGTACTTCTTGGAAGTCAAGTTGTTTATGTTGCCAGAAGGTTGCTCGAGTGATTTGACCTGGTAGTCAAAACACGACGCCAGCAGCGACCAGTCATTCGTCCAGCCAACCAGTGGCCTGCCGAGCCGCTTCATTCGCTTCGCCCACGCAACAAAAGGGAAGTTCGAAGCTAACGCATCAACTAGGAAACAATGGGTAAGCTGCACTTTCAGGCTCTTTCCTATGGCAATGGACGACGGCAGCTACGAGCACAGGCAGGGGACAGCGCTTTCAGACCCAATCAGTGGACGCGACAGCTTTAGGACAATTACAGGACAAAAGATGACCAGGGGCCCTTGAACACCTTCAACCACTGCCTGTTCGCTTCGTAGCGTTTTGCTGCCCAATCGTTTCCTACTGCCAATAGAAGGACATAATGCACAGGAAGAAGAGGAGATTAAGCTGACGTTTGTGGCCTTGTTCTCGTACTTCCAGTCCAGATTAAGGCGCACGAACTCCGCACCAAGAGCAAGACTGAGCTGCTCCGTCAGCTGGACGACTACCAGCAGGAGCTGGCCCAGCTCCGCGTGGCCAAGGTCATTGGCGGTGCCGCCTCCAAGCTGAGCAAGATCCGCGTGGTGCGCAAGTCGATCGCCCGTGTCCTGACGGTGTACAACCAGAACCAGAAGGCCAAGCTCCGTGCCGCCCTTGGCAGCAAGAAGCACGTGCCCCTGGACCTGCGCCGCAAGCAGACGCGCGCCATCCGCCGTCAGCTCTCCAAGCACGAGAAGTCGCTCAAGACCCTCAAGCAGCAGAAGAAGGAGTCGTACTACCCCAAGCGCCGCTTCGCTCTTAAGGCGTAAGCGTTGCTAGTTGCTGGACGTGCGTCGGACTAAATACACCCTCCTAAGCTTCCCGCCATGTTTCGACACGGCGTTGATCAACTATCGGGTTTGTCTGCCTTCGCATATCTTTAGTGTTTCTAAAGGTTTTGTTGTGGTTCTCTTATTTTTTTTTACTCCTCAGTGACGTCCCAGAATGATTCGTCCTCCGAGTTCGAGTCGGCTACAATGTCGAAGTTACTCGTAGGGTTTTGCGCTTCACCGTCGCTTTGACTGATGAGTTGAGTAGCGTCTGGGTCGTCCGCGTTGCTCTGCTGTGTTGATCGTAGTGTATTCGCAGGGTCTACTGTGGGTACTGTAGCCATCGCAAGGTCACTGAGGAAGTCGTCGTGAATAGCGAACGCGTCTGAATCCGCTTGTCTCGAAGACTCTTCATCTTCAACAGGCTCAATGCCTCCTTCCTGCAGTATGAAGCACTTATCAGAAAGATGAAGCTGAGCTTGTTAACCTTTCTACGCACCTTGACTGTGAACGGCTGAACGATATATCCAGCAACTGATGACTTCACGATGGTCATCGCTCGATACAGAGAATGTCGCTCCATTATAAACTGCAGGATGCACTCGAGCGTATCAGAGATTATGATCTGATGAAAAGGAGCGTATACTACGAACCCTTGTAGTGATACAGTGTGCCCAAGTTTCGCCTAGCTGCGGTTTTGTATACAATCCACCTTCAAAACGTCTTGTTAAACGTGCAAAGAGTTCCGGAATAACCGAGACAAATCTCACCTTCGCCTTCGACGGTGGTAGCACGATTAGTAGCGACAACGAAGGCTTGATACGTGTCAGCGAACAACCTGAAATGAATTGTGTGCTGTCAGTTCCCAAGCTAAAGACGTATAATGAATTTGCTAGACTTACTTCAAGTCTCTCGCCATTCGCAACATTTGATGCTGGCGTTCTGCGTGTGTCGATTCGTCGGCCTATGCACTTTTTGTTAGCAAAATACTCGACGCTTCTTACTTGAAGGACTCGTAATTTTACCTTCTTAAAAAGTGTCGATACGCAGTCAACGATGACAAGTTTAATCTTGAGCGAATGCATAGCATTTTCCATCTCCTTAAACCTGAAAATCGAAAGGGTTAGTATAGAACGCACAGTACAGCATTCTTCCCCAGCCTCATACTTAGTCACAAATGTTGCGAATTTCTTAACCCTGACAACACGGATACGCCGAATTACTGCGGCGGCCAGCTCGTTGATATCTGCTTTTCGACCTGCGTAAGTCAGTCGGATGCGCGCGATTGTAATCTGTAGCAACCTGCACAGTCAAGCTTTCCCAATTAACCTCTTCATTAACTTCACGAACACTTTATGCTTATACCTCTTCGCGCTGAAGTTATGTTCGGTATCGAAAAACATGACCCCGTGCTCTGGAAAATTCATTGCACACAGTACCGCAAGCGTCATGGCCACTTGACTCTTGCCGATTCCAGCAGTACCCACAAACTTCCACAACAATATCACGTTACCACATCTACTAGCTAACACACAACAGCGACAAGATTCTTCTCACCTCTGACAGTGTTCGACAGTGCAGTCCTCCATTCAAAGCGTGGTCAATGTGTGTGAGCCCTGTGCGTAGGAACGTTGGATGATTGGCGCTTTCCAGAAAGAGATCGAAAGCCTGATAAGTGTCATATCAACAACAGATTAGTATATTAGCAATAACCCATTACACTCCTTCAATTTCAGCACCGATCGGCTTGCCGGAGCCAGTCGAATTGAGAGTTTGGCCAGCAGTTCCTGTAAAAATAACATTTTTTTGAGAATATGATACACTTGGATTTGACACAATTACTTAGCTGACGCACCTCCGTCTCGCGAACTGACATGTCCACGGCATGGGCGACATCCCAGAGAGGGCGTTGCAGCAGTTGGCGGTGCGTGGTGATGCCCCTGGAGCGGAACAGCGCACGCCGACGCTCGTCCACATTTTCGCGAGTTAACACCCGTTGCAACATTTTGAATTATTGACTAGTGTCACGGATTAGACAAACTAACCACAGATAATACAAATACTGACACCGAATTTTGAAAAAGCTTGGAATTGCACAGGAGAAAAAGCAGGAGAAAATGAAGTTGAAGTGCACTTGGGCCTTCTACGCCATGGAACCATATCCACTAGCAGTAGATAGAGCACTACCGCTACTTTGAGACGAGCGACTCTTCCTAGGCTTTGCCTTGCTGGTTTGCGTTGGATCTTGGATCAATGCAGTGAATTGGTTGATTTCAGGAAGCATGTGCTGTTGCACTGTAGCTTTGTTCGACGGAGACAGTCGGCCTTGGTGGAATGAAAACGATTTGTTGATTTCCGACTTTGAATCCGGCATCTGACACCAGAAGCCATTCGTGAAGCGGAGACTTGAGCCACCGGTGATGAAGTAGTATTGGCTGCGAACCAAAACTGTCAGTTCTTCCTCGATCTGCAACAGTCTCTCCTCCAAATCGATATCGTTGGGATCCAAACCGAATGGACATTCAATCTCCAGAGCAATTTCATCAGCCATGAAGAGGAATGTGCCCCACAAGAAGACCCAAATGGGTGTGTACAGACCTGAGTTCGGGACAATCACGAACATGTAGAGCAACATGTAGGCGGCCAGCAGGAACTGCAGATACTGCATGTAGTTGAAAGGAATCGGAACGTTGGCAATGTGGAACACTGTCGTGTACAAGTTGGGTAGTTGACCGATCTTGCCTTGCAGAGTACTGGCATTTCCAGCTGTCAAGTGTCCACACTGATTTGCAACCTGTACAAGTCGTTTAAGCCAGAGCTCAGTGATAGCTGCACGGAGCTTGTGTGGGGTCCGACGTACTAAGTCGCAATAGGTTTCCACTTCGTCCGCTTCTTCCTTGTACTCCGATCCACACGCGTACAGTTCAGCATACTCAGCATCAGTCAACACTCCTAACGTCTTGAGTTTGTCCATGCCATCACGGCCACGACAGTCGTGGAACACGATGGCAATGTACAGGAACACAAGGCGGCGAAGTTCCGTGAAGAACGTGCACTTCTCCAGGATATCACGTGAAATGGGCTGCGGTTGGTCTTTGTCGAACTGTTTGCCTTCTTCCTTGGTTTCGTCACTGTTGTTTTCCTTGGCTTCCTCTTTAAGAGTCGTACTGACGTAAGCACATCCAGAGCTCACAATGTCCCTCGCTGCTTCGGCCAGTGCCCCCATTGCCACCATCCCGGATCTCCATTGGTTGAAGGCCGAGTTAAGGCGGAAAGACACCACCAGACCCAGAAAAGTGTTGAACACTGTCAACGAGTCAGTGAACGCAATGGACTTGCTGGTCGTCACCATGAACGGGTAAAAGTGGTCCACGAGAGACACGATCAAAGCAACGAACGCCATGTGCAACGCTCGAAGCGGAGCTTGGCCATTGAGTGCAGACCCATGCCAACGTAGTAGAATCCCCCACAACCTGGCAGCATCGTAGTAGATCATCGGAGATCACTGGACTTGAGACTGCGACGGCGTTTTACCAAATGAGACCAGTTAAAAAAGATATCAAGGTCAGTGGGTGCACAAGCTACGTACTCTAAGCCGTCAGAGCACTTCGTTCTGGTGCAGAACACGACGACCTGGTTGAACTACAAGCAGGCTTTACAGGTGCAAAATCTATTGTGTTTTATCTGCGGAAACGTCCGACAGGGTTCGACAGCTTCAGGTCGCCAACGCCGCGTTTCTTCCGTCGCTTCCCGTTGCCAAATGCTGAATCGCCATCGTCTGCTTCGCCATTTTCACGCTCGCGAGCACGTTGTTGCTTGCGAAGATCGGCTTGCGGAACGAACGACATTTCACGGATGTAACCTCCACCTGCAGTCTCCTCCTTCTTGAAGGCACTACGCTCCTTCTCGGTCACACGCTGCATACGCAACCGCTCTGCAAGTGGCAACTTGGCTAACTTCTTCTTATCACGTTGAGCGGCACGATCGCTCGACGAGCCAAACGCCATGAGGTCACCAACCTTCTCACCTTCTGCAATCTCATAGAACTTCGGCTTTCGTTTATCCTTCGGAGCAGCACGCTTAGGTGCACGTTCTTGAATCTCCTCTTCCTCGTCTGAAGACTCGTCGCTCGGTCTGCCTTCGATCTCGTCCTCATCCTCGACACGGGCAAAACGACCACCCACATCGTCATCTTCCTCTTCATCGTCACTACCGGCATCACTGTCCATGTCTTCCTGCTTGCGCTTTTGAGTCGTGTTGGCAGCGTTCGGGTGCAGCATGCGGTACGTGTCGCTCTCCTCGTCCACTTCGAAGTCCGACGATGTGAACATGCGCGAGAAACGATCGTCGCCAAGCGGATTCGAGAACGTCTTGTCGGTATCGACCTCGTCGTCTTCCTCCTTGCTGTTCTTTTTCCGCTTGGCTTCGTTCTGCAGCATACGCTCGGCTGTCGCGCGGTTGACCTTGGGTAAGCGGCGCTGAATTGTGATACGGTTGGCCTGCTTCGCCTCGACTTTTTCTTTGATCTTTTTCTTCCGCCACTCGTCGTATGCGAACGGCTCTGACACAGCCTTCACCTTGTTGTACAGACGAGCATCCATGAAGAATCCGTGCATGTACGCCTTGAGCAGCGGTGTTCCCACCAAATGGTCCAGTCCGAACGAAGCAATCTCTGCACGAGTGACGAAACGGTAGTCGTCGTAGACTGTGGCTTGTGCTTCTTCTTCCAGCTCTTCTGTAAGTGAATCCAAGAATGAACACCATTTAGGAGCGATACCCAGCTCTGGAATGTAGTAACTCATCACACGCTCTTGTTCGCCAGCTACCAGCATCACACCGGACTTGCCCTGTGCTCCCTCCACGATACACACATCCTTGACCTCCGCGGGTGTTTCCACGTTCGTAAACACAGCTCCATCCCGACGGTCCCAAATCTTAATCACCTTAGCATCCGATGAGATCACTTTGTGCGCGTAGTCGTGGAACTGCAGGTCTACAATGGGCAATCCATACTGGTGATTCTTCTCCAGCAGTGGACGTGACGAGCGCAGATCGTACAGCAGACACTGCCCTTCAGATGTACCAACACCAAACGTCAGTCCGTCGTCATCGAATCTCAAAGCCGTGACTTCCAGTTGCTTGTCCGAGTTCGATGCACAGTGAGCTGCAATGTCGAGCGATCCTACACGTTGTTGACTCCTCGAGTCGAACATCTCCACAACTCCATCCTCACATCCAACACCGAGAAGCTGATGGATCGGATTCAATTGCACCACATTAGCCGCTGAATGCTGAGACTGCAACTCCAGCGGTGCCACGAAACGTCCTTGATCCAGATTGATACGGTAGACGTCTGAGCCCGATGCAGCCACGTACAGCTCGCAGTTCTCTCGGTGGTACGTCATATCCCGACCAAATTTGGGGATCCTCATATTGTAATGTGTACCGTAAGGTGCGTGGAAGGCTACAGAGCGATCTGCCTGCAGGAACGCCAGCTTGCCAAAGTCTGGGGACAGCACCTCGAACTGCACCACTTCGGCATCCAAACCACGTTCGAACTTGAGACTGAGGTCACGTACATCAAAGACTTTGACAGAAGGAGGGTATACACCAGTAGCCACCACGTAATTCCCGTCTGAAGACATGCGAACGCGTTGTGAACCCGATGGGAAGTGGAAATCCTGCAGAAGTTCCACACGTCGACGATAGTCCTCGTCCTTCGCTAGAGCTTTACGACTGCCACCTTTTTCAGCCAACCATTGCGGTAGCGTCTTGCCAGACGACAAGTTGTAGATCTTGACACCATTAAGCGAGGAAGCCGCCAGCGCTGCCATCGTGAACGAAGAGCTCGAAATGGACTGATGGTGCACTGGACACCAGCCAATTGATAATTTGGTCGTGGCTAATTTCTAAAACTGAAATTTGGTTTTATCTGATTTAGTCCAATTAAAAAAACGAAACTGGACAAAATTTGAGCTGGACTATTTGGGACTATATCTGGTAGCATATCAGATATCTTACCAGATTCTTCAACTGGCTTAATCATGCGGAGGTTCTGTTGGCGAGAGCGCAGCGAGAGGCTTAACTGGCGGCTTCTGGGTGCGTTGGACGTGGCAGATGTAGTACGAAGAGGAGATCCCGCTGTATTGGAGTCGTACGCTCTGCACATCACCTTTGCTCGCCTGCCCAGCACACCAAAGGACCAAACACGCGACGCCTGGTTCCTCGTGCGAGTGTTGCAGTTGTCTATGGAGTATCTGCTGTTTATGAGGTCTCGAGACGGTGATGTGTTGGAGTCATTGAGCCAGGAACTGAGACAGGTGGAGAACGAGAGAGATGAGATGGTCGTGGCAGTGCAGAAGTGGAAGACAAAGGCTCGTAGTGGGGAAAAGCAGGTGGAGAAGCTGCATCAAGTGCTGCAGAACATTGCCAAGTTGTTGCAGATTCACGGGTAACGTTGTAGGTTTTTTTATGAGGAATTGTAGGGTTTGACTAATTGGATTATGACATTTCAGAGCTTCTCCATCGGCAGTAGCAACAATTGAGACGTTGCTGACGGAATTAATTTCTGAGAGGCGAGCAAAGCAAAAGAGACGCAAGTTGATGGAGAAAAGTGAAGATGAAGTAGAAGAAGTGAAGCCAGTAGTGCAAGAAGCTCGCGTGTGTGGGTTTTGTGGCAAATTGTTCTCCTCTGCGGAGTATTTGGAGAAGCATCTAGTGCGACGACATGGCGGGGAGAACATTGCGGTGGAATCGCCTGTGAAGTACAAGATGAAGCGAGATTTTGAAAGCGAGGCGGAAAGTAAAGAGAACAAAGCCAAGAACGAGGACACGGCTGCATCAGAAGTTGCGATGCAGAAGATGGTGCAGCAGGTGGAGAAAGCGTTGCAGGAACATGAGGAACGGCTACGTTCGCTGGCTGAAGAAGAAGCGGAGAAAATCAAGCGGTTTTACGGGCAGCTACACACAGAGACAAAACTGGCTGAGGAAATGAAAACTTTGAAAGCTGAACAACAGCGTGACATAGCACAGCGGCAACTTGATGAACTTTGCTCTGAGAAACAAAGAGCTGAGGATGAACTGACTGATATAAAGCAGCAAATCCAGTTCCTAACACTGAAGAAGAACATGATGGGAACTGCAGCTAACGAGGATGCATCACGAAGCTTGTCACACAAAAGTGATAACGAGAACGAGTTACATGCTGCAGAAATGGAGATTAAAAGCTTGCAAGAGACTCTGGAAACGCTCAATGCAGAGCTAACGTCTGCACGTGAAGAACTGGCTAAAGTCCAAGCCTTACACTTATCTGCTCTAAGAAAAAAGAAAGATCTGGCGGACCAATTGGCTGTGGCACGTGGTGATTCTTTTGTCGTTGACCGGCAGGAAAATAGCTCTCAGACTGAGCCACGTACTACACTTGAAGAGGCTGTGCAAACAGACCAGCAGAAAAGCCCCATTGAAATTGAGAGCGAGGTGCCAGCTCGTGTCGGTGTTGATGTGGGAACAGATCCTTTGGCGTTGGATTACGAGGATGTGGGTATCCAAACGACTGATCTCTTACAAGCGCCACCAGTGACAGATGCAGAGGTGCAAGTGGATATAGCGGGCGGTCAAGTTTCGACGAACTTATCAATTGCAAACCCTGAGCCGATTTCACAAAGTTCACTAACTGCAGCTGCTGATATCGACGCTGAGCACATTGTTATCCCAGAAAAGAATAGCGAAAGACTTCCAGACAATATTCAACAAATCCACAGCCAAGATCTTCTTGACATTGTTGCCCAGCGTGCTCAAAGGTAACCATTATCCGATTTTTTATCGAACACCTGGATTCTGACCATTTATTGTGCTTCGCTAGAGCGGCAAGCAACATCGTGTTGGGCGATATTCCAGTCTCGAGGAATTGCAGCTCGATCTCCAGACACAAGTACATACGCAGTCGCTTTCAGCATGATGAAGACGCTGTGAAAGAACGAGTTGCTAGTTGTCTGGCGCAACTGGAGCTGTTTTCCCAGCGGTTTGGAGTTGCTCCGAAAAGTGTCTATTTATCCGAAACCAGTTTGCAGCTTGTCCAAAAGGCTCTTCATGGTCACTTGGAAGTGCTCCCGACCGAGGTTTTGTCAAAGATGGTAGAGTGTGAAAATGCTGTGAATGGGATCATCGTGAAAGAGTGGATGCCAATGGAGAAGACGCGGCAAGAAGCGCTGGAGCGTTTTAAACGGGAGGTTCTGGCGAAATCTGAGATCACACAAGGACTTGTTCGTCAGGCGATGGCAGCATTCGGAGGCTGCAGTAATAGTGAAGAGGTGGCCACACTCAATAAAGACAACTCTCGTAATGTGATCAGATTGCCCACGGAAAGTGTGGCGGATGCCACAGCCCAACTCTCGGACGCTAGTACAAAGAACGATTCAGAAAAGACACCGACTCGTCGATATTCCGCTAATAACCAGCTCACCGTGGTTGTGGGGGAGAAAGTTACGACGGAAGGAACAAACTATCTGACTGAAGAAGTCCATGGCAGCAATTTCCCAGCGCAGAATGACAATTTTGCGGTTGGTTCAACTGAAGACGTCGAGAAAGCGCACCCATATAAAGTGCACGCCACTATTAACGATTTGGACGAAGGCCAGCATCGCGAAAACGAGGCATCAAACCTGGACAATAAATCCACACATTCGGATGCTGATGATCAGCCTGATCCCAGTATACAATCAGAAGAGGAGACAGCTGATGCTGTTTCGGCTTCACCAACAGAGCCAAAAACGACTTCAATCGAGATCAGACCAATTCAAGCCGCCAGAAAAACACTGGAGACGAATTTTCTAGCAGAAAAAACGAATTCTGCCGAACTGCCTGCCTTTGAATCCTCACCAACTCGAGACGCACAAGTTTCTGTTGTTGAAAACGTGAGTGACGAGAGCCAAAAAAACGAATGGGGGGATGAAGAGCAAAAAGAGAGTGCCCAGTGGGATCTCCAGCGAGTTGACTTTTCCGCTGACTTGGAGGCACCCCAGTTGCGGATTTCTATGGATCACCCGGAGTTCATCAACTCACCCCAGCCCCCTCACTCTGTCGATTCGGATCACCTTTCAAGTATCAGCGAGTTCACAACCGCCAAGTCCTCAACGGGACCACATCGACCGCTGTCTGTAATGTCGTCAGAGATTTCCATTCCAAGCTTAGGCGAAGAGGGCGGATCTGTGGAAGCGTCAACTAGCGGCCTTGTCGACTCTGTCAGCAGAAGGAACATAGTAGAAGATGCAGAAGAGGCTGCAGCTTCTTTCAGTCCGATATATACTCCCGCCAGAGAGATTCCAAACGACAGCGTCATGAGCTTCGATGACTTCGATATTGAAGAAGTAGTACTGACGTAGAGCAATTACCAGGGGAGTTGATTGCTGTTGCAGGGGCAACTTAGGCCGATTTGATGGAAGACATGCCACCCGCCTGCTCGATGAGCTTCTCCGTCTTAGAACGGTATTCGTTGTACTTGGCCTGGTCCTTCGGGATACCTTCATCTCCTTTCTTGTACATCACAGCCAGGTTGTGGCACGCAGGGGCGAAATTGGCGTCACAAGCTTTTTCCAGATGCGTTTTGGCCTGCTGAATGTCACGTTTGATAGGACTATTGAGTCCAGGAGACAGATACATATTCGCCACGCGATTGCAGCTGTTGGCATCGTCACGCTCACACGCTTCCTTGAAAGCTGCAAGACCCTTAGCGAAGTCCTGCAACAAGAAAACAAATAATTAAGCAACTCTGTCGTGTCACTCTACCAATTCTATCAGTACACTACGAACCTTCTCACAGCCAATGCCCTGCGTACGCATGAAGCCGACGTGATGGCACCCAGCAGCATGGCCTTCCGCGCACGCTTTCTCTAATAATTAAATAGCAAAAAAACTCAGTTAACTTGTGGAACTTAAACAATGGACATAAACTACTTACCAAACAGCTTGAATGCCTCCGGGTCATTCTGCTCTGCCCCTTTTCCAGCAACTTCACATGAAATAACGTCGAGTAAGTGCAAGTTTCGAGCTGTACATTGAGATATAGTAACGACGTACGCTTAAGGCGGCCGAGGTTGAAGCAGGAGGCAGGGTAACCATTCTTGGAGCAGTTGAGTTCGTACATTTTGGCTGCAATTGCAATGGTGAGTTCCAGTGTGTAAATAAATAAGGGTAACAAGAAACTGTAGCGTACCCGCGTCCGTGTAGTTCTTGTCCACTACAGCTAGCCACTCGCCCCAACTATGGCAGGCGCTAGCGTCTCCGTCTCCATCGTTGCAATTGGAGCGGAATTCGTAGTGGCGCTCCTCCAACTGCTGGTTCACACGCTTCACCTCCGCT
Organism: Phytophthora capsici; assembly: GCA_030324255.1. Lineage (NCBI taxonomy): Eukaryota > Oomycota > Peronosporomycetes > Peronosporales > Peronosporaceae > Phytophthora > Phytophthora capsici. The sequence continues at coordinate 3,566,500 of CM059357.1, read as the reverse complement.
GCGCTGCTGTCGCTGGCCTTCACCATGGCTAATAGCTCCGCCTCACACTTGTGCTTTGCTCTTCAAGTGATAGATGGATACATTTACCGGTAAGCAGCGGACAAATGAAGAGCATGTAGCCATGTACCAGTATTACATGTACCGAAGGTCCACTACAGTTCATTTTACCGATTACTTTGTCAGTAATTTATGCTGCCGAGTCTGATCCGTAACTAGCGCTCTTACTGCTACTGGCCAGGCTTGGATCCTGAATGAGCTTTGTGAACTCATTGATCTCGGGTAACGATTTCTGCTGAAGCATTGCACCGTGGGTTGGGGAAATGCGACCCTGATGGAAGGAGAAATCATTCTGGAGAGGTGCAGGCTTGGGAAGAGAATTCACCTTGTCTTCTGACACTTGTCGTTCTGGAACGTGAATTTCAGGTAGACGGGTGAGACTTGTTCCCCCCGAGACGAAGTAATACTGACTGCGGATCAATACAGTGAGCTCTTCTTCAATCTGTAGAAGTCGGGCCTCCAAGTCAATATCATTCGCGTCCAGTCCAAATGGACACTCGATCTCCATTGCAACTTCGTCGGCCATGAAGAGGAAAGTGCCCCACATGAAAACCCACAACGGAGTGTACAGTCCGGATCTTGGAACGATCACGAACGTGTAGAGCAGCATGTAGCCTGTAAGCAGGAACTGGAGATACTGCATGTAGTTGAAAGGGATCGGCACATTGGCGATGTTGAACACCGTCGTGTACAGGTTTGGTAGTCTGGCGATTTTAATCTGCATGTTGTTGGCATTGGGAAGAGTCAAGTGGCCGCGATTTGTGGCAACTTGCACCAATCTCTTTAGCCAAAGCTCCGTAATTGTGGCACGTAATTTGTGTGGAGTGCGACGAACAATTGCCCGGTACGATTCCTTGTCCTCCACCTGCATCTTGTGCTCGGACCCACATGCGTACAGCTCGTCGTACTCAGCGTCAGTCAATACACCAGCTTCCTTCAATTTATCCATCCCATCAAGACCGCGACAGTCGTGAAACACAATCGCAATGTACAGGAATACCAGACGACGGAGTTCCGTGAAAAATGTGCACTTCTCAAGGACATCTTGGGGGATTGTCGCCACCGATTGAGATGAATTCTCCGTTGCTGGTTCATGACAATTGGAAGCTTCTGCCTCCGCTAAATCTCGTTTGATGGTGGTGCTGACGTACGCGCAGCCAGAGCCCACAATGTCTCGTGCTGCCTCCGACAGGGAACCGACAGCTACCACTCCCGCTCGCCACTGAGTGAACGCTGAATTCATTCGGAACGACACGATGAGACCCAGAAAGGTGTTAAACACAGTGAGCGAGTCGGTAAAAGCGGTCGAGTCTCGTGTCGGAACAACAAAGGGGTGGTAATGGTTCACGACGGCAACCACTAGAGCTATCAAGGCCATAATGAAAGCTCGCACGGGGGCTTGGCCATTCAACGCGGAGCCGTGCCACCGCATCAACACTCCCCACAAGTGATTCGTGTCGTAGTAGATCATCTTGGTGAGGCTTCTGGGCTGGACGTGAGTTCCGCTGGAAGTTTTCAAGACTGACAACCACTAACAGCGACGCGAGATAGTCGAACGGGATAAGGATGTACCCCACAGCTGGACGTCCGGATAGCTGATGTTTCAGCTGGCACCAGATACTTCGAAGCATTCACCATGATGCACAAGGCAAACTAAGTCAACCTCCTTGACACTGTTCGATTCTTTTGGCGATTTAAAAATCTACATGTAGTGTTGCTTCAGTGCAAATTTGAAAGACGTATTTTAGACAGAGAAACAACATCAATCTCGTCGTCGGTTTACTGTAGTCTAAAGATGGTGGACTACAGTCTACAGATAGTTAGTTAACTTTTACTTCGAAGTATACTTTTGTGCTGAGCTGTGCAACTTCCCTATTACCATTCTTAGTGAACAAGATTGTGAATGGTGTTGTCAAACCGACGAGACCAACTTCCAAGGCAATCAGCGACAGCCTTCTGTAGCGATTCAACCGCCTGCTCCTCGGACTGTTCTGGTTTCAGGGTTTGCACGATGTAATTGATGTCATCACGACCTGTAAGCTCTGGCATATCGGCAGGCACCATGAGAAGTAGCAGCGATACTAACAGGTGCATGTGCTGCCGGAGCACATTGTAGGCAATGCTGGAAATATCAAGGAACAACCGAAAGTCTTTTCCCTCGGTGCCTCCCATGACGTACGCCATTTCTTTAGTGAATACAAAAGGTGAGCGCTCGCGTGCCATTCCCATCTACAAACCATCATAACCGAGCATTTAGTAGAGCAAACTTGAAGACAGCTACATGTAGCATTGAGGGCACTTACACTGTACTTCAGATGGCCTAGAAAGTGACCAAAGTCGATGTGGAAATATCGCCCAGCCGAAGAAATCTATAAACGTGCACAAATGAGTTACATCTTAAACGATCAATTGCAACGTCGTGCTAAATCGTACCATGATGTTGTCGTTGTGGCGGTCTCCGATTCCGAGAACGTAAGTAGCAATACAGTAGCCTGCGCAGGAGCGTGTAAACAAGTTTATGGAGGCTTTGTGGCTCTTAGCATCCGGGTTATTTGCATGGATCCATTCCGCGAAAATCGGATCATGAAACGAACCCAGAAAACCACCACGTTTGTGAACGTCCGCAGTCGTGACTGAGTTAGGCACAATTTGAAGAATTCCTGTCATCGGCGATGTAGCCACACATTTATACGGCTCCATGGCCAAATCCAAACCTTCTTCACGCCACATCTCGTCCATAAGACGGATCAACTGCAGTGTCAAGCAATCTTGCCGCACATCATCGCCAGCCTTAAACATTACAGTGACAGGATCGCCACCCTCTTCAGCGTTCTCAAACACCAGCCACAGCGGTTTCTTCGCCGAATCCATCACACGACACTTGCTCACGATAATCTTCCCCACCTCAATACGAGGGTCAAGAGGGAGCTGGAACGAGCCCGGTAGAAGCTCATTCAACGCCTCCAACCCTTGCTGCATTGCTCGCTTCATCTCAGCTGCACCGTCTTTCTTCTTCGCCTTCACACTCTGGCAAATACGTTCCAACATACCACCTTCCGAGAAAAGCTTGTCCTGCAGCTTCAGAATGGCTCGCATCTTCGAGCTGCAAACGTCCAGATAGGCGTTCAAGATCGTGCCGTATCGCTCGCGGTACTGGTCGTTGTGTGCTTCCACCTTCATGCTCCAGAAGAGGTCAAAACCAATCTGGTTTGGATTCTTAATCGCGCGCTCAATGAGCATCAGAACTAACGGCGAGGTGTGGTAATTCTCGTACTTGATGGCCTGGACAAGCTGCGGCAAGAAATAGCTGAACGTCGTGTCAGCCATCTGGCCCAGTTTCTTCACTGCAAACGCACGGACACCTTCATGAGCAAACTCGCCACTCAGAAGCTCGAGGTACGCAGCTTGATGATCAGGATCAGCCCAACGAGGTAACAAAGCCAACGCCTCCTCCGTCTCAACAGGATCATCCCAGTGAACACAACTTAGTACACGTGGCAGCGCTGGAAAGGTATCGATCAGCTCCTCTCGATACGTCCATAACTGTGTCTTCTGATAGGGACTAAAGCTGTACAGCGGGTCTAATAAAATAAGTTTGCGTAGATCTTTCAAACACGAATCTCGCTGGTTGGAGCTGTCACTGCTGTATGATCCAGAGTGGCGTCGTTGTTTCGATGAGATGCTTAGCCTGTTGAGATGATCACTCGTACTGCTTAGACGGGGACTTTCTTCTATGAGCAGTGCGTCACCGTTGTTTGATTCTCCAAACGTAATAGTATCGCTGAACACAGATCCGTTGCTGGCAACCGCCTGGATTGCAAGCATCCACGCCTCGCGAGATTGTTTCGTATCAGCCGACATAATATACTCACGTGAAGAGCCCATCGCTCGCACCTTAAAGCACCACGTTTGCCGAACTCTCCGAGTACCGCTGTTCACCGGAGCTGTCGTGAATGTTTGGTTCATGTCATCGGCCGTGCTAACGGAACAGTTTTTCAATGAAATCTGCTTTCGAGCAGCCGTTTGGTCGTCAGCATAACTCAGTGAGCACGAACTCTGGTCCACAATAAACCACCGGCGTCGCCACCTAGTCAAGGTTTTATAATTTCCAACCTTTCGAAGCCACCCTTCCTTGTGAAGCATGTTGGATCTGCTTGACTGCACGATACTTGCTCGATGCGGACGAACACTGGATGCCTGCATGTTGGTGTCACTCCAGTCGAACACGACAGGAGCATCAAACTTAGAGAACTCGACGTGAATTAACGGCTCGTTCGGAATAGCTACATGGGGCACTGGTCCTTGGACACACGAATGCAGGTTATTTAGCATGCGAACGTATGATGAACCTTGCACAAGCATCCCGTCGACTTCAAAAGCGTTAATTCCGGTCACCAGCATTTTCTCTTCTTGCCCGTTTGATCTCGGGCCGCCAATGACCTTCTTGATGCCAATTACCGTCAATTCCACGCGCATTGTGCGCGTCACGTCGCAAATGTCAATGCTGAATTTGTGCCAGACTGGGTTGTTCCATTCTGCAAACAGGAGATCATTTTGTTGAGCCTTCAGGCGAACATCCGTCGTGTCTACAATTGCATTTTCCAGCAACTGACCACCATCGTAGAGAGCAACACGAACCAATACGCTAGCACTGACCAACTCCACTCGACTGATATTGGCGGTTTCACTCGTTCTCTTTAGTTCGCAAGTAGTGCGAGGAATATTCAGCACGCGGTGAATCCGAATTGCAAATGGCTCTTGAACCACCACACTAGGAATTGATGCTTTTGGAGATGGCTGGGACTGGTCCCAGTCCACTTCCCCTAGTGTCGTCATCTGAAGCGTTGTAGATCTCTCCGTTTCCATGACCTCATCTTGATTCGTCGCTCTCGGATCCCCAGCAAGATGTAAATTATTGCGAATACTGAGATTCAGCATCGCCGTTTCACGAATGATCGACTTGTGAACTACAGTGAGCCTGATAGTTCTCTTCGTCAGTAGACATTCACGCACGTGAACGTATTCGTTCAAAATCCTATACCGATCGATCATGTAGTCCCGGAACCCAGTGATCTTCAGCAAATACTCAGTCGGGTCGTACGGCTTCAGCGGGGCTGCATCCAGTGCTTGGTTATAGCAGTTAAAGATGTGCTCCACGATCTCGCCCACTGTATCACTGGTAGTCACCGCCATTCTCACATCTGTAATAGCTTGTGCATTCACCTCTCTCAGCTGGAACTGCCTTTTGTAGATAACGTGGATGGCATTGAACTTCACCACTCCACACAAAGCTTTAATCCATCGATGGTACTCACTTTCTGACTCAGCAGCCAGCACCCACGTCCTTGCTGTCGTAACCAGCAAGAACCCATAAGGCTCCGACCGATTGTCCATTGGCTGCAACGACGACACCCTGTCCAGGTCAATAAATCCTCGTTCGTAAGCTTTCTTCTCGTCTCTGCTAAGAGGGATGCCATGTTTCTCGGGTTTCTTCTTGTAGTAAGACATCACACTGCCATCCAGCTCCATGTATCTCTTCTTAAAGGTTCGAATTCCCTCCCCTCGTTTCCTTAAGATCCCGCTCGTCAGCCTCGAAGTGACAGCATGAGATACCGGATGTTGCGATATGATGAGCGCGGCTGGAATTCTGGCCACGCAGTTCAGAAACTGCGGCGTGTCCAGCGCGAACTTGCTCTGATTCTTGTGGGCCACCCAGTCTCCGTCCTCCACGCGGAACTCCGGCGTATTAGCTCGTACTTCCAGGTCTGTGGGGGAGATCTCCTCATGTGCCCGTTTGAGAACTTGCCCCACAGCTGAACGGAAGTACAGAGACTCCTTGCAGTGATACAGACCTGGTACAGGCTGCCAGCGCAAACCATCCGCACTTCTACCCGCCCCAGCTAAAGGGTTCATACTCGCAAAGGACGGCACGGAGGTATCCACGTTGTTGAAGGCTTTGCTACCTTCGTACGCCGCGTAGCACAAGGACAGCGACGCGGAGCTGCTCGAGTCATGTGAGCAACTGGTCAAGCGGCTGTTGATCATGGCCGGTGGGCGTGATCGCGTCTTCTTCTTCTCTTGGGTGGCAAAATGGAGAGTGGTGGGGCTAAGCTAGCTGTAGTATGAACCCATTGAAAGCGACCTTTGGGTGCATCCCTGTTAAAAGCGATCACTTTCTTTTAGAGCGTTTAATCTGTGCTGTAGGCTACTTTGCCGATTTAGTTGAAGTTGTCGGTACATTGCAAATCCTCAAGTTGCATTTACCTGTTGAGCTGCAACAAATGTAACACATAACCACAAATTAGTACATGTATCTGCACCGAAAAAAATTGTATCAAGAGAAACCTCCAGCATTTGGACAATTTCCTATTGCATTCGCTTTATCGTACTCAATCTTCGCAGATCGATCGAATGTCGAACCCCACAGAGCATTCATCGTCTTGTCTGGGTCGAGGATTACACAACATCGGGAGGTGATCTCGTGGGGACGCTACAATAGCCGCACCGTCGCGATAGATCTGTTCAGCAGCTTTCTGCTTTTTGCGTACTTCCACAAGCCTTTTCATCCCGCTATCACGGTTCCATGAGCCAGTCAGGGCTTTTCGGAGCTCATTGCGGTCGTGTATCTTCTTCTGCTCCATTGTCTCTAACTCGTTGCGCACTCGCCGTAAAAACTCCTGATCATCCTGCAACAACTTCTGCTTCATTTGGACTCGCGCCTGTTCTTTGCTAGAGATTTGATCCTGTAATTGGTATTTGAGCTTGTCCTTGACGCGATTCAGATAACGCTGGTCGTCAAACCCTTGACGTGTATGTTCGCTTTCGCAGAAGAATGTGCAGACCTTCGGATCGATCGTCTTTCGCTCTTGCTTTTCGCTTGCGAGCATATTTTCCCGGTGCTGCATTTGTGATCGTATATGACGCTGAAGATCCTCTGCACATACCCGCCTCATTTTGTTCTCTAGCGCCACCGTCTCCAAGTCACGTCGTTGCTGTAATTGCAAGTCAAACGCATATTTTGCCTCCAAATTCACGTCGTTTGCAAGTTTTGAAATATGCCGCTTGAACGCAGACTCCATGACTCGATGCTGGGCCGATCTTTCACTTGAGGCTGAGCCTGGGGAGAGCAACGCGTCATACATTTGCAACTCCTCCTCGATACTCACATCTTCGCCAATGATGTTTTCAGGGTCGCTGCGGTTCGTTAGGAGTGCTTCCTGGTCGTCGGTAGAGAAAACAATGCTCGAAGTGGTGGGTCGAATCGCACCTTCGTTCCTTTCAGAATATGGAAATGTTTCGTTGTAGTCGATTATGTCTTCCGGCGAAATGTCAAAGTCGTCCAGGTTGCCCAATGTAGACGGCGGACTGCTGATCATCGAGCGTGCGATTTTATCCTCGAATGATCGTGGGAACTTCAGTGGGTCGAAAAGCACCGAGACGCAGCGATTCTTGGCAATCAAACGGCCAAAGTTAAAGACAATTGACACCGGCGCACCTGTACTTGCCACCATTCCGATTTTCTGCACCATGTCTCTAATTGCGCAGAATACGATGTCCTTGGTTAGATTGTGCGAGAACTTGATGGCAATTTTGGTGAAGTTGATATCTTCAAGCGATGCGAGATTAGCACTGGGAAGCGGTGGCCGCTTCTGTGAGAGCCCGTACGTCTTGATAAAGGTGTCCGAGAGGAAGAAAGTGGGTCGCAGCTTTGGCTGGTTACGCGAATTCGTGAATGTCTCCCACGTGATTGTCGCGAACGTTGCAATGTGCGCACCCTGAAAGCAAGCGAGGTCACTACACACAAAGAAAAAAGGAGGTAGAAGGTTGCTGAAATTGTACCTTGCCCTGGCTAAAGCGCGACTCAATCCAGTCGTTGAAAGCTCGCCAAACATCTTCGAGCGTCTCTCTCTTCTTGTCGGAAGCACCTTTCGTGCGCGATAACCGGGAGCTGCAGTCGCTCAGCAAGTGCTTGAGCGTATACAGCGACATGCCAACGAGAAATATGACTCGGTCTCCTCTGCGAATGACAACGGATTGACAAGCACCGACTTCGAGCGTGACGCTCTTCAACTCAGCGATACTATTCTTGGGGCACACCAAGAATTTCGTGCGTTGTTGCATGATCCCAACTGCAGTGGTAACTACATGCATGCACATGACGTCTCACCAATTCCCCACGCAATTAAAACACATTACAGCGTGACACACTGAGTGTATGATGAATAAATTCCTTGTTTTTCCCGCTAGTAAATTATGGTTATGGTACACGCCAACCCGCAACTCCAGGTTGGCAGCAAGTGCTCTTGTACCCTCTGCCCCCCATTCCTTGCTTCCTTGCAATAGGTAGAATACAACAGCAGCCTCACTTGGCTGAGTACTCGAGCTAAATGTCCAGCACTCGTAGCGTAAGGCGTCGTGACATGGCGATCTCGGACGACTCCATCATCATGCGGTAGATGCGCTTCTCGCTGCAGCCAGCCTTGGTGAGCATGGTCACGCGCTCCAGCGGCTTCAGCCAGCGTACCTTGCGGCGTCTCTGCGTGCGCTTAGGCTTCTTGCCGTCTCCTTTGGTCGTCCGGGGAGGTGAATGTGCGGCATCGTCCTCATCCAAGCCATCGCGCTCAGTCAGAACGGCATCGTCCAGGGGCGTACTCCATACACAGCGAGGCTTGCGGGCCAGGCCGATAGAAGGCCCACCATGCCTGGGCACGGCACTACCACCAAGGCCTACGCCGAACTCATAGACGGTGACGGTGGACCAGCGCACGCACTTCTTCATTGTCTTCTTACAAGGCAGAGTGTCAGCAGGCGACTGGTTGCTGTGTTCTTTGGCTTTCTCGAATGGGGGAGTCGGTGGGAGGCTTCTTTGCGGCGTGAACACCAGTCACTCGATCAGTCGGGCTGGACATGAGCGCGAAAGGCTCGAGACACCCATCCATCGCGCAGAAAGTATGGGGCCCACTATGCTGGCCTCTGCCCCTGTTCCCGCTCCCGATAAAAAACAGGCTTTGACCAATGTGGAAAGGGAAGACCTATCGGATTTTCGTATATAACTGAAATTTACTCAATAAATTTTAAATTAAGCTAGATGTCGCCTCTCCTGCAATACCTAGCCGTTTTATATGACGCTATTCGGCGAAAATCGCAGGAATGAAGCACAGGAAAAGCTACCATTATTAGGCCCGAGCCAGCTGCAACGGTCTAGATTGCGCGCTGCAACGGCCGTCGCGTGAAGCCCGTGCAGCCCCAGCAGGAATCTCAACGCTCAAGTCGACGCTGGTGGCGGCGTGGATCGGTAGCTGTACAGTCGCCACATACTGATCCGTTCGCAACATCGAGAAGCTGGTGACTACGCAGCCGTCGCTGACTGTGATGTCCTCCAGTGTGAACTCGGTTACGGGCTCACTGAAGTGGATCTGTACGCGGTGTCGGCATGTTTCGCTAGCTGTACCGGCGGCAGTAGAAGAGCCCGATGCTGAGTGCTTGTTGTCGTCCAGCCGCAGGATGACTTGAGGACAGGCATCGCCTGCACCAAGAGCGAGCAATGAGATCCATACACTGCGGTACGAAGTATATGTACAGCACTGCTAACCTTGAAGGAGAGACCGCACCTTCATGCGGTCGACGGCGTCGGAGGAGGCGAAGCCAGCTACGTCGATCGGTTGTTGGCCGTTGCACAGCAGATCCCTACGCCAGCATACCACCACTCACTAATATCAGCACTGCAAGCATCGGCCACCAAGAAGATCGACGCACGTACTTGTCGGCGCCGCGGTTCAGCAACAACCTCACAACTTTGTGACGGCCAAAGAAGCTGGCGATGTACAGTGCTGTTCTCTAGACAGTCCACCTTCACTTTAGCACCTTTCGTCGCGCATGTTTTTCTCTACATGTAGTTGTCTCAAACCTGGTTGTTACCCTGCCAACCCAAGCAACCTGTTAGAAATCCTGAGTTCTTCTAGCCTTGCACCTTGTCAAACACTTACGAAGATCTACCCAGGTAATAAGAGATAAGCGAACATTTTAGCCCACAAGCATGAAACCATGGCTTGATACAAAAGATCAACTGTTCTCTAAGCACCCACCTTGGAATGCACAGCTGCGGGGTATTCAGTAATGTAGCGCTGCACTTGGTCTACTTGGTTATCCCGGATAGCACAGTAGAAGCCATCAAGAGCTGATCCTGACGCCATACCCTGTTTGGATTGGCTGTCTCGGCCGTATTTGTAGCTCCACCATTGCATATTGCGCGAGCAAAGCGGTGGCGTCGCAGTCATACTCGGATCTAGCGCTAGTATTAGCGACCACGTACCGGTACGTTGCGTCGTTTCGACCCTTTGAGAAAAAAGTGTATGCTCCATTTTCTCCCTCGTTTTAGTGCCCGATTTTCTTGTTCAGAACGTAATCACGGTGCGATCTCGAGCCACAGCATCTGGTGGCGCTGTTTGCAGCTGGATGAAGTGCCTCCGCGTTCAAGCAAACACGACGGTGACTACAGAGCTTGCATTGACTGCAAGGCCGCCACAGTCACATGCTGTGAGGCACACAGCATCAAAGTGCCGTAATTATTCAGCCTCGCATAATCTCTCGAAACAATCAATTGTCGATTAATCGATGAAGCCAATTCCAGGGTATAAATTATAGGAAGGCTTCGAAGGGCAAACCCACGTTCTTTCAATTCTGTTTGAAACAAGCGGTTTGGGTTGTCCAATCAGTATCCCTGGAACTTTCGATGCTCCATTTTATATCGGATAACATTTTCTATCATTTGTCGCAGGTGTCTACAACGAAATATACTGTGGGTAGGTGTATTATATTTATAAAAACTAGTGTTTAGCTAAAACCATGAGATAAGTCCCCTCACTGCGGGAAGGCGAAGGCGGCAAGGGAGAAGCAAATATTCGCCCGACCAGCAACACCTGGCCCAGCCACACAACGGAAGAGAGCGAGCTCTCCGCCCCCAGCAGCAGCCAGAGCTTAGTCTAGTCTCGCACCCGAGCACAGAAGTGCGAGTGGCCGTCTACCAAGGAGGTGAAGCAGCGTCGACCACGGTACGTTTGTTGCGGAATGCTAAATTCTTTAGGGGGAGTAGTTTTCTTAGTAGGTAATAACTTTCGTTATTTTGCGCATATAGATGTTTAGCCTGAACCCGCGGCAGTCGATGCAGTCAGTTCTGCAGTCGAGTGGCAGCGCTGGCAGCTCGATTCGCAGTTCGACGACGTCCTTCATCTCTGCAGCTTACAATAGTTACACGAATGGCACGAGCTTCCGGAACGTGGATGCGTCACTCGTGCCTTCTTTTGAGGCTTTGAACCCTTACGCGAATGCGGGGCGTAGCATGATGGGTGATGACAAACGTTGGCAACCGGTACCTGATCTTTTCCACTCGAAAGAGTCCCTGTACTTCCGCTCTGCAGTGGGAAAAGTACTGAAAACAGCCCATGAAGAGATCTCCCCCGCTGAACTAGAGGTGCGAGCCAATACACCGGAGTTTAAGGTGGAAGAGGGCGACTGGATTGCTCACAACTCCAATCAGAAGAATCAGTTCGCACTTATCACTCCTTTGAAGACGGTGGCGAGAATTCCGGCCAATCTGATCATCTCCGATGAGCCAATTTCGCTTACCCAGCATATTAGCAACCACATGGGTGGATATCTTCGGAAGAAAGGAGAAAAGAACAAGGCCTTTAAGAAGCGGTACATGGAGCTTAGCGGCAGCGTCCTTGCTTACTTCAAGAAAAAGCCAGAGAAGAATGGAATTCCCCTGAGCCGAGACGAGAAAAAGACGCTGGAGAGAGGACGCATTGATTTGGACAGAGTGTCTTCGTTGCAGCCTATGGAGTCCAGGTCTGAGCCGTACGGCATTCTGCTGGTTACGACCAGCCGTACATGGGCTATCTGTGCTGATTCGGAGCCTGAGTACCAGCGCTGGCTGAAGGCGCTTTGCGATGTGGTTAAGTTTAGCGCTGTTCACGTAACGTACAAACGGATGTTTCAATTGCAGGAAGTGAGTGCGAAGGCTATCACCGATGTCCGAATGGTTGTCACGACGGGTGATACCGTCGGACAGATTGTGGAGCACATTTTCAACTGCTACGAGCAGGCTCTGGATGCAGCTCCGTTAAGACCATACAATCCGGCAGAATATCGACTCAAGATCACGGGGTACCGTGACTACATGATCGATAGGTTCCGTGTGCTGAACGAGTATGTGCACGTTCGCGAGTGTTTGCTGACCAAGAAGACCATTCGTTTGACTGTGATTCATGAATCGGTGATCCAAGAGACGGCTATGATGAATCTCAGTATCGGCAGAGACCTCCCTGTTAGTACCGGTTCGATGAACAACATCGTCAACCAGTTTGCTGACATGTTCGATGGTGAGCGAGCAACTTCGCTGCAGATGACAACACTCGGAGACGAGTGGGAACGCCCTTCAGTGGACCGCAACTCGTCATTGCCAAGTGGAATCATTCAACAGCCATTTGCAATTCGCATTCGTCGGGTGTTGAATATCCCACGAACTACGTGTGTGAGGAAGAGATCCAGTGAAGAAGCCGTTGTGAGCCGCATCCCGTTAACAAGCTCGAGTGTGATTGTTCGCATTGAACTATACGATGGAGGCCAGCTCCTGGACAACGCTGTTATCGATACGCCCGATGTACGCTTAAAGGCTCAAAGGAACGACTTGCTTTACGCGGAGTGGGAAGACCCAGTGTGGCACAAGTTCAATATCGACATTAGCAGTTTGACGCGAACCATGCGCGTCCAACTGACGGTTCTAGGCGTAAAGAAGGTTGTTGGTGCGTCTGCTTCAAACATGGACGCTACAGAGGAGAAGATGCTGGTGACAGGAGTGAACGCCTTTGAGGTTGATGACATGCTCGTTCAAGGGCAACAGTATGTGCATATGTACAACAACCTCCACTCCTGCACTCAGGGACCAGTGCCTCACGTAACGCTGCCCAATGAGCCCATGATCCAGCTGGAATTATCCAAATTTGATGCACCAATCAAGTTCGACTGGGATGACAATGATGGCTCGTCAGTGAGTGACCGCTCTCACCGACGTAGCATCATCACGAGCAGTAGGTCGGTGATGCTACGGAAGGAAGGATGGCTTCAGAAAGTGGGCAATTTTTCGTCTTTGACTCGATGGCGCCGTCGTTGGTTCGTTGTAGACCAGAGCACTTGCACTCTCAGCTACGCCGATGACGAGACCGCTCCACGTAAGCTGATCACTCTCCGCAATTGCTCAGTGACGACTGCAGATGACATGAATCAAAAGTTCACGACAGCTCCTGTGAATAAGGGAACACGAAAACTCCGTCAAACGTGGTGCTTTAAGGTGCGACCAATGGGATCGTCTCGTGATTACATCATTTCTGCTGAGACCAAGCAGGACCGTGAAGAATGGATGCTCGCTATTCAGACAGTGTCGAAGGGTGACTCGAGCATCAGTGACTTTGGCAGCAACAATGGAAGTTTTGAAGAATCAAGCGCTAACACTTCGATCCCTGCTGAAAGTCCTCGAGTGGAGGAGCGCAATAGCCAACACGAGGCCAGGAACATTTTAGAGAGTTTTGCTCAAGACCGACGCGATTCGACCACGCGCAGCAGTGGACACAGCTCATCCCAACGTGATGGCGAACTCAACGAACTTCGCAAGCTCATTTTGTTGGATCCATTGTACCGTTTCAGTCCTTATCAAAAGGAACAATTGTGGATGCACCGTGAAGAATTCATTGACATTCCATCAGCTCTTCCTCGAATCCTCTCGTGTGTTCACTGGGATGATCGAGATGAGTGCGAAGAGGCATTGAAGCTGCTTCCACGTTGGTCAGTTCCCGACCATCAAGCTGCGTACATTGAGCTTCTCAATGGTGAATTTGCACATGAAGGCGTTCGTACATTTGCGGTGAAGAAACTGGGCCAGATGGCTGACACGACATTCAGCTATTTCTTGCCGCAGCTTGTCCAGGCCATCAAGTTTGAAAACCACCATGTTTCACCTCTAGCAATGATGCTTATTGAGCGCGCGATTAAGAATCCAAACCAAATTGGCTTTGACCTCTTCTGGAGCATGAAGGTGGAAGCACACAACGACCAGTACCGCGAGCGATACGGCACGATCTTGAACGCCTATCTGGACGTTTGCAGCTCGAAGATGCGAGCCATTCTGAAGCTGCAGGACAAGCTTTTTTCGGAAGGCGGTATGTTGGAACGTATTTGCCAGAGTGTGAAGGCGAAGAAGAAAGACGGAGCAGCTGAGATGAAGCGAGCAATGCAGCAAGGGTTGGAGGCGTTGAATGAGCTTCTACCGGGTTCGTTCCAGCTTCCTCTTGACCCTCGTATTGAGGTGGGGAAGATTATCGTGAGCAAGTGTCGTGTGATGGATTCGGCGAAGAAACCGCTGTGGCTCGTATTTGAGAACGCTGAAGAGGGTGGCGATCCTGTCACTGTAATGTTTAAGGCTGGCGATGATGTGCGGCAAGATTGCTTGACACTGCAGTTGATCCGTCTTATGGACGAGATGTGGCGTGATGAGGGTCTGGATTTGGCCATGGAGCCGTATAAGTGTGTGGCTACATCGCCGATGACTGGTATATTGCAAATGGTGCCTAACTCAGTCACGACTGCTGAGGTGCATAGGCGTGATGGTATGATGGGCACGTTTAAGGATCCCAGCTTCTCGGACTGGATTCGTGCCAACAATCCAGACCCCAGAAGTCACAAGGCTGCCGTCGATCTTTTCGGCCGTTCGTGCGCTGGTTACTGTGTTGCTACATGCGTCCTTGGTATTGGTGATCGCCATAACGACAACATCATGATTGCGTCTTCCGGCCGCTACTTCCACATCGATTTCGGTCACTTCCTAGGCCACCTCAAGTACTACAAGTTGGGTATTCGTCGTGAACGTACCCCGTTTGTGTTTACAAACGAGATGGCGTACGTGTTGGGAGGAGTTGAGGGCAAGGACTTTGCCAAGTTCGTAGATACAGCTTGCACGGCGTACTGTGTGCTGCGAAGACACATGCACCTTTTGGTGTCTCTGCTTCTACTGATGGTGCCAGCAGACATGCCAGAGTTGACGGGGCGGGATGATATCAACCATATTGTGACGACGTTGGCTCCTGAGGTGTCGGATGAGCGTGCGCGTGAGTCCTTTGAACAGACGATTCACTTCTGCCTCGACAGTCGCTTCAAGCGCTTTGATAATTACTTGCACAACATTGCCCACGCCTTCGGATAAGGGGAAGCATGCCAATCCAAGTGCAGGGAGTGCTCGGAGGTGCAGATCGAAGAAATAAGTAATCGCATGTTTGCAGTCACACTGCAGGTGAAGAATAAAGCATTAGTACCCTTCGAAGACAGCGAAGACAGCAGAAGTTCGAGATTGTTGGTTTGGGTAAATTGTTGTAAACATTCAATCACTTGAATTATGGTGGTAGCCTGGCAAGACCTTTCATCATGATCTCTTTTTGGACAAGGTAGTAGTAAAAGAGAATGCCATGCATCGAGTGTTGACAAATGTAAACATATTCGTGGTAGTAGCAAAAGAGAATTTCATGCATCGAGTGGTGAAAAATGTAAATATATTCGCGATGCCCCCCACTGCTCGCTTTTTGCACTCAATGTAGCACGGGTCAAGTTTGCTTGTCTCTTTCTACGTCGAAAAAGTCGATTACCCTTGAGCTTACGCTTCCTCCACGAGAGCGTTGAGGACAACCTGAACGTTGCCGTTGCACTGCTCCAGACGGTCAATGACGACGGCGGTCTCAACACCCGGGAAGATGTCGCGCACCATCGACAGCTCAGCCGACCACTTGAGCTCCTCCTCCGTCACAACAGGGGTCTCCACAACAACCGGCGTCTCCACAACGACTGGCGTCTCCTCAGCAACAGGCGCCTGCTCCGTTACCTGCTCCCACTCACTGTCGCTCTGGGTAGCAACAACAGGAACCTCAGCAGGCACTTCAACCTCCTGTTGTTGCACTTCTGGGGCGGGGGCGACTTCCGTCTGAGCAGGAGGCATCTTCATGTTCTTGATCTCACCCACAACCTCCTTAGCGAACTCGCTGATGCCCTCGGCAGCGCATTTGATGCCTTCAGTGGTCTCCTTAACCAGCTGGTCGAAAGGAATCTCCTGGATGCTCTGACGGGCAGCGTAAAGCGACTCGCGAGCGTCGTTCGCCACAATCTTCAGTGCTTCGTTCGTCTGGTTCAGACCCGTTTGCGCCTTCTGCTGTGCCTTCTCCGCCCACTGCTCGTGCTTTACCTTCTCCATCGCCACGTTCAGTGTCTCCACGAGCTTCTCGATCGCCTTGAGAATCGGATCCGCAACGTTCTCCTGGAAGGCGACGGCCGTGCGGGACACGGCCTCAAAGCGCAACGACTTGGCGCCTTCATTTCCGCTCAAAAAGACGCGGCAAGCCTCCTCGTACTCAGCCTGCGACGTCACATTGAGGCAGTCGCCCTCAGCGTCCGTGTATTGCACCACGAAACCGCCAGGCGTGAGGTTGAACGTCTCGGCGAAGAGCGCGGTCAACGCCTCGAGCGAGAACGTAGCCAGGTCCACACGCAGGCGGTGCAGCTCCCCCTTGTAGTTGATCTTCAGCGCGGTCTGCTTGGCGTCCATTATTGATATTCTTTTCTTCTTCTCCCTTGCTGTCCAGTTGGGAAATGACAAGAAAATCGAGGAAAAGGAAACCTCGCCAATCTGTTTTTTTGTTCTCCGACGTCTGTTCGTGGGTAGGATTCAGCCAATGAAAGAAGGGCGGACCGATCATTTTATTCGAGAACGCGATACTTTTACGAGAATGACGCCGAGAAAATGGATGAACCATTTCATTTTTACTGGCAGTCTGCGGATTCAATCAGCTCACCACATACTGGATGCATGTTTGTACACGTACATGTGGCTGTAAGAATGCATGTTAAGAGAGCGATGGGGAGGAAAGTATCCTCGCGTTGGACTCCAATTTTCGCAGATAACCTTACCCTATGTGGCGCACATCTTCAAGTGTGGTGCACCCGATATAAAATCTTTTCATCCACTCACAGTCTTAGAAATTTCAACCAATCCGCATACGTAACGTTTCGGCACAACGCGCAACGTACTTTTGCACATTAGAGCGAGATTTTCCCCTGATGTCGTCGGCACCGACGTCCACCACGTCTTCGGGGAGCAACTTGTCCCCACGTCTGAGCCGCATGAGCTCTACGACGGGCGCCTTCTCCACGCAGGCGCTACAGGGCTTCCGCACTGTCTCGCTGCCCGGTCTGTTTCCTGGGACACATTTAGGCATTCTAGCTTCTGGACTGCTGGACAAGCGTCGTGACGGCGCTGTACGTGGCGGCTGGGCTAAACGTCTCTTCATTCTATCCACACGCAGCCTGCACTATTACCGGAAGGTGGAAGAAGCTGAGCTCTTCGGCAAGGAGCGTGGCCAGGTGTTGCTGTCCGACATCGGTTATGCCAAGGTCGTGATGCCCGAGGACGCCCCTGCAGGGGCAGTTGAGCCTGGTCACTCATCATACTTTGTTGCAGTGCTGTCGGTATGATTATTTTGAAAGTTTTATGATTGCGAGAGTGATTGCTGATGTTTTAAGCTACTTTGAATACGCTGTGCAGAAGCGGAAGACGCTACTTTTGTTATTGAGAGCTGACTCGTTCGAATATGCAAGCAGTTGGGTTAGCATTGTGAACAACGCGGTGCATACCGGCAAGGGTGTCAATTTTGCGCCGCGGTGGTCGGTTGAGACGATGCAGACCTTCATTTCGTCTGCATCCGGGTACGTCGTTGAAGTGAAACATATCAAAGGCGATATTGAAGAAACTTATATATACTACCATTTTTTTTAGTAATTTTGAAGAGTTGGAGGCAGCAGCTACGGTTGAATCGCCTGCGGAGGCTACAGTGGCGCCAACTACAACGGTATGTTGTTGATGAAGGCGATAATACCTTCACGACTAACTAAACGGATTATGTAGCGGGCGATCCCTACAGTTCTTGTTGTCAGCATGGCTACAGGTCCACTTAGCGGGCCAACTGCAACGGAGAGGTTGGTCAAGCGCAATGTGGAACTGAATACGGAACTCCAGCTGGGCTCGTTTGAGCAAAAAGACACGTGCATTATCGTGTTGAGCGATGGCGAAGAGCTCCACATCCCTCAACGCATGTTGGGAAGCAATATCAACAGTTTACTTGCGAATTCGAAGCAGATTGAGCTGACAACCCCGGCACGCAGTCAACCGCTGCGATCTCACATCGTGTCGATGACCAAAGCTTTCGGTGAGTTGGCGCTTGCGCAGTTTATCCCAGTTATAAGCTTTTTACACTTTTATTTCGTTTTGTACAGTCTCTTTTCGATGCACACTTGCTCCGCCTGTACAGATTTCTCGACGAGACTCCGGCCCACAACCAGTGATGTCGTCGCTACCTTCAACATTTACCGTGGCGTTTCCTGGTACTCTCGGTGGCCTATTCGTGATCAGTTGTCTGGTCTCGTTCTACTGCGCAACACCGTTTGTTGGCCTGATGGAGATTACGATTGTGCTTGGTTTGGTTCTCTCAGTCTCACAAATCACGCAGTTCATCGTCTGGTAAGACCTCTCTCCATTTCTGTTGCTTTACAACATGCAGGCTGATGTAAACTCTGTTGTTTGTCTTTGGGAATTTAGTTTATCGGGAACACAAAACCAGAAGCGCCTGAGTCCTGTAATGTCTCCTATCGGCGGATCTAGAAAGGCTGTGGCCGCTGTGGGGAATGAACTTCTATTCCATTTAACCGTTGACAAGATCGAGGTGATAGAAGAAGATCAAGATATGGAACCATCTCTCTCGGATACAGCATCTCGTGATTCATTCTCGACAACGGACGCCCTTACCGAGACAGCACCCACGGAAACAAACGCGATCAGTGGCGGTCCGATGGCTTTTTCGCCCCGATTCATTGCTGGCGAAAAGGGTGACGAGGAAAAGGGCCGAGCGCGGTTCTTAGCTACGTTGGAGTGGCGAAAGGAGAACAATATCGACAACATACTGGTGACGCCGCACCCGAACTTCGAGGTCATCAAGAAGTACTACCCCCAATACTTTCACGGCAGGACTCGTGACGGTTTGCCTGTATACTATGAGCGACCAGGAAAAATCGATCTCGCTGCTCTGAAGCGCGAGGGTCTCTCCATTGATGACCTGCTGCAGCACTATATGTATATTACAGAGTACCTTTGGCGAGTGGTGGAGCCCAACGACGCAGGTCGCTCGATTACGGTACTGGATGTGACAGGTATCGGCATGTACGATCTTGGCGGAGAAGTGCTGGACTTCATCAAACGTGCGTCTGCGTTTACTGGTGCCCACTATCCCGAGCGCAGTGCCCACATTTTCATCATCAACATCCCCGGCTGGTTCAACATGATTTGGCGCATGGTGAAGTCGTTAATCGACCCCGTCACGCGTGAAAAGGTAAGCTGTTAATCCATTTCTTGTCGCTGGCTGGCGAGAATCGTTGTAGTGACCCGACATCTCGTTGCATCGATGTAGGTTCACATGTTGAAGGGGAGCGCCATTCTGAAAGAACTGGAAACGTTGATCGACCTAGAAAATATCCCATCAGACTTCGGAGGTGAAGGCGTAGCACTGGGCGACTCGGAGGAAGAGCACGCACTGGCAGCACACGTTAAGAAGTATTTGTGAAAGGCAATTACCGGTAACTAAAATAAAATGACCGCACTTGGAATGGACAGGTGCAACCAAGCCAATCATTCAGATGGCTACGTACTTGAGTCAGAAATGCTCTGATAATCTTGCTCAAAAGCCGGAGCGGAAGAAGAACCCATAACCTTTATCTACTAATACATCCAAGCCCTCAACTACTACATGTTTGAATCAAAGTAAATTGATATACTGTATAAATAAATGCTGCTATCTTAGGATTTTTCTTCTTCAAGGATCGGTCGCACCTGTTTGGAAGCAGGCTGCCTTAAACATGATAGGATGCCGAGGTGACGCCGCATGCGTCTCTGACCAGTAGTCGCAGTTACCAGACAACTGTCCATAGTTCATTCCTGCATTCGCCATGTCGCTGACGAAGCTGCTTCTCCGCCGCACTGCTGTCTCCCGCTCTCGGGCTCTTCCGTCGCTTTCTCTGGCGACTCGTTCGTTCTCCGATGTTGCTGATGGTACAGTTGCAGCTTTGACTCCATTAGCCATTGCCACCTTAAACTAATGTGTCAACCTTTCTTGTAGCCATCCCAGAGCCTGTCTACTTCGAGGATATTAGCACCGCGTC
The DNA here is from genome assembly GCA_030324255.1 of Phytophthora capsici. Lineage (NCBI taxonomy): Eukaryota > Oomycota > Peronosporomycetes > Peronosporales > Peronosporaceae > Phytophthora > Phytophthora capsici. The sequence continues at coordinate 3,546,145 of CM059357.1, read as the reverse complement.
ATACCGCATCCGCGACGGCATCCAGCAGACTCAATGCGAGTACTCGCCACTGCTGTCTCAACGCATGGGCTACGAGCTGTTCCTGAAGAAGGACCACCGCCAAATGACCGGAAGCTTCAAGGAACGCGGTGCGCGCAATGCCCTGCTGCAGTTGACGGACGAGGAGAAGAAGAACGGTGTCGTGGCTGCGTCGGCTGGTAATCACGCTCAGGCGCTGGCCTACCACGGTCAACTGCTGGGGATTCCAGTGACTTGCGTCATGCCCAAGGTGGCTCCGCTCACCAAGATTGCTCGTTGCCGTGAGCTCGGTGCACGTGTTGTGCTTTACGGTGAACACATTCTGGAGGCTCGTGATAAGGCTGAGGATTTCGTTCGCGATGAGGTATTGAAGTGATAGTTGTTGTACTTGTCTTGATTTATGCGGAGACTGATAATCCCTTTGCTGCTTGTAGAACATGGTGTACATTAACGGATTCGACCGACCCGAAATTATTGCAGGTGCTGGTACCATGGGTATCGAGATCCTGAACCAAGTGCCTGATGTGGATGCCATTGTGGTGCCCGTTGGTGGTGGTGGTCTTATCGCTGGTGTTGCTCTTGCTGTGAAGACTCTTGCTCCGAAAGTTCAAGTGATTGTACGTTATTGCGTTCTTGAGATGAAAGTTTTATGATGTTTTGCTAACTGATACTTTGTTTTGTTTTGTAGGGTGTGGAACCGGAGTACTGCTCGAGTTACTCGGAGGCTCTGAAGGCCGGCAAGCCTGTGAACATGCCGACGCAGCCGACACTTGCTGATGGTTTGGCTGTTCCTTGTGTTGGCGCGAACGCTTTCGAGATCGCTCGTACGTACGTTGACAAGGTGGTGACTGTTTCGGAGCGCTCGATCGCTTTGAGTGTGCTGCGTCTCGTGGAGATGGAGAAGGTCGTTGTGGAAGGTGGAGGTGCGTCTTCGTTGGCTGCGTTGATCGACAACAAGCTGCCAGAACTGAAGGGCAAACGCGTCGTGCTGCCTCTGACTGGCGGTAACATCGACACCCCGGTTCTCGGACGTGTCATTGACCGTGGTTTGGCTGCCGATGGACGTCTGGTGCGCTTCGTCGCTACCGTGAGCGACCGTCCGGGTGGCATCGCTCAGCTTACCTGCTTCCTGCGTGACTTCGGTGTGAGTGTGAAGGATATCTACCACGAGCGCGCCTGGGTGCACGCTAGCATCTCCCACGTTGCAGTCAAGTGCGTTGTGGAGACGCAGTCGAGCGAGCACGCTCTGGAGCTCAAGCAACGACTTCTGGACCAGGGCTACCCCCTGATTTGGGAAGGCTTTCAGGCCCCACCGGTTGACCTCTAACTAGACGATAGACACCTTAAAACTCGTTGCACCATCTAAGTAGAATATGGATGATTTTGTTTATCACTTTCCTATTCCTTCCTTAGCACCTCCACCGGCTACATCTCAGCCAATTCTCCTAAGTAAATGTTCTTGTCACTGCTGCAGGAGCCCACAATGGGTTCGGTGGGGTGAAATGTGGCTTCGTTCACGCTTCCTGTGTGTCCTGGCAAGTGATAGCGCAGGTTTCCCGTCTCGGCGTCCCAGATGTACACGTAGCGGTCGGCCGAGCCACTCGTTACGAAGCGCATGTCCGATGACCAGCCACAACGAATGAGCGTACGGTCGAAGCTGTGCTTGGCTCCCATGAAGGTCATCTTGAGTCGTTCTCCCTTGACGAATGGTCGGATGTCCCACTTCCTCACAGTTGAGTCCATGGCATTGGACAGCAAGTAACTCCCATCGGGACTGAGACTCACGCCCGTGACAATGTCAGCGTGGCCTTGCAGCACTGTGCTCACTTCATCCTTGCGGAGGTCCCACATCTTGATGTCCCCATCCAGTCCCCCTGCCACTACATGGGAGTTATCACCTGAGAAGCACACGGCTGTGACCTGGAATTTGTTCTCGAAAGACTTGACAGCACGCTTGGAGCGCACATCCCAGAGCTTAGTGGTGCAGTCGTCCGATCCACTGACAAAGAGTGTCGGGCCGCTGGTTACAGGGCAGCAGCTGTTGACCACGGACGAATGACCCGCAAACTTCTTAACGCGACTACCGTTCTCTGCGTCCCAAAGTCCGAGCGTCTTGTCAGCTGAAGCGGAGACAATCTGTGCGCTGTCGTAGGTCCATTGCACCTCCAGCACCGCGTTCTTGTGACCGCTTAGCATATTGTAATTGCGGCATTCACCATAAACATCCCAGAGCAGAATGCTGCGGTCAAATGAAGACGACGCCAAGTGCTGGCCATCGGGACTGAATTTTAACGAGTACACAGCAGCACTGTGGCCTGTGAGCTGCATTGTGGGGGCCATGAGGTCCGACGTGCGATCCCCCACACGCCTGGCTGCCACCACCGTAGGGTCCACCGCCACAATCTCCGTTACACGCGAACGCTTGGCCAGCTGCGTCTCCCCCGCGGGCGTCAGCGCCGTGGAAACACCCGCAGTCTCCTCATTACTTAGCTTCCGCTTGCCTGCCATTTGCTTGATACAATTGTGAACGTAAAATTCAAGTTTGACTGTCAAAATGCAAAAATGTAATTAATATTTTTACAATTTTGCATAAGGCACCCTACACCTACCCTAACCGAAAATGTCATATAAAATTGTCCGTAATTTACCGGACGAAGGTACCTATGAATCCGTCATTTTCAGGATGTAGTGTCCGGAGAATTCCGATAAGTGACCCTTTGACCACATACAATCTTTCATATAAATTAATTTGGTTAAAAATAATGCGGAATCTACAGGACAACATTCCTGAACACGATGGAGCCAGCAGATGACTCTTTGCTAACACTCGAAGCTGAGGTGACTAGCGCGCGCGCAAGCACGATATCGTCAAACTCACGGGCTTCCTACCTCAACTCAACAGTACGATTCCTGCAGTGGATGCTAAAGAACAAGCGCGAGTTGATCAATGAGAATTTTGCTAACACGATCGTGCTCGACGCAAAAGGCATTGCGAAAAAGGAGTCCATTAAAGTTGCGCTGTCGTCGGCGCCAAACAACCCCCCGATTGCATTCGATCGCATTACAGCTCGAGACTTCATGACATGGATCGTTTCGATGAAATGCACCGATGGCTCTTATCACAGCTTCTCTACATACGCCGGTCATCGCTCGGCTTTTTACAACCTTTTCCAGGACTATCACTGGGTGATGCCAACTGTTTTGGTACGAGAGCTTAGCAGTCATTTTAAAGGATTTCAGCGTCAGATAGCATCGGCTATTGGCCAAGGACTTGGTCAGATCAAAGTAGGGAAGGACCCGATGCCGCTCGGCCTTTACAAGCAAGTTGCCATGGCAATGCTCACCAGCTCTTCGAGGGATATGGTTTTTGCCAGAGTCTTCCTCATATTGTCGTGGAACTTGATGTCTCGAGCTGCAAACACTGCATCTATTTGCTATCAACATTTGGAGTGGCGTGAAGATGCGTTGTGTGTATATTTTGCGCACATGAAAAACGACCAGCGAGGATCTCGTCCTCGAGATCCACGCCACGTGTACTCTAATCCGACATCTCCAGAGATCTGCCCCATACTTGCTCTCGGTAAGTGTTGTTTTTGCAACTGAATTCGTCATCATATTTTTAATCATATTTCTTAAGGAATTTATTGGGCATCATACGGCGTTGATGCTACGGATGCACATTTATTCCCTGGTAGCGACCAGTATGAGCGGTTCAGGAAGGTGCTTGGACGTGTGCTTAAACTTCCAGCTATTGTTGCTGAGCTTGACCGTCGTGGTATGAACGCCAAAGAAATTGGAACGCATTCTATGCGCAAAGGCGCGTCTACCTTCTGCTCGTCTGGATCGACGGCATGCCCTCCAGCGGTTGCAGTCCATTTACGAGCTGGTTGGGCGATGGGTGGTGTTCAAGACCGCTATTTAAGACACGATGCAGCAGGGGACATGTTTGTAGGGCGTACTGTGAGCGGACTACCGATTCTACAACCAGAATTTGCTGCTCTTCCTCCTCACTTTGCTACAAGCAATGACGACGTTCGGAGGGCAAAGCTACTCTGCTTCTCGGGATTACCAGCATCTTTGGAATTGGTGGCCGAATTTGCTTTGGCATCCTTACTTTACCATATTGATTTTCTTCGCCAGCATTTAGAAAGCAACCACCCTCTTTTTGTGGTGTAGTGGTTCGCGAAGAATTTCGACGCGAGGGGCACTCACACACAGAGGGGCCGGACTGCCAACTGACGGAGGGGGTACTCCGATCGACCGTGGGGTCTGAAGATCTTCTCACCTTGTGTACCCGTTGACCTGGCGGGGTTAACGCTCTTCCTGGGTGACCTGGAAGGGGCCAAGGTGTTGGTTCTTGGCTGAGTTGGAGTGTGGACGGCACTCAGGGGTAATCGGTTGACGACGTGTGGATACTTCTACACACGATCGTCGGTAGACAGGGTAGGTCGAAGCTTGAATAAACTTGATCCACTCTGGGGGGTTGTCCTTCGGGGCTTGTGTTGTTCCAAAGGGGGCCAATGGTTTCCAATGTAGATGCTTGGGCCGCCTACTGTTAGCGGTGGAGTTGAGGGGGGTGGAGAAAGAAGCGTTGACCTGGCCAAGCTTTCCAGGCGTTGTTGCGTGTCTTGTCCTTGAGCGTCTTGGGGTCCTTCGTCAAGGGGGGCCAATATACTTCCCAGCCTTGGAATTCTGTGGAACACCACTTGCGTGCTACAAGGAAAATCTCTCTCTTAACCATCTTAAATCTTTCCTATCCCTTCCCTTTCCTCCCATCATCTGCCCATCCCCCTCGCAGCTGACTGGCTACCTTGAACTTCAACCAGTGTACCCTTTAATTGGTACATGCGAATCTTGATCGACGCTGATCGCGGAAGCGTACCGAAATGATTGCCCCATGTCGATCAGGAATCTAGATCGCTGGCGATCACGAAGTGTACCGAAATGATTGCTCCATGTCGATCAGGAATCTAGATCGCTGGCGATCACGAAGTGTATCGAAATGATTGCTCCATGTCGATCAGGAATCTAGATCGCTGGCGATCACGAAGTGTATCGAAATGATTGCTCCATGTCGATCAGGAATCTAGATCGCTGGTGATCACGAGATGTTTCGAAATGATTGCTCCATGATCTTGATCACGTCGGTGTACTCAAATGACTGCATCATCTCGATCTGCATTCTTGATCATCTCCTGAATTTCAACCTTCTTCCAGTGTTTACCTTTGATTGCCTGATGGGTACCAAAAACTTGGTACTCAATCGGAATCAGTCTCAGGTTGACTCAGATCTGATCTGATCGCGCAGCATCTTTCATGATCTTCTTCGATCAATCAATGGCAGCTACCACCTTGATCGCTCTGCACTTCACCACAATCGCCCCCTGTCCAAACCAACGCCATACAGTGGCTGCGGTACGGACAACAGTCACATTTCCCAATCTCTTCCCACCGGCAGAGCTGCATACTCCATGTCTTCTCCGCGCCAATCCACGGCATCCGGCAGTCAATCTCCTGGCAGTACAGGCACGTTCAGTTTCGGTACTTTCTTCTGACCGCCTCGCTGACATTCCAGTTGCTGCATTGGTGCACAGACTGTTCGAGACGCCGCTGCTGACGTCCCTTCCAGTCCGGAACATACTGGTGCGCCTCATTCACCCGTTGCAATCTCCTTCGCCTCGCTAACGTCTCTTCCCTTTGCAGGTCCGGCGATGGGCGGCAGTCAGGACAGTCAGAGCATCCCTTCATCCACTTCTCGTGTCTCCGCGGCCGATGTCTCCGCTTCTGCTGGTTTCTCAGGTGTCACCGCAGGGTCTTCGGCTGCATCTCCTCGTGCGGCTACAGTTATTCCTGACCGCGCTGATGCTGCAGGCGCCGCATCTTCCTTCGCCTATTCTGATCAGCTGGCCATTCCATTAGCTGACGCGAACGTCGCCCCCCTTCCGTTGGACACACCCGTTCTCCGTTCGAGTATTGCTGCTATCGAGACCGCCTTGGAGCGCGAGGGCGCGTTCCAGCAGCTTCGTGAGGACTACGCGAATCTTCGGCGGCAACTTCGTTCAGTTGAAGATCACAGTAGGGACTTGGAGAACCAGATCCGTGAAGCCGTCCAACTGTCGTCTCCCTTCGTGCAGTTCTGCCAAGAGCGGTACGACGCTGTTCGCCACGATCTACGTGAATCCCGGCAACAGTTCGATGACGTCGTTAGCGCGCTGGCTGGTCATGAGGGCGATCGGGTTAGGATCGCGGACCTCGAAGATCAACTTCAGCGCGTCCAGCAACAGCACAGCGACGTCGTGGCCGATTTGAACTCGACGATCAGCAACCTGACTGATCAGCTGACTGCGGCATTGTTGCGGATACCGGCTGCTTCCCAAGATCTCCAGCGACTGCGCGGTGAAGTTAATTCGTTGACGGCCGCCCGTGCTGATCTGGAACAAGCGCTGGCAGGAGCGATCGCTGCTCGAGATCGGTTCCAAGTTCGGTTGGCTACCGAAATCAACGATCACTTGCGCACTCGGCGAGAATTAACCGACTTGCAGGCTACGAACGGCGCGTTAACCGCCTCCCAAGAGGCATTAGAAACTGCCACGGAGCAGTTGAAACGTCAGCTCGGTGCTGCGCAACAAAATCTGGTCCACCTCCGCTCGAGTGCAGATGCCAACTTGAATCTCGTTGCATCAGAACGTGATCAGGCCCGCAGTGATCGCGATCAAGCCCGGGCTGATCTCCAAGACCGTGAAACCCAACTTCGACGGGCGCGTAGTGATCGTGATCGCGCGCGCGACGACCTGCAGTCATACCGTAAGTTCCTTGTGCGCCTGATTATCGTCCCACCGATCGTCACTGACTCGTTGTGGTCTCCTAGGAACACACGTTGACTCTGCTCGTCAGTCAGTGGCTCGTCTCGAGAGGCAAGTGGCTGATCTTCAGGTCTCTGTTGGTGATATTCAGCGCCTTCGGACGGATAACGCCTCCCTACAAACCGACTTGGATTCTGAGAGACAACGGCGGTCAGCTGCAGAAGAAGAACGCGATCGTTTGCTGATCGAGCGTGACTCAATCTGCCAACAGTTGACTGGTCTCTCTTCCCTCGTCCAGCCTCGCCCCTCTGGTAGTGCTGGATCGCCTCGTCGACCGCCAAAACAACCTACCAGACCCGCGCCCACTCCATCACCAGCGCCAACTCCGTCACCAGCGCCAACCCCATCGCCAGCACCAACTCCATCACCTCCGCCGACTCCGTCCCCAGCGCCAACCCCATCGCCAGCACCAACTCCATCACCTCCGCCGACTCCGTCCAGCAAACGCAGTCGATCTTCGTCCGCAAGTTCTCCACCTCCTTCCAAGAAGCCACGATCTTCACCTAGATCTGGGTCTTCTGCACAGCCGATCCAGATCGACTCCGACGACGATGTGGACGGCGATGGTGATGGAGAGTCGCAGGGCAACAGCGATGGCGATCACGCGGGTAATGGCCACAGTGATGACGGTAGCCAATCTGATCGAGAAAGCTCACAGTCACAGCCAGGCCAAGGAACTGCCCAGTCGAGCGGTGCTGAGCCAGCAGGAGGGGGTCCCAGCTCCCCCGGTTCCAGCCCTAGCAGTTCGTCAGGTGATTCCCATGGCAGTGACGATTCAAAATCAAGTGGCTTCTTGTCCGACGGCGCCCTTGATCGTCTTCCGGCAACTGTGATCAGTCGTGATCAGTGGATCCCAGGCTACGGGCGCCCCCGGCATTTCGCTAGTAGGGACGTTACACCTTGGCCCGTGGTTGAGACGCGGTTGATCAGCGTGCGATCGTTGACAATTGACGTTCTCTTCCGTGATTGGAGTTGCCCCCAAGCTTGGCTCTTCCCTCCTCGGCTGCGACGCCCTCCACAATCGGGATGGCATCCCGAGCTGATCACTGAGGCCAACATACGGGCTCTCTACCGCGCGGAGCCTTGGTCAGCGCTGCAGACACCCGTGATTCCCCATTCCTTCGACCTGACCGGGTGGTTTGGGCAATTCGCCCTGAAGTACACCTCCTTTGAAGACGACCACGTCCAGACGCTATGGGAATCGACACACCACTTCACTCTCACGGCGGAGATGCGGCGGGCAAGTCCATATCTCGATCGGTTCAACCGTGAACGGAAGCAAAGGCGCTCGAGGGCCGGCGCAAGATGGAAGAAGATTCTGGAGTTCATCCTCCACGGGATGATCCAAGGTCACTGCGATTTCGATCTTTTCCTAGATCCGTTCCTCCTTCATTTTCCCCGCAAGAATGCGGAAGCCGGCACATGGTATCCTGGCCTCGGAGCTCAGGCAGCTCCTACCGACTTATTGGACGCTCTCACGCTCGCTGATACTTCCGACCCGTGGCGCAATCAGTTCAGGGACAATCCTCGGGGCCACCCTGGTCTTCAAATCGCGCGGTTAGACGGCAAGTTTCGGCTCGCGGCGGCTTCTAGCGACGACGACAGTGATCAGGATTAGGTCGGGCAGGTTGATCTTCTTGATAGTTGTTCTTCATGCACTTTCCTCATATACATGTAAGGGCCCTTGGGCCCATCGCGGGGACAGCCCCTTCGATTCACAACACTGATTTTCCACAAATATCCACCACCCATCTGGTATGCGACGTTCCCGCACACCTTTCTTTCCACATTCTCCCTCTCGCAGCATCCCAACTACTGCGAAGGGTCTCCTTCATCTTCCTCGTGCGACTGCATCACGTTAAAGCGATTGCGGTTCGCCCTCTTCCTCTCGAACTCACGCAGCAAGGCGCCGCAGTTCAAGTCGGCTTCATCCACCCACGACGGCTCTTCGTAGCCCTTCCAGTGTACCAGGAACTCACGGTGCACACGGCCATAGCGCGTCCTCCGGCCAGTTCGCACATCGGCGATCCGCTCCACCTCGTACTCATCGTCTTCGAGCGCCGTCTCCCAGCTATCCTCCGGCAAGAGCGCCTCATCAAAGTCGAAGCGATCAGCGTCAGGATCAACAAGTCGTATCTTCGGTCGATCAGGGAAGTTCCTGATCAGCTTCAGCTTGGACAAGTGGACGATCGGGAAGACGTTGTAATCCGATCCAGCGATCTCAAGGCGAGCAGCGTGGTTGCCGATCAACTCAGCGACCCGGAACGGCCCGTGCCACATATGCGCCAGCTTCTTTGCGTAACCGATCTTCACGCGATCAAGATACAGCCACACCTGCGACCCAGTTTCGATCTTATGTGGACGCACTTCTTCATTGTGACGATCAGCTCGGCTTCGAATGGCATCGCGGAGACGTTCGTTCACGTGTTCACGTGCACGCTGATAGTGCTCCTGAATGTGATTCCTCCAGCGACGGGCGTCCCGATCGCGGTGACCAGTGTTACCGATCGGCAAGGCGGCTTCCAGCGTTGATCGAGGATCCCAACCATGTGCAAGATAGAACGGAGTGTCTCCACGTGTGCGATCGTGCGCCGTGTTGAGCGCGAAGGTGAGCCGCTCGGCGTATTCGTCCCAGTCTCGCTGATCAACATCTGCGACGTACATCTTCAGCGAACGTGTTAGCGTCTGCACCATTCGCTCCGCGGAACCGTTGCTCTGCGGCCGGTACGCCATAGTAGGGCTCTGGTTTTGCCCTACGATCCGGTTGAACGCACGGAAGAAGTCAGCCATGAAGCCCGGCTCTCGATCATGTCGAATCACCTCGCTGGCGCCGAATCTTCGGAAAACACATTCCTCGTAGTTCTCCGCGATCGTCTGAGCGGTCCGAGAACTACTCGCCTTCGCGATCACGTATCCTGTGAACAGGTCGATCCAGATCAACAGCTCCGTGTTCCCTTTGAACGACTTCGGCAACGACGGAATGTGATCCATCGCGATCACCTGGAAAGGGTACGTGGCTTGAATGTTTCCTGGCGATTCACCTTGCACCAGTGGACGTCCCTTTCCGGTCTCACAATCGACACACTCACCAACGTATCTCTGTACGCTCTTGAACAGGCCTCGCCAATGGAAATGTTTCCTGATCCGCTCGTAAGTCCTTCCGATTCCCTGGTGTCCTCCTTCTAGGCTAACGTGATAATGATGCAGGAAATCAGGCTGGAGCGTCTCAGGCACTACTACGCGGACGATCGGATCTCGATCAGCGTTCGACTTCGATCCAGTCGGACAATACAGCAGCAATCCGCTCTCGTCCAAATCATACTCGCTGGCGATCTTGGCGCAGATCTTCGCATCTTCTGCTGACAGGTTGGCCACATCGCCTTGCAGGTAAGCCTTCATGTGCGCGATCCACATCTCTTCGTCTTGAGCTTGCACGATCCGCTGAACCCTCATTTGTTGTACGATCTCTTCTTGCAGGATTTCTGGCTGCACCTGACGTCGTCGACCAGCTGCGCGGGTGACAGCCGACACACGGACAGCGGCGTCGTTTTCCTTCGGCCGCAGGAGTTCATCCAGGCGATTGAGCGTGATCAGGTCCTGCCGATCAGCTTCCGAGGTAACGATCTCGCCTGACTCTTGCTGTAGGGCTGTGTTGGCTAACTTGTCTGCGCTTTGATTCCACTCTCTCTTGACGTGTAGGAACTCGTGCTTTGGCCAAGCCCTCAGTTGGTCCATCGCCTTCTGCCGCAGCAGTTGGAGTTTGGGCGCCTTGCAATCGATCTCGCCACGCATCTGGCGGATGATCAAGTTCGAGTCACCGCAGATCACGATCCGCCCCCGGTCTGATGTCGGAAGGAGATCAAGTCCCAGCAGGAGGCCATGATACTCCGCTTCGTTGACAGTGATCGCTGGTGCGAATCTCGACGCCGCAGAAACGACCGTCCACTCAGGGAGTTTCCAGATCACGGCACTGAACGCGCCGACCTTCCGCTTGACGCTCGCAGATCCATCAAAGGAGACGACCAGCAAGTCTTCATCCAGCTCCACCGTTGGCGGCGGGGTGATGATCAGCTTGCGCGGCTGTTTCCTCGGCGCGATAGCGATCAGGGCGTCGTCCATCTCCGATCGAGGCGTGATACTAGCCGCGAGTGTGCCCAAGATCTCGTCTTCGCCTCTGGAACACTTCACGATCTCCAACGTCCATCCTGACAGCAATGCAGCCCACTTGCCCAGCCGTCCGTCAAGTCCCGACGAGTTCAGCAACCAAGCGAGCGTGGAGTGTCGAGACAAGACCTTGATGGATCGGCTAACCAGTTGGGTGTAACACACATCCAGTATTCGGAGCAGGGCCAACACCTCCTTGTCGACCGTGCTGTAATTCAGCTCGTTGGCCTTCAAGGTGCGACTGGTGAAGGTCACTGGCCAGTACACGCCATCGTGTTCCTGCATGAGCGCGGCGGAGATCGCCCACTGGCTCGCGTACAGCACGACCACAGGTTCTCGATCAGGATCGAAGTGTCGAAGGATCGGCGTGGCCACGATCTTGGCTTTCAACAGAGTGAACGCGGTGATCGCTCTCGCCCACCGATCGTCTTCTGGCGACTCGTCGCCCCCGGTCTGATGTACCCCGGCTCTCTCGTTCCTCAGCCGATACTCATGGAAATCCACCTCGCGTAGCTCGTACAAGATCGCAGCGTAGATCGAGAAATCTTCGATGAACCGACTGTAGTAGTTCAAGCTTCCAAGGAACGACTGCATCGATCGAAGCGAAGTCGGGAAAGGTAAGTTCCCCAGTGCTTCCAGATCCTTCGGGCTCGCCTCCAGACCTTCCGCTGACACTTGGTGTCCCAGGTACGCCACCTTGCTGTAGCCCCAAAAACTTTTGACCACACTGATTGACAGATTCCATCGATCACAGGTGTCTAGGAGCCGCTCGACTTTCTCGCAGAGACCATCCCAGTCGGAGCTGGTCACCAAGATATCGTCGATGTACGATCGTCGGCCAAGGACAGATGGCTTCAGCTCAGGTTCAGGCTCCCCGTCTTCAAACACGTCGATCAGCTTCGTCGACTCGTGATCAGCGCTGATACGAAGATGTCCGTACAGCGCGTTGTCGATCAAACGCTGGTAGATCTGCGGGGCGTTCTTCAGCCCGAAGGGCATGCGTGTCCACTCGAAGAGTCCGAAAGGGGTGATGAACGCAGAGATCAGCCTGGCTCGTTCCGTCATACTGACTACCCAGAACCCACTCGCCATATCCAGTGAGCAATACCAGAGGACCTTATCCAGATCGTCCAAGAGGTCATTGATCAGCGGCATGGGGTACACCATCAACTTCGTCAAGCTGTTCACCAGCCGATAGTCGATACAAAGACGGATGTCGACCCCATTCTTCTTGATGATCACGACAATTGGGGATGCCCAAGGTGAGGTCGAATGGGTGATGATCCCCGCTGACAACAGTCCCTTGATCAAGTCCGACAGCTTCTCCCGAAATTGTGGAGCGACACGGCGCACACGTTGGGCGACAGGGGTTGCGTTACCAACATCGATGTCGCAGACGGCACCGCGCGCAGCTGGAGGGAGAGCGTTTCCTTTTCCGATCAGGAGGTGTCGGCGTTTCCAGATGATCTGCCTCAAGCGTTCGATCTGCTCCGGCGTTTTCCCTTCTGCTTCCTCGATCTGGATGTCCTCAATCTTGACTTCCTCCGTGGTGGCGCTTACTTCCGGGAGTATGGCCATCTGATTCTCCAGATCTTCGGCGATCAGGTCCCTCCCTTCATGGTAGCAGACTTCGTCATCTTCAGGCGTCCCGCTGACTTCGGTCTCCGGCTCCATTTTTGGGTCGTCGACCGCAACGGTCGTAGGGCCGATCAGCGGCTGATCGTCGACTCTCGGTTTCGGATCGTCGATCATCGGGCTGATCGACTCCCCCTTGAACTCCTGATCGACCATCGACTCCGGTTCTGGTTCATGTTGACTTTTCCTCGAGTCAACTGGATCAGCCCATTTCACCGTCACAGCAGCTACTTCAGGCTTCGGATTGGACCCTTCGCGCTTCAGGATACCCTTCGGAGTGTCGTACATCGGTCGATCCACCAGTGGTCCCATGTATATCGGTTCAGGTTCCGCTTCTTCCTGCTGATCGGTAGTGGCTTCATACGCAAGATTCTGCCACTCAGCATATCGACGCGATCCCACGGAGATGAGTCCAGGCGTTCGCGGTACGAGGTCTTCAGCCAACCACAGTCCCAGCTGTGTGAGTCTCTGCAACATCAGCTTCTTGTTGCTGATGTTCGTGATCCTCAAGTACTGCGTCCGGCCAAGGCCCTTCACCAAGGTAGGTACCCATCTTTCTCCACGGGCGATCCACAACTTCTCTCGCTCTAACGCTCGGGGTTTTCGTATCGGTATCTCCACAGATTCTCCGACTTCTACGTGAACGCTGTCGTCGAGCGTGATGTCGTGGCTACTGCGGCCGTATGGAGGGCGTCGACCTGTCAACTGGATCCGCACTTCGTTGGGAAGGCACATAGTTCCGTCGGCCAAATCAAGACGGATACCGGCTGGGATCATGAAGTCCATGCCTAGGATCACATCCTGTCCGGCCATGTCGCCAACCCACGCGTCGAAGAAGTAAACCAAGAACCCGGCCAGCGTGATCTTGATCGTGGTACGTCCCAAGGTGGAGTACACATTCTCCCCGATTCCGATGCAATCTTGTCTCTGACTCTCGTCAATGATGCAGCCAACCTTACGAGCAAAGGCGGTGCTAACGATTGAGACTTCAGCGCCGGAATCCAGAAGCAGGGTTGCTCTGGAGTTGTTGATCTTGCCGGTGGCCTTGGCCTGCTTGAACCACTTGCCAGGAGCGTGATACTTCCAGTAACCGCGCGACTCGCCAGGTAAGAGATCTCCAGCTGAATCAGATGGTGACATCTTGGCATTGCTGACTAACGCTGGTCTCCCGTGCTCCACATCAGGCAGATGATCCTTCCAGTATCCACGCAATTCGCCGTCAGCTAAATCCAGTTCCATCACAACTTCCGATCGGGAGAACTCATCATTCCGCAAACTCGCTATCGCAGCGGTACGTCTTCCATGAAATCCACGTATATTGTTGATCGGTGTTGTCGTCTCACTGACTCTTGCCTTCGGCTGCCTTTCAACGTATGCAAAAATACAGAACTTAGAACGCTCGGCTCGTACCAGATTCAAACCTGGCGAGCGTCCTAGTTTAACATCTTCTCCGCGTTGGATGGCAGCATTCCGGCGTGTCGCGTCGGGTTGTACCACTGGCGGATCAAGTTGTAAAACTCTTCCATCGGACATTTGCCGTCTTCGTGGAGCTTGCCGCAGGCACGGCACACGTACAGGCAGTGATCAGCCGGGTGACCACGACGGCCACACTTCTCGCAGGTCAGGCGTTTCCAGCATCCAAGATCGGAGTGCCTCGTGGATCCACAGTGCGAGCACGGTGGCGGGCGTTCCTCCGGGCGCGATCCATCTTCGCGGTCGGTTCGGGCCGGCGACTTGTTCTCCTCCCAACGACTTGGGTGTTGGGCTTCCTGCTTCCGGTGATCGGCTGCAGCGGCCAGGTAGACGTGCGACGGGGCTCGGTCATCCTCTGATCCGCTTGATTCCAGTTCAGATCCTGACCCGGCACTGTCGTATGAGGCTCGGATGGCGCGGACGGCGCGAGTGGTTTTCGAGGCAGCTTGCGGTGGGCCGCTTGGTGCCTTCTGCCGGAACTTGTTCGACCCAGCGACAGCTTTGCTTTGGCGGACCTTAGCACGCTGACGTGCACGGAGTATTTCGGCAAGGGAGTCTCCATCGGTGATGCGCAGCAGAGTCAGCTGATCTGCTAACTCGCGGTCATCAAGGGTCTCGATGAAGTGTTCGACATGCTCGCGCTTCACGGACGCCGGACCAGTCTTGATCTCCAACTTCGCACGCAGACCCAACACGGTGAGCCGGTGAAGGTACTCAAGAGGCTTCTCGTCCGATCGCTTCCTCGCGTGGTAATACTGCCTCGCGAGTGACACGCCCAGACCACAGTATTCAACTCGGAAGTCGCCAAGCAAATCGTTCCACTTGCTGCGGGTGGTTCTCCCCAGCTGCTGGTACCAATTTCGTGCGGGGCCGACTAGGAGGTTGCTGAAGACAATGCACTTCTCGCTGTCGGTTGCTTGATCACGAGCGAAGGCGGACTTCACTTTGCTCAGCCAGCTTCGGGCCTTCTCTTCGTCGAAGTCCTTGCCGGAGAACTCCTTCAGCTCGGAGATCGCGGAGATCCTGACTCGGGGAACTGCGGAGTTGCCAGCAGATGACGTGGCATCGGCGGACGACACAGCGTTGACGCGCGGAACCTCGATACTCAAGTCATCTGGATCGTATTCTTCTGGATGATCATGATGTGATCCGACCGACTCCATGTCGACGTCTTGAGTGCCGACATTCTTCGGGAGATCGGGTATGCGCGGCGTCCGAGCGACGGCAGCTTCTTGCTCCTTCTGGTAGCGATCCATCGCGGCATTGAAGAATGATTGAAGGCTACCACTGGATGCTGCGGTCGACACCGGTGCCAGATCCGACTCTTTCTTCCTGGCTTCCAGCATGGCTGCTCCAGCCGGTCCAAGCGTCATCCTGCTCAGCTCGATCGAGCTATCGGATCCCGCCCCCGACACTCTCGCAGATGTCTTCGCAGACGCGAACGAGGAGTGGGGTGATCCGGACTGGCTCGAGTATGTCGTCGTCAGCCCCTGGTCGGCGGTCGAGATAACGGCGCCAACCAACGGTGTGAGCAGCTTCACCAAGTGTTTGGTGGATCCTTCAAGGGTGGCAAGATCAAGCTCGAGCAGTTCCTCGGCGTTGAAGTTCCCGGCCACGATACCCGCTTCCTTCAGTATGCGCATCAGAGCGCTGATCGCCGCCGCTTGATCTACCGGCTTGGCTGGCTTGATCACCGGGCCTTGAAGGTCGCCGATCAACTTCGGCTTCATCATCTTCATGACCGGGTCGTCGATCAAGAACGCGCGGAGTTTCTTCCGGTAGAGGACGACACGCAGCTCGTCTTCCGTCCAAGTCTTGGCATCACCACTCTCGTCCGCGTCGGGTGCTTTCAGCTTCATCTTCGCGGGCTTCGGCGTCGCCTTCTTCGACTTCTTCGAGGAGGGGAGCGGAGTGGGGGTGGTGGTTTTGGGTGAAGGTCCTTCCGTTTTCACGGATGGATCTTCATCCGGCGGATTACGACTCGCGTCGCGTTCCGCGGGGGGCCCCGAGGGCCCCAAGGGAGGAGGGTGAGGTTTTTCTTCAAGGTCCATCGCTGAACCTTCCTCCTTGACCCCGCCAGAGCTCCTCCCAGGGCTCTGACGTTCGGTGTACTCTTCACTCTTCAGATGCGACGACGGCGATACACCTTCCGTCGACGCGCCGATACTTCCTGGCTCAACCTTGATCTTGGCCTCTTCTTGACTGGACTCACGGTGATATCCAAGGTCACCAGAAGATCCGGGCACGCGCACCATTGTGGTGTAGTGGTTCGCGAAGAATTTCGACGCGAGGGGCACTCACACACAGAGGGGCCGGACTGCCAACTGACGGAGGGGGTACTCCGATCGACCGTGGGGTCTGAAGATCTTCTCACCTTGTGTACCCGTTGACCTGGCGGGGTTAACGCTCTTCCTGGGTGACCTGGAAGGGGCCAAGGTGTTGGTTCTTGGCTGAGTTGGAGTGTGGACGGCACTCAGGGGTAATCGGTTGACGACGTGTGGATACTTCTACACACGATCGTCGGTAGACAGGGTAGGTCGAAGCTTGAATAAACTTGATCCACTCTGGGGGGTTGTCCTTCGGGGCTTGTGTTGTTCCAAAGGGGGCCAATGGTTTCCAATGTAGATGCTTGGGCCGCCTACTGTTAGCGGTGGAGTTGAGGGGGGTGGAGAAAGAAGCGTTGACCTGGCCAAGCTTTCCAGGCGTTGTTGCGTGTCTTGTCCTTGAGCGTCTTGGGGTCCTTCGTCAAGGGGGCCAATATACTTCCCAGCCTTGGAATTCTGTGGAACACCACTTGCGTGCTACAAGGAAAATCTCTCTCTTAACCATCTTAAATCTTTCCTATCCCTTCCCTTTCCTCCCATCATCTGCCCATCCCCCTCGCAGCTGACTGGCTACCTTGAACTTCAACCAGTGTACCCTTTAATTGGTACATGCGAATCTTGATCGACGCTGATCGCGGAAGCGTACCGAAATGATTGCCCCATGTCGATCAGGAATCTAGATCGCTGGCGATCACGAAGTGTACCGAAATGATTGCTCCATGTCGATCAGGAATCTAGATCGCTGGCGATCACGAAGTGTATCGAAATGATTGCTCCATGTCGATCAGGAATCTAGATCGCTGGCGATCACGAAGTGTATCGAAATGATTGCTCCATGTCGATCAGGAATCTAGATCGCTGGTGATCACGAGATGTTTCGAAATGATTGCTCCATGATCTTGATCACGTCGGTGTACTCAAATGACTGCATCATCTCGATCTGCATTCTTGATCATCTCCTGAATTTCAACCTTCTTCCAGTGTTTACCTTTGATTGCCTGATGGGTACCAAAAACTTGGTACTCAATCGGAATCAGTCTCAGGTTGACTCAGATCTGATCTGATCGCGCAGCATCTTTCATGATCTTCTTCGATCAATCAATGGCAGCTACCACCTTGATCGCTCTGCACTTCACCACATTTTTCAGTCGCCACTGTTCGCCGATTCCGTGTTGGTGACGTCATTACGTTCGATTATCAGATGCAATGCAGAAGATTGCGAGATTCAACCTACTGGTGTTCCGCCCCACGTTATGATACTATCTGACATTCGTGCCGCACGAAATGAAATCCGCAACGAAATAATTGCGCGTAAAGAAGACATGAAGAAAATCACGGACTCACAGGATGCAATATGTGATCGCTTGGTAGCTGGGGTATCAAATTTATTGGAGCAACGTGCATATCAATCTGGTGTTCCGACATGCAACAATTTGGCGGACTCTGTTATGAAACGCTTGGAAGACGGGGGCATTCTTCAGCTTTTACGCTCTCGAAATGACAATGTATCGATTAGTGCTGAAAATGGTGCATGTTTAGATGCGGAAGTGGCTTCAGAGTCGATAGAATTATCTTCTGAAGTCGATACCGCTTATCCGATCTACCATTGGGGTGGAAGCATGCACATATTCCCGGAAGATATGGAGTTGCCGAGTGGGACAGTAGAACAAGCATGGGTGTACTGGTGTTGCGGCGACAAAGTTAAAAATCTCCTCCTTTTCGCCAACTTCGTCCGGCGGATTTGACCAACCGAAATCAGCGCAAGCGATTGTGTGAACTGAAGTTCCTAATGAAGAAGATTGAGCTGAGAGCACAAACACTTGGTCTGTGTACAACCAACATATCGTTTACTGAGGCTGCTGCTGTCTTTCAACAGTGTAAAGAAGTCGTTGACCTTCCACAAGAGACAACAAACAGCAGAAAGCGCCGGCGAGGCCAACTCGTATGGGTATCAGCAGCTACTATTCTTCGCAAGAAGGCAAAGGCCAACCAGGTTGCCTCTATTCGCTAAATGTCGGTCAAGACGCAAACAACGTGGAAGTTAATACAACGTACATGTAGACATACTAAATAGTATCAGCTAATACCTACCATGGGTATTGACGTGCAGGAGAAGGCATGCCGGCTGTACTTAGTGGTAAGCATCGCTGTCGCCGCGTTCAGAAGCAGAATGTACCTGCACTTCATAAATTAATAAAAACCTGTACGAATCGATCGTCCTGAAATTTCCAACTGCCGTCCTGCAAATTCCGCCCACAAGTAATTGTCCGTAATTTACCGGACGAAGGTACCTATGAATCCGTCATTTTCAGGATGTAGTGTCCGGAGAATTCCGATAAGTGACCCTTTGACCACATACAATCTTTCATATAAATTAATTTGGTTAAAAATAATGCGGAATCTACAGGACAACATTCCTGAACACGATGGAGCCAGCAGATGACTCTTTGCTAACACTCGAAGCTGAGGTGACTAGCGCGCGCGCAAGCACGATATCGTCAAACTCACGGGCTTCCTACCTCAACTCAACAGTACGATTCCTGCAGTGGATGCTAAAGAACAAGCGCGAGTTGATCAATGAGAATTTTGCTAACACGATCGTGCTCGACGCAAAAGGCATTGCGAAAAAGGAGTCCATTAAAGTTGCGCTGTCGTCGGCGCCAAACAACCCCCCGATTGCATTCGATCGCATTACAGCTCGAGACTTCATGACATGGATCGTTTCGATGAAATGCACCGATGGCTCTTATCACAGCTTCTCTACATACGCCGGTCATCGCTCGGCTTTTTACAACCTTTTCCAGGACTATCACTGGGTGATGCCAACTGTTTTGGTACGAGAGCTTAGCAGTCATTTTAAAGGATTTCAGCGTCAGATAGCATCGGCTATTGGCCAAGGACTTGGTCAGATCAAAGTAGGGAAGGACCCGATGCCGCTCGGCCTTTACAAGCAAGTTGCCATGGCAATGCTCACCAGCTCTTCGAGGGATATGGTTTTTGCCAGAGTCTTCCTCATATTGTCGTGGAACTTGATGTCTCGAGCTGCAAACACTGCATCTATTTGCTATCAACATTTGGAGTGGCGTGAAGATGCGTTGTGTGTATATTTTGCGCACATGAAAAACGACCAGCGAGGATCTCGTCCTCGAGATCCACGCCACGTGTACTCTAATCCGACATCTCCAGAGATCTGCCCCATACTTGCTCTCGGTAAGTGTTGTTTTTGCAACTGAATTCGTCATCATATTTTTAATCATATTTCTTAAGGAATTTATTGGGCATCATACGGCGTTGATGCTACGGATGCACATTTATTCCCTGGTAGCGACCAGTATGAGCGGTTCAGGAAGGTGCTTGGACGTGTGCTTAAACTTCCAGCTATTGTTGCTGAGCTTGACCGTCGTGGTATGAACGCCAAAGAAATTGGAACGCATTCTATGCGCAAAGGCGCGTCTACCTTCTGCTCGTCTGGATCGACGGCATGCCCTCCAGCGGTTGCGGTCCATTTACGAGCTGGTTGGGCGATGGGTGGTGTTCAAGACCGCTATTTAAGACACGATGCAGCAGGGGACATGTTTGTAGGGCGTACTGTGAGCGGACTACCGATTCTACAACCAGAATTTGCTGCTCTTCCTCCTCACTTTGCTACAAGCAATGACGACGTTCGGAGGGCAAAGCTACTCTGCTTCTCGGGATTACCAGCATCTTTGGAATTGGTGGCCGAATTTGCTTTGGCATCCTTACTTTACCATATTGATTTTCTTCGCCAGCATTTAGAAAGCAACCACCCTCTTTTTCAGTCGCCACTGTTCGCCGATTCCGTGTTGGTGACGTCATTACGTTCGATTATCAGATGCAATGCAGAAGATTGCGAGATTCAACCTACTGGTGTTCCGCCCCACGTTATGATACTATCTGACATTCGTGCCGCACGAAATGAAATCCGCAACGAAATAATTGCGCGTAAAGAAGACATGAAGAAAATCACGGACTCACAGGATGCAATATGTGATCGCTTGGTAGCTGGGGTATCAAATTTATTGGAGCAACGTGCATATCAATCTGGTGTTCCGACATGCAACAATTTGGCGGACTCTGTTATGAAACGCTTGGAAGACGGGGGCATTCTTCAGCTTTTACGCTCTCGAAATGACAATGTATCGATTAGTGCTGAAAATGGTGCATGTTTAGATGCGGAAGTGGCTTCAGAGTCGATAGAATTATCTTCTGAAGTCGATACCGCTTATCCGATCTACCATTGGGGTGGAAGCATGCACATATTCCCGGAAGATATGGAGTTGCCGAGTGGGACAGTAGAACAAGCATGGGTGTACTGGTGTTGCGGCGACAAAGTTAAAAATCTCCCTCCTTTTCGCCAACTTCGTCCGGCGGATTTGACCAACCGAAATCAGCGCAAGCGATTGTGTGAACTGAAGTTCCTAATGAAGAAGATTGAGCTGAGAGCACAAACACTTGGTCTGTGTACAACCAACATATCGTTTACTGAGGCTGCTGCTGTCTTTCAACAGTGTAAAGAAGTCGTTGACCTTCCACAAGAGACAACAAACAGCAGAAAGCGCCGGCGAGGCCAACTCGTATGGGTATCAGCAGCTACTATTCTTCGCAAGAAGGCAAAGGCCAACCAGGTTGCCTCTATTCGCTAAATGTCGGTCAAGACGCAAACAACGTGGAAGTTAATACAACGTACATGTAGACATACTAAATAGTATCAGCTAATACCTACCATGGGTATTGACGTGCAGGAGAAGGCATGCCGGCTGTACTTAGTGGTAAGCATCGCTGTCGCCGCGTTCAGAAGCAGAATGTACCTGCACTTCATAAATTAATAAAAACCTGTACGAATCGATCGTCCTGAAATTTCCAACTGCCGTCCTGCAAATTCCGCCCACAAGTAATTGTCCGTAATTTACCGGACGAAGGTACCTATGAATCCGTCATTTTCAGGATGTAGTGTCCGGAGAATTCCGATAAGTGACCCTTTGACCACATACAATCTTTCATATAAATTAATTTGGTTAAAAATAATGCGGAATCTACAGGACAACATTCCTGAACACGATGGAGCCAGCAGATGACTCTTTGCTAACACTCGAAGCTGAGGTGACTAGCGCGCGCGCAAGCACGATATCGTCAAACTCACGGGCTTCCTACCTCAACTCAACAGTACGATTCCTGCAGTGGATGCTAAAGAACAAGCGCGAGTTGATCAATGAGAATTTTGCTAACACGATCGTGCTCGACGCAAAAGGCATTGCGAAAAAGGAGTCCATTAAAGTTGCGCTGTCGTCGGCGCCAAACAACCCCCCGATTGCATTCGATCGCATTACAGCTCGAGACTTCATGACATGGATCGTTTCGATGAAATGCACCGATGGCTCTTATCACAGCTTCTCTACATACGCCGGTCATCGCTCGGCTTTTTACAACCTTTTCCAGGACTATCACTGGGTGATGCCAACTGTTTTGGTACGAGAGCTTAGCAGTCATTTTAAAGGATTTCAGCGTCAGATAGCATCGGCTATTGGCCAAGGACTTGGTCAGATCAAAGTAGGGAAGGACCCGATGCCGCTCGGCCTTTACAAGCAAGTTGCCATGGCAATGCTCACCAGCTCTTCGAGGGATATGGTTTTTGCCAGAGTCTTCCTCATATTGTCGTGGAACTTGATGTCTCGAGCTGCAAACACTGCATCTATTTGCTATCAACATTTGGAGTGGCGTGAAGATGCGTTGTGTGTATATTTTGCGCACATGAAAAACGACCAGCGAGGATCTCGTCCTCGAGATCCACGCCACGTGTACTCTAATCCGACATCTCCAGAGATCTGCCCCATACTTGCTCTCGGTAAGTGTTGTTTTTGCAACTGAATTCGTCATCATATTTTTAATCATATTTCTTAAGGAATTTATTGGGCATCATACGGCGTTGATGCTACGGATGCACATTTATTCCCTGGTAGCGACCAGTATGAGCGGTTCAGGAAGGTGCTTGGACGTGTGCTTAAACTTCCAGCTATTGTTGCTGAGCTTGACCGTCGTGGTATGAACGCCAAAGAAATTGGAACGCATTCTATGCGCAAAGGCGCGTCTACCTTCTGCTCGTCTGGATCGACGGCATGCCCTCCAGCGGTTGCGGTCCATTTACGAGCTGGTTGGGCGATGGGTGGTGTTCAAGACCGCTATTTAAGACACGATGCAGCAGGGGACATGTTTGTAGGGCGTACTGTGAGCGGACTACCGATTCTACAACCAGAATTTGCTGCTCTTCCTCCTCACTTTGCTACAAGCAATGACGACGTTCGGAGGGCAAAGCTACTCTGCTTCTCGGGATTACCAGCATCTTTGGAATTGGTGGCCGAATTTGCTTTGGCATCCTTACTTTACCATATTGATTTTCTTCGCCAGCATTTAGAAAGCAACCACCCTCTTTTTCAGTCGCCACTGTTCGCCGATTCCGTGTTGGTGACGTCATTACGTTCGATTATCAGATGCAATGCAGAAGATTGCGAGATTCAACCTACTGGTGTTCCGCCTCACGTTATGATACTATCTGACATTCGTGCCGCACGAAATGAAATCCGCAACGAAATAATTGCGCGTAAAGAAGACATGAAGAAAATCACGGACTCACAGGATGCAATATGTGATCGCTTGGTAGCTGGGGTATCAAATTTATTGGAGCAACGTGCATATCAATCTGGTGTTCCGACATGCAACAATTTGGCGGACTCTGTTATGAAACGCTTGGAAGACGGGGGCATTCTTCAGCTTTTACGCTCTCGAAATGACAATGTATCGATTAGTGCTGAAAATGGTGCATGTTTAGATGCGGAAGTGGCTTCAGAGTCGATAGAATTATCTTCTGAAGTCGATACCGCTTATCCGATCTACCATTGGGGTGGAAGCATGCACATATTCCCGGAAGATATGGAGTTGCCGAGTGGGACAGTAGAACAAGCATGGGTGTACTGGTGTTGCGGCGACAAAGTTAAAAATCTCCCTCCTTTTCGCCAACTTCGTCCGGCGGATTTGACCAACCGAAATCAGCGCAAGCGATTGTGTGAACTGAAGTTCCTAATGAAGAAGATTGAGCTGAGAGCACAAACACTTGGTCTGTGTACAACCAACATATCGTTTACTGAGGCTGCTGCTGTCTTTCAACAGTGTAAAGAAGTCGTTGACCTTCCACAAGAGACAACAAACAGCAGAAAGCGCCGGCGAGGCCAACTCGTATGGGTATCAGCAGCTACTATTCTTCGCAAGAAGGCAAAGGCCAACCAGGTTGCCTCTATTCGCTAAATGTCGGTCAAGACGCAAACAACGTGGAAGTTAATACAACGTACATGTAGACATATTAAATAGTATCAGCTAATACCTACCATGGGTATTGACGTGCAGGAGAAGGCATGCCGGCTGTACTTAGTGGTAAGCATCGCTGTCGCCGCGTTCAGAAGCAGAATGTACCTGCACTTCATAAATTAATAAAAACCTGTACGAATCGATCGTCCTGAAATTTCCAACTGCCGTCCTGCAAATTCCGCCCACAAGTAATTGTCCGTAATTTACCGGACGAAGGTACCTATGAATCCGTCATTTTCAGGATGTAGTGTCCGGAGAATTCCGATAAGTGACCCTTTGACCACATACAATCTTTCATATAAATTAATTTGGTTAAAAATAATGCGGAATCTACAGGACAACATTCCTGAACACGATGGAGCCAGCAGATGACTCTTTGCTAACACTCGAAGCTGAGGTGACTAGCGCGCGCGCAAGCACGATATCGTCAAACTCACGGGCTTCCTACCTCAACTCAACAGTACGATTCCTGCAGTGGATGCTAAAGAACAAGCGCGAGTTGATCAATGAGAATTTTGCTAACACGATCGTGCTCGACGCAAAAGGCATTGCGAAAAAGGAGTCCATTAAAGTTGCGCTGTCGTCGGCGCCAAACAACCCCCCGATTGCATTCGATCGCATTACAGCTCGAGACTTCATGACATGGATCGTTTCGATGAAATGCACCGATGGCTCTTATCACAGCTTCTCTACATACGCCGGTCATCGCTCGGCTTTTTACAACCTTTTCCAGGACTATCACTGGGTGATGCCAACTGTTTTGGTACGAGAGCTTAGCAGTCATTTTAAAGGATTTCAGCGTCAGATAGCATCGGCTATTGGCCAAGGACTTGGTCAGATCAAAGTAGGGAAGGACCCGATGCCGCTCGGCCTTTACAAGCAAGTTGCCATGGCAATGCTCACCAGCTCTTCGAGGGATATGGTTTTTGCCAGAGTCTTCCTCATATTGTCGTGGAACTTGATGTCTCGAGCTGCAAACACTGCATCTATTTGCTATCAACATTTGGAGTGGCGTGAAGATGCGTTGTGTGTATATTTTGCGCACATGAAAAACGACCAGCGAGGATCTCGTCCTCGAGATCCACGCCACGTGTACTCTAATCCGACATCTCCAGAGATCTGCCCCATACTTGCTCTCGGTAAGTGTTGTTTTTGCAACTGAATTCGTCATCATATTTTTAATCATATTTCTTAAGGAATTTATTGGGCATCATACGGCGTTGATGCTACGGATGCACATTTATTCCCTGGTAGCGACCAGTATGAGCGGTTCAGGAAGGTGCTTGGACGTGTGCTTAAACTTCCAGCTATTGTTGCTGAGCTTGACCGTCGTGGTATGAACGCCAAAGAAATTGGAACGCATTCTATGCGCAAAGGCGCGTCTACCTTCTGCTCGTCTGGATCGACGGCATGCCCTCCAGCGGTTGCGGTCCATTTACGAGCTGGTTGGGCGATGGGTGGTGTTCAAGACCGCTATTTAAGACACGATGCAGCAGGGGACATGTTTGTAGGGCGTACTGTGAGCGGACTACCGATTCTACAACCAGAATTTGCTGCTCTTCCTCCTCACTTTGCTACAAGCAATGACGACGTTCGGAGGGCAAAGCTACTCTGCTTCTCGGGATTACCAGCATCTTTGGAATTGGTGGCCGAATTTGCTTTGGCATCCTTACTTTACCATATTGATTTTCTTCGCCAGCATTTAGAAAGCAACCACCCTCTTTTTCAGTCGCCACTGTTCGCCGATTCCGTGTTGGTGACGTCATTACGTTCGATTATCAGATGCAATGCAGAAGATTGCGAGATTCAACCTACTGGTGTTCCGCCCCACGTTATGATACTATCTGACATTCGTGCCGCACGAAATGAAATCCGCAACGAAATAATTGCGCGTAAAGAAGACATGAAGAAAATCACGGACTCACAGGATGCAATATGTGATCGCTTGGTAGCTGGGGTATCAAATTTATTGGAGCAACGTGCATATCAATCTGGTGTTCCGACATGCAACAATTTGGCGGACTCTGTTATGAAACGCTTGGAAGACGGGGGCATTCTTCAGCTTTTACGCTCTCGAAATGACAATGTATCGATTAGTGCTGAAAATGGTGCATGTTTAGATGCGGAAGTGGCTTCAGAGTCGATAGAATTATCTTCTGAAGTCGATACCGCTTATCCGATCTACCATTGGGGTGGAAGCATGCACATATTCCCGGAAGATATGGAGTTGCCGAGTGGGACAGTAGAACAAGCATGGGTGTACTGGTGTTGCGGCGACAAAGTTAAAAATCTCCCTCCTTTTCGCCAACTTCGTCCGGCGGATTTGACCAACCGAAATCAGCGCAAGCGATTGTGTGAACTGAAGTTCCTAATGAAGAAGATTGAGCTGAGAGCACAAACACTTGGTCTGTGTACAACCAACATATCGTTTACTGAGGCTGCTGCTGTCTTTCAACAGTGTAAAGAAGTCGTTGACCTTCCACAAGAGACAACAAACAGCAGAAAGCGCCGGCGAGGCCAACTCGTATGGGTATCAGCAGCTACTATTCTTCGCAAGAAGGCAAAGGCCAACCAGGTTGCCTCTATTCGCTAAATGTCGGTCAAGACGCAAACAACGTGGAAGTTAATACAACGTACATGTAGACATACTAAATAGTATCAGCTAATACCTACCATGGGTATTGACGTGCAGGAGAAGGCATGCCGGCTGTACTTAGTGGTAAGCATCGCTGTCGCCGCGTTCAGAAGCAGAATGTACCTGCACTTCATAAATTAATAAAAACCTGTACGAATCGATCGTCCTGAAATTTCCAACTGCCGTCCTGCAAATTCCGCCCACAAGTAATTGTCCGTAATTTACCGGACGAAGGTACCTATGAATCCGTCATTTTCAGGATGTAGTGTCCGGAGAATTCCGATAAGTGACCCTTTGACCACATACAATCTTTCATATAAATTAATTTGGTTAAAAATAATGCGGAATCTACAGGACAACATTCCTGAACACGATGGAGCCAGCAGATGACTCTTTGCTAACACTCGAAGCTGAGGTGACTAGCGCGCGCGCAAGCACGATATCGTCAAACTCACGGGCTTCCTACCTCAACTCAACAGTACGATTCCTGCAGTGGATGCTAAAGAACAAGCGCGAGTTGATCAATGAGAATTTTGCTAACACGATCGTGCTCGACGCAAAAGGCATTGCGAAAAAGGAGTCCATTAAAGTTGCGCTGTCGTCGGCGCCAAACAACCCCCCGATTGCATTCGATCGCATTACAGCTCGAGACTTCATGACATGGATCGTTTCGATGAAATGCACCGATGGCTCTTATCACAGCTTCTCTACATACGCCGGTCATCGCTCGGCTTTTTACAACCTTTTCCAGGACTATCACTGGGTGATGCCAACTGTTTTGGTACGAGAGCTTAGCAGTCATTTTAAAGGATTTCAGCGTCAGATAGCATCGGCTATTGGCCAAGGACTTGGTCAGATCAAAGTAGGGAAGGACCCGATGCCGCTCGGCCTTTACAAGCAAGTTGCCATGGCAATGCTCACCAGCTCTTCGAGGGATATGGTTTTTGCCAGAGTCTTCCTCATATTGTCGTGGAACTTGATGTCTCGAGCTGCAAACACTGCATCTATTTGCTATCAACATTTGGAGTGGCGTGAAGATGCGTTGTGTGTATATTTTGCGCACATGAAAAACGACCAGCGAGGATCTCGTCCTCGAGATCCACGCCACGTGTACTCTAATCCGACATCTCCAGAGATCTGCCCCATACTTGCTCTCGGTAAGTGTTGTTTTTGCAACTGAATTCGTCATCATATTTTTAATCATATTTCTTAAGGAATTTATTGGGCATCATACGGCGTTGATGCTACGGATGCACATTTATTCCCTGGTAGCGACCAGTATGAGCGGTTCAGGAAGGTGCTTGGACGTGTGCTTAAACTTCCAGCTATTGTTGCTGAGCTTGACCGTCGTGGTATGAACGCCAAAGAAATTGGAACGCATTCTATGCGCAAAGGCGCGTCTACCTTCTGCTCGTCTGGATCGACGGCATGCCCTCCAGCGGTTGCGGTCCATTTACGAGCTGGTTGGGCGATGGGTGGTGTTCAAGACCGCTATTTAAGACACGATGCAGCAGGGGACATGTTTGTAGGGCGTACTGTGAGCGGACTACCGATTCTACAACCAGAATTTGCTGCTCTTCCTCCTCACTTTGCTACAAGCAATGACGACGTTCGGAGGGCAAAGCTACTCTGCTTCTCGGGATTACCAGCATCTTTGGAATTGGTGGCCGAATTTGCTTTGGCATCCTTACTTTACCATATTGATTTTCTTCGCCAGCATTTAGAAAGCAACCACCCTCTTTTTCAGTCGCCACTGTTCGCCGATTCCGTGTTGGTGACGTCATTACGTTCGATTATCAGATGCAATGCAGAAGATTGCGAGATTCAACCTACTGGTGTTCCGCCCCACGTTATGATACTATCTGACATTCGTGCCGCACGAAATGAAATCCGCAACGAAATAATTGCGCGTAAAGAAGACATGAAGAAAATCACGGACTCACAGGATGCAATATGTGATCGCTTGGTAGCTGGGGTATCAAATTTATTGGAGCAACGTGCATATCAATCTGGTGTTCCGACATGCAACAATTTGGCGGACTCTGTTATGAAACGCTTGGAAGACGGGGGCATTCTTCAGCTTTTACGCTCTCGAAATGACAATGTATCGATTAGTGCTGAAAATGGTGCATGTTTAGATGCGGAAGTGGCTTCAGAGTCGATAGAATTATCTTCTGAAGTCGATACCGCTTATCCGATCTACCATTGGGGTGGAAGCATGCACATATTCCCGGAAGATATGGAGTTGCCGAGTGGGACAGTAGAACAAGCATGGGTGTACTGGTGTTGCGGCGACAAAGTTAAAAATCTCCCTCCTTTTCGCCAACTTCGTCCGGCGGATTTGACCAACCGAAATCAGCGCAAGCGATTGTGTGAACTGAAGTTCCTAATGAAGAAGATTGAGCTGAGAGCACAAACACTTGGTCTGTGTACAACCAACATATCGTTTACTGAGGCTGCTGCTGTCTTTCAACAGTGTAAAGAAGTCGTTGACCTTCCACAAGAGACAACAAACAGCAGAAAGCGCCGGCGAGGCCAACTCGTATGGGTATCAGCAGCTACTATTCTTCGCAAGAAGGCAAAGGCCAACCAGGTTGCCTCTATTCGCTAAATGTCGGTCAAGACGCAAACAACGTGGAAGTTAATACAACGTACATGTAGACATACTAAATAGTATCAGCTAATACCTACCATGGGTATTGACGTGCAGGAGAAGGCATGCCGGCTGTACTTAGTGGTAAGCATCGCTGTCGCCGCGTTCAGAAGCAGAATGTACCTGCACTTCATAAATTAATAAAAACCTGTACGAATCGATCGTCCTGAAATTTCCAACTGCCGTCCTGCAAATTCCGCCCACAAGTAATTGTCCGTAATTTACCGGACGAAGGTACCTATGAATCCGTCATTTTCAGGATGTAGTGTCCGGAGAATTCCGATAAGTGACCCTTTGACCACATACAATCTTTCATATAAATTAATTTGGTTAAAAATAATGCGGAATCTACAGGACAACATTCCTGAACACGATGGAGCCAGCAGATGACTCTTTGCTAACACTCGAAGCTGAGGTGACTAGCGCGCGCGCAAGCACGATATCGTCAAACTCACGGGCTTCCTACCTCAACTCAACAGTACGATTCCTGCAGTGGATGCTAAAGAACAAGCGCGAGTTGATCAATGAGAATTTTGCTAACACGATCGTGCTCGACGCAAAAGGCATTGCGAAAAAGGAGTCCATTAAAGTTGCGCTGTCGTCGGCGCCAAACAACCCCCCGATTGCATTCGATCGCATTACAGCTCGAGACTTCATGACATGGATCGTTTCGATGAAATGCACCGATGGCTCTTATCACAGCTTCTCTACATACGCCGGTCATCGCTCGGCTTTTTACAACCTTTTCCAGGACTATCACTGGGTGATGCCAACTGTTTTGGTACGAGAGCTTAGCAGTCATTTTAAAGGATTTCAGCGTCAGATAGCATCGGCTATTGGCCAAGGACTTGGTCAGATCAAAGTAGGGAAGGACCCGATGCCGCTCGGCCTTTACAAGCAAGTTGCCATGGCAATGCTCACCAGCTCTTCGAGGGATATGGTTTTTGCCAGAGTCTTCCTCATATTGTCGTGGAACTTGATGTCTCGAGCTGCAAACACTGCATCTATTTGCTATCAACATTTGGAGTGGCGTGAAGATGCGTTGTGTGTATATTTTGCGCACATGAAAAACGACCAGCGAGGATCTCGTCCTCGAGATCCACGCCACGTGTACTCTAATCCGACATCTCCAGAGATCTGCCCCATACTTGCTCTCGGTAAGTGTTGTTTTTGCAACTGAATTCGTCATCATATTTTTAATCATATTTCTTAAGGAATTTATTGGGCATCATACGGCGTTGATGCTACGGATGCACATTTATTCCCTGGTAGCGACCAGTATGAGCGGTTCAGGAAGGTGCTTGGACGTGTGCTTAAACTTCCAGCTATTGTTGCTGAGCTTGACCGTCGTGGTATGAACGCCAAAGAAATTGGAACGCATTCTATGCGCAAAGGCGCGTCTACCTTCTGCTCGTCTGGATCGACGGCATGCCCTCCAGCGGTTGCGGTCCATTTACGAGCTGGTTGGGCGATGGGTGGTGTTCAAGACCGCTATTTAAGACACGATGCAGCAGGGGACATGTTTGTAGGGCGTACTGTGAGCGGACTACCGATTCTACAACCAGAATTTGCTGCTCTTCCTCCTCACTTTGCTACAAGCAATGACGACGTTCGGAGGGCAAAGCTACTCTGCTTCTCGGGATTACCAGCATCTTTGGAATTGGTGGCCGAATTTGCTTTGGCATCCTTACTTTACCATATTGATTTTCTTCGCCAGCATTTAGAAAGCAACCACCCTCTTTTTCAGTCGCCACTGTTCGCCGATTCCGTGTTGGTGACGTCATTACGTTCGATTATCAGATGCAATGCAGAAGATTGCGAGATTCAACCTACTGGTGTTCCGCCCCACGTTATGATACTATCTGACATTCGTGCCGCACGAAATGAAATCCGCAACGAAATAATTGCGCGTAAAGAAGACATGAAGAAAATCACGGACTCACAGGATGCAATATGTGATCGCTTGGTAGCTGGGGTATCAAATTTATTGGAGCAACGTGCATATCAATCTGGTGTTCCGACATGCAACAATTTGGCGGACTCTGTTATGAAACGCTTGGAAGACGGGGGCATTCTTCAGCTTTTACGCTCTCGAAATGACAATGTATCGATTAGTGCTGAAAATGGTGCATGTTTAGATGCGGAAGTGGCTTCAGAGTCGATAGAATTATCTTCTGAAGTCGATACCGCTTATCCGATCTACCATTGGGGTGGAAGCATGCACATATTCCCGGAAGATATGGAGTTGCCGAGTGGGACAGTAGAACAAGCATGGGTGTACTGGTGTTGCGGCGACAAAGTTAAAAATCTCCCTCCTTTTCGCCAACTTCGTCCGGCGGATTTGACCAACCGAAATCAGCGCAAGCGATTGTGTGAACTGAAGTTCCTAATGAAGAAGATTGAGCTGAGAGCACAAACACTTGGTCTGTGTACAACCAACATATCGTTTACTGAGGCTGCTGCTGTCTTTCAACAGTGTAAAGAAGTCGTTGACCTTCCACAAGAGACAACAAACAGCAGAAAGCGCCGGCGAGGCCAACTCGTATGGGTATCAGCAGCTACTATTCTTCGCAAGAAGGCAAAGGCCAACCAGGTTGCCTCTATTCGCTAAATGTCGGTCAAGACGCAAACAACGTGGAAGTTAATACAACGTACATGTAGACATACTAAATAGTATCAGCTAATACCTACCATGGGTATTGACGTGCAGGAGAAGGCATGCCGGCTGTACTTAGTGGTAAGCATCGCTGTCGCCGCGTTCAGAAGCAGAATGTACCTGCACTTCATAAATTAATAAAAACCTGTACGAATCGATCGTCCTGAAATTTCCAACTGCCGTCCTGCAAATTCCGCCCACAAGTAATTGTCCGTAATTTACCGGACGAAGGTACCTATGAATCCGTCATTTTCAGGATGTAGTGTCCGGAGAATTCCGATAAGTGACCCTTTGACCACATACAATCTTTCATATAAATTAATTTGGTTAAAAATAATGCGGAATCTACAGGACAACATTCCTGAACACGATGGAGCCAGCAGATGACTCTTTGCTAACACTCGAAGCTGAGGTGACTAGCGCGCGCGCAAGCACGATATCGTCAAACTCACGGGCTTCCTACCTCAACTCAACAGTACGATTCCTGCAGTGGATGCTAAAGAACAAGCGCGAGTTGATCAATGAGAATTTTGCTAACACGATCGTGCTCGACGCAAAAGGCATTGCGAAAAAGGAGTCCATTAAAGTTGCGCTGTCGTCGGCGCCAAACAACCCCCCGATTGCATTCGATCGCATTACAGCTCGAGACTTCATGACATGGATCGTTTCGATGAAATGCACCGATGGCTCTTATCACAGCTTCTCTACATACGCCGGTCATCGCTCGGCTTTTTACAACCTTTTCCAGGACTATCACTGGGTGATGCCAACTGTTTTGGTACGAGAGCTTAGCAGTCATTTTAAAGGATTTCAGCGTCAGATAGCATCGGCTATTGGCCAAGGACTTGGTCAGATCAAAGTAGGGAAGGACCCGATGCCGCTCGGCCTTTACAAGCAAGTTGCCATGGCAATGCTCACCAGCTCTTCGAGGGATATGGTTTTTGCCAGAGTCTTCCTCATATTGTCGTGGAACTTGATGTCTCGAGCTGCAAACACTGCATCTATTTGCTATCAACATTTGGAGTGGCGTGAAGATGCGTTGTGTGTATATTTTGCGCACATGAAAAACGACCAGCGAGGATCTCGTCCTCGAGATCCACGCCACGTGTACTCTAATCCGACATCTCCAGAGATCTGCCCCATACTTGCTCTCGGTAAGTGTTGTTTTTGCAACTGAATTCGTCATCATATTTTTAATCATATTTCTTAAGGAATTTATTGGGCATCATACGGCGTTGATGCTACGGATGCACATTTATTCCCTGGTAGCGACCAGTATGAGCGGTTCAGGAAGGTGCTTGGACGTGTGCTTAAACTTCCAGCTATTGTTGCTGAGCTTGACCGTCGTGGTATGAACGCCAAAGAAATTGGAACGCATTCTATGCGCAAAGGCGCGTCTACCTTCTGCTCGTCTGGATCGACGGCATGCCCTCCAGCGGTTGCGGTCCATTTACGAGCTGGTTGGGCGATGGGTGGTGTTCAAGACCGCTATTTAAGACACGATGCAGCAGGGGACATGTTTGTAGGGCGTACTGTGAGCGGACTACCGATTCTACAACCAGAATTTGCTGCTCTTCCTCCTCACTTTGCTACAAGCAATGACGACGTTCGGAGGGCAAAGCTACTCTGCTTCTCGGGATTACCAGCATCTTTGGAATTGGTGGCCGAATTTGCTTTGGCATCCTTACTTTACCATATTGATTTTCTTCGCCAGCATTTAGAAAGCAACCACCCTCTTTTTCAGTCGCCACTGTTCGCCGATTCCGTGTTGGTGACGTCATTACGTTCGATTATCAGATGCAATGCAGAAGATTGCGAGATTCAACCTACTGGTGTTCCGCCCCACGTTATGATACTATCTGACATTCGTGCCGCACGAAATGAAATCCGCAACGAAATAATTGCGCGTAAAGAAGACATGAAGAAAATCACGGACTCACAGGATGCAATATGTGATCGCTTGGTAGCTGGGGTATCAAATTTATTGGAGCAACGTGCATATCAATCTGGTGTTCCGACATGCAACAATTTGGCGGACTCTGTTATGAAACGCTTGGAAGACGGGGGCATTCTTCAGCTTTTACGCTCTCGAAATGACAATGTATCGATTAGTGCTGAAAATGGTGCATGTTTAGATGCGGAAGTGGCTTCAGAGTCGATAGAATTATCTTCTGAAGTCGATACCGCTTATCCGATCTACCATTGGGGTGGAAGCATGCACATATTCCCGGAAGATATGGAGTTGCCGAGTGGGACAGTAGAACAAGCATGGGTGTACTGGTGTTGCGGCGACAAAGTTAAAAATCTCCCTCCTTTTCGCCAACTTCGTCCGGCGGATTTGACCAACCGAAATCAGCGCAAGCGATTGTGTGAACTGAAGTTCCTAATGAAGAAGATTGAGCTGAGAGCACAAACACTTGGTCTGTGTACAACCAACATATCGTTTACTGAGGCTGCTGCTGTCTTTCAACAGTGTAAAGAAGTCGTTGACCTTCCACAAGAGACAACAAACAGCAGAAAGCGCCGGCGAGGCCAACTCGTATGGGTATCAGCAGCTACTATTCTTCGCAAGAAGGCAAAGGCCAACCAGGTTGCCTCTATTCGCTAAATGTCGGTCAAGACGCAAACAACGTGGAAGTTAATACAACGTACATGTAGACATACTAAATAGTATCAGCTAATACCTACCATGGGTATTGACGTGCAGGAGAAGGCATGCCGGCTGTACTTAGTGGTAAGCATCGCTGTCGCCGCGTTCAGAAGCAGAATGTACCTGCACTTCATAAATTAATAAAAACCTGTACGAATCGATCGTCCTGAAATTTCCAACTGCCGTCCTGCAAATTCCGCCCACAAGTAATTGTCCGTAATTTACCGGACGAAGGTACCTATGAATCCGTCATTTTCAGGATGTAGTGTCCGGAGAATTCCGATAAGTGACCCTTTGACCACATACAATCTTTCATATAAATTAATTTGGTTAAAAATAATGCGGAATCTACAGGACAACATTCCTGAACACGATGGAGCCAGCAGATGACTCTTTGCTAACACTCGAAGCTGAGGTGACTAGCGCGCGCGCAAGCACGATATCGTCAAACTCACGGGCTTCCTACCTCAACTCAACAGTACGATTCCTGCAGTGGATGCTAAAGAACAAGCGCGAGTTGATCAATGAGAATTTTGCTAACACGATCGTGCTCGACGCAAAAGGCATTGCGAAAAAGGAGTCCATTAAAGTTGCGCTGTCGTCGGCGCCAAACAACCCCCCGATTGCATTCGATCGCATTACAGCTCGAGACTTCATGACATGGATCGTTTCGATGAAATGCACCGATGGCTCTTATCACAGCTTCTCTACATACGCCGGTCATCGCTCGGCTTTTTACAACCTTTTCCAGGACTATCACTGGGTGATGCCAACTGTTTTGGTACGAGAGCTTAGCAGTCATTTTAAAGGATTTCAGCGTCAGATAGCATCGGCTATTGGCCAAGGACTTGGTCAGATCAAAGTAGGGAAGGACCCGATGCCGCTCGGCCTTTACAAGCAAGTTGCCATGGCAATGCTCACCAGCTCTTCGAGGGATATGGTTTTTGCCAGAGTCTTCCTCATATTGTCGTGGAACTTGATGTCTCGAGCTGCAAACACTGCATCTATTTGCTATCAACATTTGGAGTGGCGTGAAGATGCGTTGTGTGTATATTTTGCGCACATGAAAAACGACCAGCGAGGATCTCGTCCTCGAGATCCACGCCACGTGTACTCTAATCCGACATCTCCAGAGATCTGCCCCATACTTGCTCTCGGTAAGTGTTGTTTTTGCAACTGAATTCGTCATCATATTTTTAATCATATTTCTTAAGGAATTTATTGGGCATCATACGGCGTTGATGCTACGGATGCACATTTATTCCCTGGTAGCGACCAGTATGAGCGGTTCAGGAAGGTGCTTGGACGTGTGCTTAAACTTCCAGCTATTGTTGCTGAGCTTGACCGTCGTGGTATGAACGCCAAAGAAATTGGAACGCATTCTATGCGCAAAGGCGCGTCTACCTTCTGCTCGTCTGGATCGACGGCATGCCCTCCAGCGGTTGCGGTCCATTTACGAGCTGGTTGGGCGATGGGTGGTGTTCAAGACCGCTATTTAAGACACGATGCAGCAGGGGACATGTTTGTAGGGCGTACTGTGAGCGGACTACCGATTCTACAACCAGAATTTGCTGCTCTTCCTCCTCACTTTGCTACAAGCAATGACGACGTTCGGAGGGCAAAGCTACTCTGCTTCTCCGGATTACCAGCATCTTTGGAATTGGTGGCCGAATTTGCTTTGGCATCCTTACTTTACCATATTGATTTTCTTCGCCAGCATTTAGAAAGCAACCACCCTCTTTTTCAGTCGCCACTGTTCGCCGATTCCGTGTTGGTGACGTCATTACGTTCGATTATCAGATGCAATGCAGAAGATTGCGAGATTCAACCTACTGGTGTTCCGCCCCACGTTATGATACTATCTGACATTCGTGCCGCACGAAATGAAATCCGCAACGAAATAATTGCGCGTAAAGAAGACATGAAGAAAATCACGGACTCACAGGATGCAATATGTGATCGCTTGGTAGCTGGGGTATCAAATTTATTGGAGCAACGTGCATATCAATCTGGTGTTCCGACATGCAACAATTTGGCGGACTCTGTTATGAAACGCTTGGAAGACGGGGGCATTCTTCAGCTTTTACGCTCTCGAAATGACAATGTATCGATTAGTGCTGAAAATGGTGCATGTTTAGATGCGGAAGTGGCTTCAGAGTCGATAGAATTATCTTCTGAAGTCGATACCGCTTATCCGATCTACCATTGGGGTGGAAGCATGCACATATTCCCGGAAGATATGGAGTTGCCGAGTGGGACAGTAGAACAAGCATGGGTGTACTGGTGTTGCGGCGACAAAGTTAAAAATCTCCCTCCTTTTCGCCAACTTCGTCCGGCGGATTTGACCAACCGAAATCAGCGCAAGCGATTGTGTGAACTGAAGTTCCTAATGAAGAAGATTGAGCTGAGAGCACAAACACTTGGTCTGTGTACAACCAACATATCGTTTACTGAGGCTGCTGCTGTCTTTCAACAGTGTAAAGAAGTCGTTGACCTTCCACAAGAGACAACAAACAGCAGAAAGCGCCGGCGAGGCCAACTCGTATGGGTATCAGCAGCTACTATTCTTCGCAAGAAGGCAAAGGCCAACCAGGTTGCCTCTATTCGCTAAATGTCGGTCAAGACGCAAACAACGTGGAAGTTAATACAACGTACATGTAGACATACTAAATAGTATCAGCTAATACCTACCATGGGTATTGACGTGCAGGAGAAGGCATGCCGGCTGTACTTAGTGGTAAGCATCGCTGTCGCCGCGTTCAGAAGCAGAATGTACCTGCACTTCATAAATTAATAAAAACCTGTACGAATCGATCGTCCTGAAATTTCCAACTGCCGTCCTGCAAATTCCGCCCACAAGTAATTGTCCGTAATTTACCGGACGAAGGTACCTATGAATCCGTCATTTTCAGGATGTAGTGTCCGGAGAATTCCGATAAGTGACCCTTTGACCACATACAATCTTTCATATAAATTAATTTGGTTAAAAATAATGCGGAATCTACAGGACAACATTCCTGAACACGATGGAGCCAGCAGATGACTCTTTGCTAACACTCGAAGCTGAGGTGACTAGCGCGCGCGCAAGCACGATATCGTCAAACTCACGGGCTTCCTACCTCAACTCAACAGTACGATTCCTGCAGTGGATGCTAAAGAACAAGCGCGAGTTGATCAATGAGAATTTTGCTAACACGATCGTGCTCGACGCAAAAGGCATTGCGAAAAAGGAGTCCATTAAAGTTGCGCTGTCGTCGGCGCCAAACAACCCCCCGATTGCATTCGATCGCATTACAGCTCGAGACTTCATGACATGGATCGTTTCGATGAAATGCACCGATGGCTCTTATCACAGCTTCTCTACATACGCCGGTCATCGCTCGGCTTTTTACAACCTTTTCCAGGACTATCACTGGGTGATGCCAACTGTTTTGGTACGAGAGCTTAGCAGTCATTTTAAAGGATTTCAGCGTCAGATAGCATCGGCTATTGGCCAAGGACTTGGTCAGATCAAAGTAGGGAAGGACCCGATGCCGCTCGGCCTTTACAAGCAAGTTGCCATGGCAATGCTCACCAGCTCTTCGAGGGATATGGTTTTTGCCAGAGTCTTCCTCATATTGTCGTGGAACTTGATGTCTCGAGCTGCAAACACTGCATCTATTTGCTATCAACATTTGGAGTGGCGTGAAGATGCGTTGTGTGTATATTTTGCGCACATGAAAAACGACCAGCGAGGATCTCGTCCTCGAGATCCACGCCACGTGTACTCTAATCCGACATCTCCAGAGATCTGCCCCATACTTGCTCTCGGTAAGTGTTGTTTTTGCAACTGAATTCGTCATCATATTTTTAATCATATTTCTTAAGGAATTTATTGGGCATCATACGGCGTTGATGCTACGGATGCACATTTATTCCCTGGTAGCGACCAGTATGAGCGGTTCAGGAAGGTGCTTGGACGTGTGCTTAAACTTCCAGCTATTGTTGCTGAGCTTGACCGTCGTGGTATGAACGCCAAAGAAATTGGAACGCATTCTATGCGCAAAGGCGCGTCTACCTTCTGCTCGTCTGGATCGACGGCATGCCCTCCAGCGGTTGCGGTCCATTTACGAGCTGGTTGGGCGATGGGTGGTGTTCAAGACCGCTATTTAAGACACGATGCAGCAGGGGACATGTTTGTAGGGCGTACTGTGAGCGGACTACCGATTCTACAACCAGAATTTGCTGCTCTTCCTCCTCACTTTGCTACAAGCAATGACGACGTTCGGAGGGCAAAGCTACTCTGCTTCTCGGGATTACCAGCATCTTTGGAATTGGTGGCCGAATTTGCTTTGGCATCCTTACTTTACCATATTGATTTTCTTCGCCAGCATTTAGAAAGCAACCACCCTCTTTTTCAGTCGCCACTGTTCGCCGATTCCGTGTTGGTGACGTCATTACGTTCGATTATCAGATGCAATGCAGAAGATTGCGAGATTCAACCTACTGGTGTTCCGCCTCACGTTATGATACTATCTGACATTCGTGCCGCACGAAATGAAATCCGCAACGAAATAATTGCGCGTAAAGAAGACATGAAGAAAATCACGGACTCACAGGATGCAATATGTGATCGCTTGGTAGCTGGGGTATCAAATTTATTGGAGCAACGTGCATATCAATCTGGTGTTCCGACATGCAACAATTTGGCGGACTCTGTTATGAAACGCTTGGAAGACGGGGGCATTCTTCAGCTTTTACGCTCTCGAAATGACAATGTATCGATTAGTGCTGAAAATGGTGCATGTTTAGATGCGGAAGTGGCTTCAGAGTCGATAGAATTATCTTCTGAAGTCGATACCGCTTATCCGATCTACCATTGGGGTGGAAGCATGCACATATTCCCGGAAGATATGGAGTTGCCGAGTGGGACAGTAGAACAAGCATGGGTGTACTGGTGTTGCGGCGACAAAGTTAAAAATCTCCCTCCTTTTCGCCAACTTCGTCCGGCGGATTTGACCAACCGAAATCAGCGCAAGCGATTGTGTGAACTGAAGTTCCTAATGAAGAAGATTGAGCTGAGAGCACAAACACTTGGTCTGTGTACAACCAACATATCGTTTACTGAGGCTGCTGCTGTCTTTCAACAGTGTAAAGAAGTCGTTGACCTTCCACAAGAGACAACAAACAGCAGAAAGCGCCGGCGAGGCCAACTCGTATGGGTATCAGCAGCTACTATTCTTCGCAAGAAGGCAAAGGCCAACCAGGTTGCCTCTATTCGCTAAATGTCGGTCAAGACGCAAACAACGTGGAAGTTAATACAACGTACATGTAGACATATTAAATAGTATCAGCTAATACCTACCATGGGTATTGACGTGCAGGAGAAGGCATGCCGGCTGTACTTAGTGGTAAGCATCGCTGTCGCCGCGTTCAGAAGCAGAATGTACCTGCACTTCATAAATTAATAAAAACCTGTACGAATCGATCGTCCTGAAATTTCCAACTGCCGTCCTGCAAATTCCGCCCACAAGTAATTGTCCGTAATTTACCGGACGAAGGTACCTATGAATCCGTCATTTTCAGGATGTAGTGTCCGGAGAATTCCGATAAGTGACCCTTTGACCACATACAATCTTTCATATAAATTAATTTGGTTAAAAATAATGCGGAATCTACAGGACAACATTCCTGAACACGATGGAGCCAGCAGATGACTCTTTGCTAACACTCGAAGCTGAGGTGACTAGCGCGCGCGCAAGCACGATATCGTCAAACTCACGGGCTTCCTACCTCAACTCAACAGTACGATTCCTGCAGTGGATGCTAAAGAACAAGCGCGAGTTGATCAATGAGAATTTTGCTAACACGATCGTGCTCGACGCAAAAGGCATTGCGAAAAAGGAGTCCATTAAAGTTGCGCTGTCGTCGGCGCCAAACAACCCCCCGATTGCATTCGATCGCATTACAGCTCGAGACTTCATGACATGGATCGTTTCGATGAAATGCACCGATGGCTCTTATCACAGCTTCTCTACATACGCCGGTCATCGCTCGGCTTTTTACAACCTTTTCCAGGACTATCACTGGGTGATGCCAACTGTTTTGGTACGAGAGCTTAGCAGTCATTTTAAAGGATTTCAGCGTCAGATAGCATCGGCTATTGGCCAAGGACTTGGTCAGATCAAAGTAGGGAAGGACCCGATGCCGCTCGGCCTTTACAAGCAAGTTGCCATGGCAATGCTCACCAGCTCTTCGAGGGATATGGTTTTTGCCAGAGTCTTCCTCATATTGTCGTGGAACTTGATGTCTCGAGCTGCAAACACTGCATCTATTTGCTATCAACATTTGGAGTGGCGTGAAGATGCGTTGTGTGTATATTTTGCGCACATGAAAAACGACCAGCGAGGATCTCGTCCTCGAGATCCACGCCACGTGTACTCTAATCCGACATCTCCAGAGATCTGCCCCATACTTGCTCTCGGTAAGTGTTGTTTTTGCAACTGAATTCGTCATCATATTTTTAATCATATTTCTTAAGGAATTTATTGGGCATCATACGGCGTTGATGCTACGGATGCACATTTATTCCCTGGTAGCGACCAGTATGAGCGGTTCAGGAAGGTGCTTGGACGTGTGCTTAAACTTCCAGCTATTGTTGCTGAGCT
Organism: Phytophthora capsici; assembly: GCA_030324255.1. Classification (NCBI taxonomy): domain Eukaryota; phylum Oomycota; class Peronosporomycetes; order Peronosporales; family Peronosporaceae; genus Phytophthora; species Phytophthora capsici. Next base: position 3,505,050 of record CM059357.1, on the reverse strand, counting down.
TGACCGTCGTGGTATGAACGCCAAAGAAATTGGAACGCATTCTATGCGCAAAGGCGCGTCTACCTTCTGCTCGTCTGGATCGACGGCATGCCCTCCAGCGGTTGCGGTCCATTTACGAGCTGGTTGGGCGATGGGTGGTGTTCAAGACCGCTATTTAAGACACGATGCAGCAGGGGACATGTTTGTAGGGCGTACTGTGAGCGGACTACCGATTCTACAACCAGAATTTGCTGCTCTTCCTCCTCACTTTGCTACAAGCAATGACGACGTTCGGAGGGCAAAGCTACTCTGCTTCTCGGGATTACCAGCATCTTTGGAATTGGTGGCCGAATTTGCTTTGGCATCCTTACTTTACCATATTGATTTTCTTCGCCAGCATTTAGAAAGCAACCACCCTCTTTTTCAGTCGCCACTGTTCGCCGATTCCGTGTTGGTGACGTCATTACGTTCGATTATCAGATGCAATGCAGAAGATTGCGAGATTCAACCTACTGGTGTTCCGCCCCACGTTATGATACTATCTGACATTCGTGCCGCACGAAATGAAATCCGCAACGAAATAATTGCGCGTAAAGAAGACATGAAGAAAATCACGGACTCACAGGATGCAATATGTGATCGCTTGGTAGCTGGGGTATCAAATTTATTGGAGCAACGTGCATATCAATCTGGTGTTCCGACATGCAACAATTTGGCGGACTCTGTTATGAAACGCTTGGAAGACGGGGGCATTCTTCAGCTTTTACGCTCTCGAAATGACAATGTATCGATTAGTGCTGAAAATGGTGCATGTTTAGATGCGGAAGTGGCTTCAGAGTCGATAGAATTATCTTCTGAAGTCGATACCGCTTATCCGATCTACCATTGGGGTGGAAGCATGCACATATTCCCGGAAGATATGGAGTTGCCGAGTGGGACAGTAGAACAAGCATGGGTGTACTGGTGTTGCGGCGACAAAGTTAAAAATCTCCCTCCTTTTCGCCAACTTCGTCCGGCGGATTTGACCAACCGAAATCAGCGCAAGCGATTGTGTGAACTGAAGTTCCTAATGAAGAAGATTGAGCTGAGAGCACAAACACTTGGTCTGTGTACAACCAACATATCGTTTACTGAGGCTGCTGCTGTCTTTCAACAGTGTAAAGAAGTCGTTGACCTTCCACAAGAGACAACAAACAGCAGAAAGCGCCGGCGAGGCCAACTCGTATGGGTATCAGCAGCTACTATTCTTCGCAAGAAGGCAAAGGCCAACCAGGTTGCCTCTATTCGCTAAATGTCGGTCAAGACGCAAACAACGTGGAAGTTAATACAACGTACATGTAGACATACTAAATAGTATCAGCTAATACCTACCATGGGTATTGACGTGCAGGAGAAGGCATGCCGGCTGTACTTAGTGGTAAGCATCGCTGTCGCCGCGTTCAGAAGCAGAATGTACCTGCACTTCATAAATTAATAAAAACCTGTACGAATCGATCGTCCTGAAATTTCCAACTGCCGTCCTGCAAATTCCGCCCACAAGTAATTGTCCGTAATTTACCGGACGAAGGTACCTATGAATCCGTCATTTTCAGGATGTAGTGTCCGGAGAATTCCGATAAGTGACCCTTTGACCACATACAATCTTTCATATAAATTAATTTGGTTAAAAATAATGCGGAATCTACAGGACAACATTCCTGAACACGATGGAGCCAGCAGATGACTCTTTGCTAACACTCGAAGCTGAGGTGACTAGCGCGCGCGCAAGCACGATATCGTCAAACTCACGGGCTTCCTACCTCAACTCAACAGTACGATTCCTGCAGTGGATGCTAAAGAACAAGCGCGAGTTGATCAATGAGAATTTTGCTAACACGATCGTGCTCGACGCAAAAGGCATTGCGAAAAAGGAGTCCATTAAAGTTGCGCTGTCGTCGGCGCCAAACAACCCCCCGATTGCATTCGATCGCATTACAGCTCGAGACTTCATGACATGGATCGTTTCGATGAAATGCACCGATGGCTCTTATCACAGCTTCTCTACATACGCCGGTCATCGCTCGGCTTTTTACAACCTTTTCCAGGACTATCACTGGGTGATGCCAACTGTTTTGGTACGAGAGCTTAGCAGTCATTTTAAAGGATTTCAGCGTCAGATAGCATCGGCTATTGGCCAAGGACTTGGTCAGATCAAAGTAGGGAAGGACCCGATGCCGCTCGGCCTTTACAAGCAAGTTGCCATGGCAATGCTCACCAGCTCTTCGAGGGATATGGTTTTTGCCAGAGTCTTCCTCATATTGTCGTGGAACTTGATGTCTCGAGCTGCAAACACTGCATCTATTTGCTATCAACATTTGGAGTGGCGTGAAGATGCGTTGTGTGTATATTTTGCGCACATGAAAAACGACCAGCGAGGATCTCGTCCTCGAGATCCACGCCACGTGTACTCTAATCCGACATCTCCAGAGATCTGCCCCATACTTGCTCTCGGTAAGTGTTGTTTTTGCAACTGAATTCGTCATCATATTTTTAATCATATTTCTTAAGGAATTTATTGGGCATCATACGGCGTTGATGCTACGGATGCACATTTATTCCCTGGTAGCGACCAGTATGAGCGGTTCAGGAAGGTGCTTGGACGTGTGCTTAAACTTCCAGCTATTGTTGCTGAGCTTGACCGTCGTGGTATGAACGCCAAAGAAATTGGAACGCATTCTATGCGCAAAGGCGCGTCTACCTTCTGCTCGTCTGGATCGACGGCATGCCCTCCAGCGGTTGCGGTCCATTTACGAGCTGGTTGGGCGATGGGTGGTGTTCAAGACCGCTATTTAAGACACGATGCAGCAGGGGACATGTTTGTAGGGCGTACTGTGAGCGGACTACCGATTCTACAACCAGAATTTGCTGCTCTTCCTCCTCACTTTGCTACAAGCAATGACGACGTTCGGAGGGCAAAGCTACTCTGCTTCTCGGGATTACCAGCATCTTTGGAATTGGTGGCCGAATTTGCTTTGGCATCCTTACTTTACCATATTGATTTTCTTCGCCAGCATTTAGAAAGCAACCACCCTCTTTTTCAGTCGCCACTGTTCGCCGATTCCGTGTTGGTGACGTCATTACGTTCGATTATCAGATGCAATGCAGAAGATTGCGAGATTCAACCTACTGGTGTTCCGCCCCACGTTATGATACTATCTGACATTCGTGCCGCACGAAATGAAATCCGCAACGAAATAATTGCGCGTAAAGAAGACATGAAGAAAATCACGGACTCACAGGATGCAATATGTGATCGCTTGGTAGCTGGGGTATCAAATTTATTGGAGCAACGTGCATATCAATCTGGTGTTCCGACATGCAACAATTTGGCGGACTCTGTTATGAAACGCTTGGAAGACGGGGGCATTCTTCAGCTTTTACGCTCTCGAAATGACAATGTATCGATTAGTGCTGAAAATGGTGCATGTTTAGATGCGGAAGTGGCTTCAGAGTCGATAGAATTATCTTCTGAAGTCGATACCGCTTATCCGATCTACCATTGGGGTGGAAGCATGCACATATTCCCGGAAGATATGGAGTTGCCGAGTGGGACAGTAGAACAAGCATGGGTGTACTGGTGTTGCGGCGACAAAGTTAAAAATCTCCCTCCTTTTCGCCAACTTCGTCCGGCGGATTTGACCAACCGAAATCAGCGCAAGCGATTGTGTGAACTGAAGTTCCTAATGAAGAAGATTGAGCTGAGAGCACAAACACTTGGTCTGTGTACAACCAACATATCGTTTACTGAGGCTGCTGCTGTCTTTCAACAGTGTAAAGAAGTCGTTGACCTTCCACAAGAGACAACAAACAGCAGAAAGCGCCGGCGAGGCCAACTCGTATGGGTATCAGCAGCTACTATTCTTCGCAAGAAGGCAAAGGCCAACCAGGTTGCCTCTATTCGCTAAATGTCGGTCAAGACGCAAACAACGTGGAAGTTAATACAACGTACATGTAGACATACTAAATAGTATCAGCTAATACCTACCATGGGTATTGACGTGCAGGAGAAGGCATGCCGGCTGTACTTAGTGGTAAGCATCGCTGTCGCCGCGTTCAGAAGCAGAATGTACCTGCACTTCATAAATTAATAAAAACCTGTACGAATCGATCGTCCTGAAATTTCCAACTGCCGTCCTGCAAATTCCGCCCACAAGTAATTGTCCGTAATTTACCGGACGAAGGTACCTATGAATCCGTCATTTTCAGGATGTAGTGTCCGGAGAATTCCGATAAGTGACCCTTTGACCACATACAATCTTTCATATAAATTAATTTGGTTAAAAATAATGCGGAATCTACAGGACAACATTCCTGAACACGATGGAGCCAGCAGATGACTCTTTGCTAACACTCGAAGCTGAGGTGACTAGCGCGCGCGCAAGCACGATATCGTCAAACTCACGGGCTTCCTACCTCAACTCAACAGTACGATTCCTGCAGTGGATGCTAAAGAACAAGCGCGAGTTGATCAATGAGAATTTTGCTAACACGATCGTGCTCGACGCAAAAGGCATTGCGAAAAAGGAGTCCATTAAAGTTGCGCTGTCGTCGGCGCCAAACAACCCCCCGATTGCATTCGATCGCATTACAGCTCGAGACTTCATGACATGGATCGTTTCGATGAAATGCACCGATGGCTCTTATCACAGCTTCTCTACATACGCCGGTCATCGCTCGGCTTTTTACAACCTTTTCCAGGACTATCACTGGGTGATGCCAACTGTTTTGGTACGAGAGCTTAGCAGTCATTTTAAAGGATTTCAGCGTCAGATAGCATCGGCTATTGGCCAAGGACTTGGTCAGATCAAAGTAGGGAAGGACCCGATGCCGCTCGGCCTTTACAAGCAAGTTGCCATGGCAATGCTCACCAGCTCTTCGAGGGATATGGTTTTTGCCAGAGTCTTCCTCATATTGTCGTGGAACTTGATGTCTCGAGCTGCAAACACTGCATCTATTTGCTATCAACATTTGGAGTGGCGTGAAGATGCGTTGTGTGTATATTTTGCGCACATGAAAAACGACCAGCGAGGATCTCGTCCTCGAGATCCACGCCACGTGTACTCTAATCCGACATCTCCAGAGATCTGCCCCATACTTGCTCTCGGTAAGTGTTGTTTTTGCAACTGAATTCGTCATCATATTTTTAATCATATTTCTTAAGGAATTTATTGGGCATCATACGGCGTTGATGCTACGGATGCACATTTATTCCCTGGTAGCGACCAGTATGAGCGGTTCAGGAAGGTGCTTGGACGTGTGCTTAAACTTCCAGCTATTGTTGCTGAGCTTGACCGTCGTGGTATGAACGCCAAAGAAATTGGAACGCATTCTATGCGCAAAGGCGCGTCTACCTTCTGCTCGTCTGGATCGACGGCATGCCCTCCAGCGGTTGCGGTCCATTTACGAGCTGGTTGGGCGATGGGTGGTGTTCAAGACCGCTATTTAAGACACGATGCAGCAGGGGACATGTTTGTAGGGCGTACTGTGAGCGGACTACCGATTCTACAACCAGAATTTGCTGCTCTTCCTCCTCACTTTGCTACAAGCAATGACGACGTTCGGAGGGCAAAGCTACTCTGCTTCTCGGGATTACCAGCATCTTTGGAATTGGTGGCCGAATTTGCTTTGGCATCCTTACTTTACCATATTGATTTTCTTCGCCAGCATTTAGAAAGCAACCACCCTCTTTTTCAGTCGCCACTGTTCGCCGATTCCGTGTTGGTGACGTCATTACGTTCGATTATCAGATGCAATGCAGAAGATTGCGAGATTCAACCTACTGGTGTTCCGCCCCACGTTATGATACTATCTGACATTCGTGCCGCACGAAATGAAATCCGCAACGAAATAATTGCGCGTAAAGAAGACATGAAGAAAATCACGGACTCACAGGATGCAATATGTGATCGCTTGGTAGCTGGGGTATCAAATTTATTGGAGCAACGTGCATATCAATCTGGTGTTCCGACATGCAACAATTTGGCGGACTCTGTTATGAAACGCTTGGAAGACGGGGGCATTCTTCAGCTTTTACGCTCTCGAAATGACAATGTATCGATTAGTGCTGAAAATGGTGCATGTTTAGATGCGGAAGTGGCTTCAGAGTCGATAGAATTATCTTCTGAAGTCGATACCGCTTATCCGATCTACCATTGGGGTGGAAGCATGCACATATTCCCGGAAGATATGGAGTTGCCGAGTGGGACAGTAGAACAAGCATGGGTGTACTGGTGTTGCGGCGACAAAGTTAAAAATCTCCCTCCTTTTCGCCAACTTCGTCCGGCGGATTTGACCAACCGAAATCAGCGCAAGCGATTGTGTGAACTGAAGTTCCTAATGAAGAAGATTGAGCTGAGAGCACAAACACTTGGTCTGTGTACAACCAACATATCGTTTACTGAGGCTGCTGCTGTCTTTCAACAGTGTAAAGAAGTCGTTGACCTTCCACAAGAGACAACAAACAGCAGAAAGCGCCGGCGAGGCCAACTCGTATGGGTATCAGCAGCTACTATTCTTCGCAAGAAGGCAAAGGCCAACCAGGTTGCCTCTATTCGCTAAATGTCGGTCAAGACGCAAACAACGTGGAAGTTAATACAACGTACATGTAGACATACTAAATAGTATCAGCTAATACCTACCATGGGTATTGACGTGCAGGAGAAGGCATGCCGGCTGTACTTAGTGGTAAGCATCGCTGTCGCCGCGTTCAGAAGCAGAATGTACCTGCACTTCATAAATTAATAAAAACCTGTACGAATCGATCGTCCTGAAATTTCCAACTGCCGTCCTGCAAATTCCGCCCACAAGTAATTGTCCGTAATTTACCGGACGAAGGTACCTATGAATCCGTCATTTTCAGGATGTAGTGTCCGGAGAATTCCGATAAGTGACCCTTTGACCACATACAATCTTTCATATAAATTAATTTGGTTAAAAATAATGCGGAATCTACAGGACAACATTCCTGAACACGATGGAGCCAGCAGATGACTCTTTGCTAACACTCGAAGCTGAGGTGACTAGCGCGCGCGCAAGCACGATATCGTCAAACTCACGGGCTTCCTACCTCAACTCAACAGTACGATTCCTGCAGTGGATGCTAAAGAACAAGCGCGAGTTGATCAATGAGAATTTTGCTAACACGATCGTGCTCGACGCAAAAGGCATTGCGAAAAAGGAGTCCATTAAAGTTGCGCTGTCGTCGGCGCCAAACAACCCCCCGATTGCATTCGATCGCATTACAGCTCGAGACTTCATGACATGGATCGTTTCGATGAAATGCACCGATGGCTCTTATCACAGCTTCTCTACATACGCCGGTCATCGCTCGGCTTTTTACAACCTTTTCCAGGACTATCACTGGGTGATGCCAACTGTTTTGGTACGAGAGCTTAGCAGTCATTTTAAAGGATTTCAGCGTCAGATAGCATCGGCTATTGGCCAAGGACTTGGTCAGATCAAAGTAGGGAAGGACCCGATGCCGCTCGGCCTTTACAAGCAAGTTGCCATGGCAATGCTCACCAGCTCTTCGAGGGATATGGTTTTTGCCAGAGTCTTCCTCATATTGTCGTGGAACTTGATGTCTCGAGCTGCAAACACTGCATCTATTTGCTATCAACATTTGGAGTGGCGTGAAGATGCGTTGTGTGTATATTTTGCGCACATGAAAAACGACCAGCGAGGATCTCGTCCTCGAGATCCACGCCACGTGTACTCTAATCCGACATCTCCAGAGATCTGCCCCATACTTGCTCTCGGTAAGTGTTGTTTTTGCAACTGAATTCGTCATCATATTTTTAATCATATTTCTTAAGGAATTTATTGGGCATCATACGGCGTTGATGCTACGGATGCACATTTATTCCCTGGTAGCGACCAGTATGAGCGGTTCAGGAAGGTGCTTGGACGTGTGCTTAAACTTCCAGCTATTGTTGCTGAGCTTGACCGTCGTGGTATGAACGCCAAAGAAATTGGAACGCATTCTATGCGCAAAGGCGCGTCTACCTTCTGCTCGTCTGGATCGACGGCATGCCCTCCAGCGGTTGCGGTCCATTTACGAGCTGGTTGGGCGATGGGTGGTGTTCAAGACCGCTATTTAAGACACGATGCAGCAGGGGACATGTTTGTAGGGCGTACTGTGAGCGGACTACCGATTCTACAACCAGAATTTGCTGCTCTTCCTCCTCACTTTGCTACAAGCAATGACGACGTTCGGAGGGCAAAGCTACTCTGCTTCTCGGGATTACCAGCATCTTTGGAATTGGTGGCCGAATTTGCTTTGGCATCCTTACTTTACCATATTGATTTTCTTCGCCAGCATTTAGAAAGCAACCACCCTCTTTTTCAGTCGCCACTGTTCGCCGATTCCGTGTTGGTGACGTCATTACGTTCGATTATCAGATGCAATGCAGAAGATTGCGAGATTCAACCTACTGGTGTTCCGCCCCACGTTATGATACTATCTGACATTCGTGCCGCACGAAATGAAATCCGCAACGAAATAATTGCGCGTAAAGAAGACATGAAGAAAATCACGGACTCACAGGATGCAATATGTGATCGCTTGGTAGCTGGGGTATCAAATTTATTGGAGCAACGTGCATATCAATCTGGTGTTCCGACATGCAACAATTTGGCGGACTCTGTTATGAAACGCTTGGAAGACGGGGGCATTCTTCAGCTTTTACGCTCTCGAAATGACAATGTATCGATTAGTGCTGAAAATGGTGCATGTTTAGATGCGGAAGTGGCTTCAGAGTCGATAGAATTATCTTCTGAAGTCGATACCGCTTATCCGATCTACCATTGGGGTGGAAGCATGCACATATTCCCGGAAGATATGGAGTTGCCGAGTGGGACAGTAGAACAAGCATGGGTGTACTGGTGTTGCGGCGACAAAGTTAAAAATCTCCCTCCTTTTCGCCAACTTCGTCCGGCGGATTTGACCAACCGAAATCAGCGCAAGCGATTGTGTGAACTGAAGTTCCTAATGAAGAAGATTGAGCTGAGAGCACAAACACTTGGTCTGTGTACAACCAACATATCGTTTACTGAGGCTGCTGCTGTCTTTCAACAGTGTAAAGAAGTCGTTGACCTTCCACAAGAGACAACAAACAGCAGAAAGCGCCGGCGAGGCCAACTCGTATGGGTATCAGCAGCTACTATTCTTCGCAAGAAGGCAAAGGCCAACCAGGTTGCCTCTATTCGCTAAATGTCGGTCAAGACGCAAACAACGTGGAAGTTAATACAACGTACATGTAGACATACTAAATAGTATCAGCTAATACCTACCATGGGTATTGACGTGCAGGAGAAGGCATGCCGGCTGTACTTAGTGGTAAGCATCGCTGTCGCCGCGTTCAGAAGCAGAATGTACCTGCACTTCATAAATTAATAAAAACCTGTACGAATCGATCGTCCTGAAATTTCCAACTGCCGTCCTGCAAATTCCGCCCACAAGTAAATGTTTTTTTGAAATGTGTTGTACATGTACATGTACAATTTGCTAATGTCAAATTTCAATTGCTGTATTGCAATATTGTCCTTTCCGCGCGCCAGTTGGTTATCTTCCCGCCATATTGAAAATTGACGCGCTGAAGATGACTGAGCGCGAGGAAGTGGTGATCGATGGCGACTCGACGGACGAGGACGAAGTTACCATTATCACTCCTGAGGCACGTAAACGTCGCCGCCGCTCGAACATCCTAATGGACCAGGACGAAGAAGAAGACGAGCAGGAATCGAAGGCTGAGGACCAACAAGTTGACAAACCGTCCGCATCTTCCGGCCCACCGCGCCAGCAGCAGCTTGTACTAAACCCTAATGGCGTCTCTTTGCAGTCCATGACACTGCGCACACCGACGCCGACGCGTCGATCGCGTCGTAATATGCATCAGCTCTCGATCTCCGCTGCAGTTGAACGTGGAGAACGTGGGCGTCGGCAGCACGAAACCGGCAAAGAGGCTGAAGAAGATGACGACGTGCGCATCATCCAGCCTGCGTCCGCCAGCTCTGTGAGTAGTAGTGGCCGTAAAAGACGGTCTGCTATCCTGGACAGCGATGAGGAGATGGAGCCGAATCAGAAACAGGATCAGGACTCAGAACAGGAGGTGGAGCTTGAAGACACATCGTCGGCGTCCAGACGCAGCTCCAGGATCCAGCACAAACGCAAGGAGAAGGATGCCAGTGTACGTAAATTGGATTATCCAATGTTGGGCAATTGTCTGGACAACTTGCAGAATTTGGGGCCTCATTATAACGGAGGTGACGGTGACGATGATGGCGATGGTGATTATCAAGAATCAGAGCCGGAAGAGCCATCACCGCCTCCTAAGAAGAAAAGAAGATCGCTACCAAGAATGGGAGATCGAGACAGCCACGAGAAGGTGTATGCGGATGCTGGAGATGATGTGGACGACTTCATTTGTGGTGATGATGAGGTTGAGTACATGAACGACGACGAGCAAGCTGTACTCAGTGTTGATTCGTCGGATGGCGAGATGGGGGAAGAAGATGTTGATGAAGTGACAGCGATGCTGGCTGCAGGACGCTCCCGAGAAATCAACGAGTGGTTTGAGATCTACATGGAGTATCTGGAAGAGTGCATCATTGATCCAGACTTTGAGAACAAGATGCATCGCAAGCGATCCAAGGCCAAGCACCAGTTGTATCAACAAGCCATTAATCGTGTACGTGGTCATTGTTCTACTCCAGCTTTTGCTACAATGTTTGCTGACTTGTGTGTGATCTTTTTGGTGTGTGGATTGAGAAGATTGAGCGCAAGTTGTGCTCATGCCGCGATAGTGTACGCTCTGGGGTCGCATGGCCAGAAGATATGGTGAATGCATTGCAGCATGCTTCATTGTTCCGCTCTTTTAAGGTCCCTGCGGAAAAAGATTGCGACGCTTGCAGTCGTCACCAAGGAGCGGCAACCTACCATGTGGAGCTTGCTGGGTACGCCTGTGATGCTACCAAGCTTTATAGTAACAACTGGATGCGCCAGTACGTTCATTGCCATTGACTAGTTGTTATCAATATGGACTAACGTTCTTTCCTGTGTTGCGCTGTCAGTCTGAAGGAAGCAGTGAAGGAGGCAGAACCTGTCCAGACTTCATTTGAATTGGGTAGTGTGTGTCATGCGGTAAGACTGTTTGCTATGCTGATTCCAGTGGTTTTGAGTTCAGAACTAACAATGCATTATTTGGTTCAGCGCACCTTGGCGTATTGGCAAATGCTCCATGCAAAGCAATTTTGGTGCATTCTGATTGACGCAAAGATGAAACAGTGTGCGGATAGCTCTGGACGAATCGCTGAGGCATACAGGGAGGAGTTCTTCAAGAAGGAATTCGGTCGGTACAAGATGATCGTGGGGCTAGTGGAAAAGTTTGCCGACGATTCAAAGCGAATCGCCTATTTCATGCCAAACGCATGGAAGTCAATCACGCGACGCACCGTGACGAGTAGTTTCCTTCCGCTCGCCGCTCGTGCTACACTCCGTGGAAAAGAATCACCACGACGAGGGACTCTGGATTCATTTGTTGGAGAAAGCGAAGAAGAGGAGACCGAGGATGAAGAGGAAGTAATGGAGAAAATTGAGGAGGAAAAGCGATCTGCGTCTGTTGAGAACACCAACGATGACCAAGCCACTGACGAGGAGGACGAAACGAAAGATGTAGAGCTGATTTCACCACGCCGAACACCTCTCTCTGAAAGCAAGCGGGAACGAAAGCTTCAGCTCACAACGAAGGGACAGAAAGAGGAGAAACCGCAAGTCGAGGATGAGAAGGACATTGATGATCTGATGTGCTTGGTGTGTGGTGGATGCCAACGCAACGCGGGTATTGTTCACGGTTTATACCTGCACGTGTACTGCTGCTATGCGTGTGCCAAGCGCCAACACCGTATGAATCGTGGTTGTATGGTGTGCAACAGACCCATCGACCGGGTGCTTCGGTTGCTTCCTCTCACTGTAGACGCAAGAAACGTGATTCGGAACCAGCAGCAACAACAGCTGAAAAATGTCGGTTGAGTCCTCTCTCTTTATCAAAAATGAAAACAAAAGCCTCTATGTATGATCTACACCTCTGTGTTAACTTTCAGTGCATTGCTTGTCGTAGTCAAACAGGTAAAGCACCTGGTTTCGACCTGCAAAGGGTAGGAAAGCACTTTGAATCGAGGGGTGTTTCTCCAATAGATACCTCACGAGCGTCTCGTAAGTGTCAACTGGCGTGCCATCCTGGCATTGACGATCAGGGAAAACTCGACTCATTACACAGCAAGGCACGATAGCAAATGGTTTACCGAGTGTCAAAGCAGCATCGACGATAGCTTCAGTGGCTTCGTCTGGGTGCATCCCAACAAGTAAGGAACACTCAGCAAACAGCTCTGAGTGTAGCTTCAACGTCTCCTCGTCGAGACAGCGGAGCAGTTGGGGACTCATTTTCCGGTATTTGGTGGTCTCAGCTTTCGCAACAAGCTTCCGGTTGTATTTGCCCAGCTTCATCGGTCTCTGCAGAAGTACAAATTCCATCATGGCTTTAGCAGTTGTATGGTGTGAAGAAAGTGTCAGTTTTGACGTACCGGGTCGATCAGTGTTGTTGGAATACCTCGTTGAATCCAGAGTTGAATTGGAATATCACCTTTGCCACCAGCAATATCCACGACACCCGTCCCGGCAGCAAGACGCTCCTCACTGAGTGCTTCCACAAGCCAATCGCAGAAGATTCGGCCGCGCTGTGCTTTGTCAATTTTAGAGTGGGGATCTCCACTATCTCCAGCAAGGTGAGCGGCTTTTGCACGTTGTTCCAGTCGTTTGGCCATCCAGCGCCGTCGGTTCTCCTTGAAATCTTCAGGTCTGCCATGCCAGAAATGACACTGTTCTCCTCGTAGGCAATTGGTGCCACCAGAAGAGGAGAAATAGTACTTGCACGCATTGAAGCCGTCCAACACGACCATGTTGGTGTACTTATTACTAGCACCCGCCTTGGACGAAGGTGGTAACACGTATGACCCTCCTACCGATGCTGCATCTCCAGGGTTTGTGTAGCTGAAAACGGAGCCCTTATGATGCAGACTCCAGGGCTCTTCCACCTGAATCGATTGCAGCACGAATAACCAGCCGTCCGGGTGTCCCTCGTGGCATTTGCGCTGCAATACGCCGTGAGATGTCACCAGGTCACCAAGATGCACGTCCCAGTTAATTTGACGAATGGCTGCAAAGTCCAGAACCCCTTCCTGAGCACGGATCATGACCTCTAGTAGACCATCTTTCAGCTCAATGTCACCGAACACAAGACCTTTGCTGCGAGAAGCACATTGAGTTACTTTAAACACTTTTCAAACGTTATTAGCTGACGTACGACAAGTGGCGCTTGCGGACCACACGCCCGTGTACCGAGATGCGGAACGGTTCGTCGTAGCCATGAGCCGATGGCAAGTCCTGCAGCGACTCGACGTACAGCTCAGGTACCCCAGTCATTTCGGTTCATGTAAAAAAGCGCTTTTTTTAGGTATACGGTTCTATACAGGCAGATTGTTAAGATGTATACATGCAAAATCGGCTCATTGTTCAGTAGGAGCCACCATGCTCACTTACTTGAAGCGGTATCCGATAGACAAGAGCGACGATCTCATTCGTGTCCATTGCCGTTGCCAACGGCTTGGGGCCACACGTCCGTGGTCAAATTGCACTTGAGTCAAACTAAAACCAAGCACCGAGGGGATCGGTCAGGAGCACGAAACTTCTGGCTGGATGGATACTTTCTCCACCAACAAGAGAATCCGGCGGCAACACGCGCCTCGTACGCACGACAGCGCCGGCAATTCTAGGCATGTACTGCCCTGCTACATTAGTTTCTCCTGGCATTTTTGCTAGCCTCTTTGACTGACTGTTGAAGTGATTGGACCAATTCAAATGGATTTTCAATCTCCTGCCACAAAAATTGACAATATCATGCGACATGTCTTTAGTCCAAAATGTACAACCCTCACCCCCGACTACAGATGGCGTAGGACACCAGGAGATTCAGCTTGTCCAAACCCCAAGGCGCTTGCTTCCCTTCCGCCGCTGTCTATTGCGGCTTTCGAGGGAGGAACAAGACCAGAGGCTACAGGGACATCCGCCCCCAGCTACAAGAGCAGCGAGGCCATCGCCACGCACCTCCGCGCTCGCGGGAGAACCAGAGCAGCCTAACTGACGCTGAGAAGAGCGTCTAACTACCAGACACAGACAGTAACCATGATGCAGACGCAACCGCTGCCTACGTGCGACGAGTATGACCCACTGGACGCACATTTGGACGAACTGGAGGAGCCAGGAACCAACTTCCTGCAAGGTAACAAGCGTGTTCTTCTTATTCTGATACTCCGATTTTCTTATTTGATAATGGTACCGTATTGCTCTTCAGACTTTATTGTGGCGCCACAACCGACACTAAGTGATACCCCCCTCAGCAACTCGAACGGATACACTTCCGAAGAGTCGGACTACTCAGTAGTCACCCCCTCCGATGAACAGAACTACCAGGACATGTCGTTCTTGCAGGCTGCCAACACCAGTGACCTCGTAAATGTTGTTGGAGACCTCAGTACAGGTGACCTGACGACCGTGAACCCACAGCAGCCACAGCAAAAGTTCGTGGGCAAAGTCATCAAGGGCAAGGTGCGGGTCTTTCTCAGCTTGCAGTTAGCCAGATCCCTGCACTGTTACTGTGCAGGTTCTTGTTCTTTGTCGATGACGCTCTGACCTTGGTCTTGTTGTGATAAATTGTGCTCTCTGCAGACCTCCAAGTATCGCGGGGTGACACAGACGAGCAAGACCTCGTGGGGCGCCAAGTACAGCGCCAAGCGGATCACCAACACTTGCAAAACGCCTGAGGAAGCAGCTCATGCTTACGATGAGTACCTGAAGGCTAATTTCCCGCAGAAATTTGCTAAATTTGCCAATTTCTGTGACAAGTGCGGCAAATTCGTGAACCCCCTTGGACTGCCGCAGTTTCAGAGCGAGTGTGAGTGCTCTATCAGCTCCCCCACGGGATCTTCCAGCCCAGGAACGTCGTCGGTGTCTCCCAAGAAGGAGGTATTTAACAGGCAGCAGATCACGACACCTACAGCAGCGACGTCGTCGATGGTACCACCCACGGCCCCGTCTCCTGCAGCAGGACCTTTAACCGTATCTACAAATGCGGGGTTGAGCACGATGGGGACTTCCACCCACAGCCTTGATCTGAATCCCGCTGAGGATGAAAATTCTGCTTTCCTTAGTCGTCGCTCCAGCAATTTGTCGGTTGGATCACTCAAGTTTAGCTTTTCGGAGGATACAGAGCAGTTCTTCGATGAATCTTTTAACGATGTGGCCAAGATGTCGTTGGACCGTGATGGCGCAGGTTTGGTCGATGAGCAGCAGCAACAACAGGACCAGAAGCGCGATAGTTTGCCTATTGCAGTCATCAGCTCCGCCGTGGACTCATTTACACAGGAAGACAACTTGGATCAGATTATCAAGGACATTAACCGTTCCTCGTCTTCTCATTCGTTGCTGAAGGGGGACATATCGGAGGACCGGATGAATAATGGCAGCATGGGTAGCTTCACTGCAACGGGAAGCAGCAGTGGCAGCGGGAAAATGAGTGAGCTGGCTGTCATGAACAACTTGGGAGGGGTTCGAGTCGAGCCAACAACAAACAACTCGTTGGACTTCGATGTAGATGAGCTGGACGAGTTGACCAAGTATTTTTTGTCAGAGAATGATGCTGCTGTCGTTGTACAACGAGAGCTACAAGCTAACCCAGCTATGACACAGCAGAATCCTGCGATGATGGGAATGCAGAACGCTCAATTCAAGAAGATCCACAGCCTTGACTTCGATTCCGATAACACGATGACTGAAAGTTCATCTCGTAGTGGCATTGTCATGAGCGACGTGAAGATGGAGGACGTTGACATCATGAACCCTTTCTTGGTAGATCCGGTGGCTGCTGGTTCGGGTATGATTATGCCCACAGGATCGCCCCCACCTGCAATTATCGACATCCAGACCCAGTTTTTGGAGAAGTACTGGCGCAATGACAGGAAGAATATTCAGTGTTTCCCTTACTGCCCGGAGCACGGTGATTACTACCGCGTGCGCATTGAGAACCTCCAGCACCGGTGCAAGGGTGTTTGTCGTGCTCCTGTGAAAGCTCATGTCTCCATTCCTGCCCCTGCAGGTGCATCAGTGTTGCAGCCTGGTCTGTTAGTGTTGGCACGTTGCAACAGCACGTTTTCTCGCAACATGACTCTGACTGAGCAGCAGTCATTAAGCTTGACTGAGATGAGGTCTCTTCAAGGTGTGAGTGCTGTTGGTATCATCGAGAATTTTGGCCCTCTTGACACTGGCGCAGAGGGTGTGCAGTTTGACGTGACTTTCCACCCCGATGTGTGGAAATTCGAGTTTGACCTGCCCAAGAAGCGGCGCCACGTACAAAGCTCGAGCCCTGCGGTGTCCTCTCATGGCAACGACGGTGACGCTAGCGGTGACCCTCTGGCGGCTGAGTTCTTGTACTTCTTCGAGATCGATGTGTTTTACTCACGCGAGAAAACGTCGTTTGAACGCCTGGGTCACGCGGAGTCAATCAATTTCCAAATTGGCAACACGCGCACACTCCTTCGGCAGCGAAACAAAATGGTTGAGGAGTTTAACAACAGCAACGGCCCACAGAAGCACGCCGGACATAATGACACCGACAAGATGGTGGATGCTGACGAACTGCCTGAAAAGAAGAGAGTGAAGGTGAACTTGGGCCAGCGTGAAATGCTGTCAGGTACATCGTTTGGCGAAGACAGCGGTCTTAGTAGCCGTGGTCTGTCCGGAAAGAAGTTGTCAATTGGCTACATCACCGGTGAGGGCATCTCTTCAGCATCCAAGCGGAACTTGTTGGAGGACAAGACAACCCCTATGGACGTCGACGGATACTTTAGGAGTGACTCGAAGGATTCGATATTTGACCACGAAGCAAGTTCATCGGAACTTCCTCAAGTTAAGGCTGGCGTGTGGAAGGATGTGGACGGCGACAGTGACGATCTCCAGCAAGCTGCTTCAGACTACCGGTCATATGTCTCGCCTAAACAAAAGGCAGGCAAATTACAGACTGCAGAGTCACCAGTGGCAACCGCAATCCCGGTTAAGGACAGCTCAAATGTTCAAGCTGCAATCCCCACGCCTTCGATGAAGGAACCGTACAGTCTACCGAAGCTCTTGGCGTATTCGTTCGTCTGTGTACCGCTGTCTGTTATCTTTATTCCGGTGGGCATTTTCCTTTTGCTCGGGCTCTTGGTGATTCCTCCGGCCGCGTCGGGAATTGTTGGTGCATTGGATGCTTTATCAGACATGGAATTGTCTCGTGCCAACGGTAGCTGTATCTCGAGGGATCAGCGTATGGTTCTGAATCGTCTTGCTGAGGAGAAGGTTGATTCTACTGGGAAACCTAAGGGTGGAATGTTCCGGTTCCACAGCAAGGGAGAAGTCTGGGGTCGTATCTTCTATTTCAGCGGTGTGAAGTTCGTGATCTCCATGACCTCGTTGATACCAGCGTTAGTTCTCGCGTTGTTTGCCGGGCTCCTCTATCCGATTCGCCCAGCATCTGCCGCCATTGCGAATGCTGCTTGTGAATGTGCACTTTGGTCAAGGGAATACACACGTAACACAACTGGCAAGCCGTTAGCAGGTGCAACGCAGTATGACGAAGTGGGCGGACTCGTATGATCAAGTGGCCAAGATCGTCATTGTTCAGAAAAAAGAAGAGCCTCCATAACTACTGCAGATGTCAAATAGCGTGCAGAGTTCAGGAGGCAACAAACAGGTAGCACTAGTGGCGCGTACGAAGCCCACCCAATCTTGGTTTTGAGGTCTATGTAATTTATGATTCAGCTTTCGTTTAAAGCATCTCCCCTCTTCAAACAAGCAAGTAAAACAAAAACAAACCTGAATTTAAAGTTTCTGCTACGAACGTACAATCCGCGGGCGCCTTCTTCTTGGCCTGTTGATTGAGACTTCTCTTTTCCTTCTGAAAGATTCGCTGAGGACGCCACGTCGAGTATGCCCACTCTGGCAAAAGGCTTGGCGGGTGCTAGCTACTGCTGCGATTACTTGGAGCGGAATTCCTCACCACCCGTGACCATATCAAACTGACTGGCGAAATCGTCTATCGACATCTTGCTGGCTTCATCTTCCTCATCGTCAAACACCCACGTCGTACCCGGAACGTACTTGGAGCCCTCGGCTTCTGAGCCGGGAGGACCCTTTGTTCCCTTCGCGTAAAGCGGTCCAGCACTACAGCACAAAAAAGCAAATTAATTAGCCAGCGGAAAATTACCTGAGATGACACTTTCTTCTTACCCAGGCAACGCATCCGCAATACCAGCCGTCATGCAGCTCTCACCAATGTCCTCAAGGCTGTTCAACAGGCTTCGTGCGAGGTACGTTGTATCCCCCGCCTTCTTGAAGAAACTGTGCTTCAACAGCGCCGACGTGCCAGGGCTTCGCGTTAAATCAAAAACGATGCCGTCAAGTTCCGATCCTCAATAGCAATAAACTCTCATTTGTCAAGCTTACCGCTTCGACGGGTCCTTCTGCAAACAGAGCTTGACCACATCCTTGAAGTGCCGTCCGAACTGGTGTCCACTGCCGTCATCCTGCAAGTCAAAGTATATGTTAGATACGACAGCCCAAAATGTAGGTTGTTTCTCTTTTAATAACGTACGTCATACGTGCGCAGCGAAGGTGGATCCTCCTGCAGTGTCAACAGTAGCACCTTCATCGGTTGGAAGCGAGCGTAGGGCGCGTAACCCTTCGCGAGCTCGAGTGCGGTGATACCGAGGGACCAGATATCGGCCTTGTAGTCGTAGCCACGCACCTGCTCCATGACCTCAGGCGCCATCCAGCAAGGGGTACCCACAAAGGTTTGTCGGTTCTTCCGACGGTCTCCACCCTCCATCATCCAGCCGGAGACGCCAAAGTCAGCAATAACGACGTGGCCTTCACTGTCAAGCAGGATGTTACCGGCCTTAATGTCTCGGTGGATCTGTCCATTCTCGTGGAAGTACTGCAGTCCCTTGAGCGTCTCGTGCATAATGACAGCCACAAACTCCTCCTTAAGACCTTCACCCAAACCCTTCTTTTTCAGCAAGTTCATCACGTGCAGACACGAGCCCTTGTTCATGAGCTGCGTGACGAGCCAGAGCTGATCCTTGTGCACAAAGCTACAGTAGCACTTCAGCACGTTCGGATGATTCGTCATCTTCATCGTCTGCACCTCCGCGCGGATGTCCTCGAAGCTGGTGGTGATCTTCTCCAGGTCCATGATCTTGATGGCCACGTGGATCTTCTTGGGTGCGCAGTAGGCCTTCCATACTTTAGCGAAGGCGCCCTGACCGATCTGCTCGATGATCTGGTACTCGCTTGCGACCGTGGGCCACTCGTCCGCCATGGCTGTCCGAGAGATGAGAGCGAATGAGGTGGATACTTTCCCAGCCTTTTGGGCAAAGCTGCGGCAAAGGCGGCGGAGGTTTCGAGGCAGGAGCCTGGAGGGTTGGGGTATATTTTACTGAGACTCTCCACCAACGCAGTGGATGGTGTGACGCACACAGAGAGGCAGATAATGGTGTGGCTCACATAGAGAACAAGGAAATAATTCTTAACGAGAATTTTGCATCAGGATTGGCAATTGTGCAGAGGCCAACACTGAATCTAGGCTCGCATGAGTTTGGCAGTTGCATTATTAGGGGGAGTCAAACCTGACGTAAACTTTCACAAAATGACATGTCAATTTTAAAAATCACATGTATCGTTTTGAGGAATACAAATGTCATTTCAAACATCAACCACCTCGGAAGGTGGGTGATATTCGGAATGGCATGTTGGATATCACACTCAGATTTCACAGTGATTTTTTCGAAATGAAAGTGTGATATTTCGGATTTTAGCCAAGGTTTGACTCCCCCTATTAATACTGTCTACATAGCGTACACAGAAATGGATGCTTCGCTTTGATGTTTTTGGCTGAATATCTTCTTGCCAAGTCTACAAAACTAGGGTCTGCTGGACGCGCGCAATTCATGTTGATACCCGATGTCGCTGTTGCTGAGCAAGGGCCACATACCAGTACCGGTAGTGCCATGTTGTAAGGCAAGTGGACATTGCGGCCCGCAATTTGCGGGAGTATCTTTTCGCTGCTCTGCCTTTTGCAAGTCGAAATCGACTAATTGTACTGCAAAATCTCGACAGCTCACTTATCAAAGGTGAGCGGTGTTTGATTCAACTTATTGTAGCCTCTACAGCGGCCTGAGTCAGAGGTTAGCAGCAAGCTACTGCCAGTATGTCGAACATATTGCCGCAATGGCTGTCCAACGTGCCGAGCTGCTTTTTCAGTGACGAGCTCCAGCCACATCCTCGCCCGTCTTTGACCCATCGTCACATTGCACTGAAGTCGATTTACCACTACGAATTAGCGCTAAAGCTTAGAAGCCAGCGAAGTGGCTTCCTTTCCACCGCTGAACCTAGGAGAAATTGCCAGACGTTCTGATGATTGCCTGGACAAATGTGACTCTAAATTGATCTGTCCTGTGTGATATACACCTTGAGTTTGGAGCAAACGAACCTCCGTTTTATTGCATTTTCCAGCCCGCGGGACCGTGATACGCTCGGAATAGCCCAAGCCCTGTACACAACCGACACATCAATTACCATACTAAAGCCAAGTGAAGCTTATGCCACGTACTTTCGCCCCCCTCGAAGCTGCGAGCCAAACCGCCGCACTTCGGTTCTCGCGAGCAAACCCAGAGCAGTCGACGGCGATGATGAAGACTCCGGCCGGCGTGCGCATGCGCATGGCGCTCAGCCACCAGCGCAATCTCCGCTACGTATTGTTGACCGCGTGTGGTGCGTTTCTTCTGGTCATGTACCTGATGACCAAGACACCCGCGCCTTACACGTACGACAAGCTCTCGGACGAGGAGGACAAGCGGTTCAACACACAAGCCATCATGGACCAGTGGCCAGGTCAGTGCCAGATCAAGAACTTTGAGCAGCTGCGGCGCATGTCCATCGTCTACACGTGGGTCAATGGCAGTCAGCCTTGCTACCGGGAGTTGCGTGAAAAGGCAGGCGGTAAACACGCTGTGGGCGGCTCTCGAGACCGAGAGATCGGAGAACTCATGTACTCGATTCGATCTCTCGAGAAGTATGTGCCTTGGCACACGGGCCAGATCTACATTGTGTCTCCCGGTCATATTCCACACTGGGTGGATATGAACAACCCTCGGATTAAGGTCATCAACCAGGACGACCTGTTCCCGGATTACGCCAAGGAGTTCTTGCCGACTTTCAACACGCACGTCATCGAGCAGTTCCTGTACTTAATCCCTGGCCTCTCGGACATCTACATGCAAGTGAATGACGACTATCTATTCACGAAGCCGATTGCCCCGCACGAGTTCTTCACTTGTGACGGCGGTATTCGACTGCTGCACGAGTCTGGCCTCATTTCCCACACACCACCTACTCCAAAGAAGGGTATTTGGATCGCCTCTGTGTTGAACACTCAGCAGGAGATGGATCTGCGTTGGGGTAAGACCGACCGCCACTTTATCAAGCACGCGCCGTTTGTTTACTCGCGTCGTGCATTCGAACGGATCCACCAGATCTTTGACCGGCCGTTGTACATGACACTCAAGAGCAAGTTCCGTGGCAAGCCTGATATGAATATGCCGCTGTTACATCACTACTACATGGTGGCGCAGGGGAGTGAAGAGCTTGGCATCCCGATCTACTCGCCCCCAGAGGAGGAAATGGCTGGGTACAAGCTGATTCTGATGCAAAACAACAACATCGACAAGCTCAAGCAGCAGTTTGGCCAGATTATCGATGGTTCTACACCGTACAGCATTGTTGCGCTTAACGATGAGTATTCCGACATGCGTGTGGCCGACACGGCGCTTGAGTTCCTCAACAAGTTCCTGCCTTCGCCCAGTCAATTCGAGCGCAAGCCTGATTCGGAGCCCCATGCGCTTACTGTGCGCAAGCCCGGTACTTGCGAAGTGGATCCAATGGTTTTGTCTCCTTTCCCGCGGCGAGTGGAGGCTGCTCCCAAGTACCAGGTCATTGCGTACCGTGAACTGCGTTGGGTGGCTTTCACCAACTCGCTTCTGCGCGGCCTGGGCTTCGGATTGGGTGCGATTATCATGTACATCTTCTACCTGCTCGTGTTGCGTCGCAGCAAGGCACCAGCGGGCTCAAATGGTGCGTACGATAAGGTGTAAGCGACTGGATTGGGAATTAAGTGCTGGTGTTTTCGACGAGTGAAGGCAAGATCATTGACGTTGGGGGTCAGCTGCATGAAGCGCCTTAGCCGAGGTGGTTGGTAGGTTTAGTACGTGTATCTACAGCACGAAGACAAATGTGCACAAACTCGCCAGCGTTCTGTGCAGAATAGACGTTGCGATATCTTTCGTTCTCATTGTTTTGGTCGATTTACTTTCCGTGACGTGGCAATCGCCATGACAAATCCTTAAGCCCAGCGAATCAAGCAAAATGAGGAGACATTAAACGAGTGATCCAACATGAATTCATTTACCAGTAAGACTCGCATACGGCTGTGAAATCAGCGACAGAAATCTAGTTACATGCACCAGTCGTTTATGTTTGCTTGGTAGCGTGCAGTCCAGGGACGCCCTTGCTGGAAAACCTGAAGATATAGACGGAGATCACGGCTGCAATGGCCAGACCAAAGCCGTAGCCAATGTTCAAGGCCAAGGTCCACCCAAACGAAGGAGTCATCTCAGCAAAAGCGCGCTCATTCGGCGACCGGAAACGAGTCACAGCTGGTACCGGCGCCCAGTCAGCGGCAATCTCATCCTCGACTCGGAACGACATGAAATCAGGCTCCGGGAGCGGAATAACGTTCGGGTCGAACTGGCAGTCTTCACCGTGCCAGTTGCTCACCACGCTAACATACTGACCTTCAGGCAGCTCGAAGAAGGCGGGTTCCGGCAGTAACTTCGCGTAGAAGCGACCAACTAGCTCAGCAGTCTTAGGACTTGTATACTCGTCGTTTAGCGCCAACAGAATCTCGGGGCCCTTGTTCTCCAGTGCCATCGTGAACTGCTTGTTGAGCGAGTCTTCGATGTTGTCTTTCACACGTACCAGCAGCCAGTCGTCGCATTCACTGAGTGGGTTCAGCTCAACAGGGATCCCCAGCTTATTGGATCCTTCCTCTTGCATGTAAATGTGATGCAAAAGCGGCATGTTGAGGTCGTCTGGATGACGCATCTGGTGTGGCAGCATAGCATCCAGCTCTTTGCCAAACTTCTTGTGGATCTCTTCGAAAGCCAAACGACTGTACACGAACGGCGCATGCTTGAGGAAGTTGTACACGTGCTCTCCACCGTACGTCTTGTCCGTGAGCATGACAGTGTTGCGTACACTTGCCAGCCATGCATTGGACTTTTGACTTGGCACATGGCGAATGTGGTTGATCTCCGTCAATAGCCGAAGTCCACCGTCACACGTGAAGAACCGGTCGGGCGTCACTGGCTTAATGAATAAATAGTCGTCGTTCATGTGGATAAAGATGTCCGTGAGCCCCGGGATCTTGTGCAAGTACTGCTCAATGACGTTGGTGTCGAAAGTTGGGAGCGTAGCCTTGTTCCTCGGCAGCAGATCGTCCTGGTCTACGACTCGCACGCGCGGGTTGTTCACATCCAGCCAGTCTGGGATCTGACCCGGAGTCACGATGTAGATGGGGCCTTCAAGCCACGGCGCGAACTTAATCAGAGACCGTAGCGAGTACTTGAGTTCGCCCATTTCCTTGTCTCGGGAGGATCCTCCGCGCGGCAGACCGGCGCGTTCTCGGCGTTTATTGTAGCAGTTCTCAGTACCATTGACCCACGTGTACACGATGGCAGCATGGCGCAACGTGTCCAGGTTAGCCACATCACAACGAGAGCCGTCCTTGGAGGGTTGGCCGCTAATGAGTTCGGCCACGCGTGCTGGAGGATCAGGCTCCTGCTGCATATACAGTAGCGTCGCAATGGTCAGCGCGAAGCCTAACAGTGCCAGGAAGCTCCTCATGGTTCACAGATGGAGAGGAGGTTGGACAGGAAGGGAAGGATAGCAAGAGTGCCCAAGCGATCACAGCAGATGTAGCTCCACGTCCGCTGCGGAATGGGAGCACAAAGTTCACTTGAGCTCAGTATGTTGAAATGGTGTAGAGTTGTGTACAGGATGTTTCGAGGATGTGCCAAGCGTCCCGCGGGCCCGTCCCGCGAAATATTCGAAAGCTTAATTCATAGCTTTAAAAAACGGTATGTGGAGCACACTTTTTACGTAAACCACATAAACATCTACATTATTTTGTGGCAATTTTTAAGCTTCATCGACGGACGCCATGGCCGCTAAGCCGCGCGTGTTGGTGCTGGGAGGCGCCGGTATGATTGGCCGCAACTTTGTCAAGTACCTGGTGGATAGAGACCTAGTCTCGTCCGTGCGTGTGGCCGACAAGACGATGCCTGAGATCTCCTACTTCAGGTGGGGACTGCAACACAACTTTTGATCAATTGCCAATCTTCCTCACTATTTTGTTTAGCGCCCCACATAAAGAGGCCTTTGCGGACGAACGTGTTAAGTTTGTTCAGGCGGATCTGACCCGTGACGCTCACGTGGACCGCGCGTTCAACCCGGAGTTCGGCCCCTACGACTTTGTGTTTAACTTAGCAGGCGAAACGAAGTGCGGACTCTCGGAGAACGTCTACGCTTCCAAGTGCCGCGATCTGTCGGTCAAGTGCAGTAAGTTGAAGCTTAAATTTCATTGTTGTTGACACAGTACCGGTAAAAATAAATTCGTGTGATAGGCAAGAAGGCGCAGGAGATTGGCGTCAAACGATATATTGAAGTATCAACGGCTTTCGTGTACAAGTCGCAAGTGAAGCAGCCAGCTAGGGAAGATGCGGAGCTGCAGCCCTGGACTCTGCAGGCTAAGTACAAGTTGGAGGCGGAGCAGGAAATCTGCAAGATGTCGGGACTCAAGGCCGTGTTCCTCCGCTTGGCGACGGTACGAAGTTGGTATAGCTGACTACGGCTTCCCTAACGGCGGTTTCCTGCTGTGGTACAGGTGTATGGATCTGCGGATTCAGCAGGTCTGATGCCTAGAATCGTTTGCGCTGCTTCGTAAGTACTGCACTCATGTGCTTGTTGGCAAAATTGTTAGCTCATTTCGTTTTATTCTGTAGCTATGTGAAACTGGAAGAGAAAATGAAGCTTCTGTGGGACTCTGAGATGCGCGTCAACACGGTACAAGTTGCAATGCATTAGTGACTTGTTGACAAGGACAGTGTTGACGTGTTTTCTTGTGTGTTGCATTGTAGGTTCACGTTTTTGACGTGTGCCAGGCATTATGGCACTTGACTAGCGCCGGAAACGATGGCGAGGTCTACAACTTGGTGGACAAGAACGACACCAGTGAGTATTTGCTATATGGTGTTCCTCTCAGGGCTAGAATACTCAGTTTTGCGCTATAAAGACCAGGCCAAGATCAACGCTATCCTGGAGGAAATCTTCCACATCAAGACCGGCTTCATCGGCAAGCTCGTGTCCAACCTCGCCCGCGTGCGACTTGCTGATGTCGTGGATGATGCCAACGAGAAGCACATGCAACCATGGGCCGACCTGTGCGCGGTACGTTCTGCCCATACACCCGGATTCCAATTCCTGGCTAATGACGTTGTTGCCTGCCTTTGTCCATGCTTTGCTTTTGGCTGTCGTTCAGGAACACGGCATTACCAACACGCCGCTGACGCCTTACATTGATAAGGAGCTGCTGCAGCACAACCATCTCTATGCGGACGGTTCCAAGATCGAATCCACGGGTTTCCGATACGAGTATCCGACGGTACGTGGCAATAGTGGACTACATGTAGTGATCACTCATCTGACGTGGTGAATTCTGTGGCAGTTGGAAACCAAGGAAGTACGTGGCGTGCTGGAAGAGATGGTGCAGCAGAAGATCTTCCCGCCTATCTTGTCGTGAGCTGCGTTGTTTTAGCCCATCGTAGCTGCATTTTGCAGCTCAGTCGATGGCAACGAGGCGTTAAGAGTCTTAGGACGATATGACGGCTTTGGCTCGGGCTCAAAATCCCATCCACGTAGCCAGCCGCTCGCCAAGCTTGACACGTTAGAGGATGTCTATACATTTTCCAAGTGTAAACAACAACACGACTACCTGAGTTGTCTTTTTCTCAAATGAGGGTATTAAACCGGGGGTTATTGTGAACTCTTGGACTTCTGACCTACCCCACACAATCGCAATAAAGTGACAAAGCGACGGCAGGTCTGAAGCGAGCTTCCCCCTCTTGTATCTCGCTCTGTGTGTGTCTGTGGCCCAAATACGCACCTGCACTCGAGTGTACGTCACGTGGAGGTTCTTACCAGCCAATCTCCGCTGAAATCTGAGCGGCAGAGCCATCACAAGCGACTTCCATCCGTCAGTTGGTCGCCACCTGCTCATCTGCGCCTTTACGTGGCCACGCGAGTCCATCAGAGGCTGCAAATTGAAGTCACACACAAGCAGTTATGGACGTGAGCGAGTCGTCGCCCGCTGAGGACGAGTTCGACAGCTTCCAGGATGTTTTACCGTACGAGGAGCCGGCCAGCTTGACGTCCTCAACTAGCACAAGCCCTGCGGACGGAGAGCCACGAGCTGGTAGTACTTCTAGCGATGTGGATATACTACCTACTCAGCAGACGCGAAGACTCAAGAGAAAGGAACGACTACGCACACAGTCGGAGAGTGCAGCTTGGACCAGAGCCTCGTTGAGGATGAGACCGTCCCCACCTGTGGAGGACATGGCTGCTACTCCAGCTCTTGATGGAGCCCATAGTCTCGCTACGCCAGGTGGAGAACCCTATGACCAAGTGCGGAACAGCGAGAGCGCTCTGTCGCACTTTACGAGGGATATGATCTATGGGCTGGACATGTCGGACGGGAATGACGTCGCAAATCGTCGAAGGAGCCACGATAGCTCTATGGCTGTTGGGATGGTGCTGGGAAGTAGAGAAGGTGTGATTAATATGTGGAGGCAGCAAGGAGAGATTTCCGAGCGTGCGTCGGAGATTCTGGAAGATGCCAAGTTGTCGCTGCATGGGAAAGAGAAGAATCTGTACAACGATTCTTTACGACGGTTATCAGAAGCGCAGGATCCGAGGCTGAATACTTTAGGAGAAAGGATCTCGTCCACGACGGCCGCAGGTGCATCAAATCTTCTCGCGGAGCAATCATCCACTACAAGTTCCGCTCGTGGGGTCGAGCAGCATGTGGAAGGTGAAGTAAACCCGTCATTGGTAGAGACAGAGGCTAATGGAAGCTCAGAAGTGGTAAACTCGATCCCCACACATCCAGGACCAGTGACAGCGCAACATGGCGAAAAACCATCGCTGGATCTTGATAAAGAACTTGAGGAGATGGACGGCGCCTCACCGTCAGGAGTAGATGAACGTGACCCGACCTTCAGACCACAGTCAGCGACGTTGTATCATGAAGCTGTGAAGTGGGAAGGAGTGTTGACTAGAAGAAGCGAATGGCTGCGGAGGCTAGAGAGACACTACTATGTACTGGAAGGCAAGTTTCTGCGGAGATTCGCTTCGAAAGAGGCATATCTTTCGTCCCGAGATGAACCACTTGTTCCGCATCATATTCAACCACCAAGTGACCCCAGTAAGCCCGTACCTGGCAGTCCTGCAGCTAGTATGATCCGGAGAAATTCAAGCAGCCCAGCATCCAGCAACGCGAGCCATTTATACGTCCTTGCTGGAGTCAAAGATTCATCCAGTCGAGCGAATGGATTCACATTTATTACTGAGGACAAGAAGACTTTGCAGGTGACAGCACCTACAGCAGTGGAGAAAATTATTTGGATGCGGCTTGGGCTTGAAGCGATTGTGGCTCTTCCTACTCTCCCAGTTGCTCCACTCGACATGGAGGAATTTTATGCAATGTTGGTGGTGCTCTACACGGCTCACAGTGGGAACTGGCGCACAGAAGGTGATATGGCTGTGACGTTGCCTCCGCCGTCAGAACAAGTGTTCACTCGCTTTTTCCGGTTGCTGGACAAGGATGTCATTTTCTGCTCCAACTATCCGCCGTCAGTACCATTTCACGGCTCCTTCCGTGGACACTCGGGCGTGGTGACTTTCATGCACGATTTCGCTCGCAATACTCTGTGGACTAACTTTAAAATCGGTGGCATGTCCGTGGATGGATCTATTGCCGTTGCTTCTGGCAAAGAGGAGCTTGAGAACCGCCGAGATGCACGCAAATTCATTCAAAACTGGGTGCACAAGTTCACATTCTATTCGGATGGGCGACTGGCGCGTTTTGAGATCAATGGTGATGTTGTTGCAGCCAGTGCAGTCTTCAAGGTTCCTGGCGCTGCTACGACGCTCAAGCTCCCACAAGAGTTTAATGAAGTGGACGCCGAGCACGGCCTTGAAGGAGTTTTGCTGGTACGGGTGATGCAGGGACACGGACTGAAAGCAGGCACATCTGTCAAGAAAGCGGTAAAGGAGCCAACCATTACAGTCCACCTGCAGTACCGGGAGCAGCAGAAAGCGAAGACTGGTGCGAATGGAACCACTTCAAGTTCATCGACAGCTTCAACTGGACCTTCGGCGCTTATTGGTGGCATTTCGATGCCTAATCTTTCGCGAAAGTTTAGCTTTATGACGTCTGTGGCGAGCTCTGCAGCCTCTGCAGCGTCTTCAGCAGTCGGCGTTAGTCACTCGTCATCATCAAACAACTCAACTCCAGTAGTAGACCCGTTTAGCACAGGAACGCCGCGCAATACTGGGGAAGAATCGTACTTGCCGACCCATCCTGTGTGGAACTGCGTTCTGGAGCTCCCGTTCAGTGATGTCATTGGCACCTGCTCCCTTGTGGTGGATGTGAAAGACCACTCAAAGAATGGAGTCGAGTCCCAGCTTGGCTTCGCTACGTTGAATGTTGCTAAATATTTAATGGCTGCGGACGGCAACGAACGCACCAAGACGCGGGAAGAGGCCGCTATGGTCACCGACAGCAAGTGGTATTCGATTAGCAACGCGAAGGGTGAGTATTGTGGCAAAGTGCAGCTGGGCATTACCTGTCGACGTGTCAACCACGCAGAAGATGGCGATGGAGTTCAACCACGACTTAAGAAGAGCCAGAGTGTTGTGATTGACCGAAAGAACCCGCCGTCCTCTCACATGTTGCAATGGGATGCCACTCCAGCTCATTCCCAGGCTCTGCTGGGAGCTGCAACCCCAGCGCTCAAGAAGGGAATGACTCTGGATGAATTTCCAAGTGAACATGCTCGTCGCCATGGCTGGGCGAATGTCAAATTGTCACCTGAAGACACAGCACGAACGCAATCGGCTGGTGCAATTGTTAGCACTAAGGAGGAGAACGACGACTCAGTACACAAACGCTTCCCGGAAAGCAACAGTGCAGCTCTTCCTGCTGCTACAGACGCCGTCATATGCAAGGAGAACGCCGACATGCACACGTTCATGGTTTGCGGTGCTCCATTCACAATCCCTCGGCATTACCAGCTCATCAAGGTGTGTGGACGTGGTGCTTACGGTATCGTTATTGCTGCGACGAATCTCCGTACAGGTGGTAACGTGGCTATCAAGAAGGTCATTGACTGCATTTGGCATCCACACCAACTGAAGCAGATTCTTCGTGAATGTCGCTTGATTCGACACATGGCGCATGAAAATGTGCTGAGCTTGTTGGATTTGATCCCTCCTCCGTCGTACACGGATTTCCGGGATGTGTACATGACGGTGGATCTCATGGAGATGGATTTACACCGCATTATTTACTCGAAGGAGGTGCTGCGTGATGATCATATCCGGTATTTCCTGTATCAAATGCTCAGTGGCCTGCATCACATGCATCAAGCTGGCGTGTTACATCGAGACCTGAAGCCGAGTAACCTGCTCATCAACTCGGATTGTCAGCTCAAGATCTGTGACCTTGGGCTTGCCCGTTCCAAGGAAGCTGACGATGTTGGAATGACAGAGTATGTGGTCACGCGTTGGTACCGTGCACCAGAGCTGTTGTTGGGTAGTGCTTACGGTGAGGGAGTGGACCTTTGGGCTGCGGGATGTATCTTTGCCGAGATGCTGGGTCGCAAGCCTTTGTTCCCAGGTGAGACGTATGTCCACCAGCTCCAACTCATCATGAACGTGTTGGGCGTACCGGAGGAGCATTCGTTTAAGGAGAACCCACTTGCTAACAAGCTTAAGGGCCGTCAGCTTCTCAGCCGTACACAAGCAGTAGCTGGGATCGACACGACAACGATGTTCCCGAATGCGAACCCCGAAGGCCTGGATTTGCTGTGGAAGATGCTGGTGTTTGACGTGGAGAAGCGCATTACAGTGGAGGAGGCATTGCGGCATCCGTATCTAGCTATGTACTACGACGAGGAGCGGGAAAACGCGCCCGTGGAGAAGTTTCAGAGCTTCGACTTGGACGATTTGGACGAGACGGATCTCAAGGAGCTCATGTTCAAGGAGATCTGCCATTTCCACCCGGAAGAGATGGTCAAGCGTGCTCAACAGCAAAAGGAACACCCGGAGGCCGTAGAAAAGCTTCCTCCTGGCTGGGTGAAGCGCGAGTCGCGTAGTGTGCCTGGCAAGTTCTACTACAGCAACCCGAAGCGCGGCATCAGCACGTGGATCAAGGAGGAAATGGATTAAAAGTAGGCGAAGGAGTTCCCTCGAGCAGACAGAAGAGTACTTAGGGAGTCCGCTTCCAGAGATATGTAGAAAGCCCACAGATAAAATAAAATGCACACAAGATAAAAAAAAACTGGATAGCATGCATAGAGGGTTATACCTACACAGCTAGACATGGTAATTAGATACTGATGATCAACTCGCAGTCATTGCCAGACCCATAGTTGAGGGTAGGAACGGCTTTGGTGACGGCAACTCATGACTCATTAACTTGAAGCCTGGAGAGCTCCACGAGTGGTACCGGGAGAGACAAGCGTCTTCGTGTTGGACGTACGGACTGGAGAACGCTCGGTGGATCTTGAGTCCTGTGTGAATTGGCGAGCCTAAGCTTGCGCACCGAGGCAAGTATCGTCGTTCTTCCGATGTGTCTGACGAAGCCCAATAGTCCATATCACTCATCAGAGTGGACGATGTGGAGAAGCAGTCTTCACTGGAGCAGTACATCTCCAAAGACTCGATTGGTGGTGGGGTTAAGGACGTTCGCCTCCGTCCACAGGGCAGGAAGTAGTCATCCAGCAGTTCAACTCGATCCAGATACGCTCCTTTCATGCGTTTGCCTTTGTAGTCAAAGAAGAACGCGCAGTCGTCCTCTTTTTCCAGTACGAGGCTGTAGAACGCCGACAGCATGCGACTACCCGAGGAAGCAGTCGATCTGTTGGACTGCAGTAGGAACGAGTCCCAACTGTGATCACAGAATCCTGTTACCTTTTAGAAATCCAATAGAGAATTCAGCGGAAACTCACTTGATGGGGTCGTCATCTTCCTCTTGTTCGTCGTCAATACGTCCGCAGCTCCAGTTCTTCTGCAGACGATCAAACAGTGAATCTTCACTGGGTAAGTTCTTTCGTCGTTGGCGGATGTCGCTGAAATCTGTACGAAATTAAAAGTCAATGGGAATGTCGATTCCAACAGCTAAAGGACGGCAAAACGCACCTGACTCGTGGTCACCGAAGCACACGAGTACTGCGCCCATCGTCGCAAATTGGCAAGTGACGGTAGCTAGTGATTTCTGAGAATGGTAATGCATCTTGATTGAGGGGTGGGCGTTGCGTCTGGTACACCAGTAGTCAGCACCACTTCAACATTGGAAATATCGAAAGGACGCGAAGAAAATCGAGATTTGCTATTCTTGGATTGACTATGCGTCGATCTCTATTTTTCACTTTTCAACGATTTTTAGAGAGACTGAATTAAGTCGCGAAACGACGCGATCTTCTCTTTTTGTGTGACAGCCAGACTCAGATTTTTGGCCAGCAGAGAGCATTGCTAATAGTTTACCCTGTAGGTTTCTCTAAGATTACATTGCCTTCCCTTCCTGTTCTTGCCGGTCTCTCTTCCGCTACTACTGGCACGAACGCGTTTCACTGTGCGCTTCTTGTGAACGGCGGACGTTGAGCACGGAAGGCGTGGGCAACGGTCTCGACGACTCGAAAAAAAGAAGCGCTCACCAGTTTCACGTGGCTTTTTGTAGAAAACGCCGGTAGCAACGGCTCGGTGGTTATTATGTCGTCGTCATGGCCGTGGGTCTTCAAAATTGGAGCAATCATAGAGGCGAGGACAACGCCGGCTGTGAATAATGGAAGCTTGTGCATCGTAATGAAGGCGTTCTCAGGTCGCTTGGTCTAAAGATCGTGCGGTAGAGATGCTTTGCAGCACCAGAATGCTTCAGCTTTTGGCTCACAACGGTAGATTGATTGATTGAGATTCATACCAGAGACGAGAAATACACGCTCGGTTCGCAAAATCGGATGAGGACTGGGCGAGGTGCAGTCTTGAGCAAATACTTTGTCAATGCGTAGCCGATCTGGCGAGTGCTGTCGTCTCCCACTGCCACGATCACATACCCCGCTATTGCCACTTCCGGCTCCGAGTCTACTACTGCCAACAGGTTCGCCAAGAGATTGGTGCCAGTTTTGAACAAACTAGCACCAGAAGTCAAGAAACTACTGGCAGTGGAAGCCGTTGACGATCCACTCGACTGTCTTCGTCGCCTGCTGCTATAAGTGTGGTGGTTGTTAGAATACTTCTTGACCACTGCTGTACGACCATCGAACGACGTCTCAATCTCCAGCCCTAGAGCCGCTTCGGGAAACTCCAGCTCCACCTCGTCTGGCAGCAACTCGGTCGGTTTCCTTTCGATCCGCTTGATGGCATTCGCCACGAACAGGTCGTAGCACTGCCCCAAATACAGATCAGGCACCTCGGATCTTGCCGAGTCTCCGTCTCCTCCTCCCAGGCGCTGATAGTTGCGGATAAAGTCAGCTCGAGACATCTTGAACTTCCGCGCCAGCCTTGGATTGTGCGCATCTGTGTTGAGCAGCAACACAGAAAACGCCAATGTGTAGGCTGCATCTTCAGACGGACACTGCTCGCTGTCCGGATTACTAGCGTGGTAGGCTTTGGCAAATGCTTGTAGGATGCGGTCGATCTTCTGAGCTTCACGAGGCAGCTCGAAGTGACCGAGATAAACCCGTAGTGCGATGTCGAACGGAACATTTTCAAACTGGAAGCCGTTGGCGTATTCATGCAACACACTCAACGATTTAGGGTCCGGCTCGCCCAGCATTTGACCCACCTGCAGAATAAAGTTACGCTTAATTGTTAGCACAAATGTCATCACAACGAGAGAGACGAGTTCTTCACCATTTTGGGGTCGGCGTGTGGCATTTCGTGCAGAAACTCTGCAATTTCTTTAGGCGACGACGGATTTTCAGGGTCCATTAGACGCATGAGCTGTGTACGTTCTACCGTATCTTCAGCCGGCACCGTGGGCGGCGATAGGGACGCGTCACTGGAGCTTGTCGTAGACGAAGAGCGTCGCTGAGCAGCTCCATTCTGATTCCGACGAATAACGCAGCATAGAACGATAAAAATGACACAAATTTAACACCGTTAGCAACATATTCACTAGTCCAAGTACTTAATACAATGATAGACAGCGGACAGACCTCGACGTGCTCTTCAGTCCCGCTCATAACTACGCAGGACTCGACCTGGGCCGACTTTCTTCTATTGGAGCATAAACTTAAATCGTAACCCACGCGTACCCCCTTAATGTTACTTCAGTTACTTTCTTATTTGGTGTGACGTACACACTCGATCTTAAAAAGACGTAGACGTCGCCACCTTCTCATCTATTGTGCTTCGACCTCATTCTTCCTCTCTACTAGAGCCACACAGAGCGAAAATGCGGCGAGTAAACCTCCCACGAGGGTCTATGGACGATTTGCAACGTGGTGTGGGCTGTGTGGAGCTATTAGCGCAGTTATGTCCCCCTGGAGTTAGCGATAAAAAGCCTTGTGCCTTTGTGGACGTGGCCTTCCACCCGTTGAAGCCGTGGATTGCAGCCATTGAACAGAAGGGTTATGGTATTGTGTGGAACTATGACACTGAAGACGTCGTAACGGAGTTCAACTTGGGTGAGTCTCAAGTCTTGGACGATGACGACGGAAATGAAACGAATGAAGACGAAGAAGGAGCAGAGTTGACTGCTTCCTTCAGCTCTGCAGCAGCTCCAAAAGGACTTTTGAGTCGAGCTACTTCTTCACCTTCTGCAAGGACAGTTCAGGGGGCTGTGGCGGCTGCAACTGCTGCTAAAGTGTTGTTATCGCCTTCTGGTCCTTCCCTTATCAAACCAAGGCGACGTCCAAGTCTGCAGATGTTGTTCTACGACCATGAAGCTATTGCCTGCACGACGCAATTACCAGCATCACGTACTTGTTTTGATGAGTGGCTGATCATCGTATCACGCTCGCATATCGTGATCTGTGACCTGGGCCAGAATGGAGCGGTAAAAACTCTGTTTCAAGCTTGCTGTAACTTTGTGAAACTTATAATTGTTATTGTTTTGTAGGTGCATCACCTGGATCCAGAAGATCTACATCGTGGACTCCCCAGCAGTGTAGCCATCTTACCTTCTGGGCTGTTGGCGATCGGTTGTCAAGACGGGAAGATCCGTATTTGGAGTCCATGGCAAGCGAAAATCGTTGGAACACTCGACAGTGGGTCACAACGGGGTAAGAACTGTAAAGCGATGTCAGAGCTTCGACGGGAAATCGCTAACTTGTCTTGTGTTAGATGTACAACAACTTATTCTGCTTACAACACCGCCTATTTTGATGAAACGAAGCGGAAGTGGGTCTCTTCCAGGAGCAGAAACTCGTCTGAGCACGCAATTACACCACCTTGCGTGTGCGACTCTAGATGGACATGTTGTAACGTGGCGAGTGTCTTTAAACACGTTGACGTCTAGTTGTGACTGTGTCAAGACATCCGAAGTGGAGCTCCGAGACGTGTTCAGACAATTTGATACGGTAAACGGCGTGCACGAGCTCAAGTTTCATCCTCACCATGACATCATGACGGCAGCTTGTCGCGACGGCACCATTTTCTTCTTCGACGTTGCTCCCCTACTGGACAGTAACAAACCGTACGTGGTCTTTTTTCAGTTTGCAGTATCAACTCACTAATACGTTTTCAACAGCGCAACGCTCACTGGGCTGCTCCCGAATAGCAAGCTTCAGAGTGTTGTCGTGTTACCTGGAGCTCAAAAAGGCTGCTTTATGGCTCTATCGATCTCCGCTTTGAATTCTACTGTACGTGTAAACTGTTGACTCATAACTACTCGTCTAACGAGGTATATGTACAGTTAACTGTCTCTGAAATCGGAGTCAAAGGCCGATACTGTGGCAAAGACAATGTACCGACCATCTTCAGCGAGTTCACAAGCAACAACACGCAAGAGTCGAGGGATCTTCGAGGTTTCATTAGTCAATTGCCGCCCAAGAGACTGAAAATGGTGTCTCTCACAAGCAGCGCTCGTAGCTCAGGAGACTTGTGCTGCCTCACCAGCTACGGACTTCTTGTCCTCAAAACGAGCTTTCTGGCTGCTCCAAGCCCAGTTTTCATCCCTCGAGGCACGAAAAACACTCCAGCGATCGGGTTTCCTTCCTCAATGCTCATTGGGGTACGAGTTCTTGGTGAAAACCCTGAAGACAAACCGCAGCTGCATTTAGTGCAAAATGGAGCTGAAGCGCAGATTCCTGCCACAATTGAGCGCTCTCGAGTCCCTCAATTGCACTACAACCCCTGGCAGAATGGATTCTTGGCAGCAATCCTGCCGATCAGTGGGC
The DNA here is from genome assembly GCA_030324255.1 of Phytophthora capsici. Lineage (NCBI taxonomy): Eukaryota > Oomycota > Peronosporomycetes > Peronosporales > Peronosporaceae > Phytophthora > Phytophthora capsici. The sequence goes on along the minus strand of CM059357.1, from coordinate 3,469,095 downwards.
ATCTTGAGGTAAGACGTTGATCATTTTTCCTCTTTAAATCCAGAATCATCTTAAACATTTTCTTGTGTTGGTGATTGCAGCTCTTGCGTGTGGGATTAAAGCCTGTAGTACCGAACGCTATCGAGCTCGAGACGATCTTCGTGGCTCACGCTTTCGGCTTCGCATGGCACCCAACGCAGCCGATCTTTGCTGTTCTAGCGGTGGGTCTCATGTATATTTTGTCGTTCAATCTGTTCTTGATCGACTAACTGTCGTTCTTTTAGCCGAACAAGGAGTTAGCTGGAAAGCTCACTCGATCGAATACCGCGTCAGCCCTCGTACCCAGCAAACGCTCTAGGTTTTTCTTCGGAGGAAGCAGAGCGTCCGCTGCCAATGCCGACGAACCCGACGCACGTCAACAACGAGCCGCTGCTAGATCACTAACACTTTCGCTCTACAAATTGACAGGAGAGGAGGCGGAGGTCGAGTTTGTCGAGACCAGCTTCTCTAGTGGAGAAGATAATGTGCTCCACGTCTTCTCAGGTCCTTTGCTTGGTGTTGTGAAGTACGTTGCGGATGTCAGTGCGGAGCCAGCGCCGCTAGTTGCTGGTGGTGCTATCGTAAAACGAGCGAGGGACAGCCCCGCCTCACTGAGTCGAGTTCAACGTGCGCAGTCTTTCATGCTTGGTCTCAGTGCCATGTCTTCGCCCAAGATGGCGGACTTGAGGCTCACCATGATCTCTTCACCTTCCCAATCTCCAACTGCGTCCCCTACAGCTGCAAGCTTCGAGCCGGCGGACTCTGCTAATGATCTTTTGAAAACGTTTCTGGAATTTTACGAGTGGAGCCATGTTGAGAGTTTACCTGAAGGCGAAACTGGATTACACAAAGTTGTCGGAGCTGCAGTTGACTGTCCACTCAGTCTCGAGTGGGATTCGACCACCAGGAATCTCTGTGCGCTGGTGTATCCAACGAGCATCAAGATCTATCGGTTTGGTAGTTCTTCGACCAGTGAAAGCAATGGAGCTGCAACGATGGAGTTTCTGCACGAAATACCCACTCCATCGCCAGCACTTTCACTACACTGGGTGCACCACTCGCTCTTCTTCACTACTGAAGATGAGGTCAAGTGCAGCATCATTTCCTCCACTCGGTGCTTCACTTTGGCTCTGGCTTCTCGCTGGGTCTTGAACGAAGCTTCTTGCGCTACTTTAGTGAGTGACGATGACCTGAACCAGTTTCCAAGGCCGCAGATCTTCCCTGCTGGAGCGACAACTATCCTCGGTGTTTTGGACCAGAAACTCGTGTTGGGAGGGCCTCTACAAGCTGTTCACATCCTCGATCTATCCAATCGAGTGCTTCAGTGTGCGCTTCTCGTGACTGCTGGATCTGTTGACAACGCTGCAGAATTGGCTCAACCACTTTGTCCCGATGCTGTGGAATGGCTTGGAGCCGTGTTTGAGGCGTTTGGTTTCGCTTCCCAGGCCTTGAAACTTCTTTCGGGCCTCTCACTCTCGTTGAAGGTCAATATGTGCATCAAGCATTCCCAGTTTGAGGCGTTAACAGGGTTACTGGGAGATCTCATGGAGCTGGAACGTGATTCTCCCAATCTTACGGTAAGTTGATCGTTCATTACGGGTTATCTGAAAGTGTTAACTTGTATTTGTTTTCATTAGGGCTCTTCATTATTCCAGCAGACTTGCATCGCTCTATATCGTGGAGGGAAGCAGGGACTACTTACTCAACGTATCCCAGCTCTGATGACCCGTAAACGCAACAACGACGCCATCTTCATTGCCACTTTACTGCAAAACGAACAACAGCTGATCCAAACGCTTGGATCAGCTGAAGAATGGGGAGCTACTTTCCATACTGCGAAAATTACGAAAATGCCGACTGCGGATGCCATCCTGAACAAGTGGAATACCAGTATTGCCGAGCCTACTGCTGAATGGAGAAAAGTACTTGAAAGACAAGGAATTCGACCCCCAACAGTTGTAAAGCTCAGTAGCTAAAAGTAGGTAACTACTACAATTTCATTCGTTTCCAAAAATTTAGTTTTAATTCTTGAGAAGTCGCCAAGAAATCCTTTTTTCAGACGTAAAAGCTAATGGTGTTGTCTCTAGTTCCTCGTAAAGAACCTTTGGCGGTGATCGATGAACCTACTACCTCTACCAACGGAGAACAATTCGTAGAGCGCGTGGTGTTTCACCCTGTAAGTCCAAGTGTTGTAGCTTCAATTCATCCTCTAATTGATTTTGTGTTTTATTTAGAGTCGAGAAAGTGTGGTTTGTGTCAAAGGAGACACTTTAGAAGAGCTGGATGTCAACACTGGAGCTCTACTGAGCCACATAACGTTCGACTTGTTATCTTCCAGCAATTTGGACGTGATCCTACCTGCAGGGCCTCACTTTGTAGTGGGTCTTCTCCAATCTCGACTTTTGGTCGTTTGGGACCTAGAAGAAGCTGTGCTTTTAGCCACTTCAGATGCTGAAAAAGTGCACGGAGTCCGTCGAGTAACGGCTCTTGCTACTTCACTTTGTTGTGATCGCTGGTTGTTCTTCAATGCTGAAGGCAGCAACAACGTTCGAGTTACTCGAGTGGATTCCCCACGTCCAGCTCGTGAAATTCTACGTAAAAGTGCTCAAAGAGGAGGCTCCGTCGTGTCTGTAGCCTACTCCACGGAACACCATTTACTTAGTTCTGGTTGCAACGACGGCACTGTTCAAGTCTGGAGTATTTCGTCGGATGAAGGTGAAGTTGGGGCGAAAAAAGAAGCTACGGACTTTGCTACTCCCCTCTTCGCTGTGCAATTGGCCCAGTCATCAGTAGTGGAAATGACTATAGGAAGGTGCACTGGTTGCGGCGCCAATGGCAGCAGTAGCAACATGTTCATCGCTGTAGCGTACCAGAACCGGCGGGTCGATGTGATCGCCATGAATGGTCCAGCTCACACTTGTGTTGCTACTACCACGTTGACTCCACCTCATAGCCCAGATTTCTCCCGACTTGGAGGATCATTAACGTTGATAATTCACGGCCAACTTCCAGTGCTTTTAGCTCATTGGCGTCTACACAGAAGAGAATATGGTGTGGATGTCATTGCAGCGTGGGAGATCGTCAATACTGGAGGAACTTTAGTCACAAGTCCACGAGGTGGCGCTGGAGGGAGCAGCAGTTGCGGAGGAGCGATGACTGAGTGGTGGTCTGTTTCCAGTTCGTCCACATTGACTGGAAGCCAGAGGCCTCATGTACTTGCCACAGATATTACGCTTTACCACAACTCTCTTGCTGTTTATGCTAGCACAATGGACCGTCGATCCATTTTCCTAATGGATATACAAGCTTCAGTAAACGTCGAAACGGAGTCCAAAGCTGCTCTCGCGTTGAGTACTACCACACAACTCACTTTGGCGCAGTATCACGACTATCCGAGTGGAATTCCATCGTCACAAGCGCAAATTGCCGTCAAAACCAGTGCTAAGGGAACTCCAATCCTAAAACTTCAACGCTTCTCGCAACTCTCCGGCAGGTTGACAGGTTCGAGTGACCAGCTTTCAGACTGGAAAAGTGAGCGTGGAATTCCGCTTGTGCCTTTCCAACTCGTGGGGAACGGTAACCAATCGGCTGTGTGCGTCAAACTACGCGAGAAAGGGGACGATGCAGCCTCCAACGGCGTCCGGCCGTCGTCATTCTCCTTTGCAGTGCTCGATCTCGATGTTACGGTGGATACTGCAATGACCGACGTTCTTATGAACCCTGACGACGAAGATGGAGCGATCGCACCTAGTCATTTACCAGCAATTGAACTGAAAGAGGGCTCACTCCAACACGAGGCTCGAGATGTGTGCTTCGGTATGAATCCTTCGACTGAAAAGTATCTGCTTTTGGTCCTTTCACAGTCTGGAGACTATGTTACTTTCCAAACAACACGTGACCCCAGTACAGAACGGATTAAGCTGACGCAGCCAGTTCAGCGGGTGTTTGCCACGCCAATTCTACTCCCAGAAAGCTCTCCGTACCGAAGTTCTGTCGGCTGCAAGTTACTTTTTCTGCTCGATGGTCAAACCGAGCGACTTGTTCTCAGTGGAGACGATTTCTCTCTTAGTGGAAACTCTTGGACGTGCAAACAGAACGAACGTGTGGTCGAAGTGAACTGGAACTCGTCAACTTGTCCACAGATTGGACCTCACGACTCCCAGCAGCGTCTTCTTCTGGCTGTCACCACTACTCAACGAATTGTCGTTCTCTCTCCGGAACTTCGGGAATTGCAGGCTTACGACTTCAAGACGGATCTTAATGGAACTCCAGTGAGTCTACTATGGGTTTCCCAGACGTTGTTGTACTGCACCTGTGGGAACCAAGTGCGCTACGTCACTCCAGTCGCGAATCACCTTGAAAACGATAGTCGCCTTCTGTGCAGTATTGCAACTGATCTTGATTCACGCCCTGGTTTCACTCAAGCTTCTATCCAACTCGTGTCTCTGTGTGGAGATCGCCTGTGTTACATGGTTGTATATCCAGCGACACTGTCCAGTCGACTGACTCTGCATTCGGTTGCGCTTTGTGAACCTTTGCTACTGGGTTTTGCAGAGCCCAATGCTACTCTTCGACGTGTTTTCGAGCGGGAAATGGTAGCTTTCACTCATGTGAATGATGATAGTGATCGACCTGTATGTCCGGTCTCGGATCTCGTGCTGGAAACTGCGTACCATTCGTTCAACTGGAAGGACAAAGTGTTGAAAGTACTGAAAGCCCTGAACTCTCATGAAAAAGTATCAACTACTGGACCAGAAGGAACTACATCAGCTCCATCGTCCAACTACAGCAGGACGTCACTGCTTTCTCAGACAATTTTGGGCTCCATCTTCCTTGATGCCCACAAATGGGAAGATTTCTTACGAGTTTTCCTCTCTCATGACCCCGCTCTCGAAGAATACGTCGTTGCTATTGGTTCGGATGGAGCTGCCAAGTTACCGTCGAGAAAAGGACCCACAGCTCGTCGTTTTCGACAACTCGCGGCCGTTTTTGAGAGTTTTGGGCAGCCGGACTGGGCTCTACGGTGTCTTGATCTCTCTGGAGACGATGAAGCTCTCTTCACTATGTTCCGCAAGTTCGCCAGTACTTCAGCGTCTTCGGAAGTGATGGAAGCTCTGCACAAGTCTTGGATGAAGTTGAATCCACCGTTAAGTGCCATCGTCAAGGCAGCAATGGGAACAGATCCACAATCTGCACAAGATCCGTTCTTGTCACTCTGTTGTGAGACTCTGACCCAGCCAATGCGTCGTGGACGTCTGCTAGACACTGTCGCTCCTCTTGATCGTCTTAAGCTTCCCTTGGTACCAAGCAAGGACGAAACAACGGACACAACTCGTGCCGGGACGTTACCTTGGAAGCGTTTGGCTCCAGAGGATGCAAGCGAATGGCTTGGGGTCTCAAGTAAGACTCGAATTGCTACGACGGAACCTCGTGCTCTGAATTACTCGATCTTCGCTACTGAAGCTCCAGTCGTTGGATCACTTGGTGTTGACGCAGGATCTCCAGCTATTGCCACTCCGACTGCCTCAGTGGAAGCAGCAAGTGCGAAAATGACTATCGGCCCTTTCCAAGACGAAGAAGACGCAGTCGTTGCGTACTGGAGATTTGAAGAAGGCGCTAATGAGAAGCCAACTGGAAATGAAGACGGAATCGAGTGCTTGGACACATCCAAGCGCGAAAATACCTTACGTCTCTATGGAAATGTGGTGAATCTCGTCGAGTCTACGGCTCCTGTTGATCGCGGTGAGCCTGGGAGGATCCCGGAGGAATTCGCACTGCGTTTCCCTGCATCAGAATCGTCTTCAGCACTTCCACCAAGTGGCTGGGGAGCTCAATGCCCCGTCCGACCAGGTAGCACCTTAGATATTGCCACAACCTTCGACGAAGACCCATACCGACGTGAACTCACGTTTGAAGTGTGGATTCGCAACTTGAAAATGCACGAGCAAGTCCAGAAATTGATTGAAAATGGCGATGAAATCCCTGCAACATTGTCCGGTGGTGTTCGTCAGGTGCTAGTGGCTCGTAGACGTGTGGAATCGCTTGACGATGGCGTAAAAGGCGGAGATATCTCCGGTCCAGCCATTTGGGAGCTGGTTATCGATGAAGATGACCACTTAGTGCTGACATTCGGGAACCAGCAAGTTCGATCAACGCAGAAGATGGAGCACACTGGAAATCAAGGCTGGCGGCATGTCGCCTTCACTGTGGACGTGTCATCTCCTCAACGAGTCGGACTCAGGCTGTTCCTTGACGCACGCTGTGTGGGTGAGTCGCAGACGACTCCAAGCAGTCAAAGCGTGTCCAAGCCGTCCAAACTTGTGCTCGGGTGGCGACTGCAGGACTACGAAATGACGGAAGTTCGGCTGTGGGCTACTGCACGATCGGCTGATCAGTTGAGCGACATGCGAGAGAACTACTTGGGCCTTGCAGAAGCTAAACGCCGCATGAAAATCGCAATTCACCAGAGAAACTGCACGTGCGAGAAGTGCGTGGCACGTCGTGCTCAAAGTACTGGAGCTGGTCCTGGAGCTCCTCGCTTGGGTCTTTCACTCAGTACTCCATTGGCTCCACCTTCTCGACAACGCCGGGTAGTTCCACAAGCCAAACCAACATAAATATTCTGCATCAAGAACTACAACAGGTTGGTTAGTCAAAAAGACCTTTTCATTATCTTTCAAACCGATTTGTTAAAGTATCCGGGCGAAAGTCCGCCCAAACACCGTGTTCGCTGGTAGAAACCTCGCAAGAACGACCGAGCTAAGACCTTACAGGCACTGCTTGATGAACTTGTTGATCTCAGCACCGCGGTTGCCGGCGTCACCGCCCTCAGCGAAGTGCAGAAGCTTCTTGGTGTAGCCTCCGTTGGGGGACGACAGCTGGAAGGGCCACAGGAAGTTAGCGGCCTGCTTGAAGTGCTCGCCCACCGTGAAGATCTCGTGGATCAGGTCCTCGATACAGATGATGCCGACGTGGCCCAGGGACTTCTCGATCACCGAGTTGTCGGTCAGGGGGATACGCTGACCACGGACCTTGCCGAATCCACGCTTGTAGATCAGCTCGCGGGTCACCTTAAGGTTCGGGTAGCCGTACGTCACGAAGGGCTCGACCAGACGCAGCATGTTGATGGTGGCCTTGTTAAGCTTCACGAACACACCGTTCTGGATCTGACGGAGACGCAGAAGCTGCAAGATCTTGCGGACCTTGGGGGACACGCCAATGATACCGCGGATACGGATCACGAAGGCGAACTTGGCCTCAGCGGGCACGTAGAAGTTGCCCGTGGACTTGGCCTGACGGCGCAGGATCACGCTCTGCTTCTCGAGCTGCATTAATTATAAAATGAATAGAATTAATATAGTGGATCAGATGTTGTGGCATGAAATGTAAAGGGATGTCTTACCTGACGGTACTCCTTGACGTACTTCTCAGCGCTCTTGAAGGCGATCTGACGGACCTTCTTGCGGTGGACCTTGTCAGCAGCGGCCTTGGCGGCACGCTTAGCCTTCACCTGCTCAAGCGTGCGACGCTTCTTAAGGATCGACTCAGGGACAAGACTGTTGATAAAAAATACAGTAAAATGTTAGGACGGGATGCATAAAAGCATCGGTTGGTCCAGGCCCAGGCCTAGGGCATCTGGAGCTCTTGTCAGCTGAAGGACAAAGAGACTCTAGAAGCTTCTCCCGACACACCCGTCATAGTTACATTTGAGTGGAGTAGCTCTTAATACAAAGAGCCACACACACCACGATCCTCACACGTATGTTGCCTCGACAGAGACACATAGGGAGATGTAGAGAGGTTTCAAATTGATTCCTCTCCGTATCGATTTCAAGAGAAGAGCTACTTCTGAAAATGTGGCAATTGACACAGATCAAGAACGTCGCTTTACTCTCACGATCCGACCGAACGTCGCCCAAGCTTACGCAAGGGACAGAAGACGCAGGCGAGTATCCATGAAGCAATGAAGAGAGGAGGCGCAGGACCTTCAGACGGCGACGTACACTTTCGGGGCAGCGGGAGCCATGGTGAGTTTTAACTTCCGGTTTGAAAAGTGAGGAGCTCTTTTAGGAGTGGAAGGGAATTGAATGGCCGACACGCGATAACAGTTCTGACTGGTTGAAAAGTAAACGATGTTTTCAACCAATAGCAATGCTTCTCGCTAGTCAACGTTTTGATTGGATAAAACAAATTGTCAGATTGTCAATGGGATCGTTGCTGTTCAATGCGGCGTTGCTGGGCGGCGGCTTCCTGCTTGGTCGTGTGCCGCTGTTACCGCTCGCAGCTCAGGTTTTGGATGAGCTCCATGAACTATCGACTACGCGTCAGGTATGTGTTGAAATTTGCATTGAAATTGGTCAAAAATGAAGGAGATTAAGATACTTTTCTTCAGGTGATGATGGCGACGCTACTGACGATTGTAGTGGCGCTCTACGTGGTTGGAATCCTGCTGCCAATGCGTTGGGTGGCTACACAAGAGGCTGAGAAGGCGGCGGAACGATTAGAGCAGCCAGAACCCACGTCATTCCGTCGGGAACTGCGACGACGAGGGAGCTACAGCGTCAGCTACGTGACGGACATTAAAGCTCACGTCTTCGCTCACTGTTAAGGATAAATTTGCTGATATATCTTAAAGTTAACGATTTATTGAGTAGATAGAGATGGCTGTGGGCTGGAGATCGACTTTTTACGGGTGAAAAGTCTGGTTAACGAGCGTTTGGCCTTGATCTGTTTAGGGAGGCCAGCGTCGGTGCACGTCGGAGATGATGGAGCGGAGCTGTCGGCGTCGTAATGATCGGAGAGCAAGTCGGAACTTCTACGTTGCCATTCACACAGGAGCTCTGATGCACGTACTGACGTTGGTGTTGACGCGTTGGAAGTCACGACGTCCTTGGGTTTATTCTCTGAAGGCGATAGGGAATTTGAGGCATCTGGCTGAACTATTAGTGGGACGACTGCACCTGTGTGGGCGGTTAACGATGACACAGTCGTTGACAACGACTTGAGAGGAGCTAGTGCATCAAATGCTGCCCACCGAGAAGGATCAAATTGGTCCCGCAAGAAGTTCCCGATGTTGGTGAAGTTCCGTCCAACTTGAGAAAGCACATCCAGCAGAATGTCGCGTCGAATCCGCAGAAGTAGATCCAGAGGGGAACACGCTTTGTCGCAGTAGACCAGGGCGTGGGTTTTCACTTCGAATCCACGCATATCTTCAAGAGCTTGAGGCTGTGGCGCGTGCGGAAGATGGAGATGTGGTGTGCTGCTGACCAGACTGTTCTTTTTGTTTTTGTAGGTTAGCACCACTTCGACAGCACCAAGGCGAATCCGCTTGAACAAAATATTGTTCTTGGCTCGATCTTTCATCTCACTGATCTCTTGCTCTTCGACGTGGTGGTCTGCCTCATCATTTGACCCAAAAATGGGTAAATCGTTCGACTCGGACAGGCTTGAAAGCTTGGAAATCCAGTGAGCTGGGTCTTCTGCGATATGATGAAGACCGCCTCCTTTACCTTTACGACCAGATGACACAGCTTCTTCGTCACTGTCACCGCGGTGAGTGCGTCCAAGACTCAGAGGGTGTGCTGCAGCTTTTCCTGCTACCTTGACAGCCTTGATAATTGCCGAACCGACTCGTCCGTCACTGACGGAACTGCTGGCTGTTCGAGCTTGCAAGAATTGAGATCGCACTTCCTCCCGTTGTTCGTCTTTGGTGCTGTTGGCTCTGTCTGACGGAGAGAAAAACGCCACCAACTGCATGATCGCTTCCTGAGTGATACAAACTTGTATAGGATGCACATTCACTTCAAAATGCTGTACGATAGTGACGCCTCCCACAGGTTTCGCGATTTCGGCGTCAATTCGGAGGAACATGTCGTCTCCTTCCCACGATCGGGAGTACACTGGCAGCAGCATATCCGGATACGGTGTTCCCGGGCTAAGGTTTCTGACGGATAAATCCTGCAATGCCAAGGCGAAATTACCCGAATGGTCTTCGAGCAACTGCATCTTAAAGCACAATGATCCCACTTGAGCTCGAAGGATATCAACGTTCTCCCCACTAAGTGTCAATGAAGCTCGATCAAGTGCAAATTCCAAGTCAACGTTGGGTAAAGGGCTCGGGTTGAGTTGTTTCTGGAGCTCGGAGGCCATGAAGCGAGTCAACTCCGACAGCCCCTCGTACTGCTGCGTCATCCGATGAAGCTCGTCCGTGAAATGTTCGTCCTCGTATCGATGGGTAGCCGTGGATCCCGCAAAACTGATATTTGGGGCAACTGAAATCACCGAGGCTGAAGACATTTTGCGTCTTCTGAATAACGGCGAGGTTTCCACCTCAAAAGCCAGGTTTCGAGCACTCTCACTAGCCGAAACAGCAGCTATAGCACGCTCATTCATGCGATAGTCCCAGCCACACATCTGCCGCCACTCCAGTGCTGCAATTTTCCACTTGAGCTGCTTCTTCAGAGCAACCAGTTGATTCAGAGAACGCTTTTGATGCTGGTTTTCTCTCAAATAACTTTGCAGACGGTGAGAGTGGTCGGCCTTCTTCTTCTGAGCTAGCTTCGTGTTGACTAACTCCGTTGCTGTAGTTGTCAGCTTTTCCAGAATATCTTTCGACACCAGATTCATCTGCACTTCAATGGCTGGGATGTCTAGCTTCACTTTGTTTTTGACGATGCTCTTCTCACGATCAATCCAAATGGTAACTTGGGCTGGAATTGGAGCGATCACTTGTCTTAACAACCCATGAGAGCTTGGACAATACGATCCATCTGCTAGAGCTTTAAGCCAAATGGCGTGCGACTTGACATCAACATCCAGTGGGGCGGTGAAGACCTGAAAGCCGTCAACATTCAAGTCGATACGCTCATGGCTGGAATCCGACGAAACAGCGTGCTGAAGTGTACCAGCGTTCAGAGCCAGAAGCACGGATCCTTTGTGGAGTTGGTCTTGGACGCTAATCTGACAGTCTTCGAACTTGACCATGATGAAAGCCTGGGTCAGTTTGGAGTTTGTAACTTGAGGGACTGTGGTCTCGTCTTGACTTCGAATCCGTTCTAACTGGCTCACAACCACGGTAGATTTTCTCTTCACTGGCCGCACAGTGTCGGCGTTTGAGTACGGCGTGGGCTCAAACCGCTGCATGGTATCTCGATTTGTAGGCGTATCCGCCCCGCCTTGAAGACTAATGCCACTGAATTTTGGATCCTGAGCCAATGACGTGAATTTCTTTGGGCTGGGGTCGGATTCCTCCATAATAACGTCCAATTCTTCCTCCTTGTTGTCTTTCCTTTTCATTAATGCTGCGGCCTCAGCTTCACCATTGAAAAGCTCAGGTAAGTTAGTAATAGCGACTTTCACCCAAGTATCGGCAATGTCAACGAGAGACCCCAGCGCTACCATCGTAACAGTTACCCGGACTTCCTTTGATAGCAGTCCAAGCAAGAATCCAGCTCGTCGGAATTCATCCAAAACCAAGTTCTGGAGCTCTTCGACCTCACTCTCAACCGCTTCAGCTTCTCTAACGTCAATTTCTCCTTCAGTATCGCTATCGGATTCGCGGAAACTAAAGGGGTTCTCATTTGGAATGTGGAAAAACTCGAGGATACTTTGCTTTGATCGTTCCTTCACTTCCCCGGATCCTTTTGAAGGCTGGGGAAAACTAAAAGGCGGGGAATTCGTCAGACGCTTCATTGGAGGAGGGCTGTACAACTTCATTAGTCCATTGTCATGAGTTGGGGCACGCTCAATACCGCCACCAACGATCAAAGCTACGTGTTTTAGTGACACGAGTGCTTCCCCCCTGCTCCCCGACTGAGGTGTACATACCCGCACTTGAATCTCACGCGCATCCACATTCACATCGTGAACAATCCACGTTGAATCGTCTATAATGAGCGAAAGACGTCGCACGGCGGAGCCTCCGTCTCCAAAAATCTCGTGTGAGCTTTTTAAAAAGGCACCTGAACAGCTGATCTTGTCGTCGATAAAGGATCGAAGACCTACAGGATGTTTCTCGCTCGCATAGAGCGCCACATCAAGGCCGATCAAGTCGAACTCCTCAATTGTCACACCTTCGAGGATGCACAAAATATCTGTAGATGGTAGGGCGATCTTCACCTCAGCGCTTTGTCGCCGTCGAGGCAGCGGATATTGCGGTATGTTTTGATAAATCCGGCCAAATCCAATTAACCACTCGACGCTTTTACTGTAAAGCACAACAGCAGTGCGAGTTGCCATATCTCGTTTCGTCCATCCATCGTTAGAGTCTCCGTTATCTGGACCGACAGGACAAATTCGCCCGCTAATAAACACGGAGAGTTTGGTCGCTTGATACATTTGTAACGGATGTGGAGCTTCATCAATACCTGGAGGACGCAAAATGAAATGTTCACACGAGGTATTGAGATTGTCCGCACCAACGAACTCCACAGGATAGAAGTAATGTAGAGATGGGTTTCCCAGACAATCCCATTTGAGCCATACTTGAAGTTTGAGGTGGCTGAGCTCCGCAACGTGTGAAAGGGATCCAGGCTCAATTCTCGCTGCCACGCGAGTTACTTCGACGTCGATCGAGCCACACGAATACGCAACACGAACTCGGTGCACGCTAACTTCAAGGAAATCTGCTGAGTCGAAGGATGTTGCCGTGCAGAGAAGACGGACGCTTGCATCCTTGACTGTCACAATAACCTTACCGTGAATTAGTCTCCGTGTAATATCCACTAGTGTTGTTTGGAAACGTTTGTCGACGTCGAATACTGCAAACGGTAGGAAGCCCGATGCCAACACTGCTAATTCATTCAGCGCGAACAGGTAACCTGGATTAAAGTACAGTACTGGGTTCGCGACAAGAATCGATAGATCCATAAAGCAACGTAAAGCTGCCAGGAGATCCACCGGGTCTGCACATCCGCTACTAAATGCCGTCACAAATACCTGGCCTTCAACGCTCAAGCCGTCGCAGGTCATCAGAGGAGTAGGAAATCGTCTCATTCGGACGGTTAAATCTGTGATGGTTGTTTTAAGCTGAATTCCCATGAACAGAAGATAGGATGGAGTGAAATGAGCCAACTCGTGACCGTGTTGTGTCTTAAACACATCTTTTAGCACTTGTGTGGCCTCGTCCAGGTTTTGAATACTGGTCCATGAAGCGGAAATGTCTTCTTCGAAGGATACATCGACGTCAATATGGCCAATACCAACATTTAAAATCGCCCCAGAGTCTCCGCTAGGGGTTTCGTGCAGCAATTTCTTCACTTTGTGGATGTACAACCGCGCATTCTTTTCTTTCAGGAGCGTTTTCATCTCTTTGTAGGAACCGTCAGAGAGTAAATCTGCATTTGTCAGCTCCAGTGATGCAACGTGGTCATCCAGCATGTGCGCTCGCAACTCTTGCTCTGCCAGCTCTTCGATCCACACAGGGTACATCCGCTCCAACCAGCTATCTAACGGGTTACCGAGACACTCAAAGCCAACATCTTCAAGTCGTAGCCACAAATCCTGCTGATGCGAGGCCACCGGAGTCCGTAAAAAATATTGGTAGAACACCTCTTGCTGTGGCCTCCAATACGAAGAGACTGCTGAAGCGAGCTGTTCTTTGAAAGGTTCGAAAGTGGCTTGGATTGCTTCAGCGTACGATAGAAGTGGGAAGTCGCAGTTTGTGCGAAGATGACAGTTATTGATTTCCACGATGATTCCATCCGCTAAAGTAGGATCAAGAGCCTCCGTGGAGCGATCACAAGCCAGAAGCCGTTTGCGAAGCATATCCTCGAACTCTCCAAACACGTAATCGTTCTGTTTATCGAGTGTGTGGCGGACACGGACTGAGCCCACCACAGCCATCTCCAAAGCATTCACATTGATAGTAATTTCCTCGAAAAGCCACACTTCTGGAAGATCATCACCGGCAAAAACGCCAACTGTAAGACGGACATCTACTTTATCACCGAGCTTTGCATTCACTGAGAGGTTTGTGGCATGAAGTCGATGCAACTTGTCTCCTGACGCACTAATCAGGTCAGGAAATAAGTTTTCACAGCGAAGGCACTCGTGGATATCATCCAAAGGTGGGTTTAAACCATGTACTCGGTTGTAAATGCTTTCAGGTAAAGTGCAATGAATAGCGTAGGTACTTCGAGCGCGGTAAATCATCTCCCAAGCTGAAAAGGTTATTCTTCGAATGAGTTCCATGACCCGCAGTTGCGTTGCTATATCCCATTCCAATTGTACGCCATTCACAAAGAGATCAACAACCGTTTGTGTACTCCCAACAACCTGGTTTTCTTCAATTGAGAAACATTCGGCCACCAAGAAAGCGGAATCATGGTCCAACGCAGCTCGTGGTGGCTTTGGTGTTGATGCATCTTTCCGATGGTTTCGGGATGCGCGAGACGCAAATGACTTCCGATGTATTGGAACTTGCTTGCGCGTTGTTTTTGCTGTCGACGAGATTTCGGCTGGTGCTCGTTGGCTAGGAAAAGCCCTCGCATCCATAATCGTGATCCGAAGCCGGTCCGTCGTTCCTTCGGAGCTTACAGCTAGTGTATCAACAGTAACACACTCTACTCGACGCTGTCCATTGTATATGTACGGGAATATCGCGCAAATTCGTTTTGCTACGCACCGGAAAACAATAATTTCGTCTGAGGAGATGATGTCTTGTGCGACATCTACCATTTGACGCATTGGCGGCACTTTCAAGCTTGATGCTGCTTTCCACGGCAACCTCGAAGATATTCTTTTAGACTCAGGGGATGGACGTCTTGATTCGTGCAGGAACGACGCCACAGTAAATATCCCCAATTCTATCGCCCCTCCTATGGCATGCAAAACCTCTGGCGCCCACTTGACTTCCACCCACTCTGCCTCCATCTCAACCTCCGCTGGTACTTCACTCTGCATCATAGTCGCGACTGGAGAAATAAACACCCGCGTGAAATCGAGAGATAGGAACGGGCACTTCACCAGATCAGTACCAGTGAAATAGAACGCTTTTAAACGGGAACACTGGAGATCTGCTTTCGCTCGGACTCCAAGGTGATCTTCGTTCACAAACGGATGAACATACACACTGATTTCACCCAGAGATAAGCCAATACTGGGAACTCCTTTCGGCAGCACGTCACACGTTCGATCGAGAGAAATCACTGTGATTGCCGTCTTGAGCATCTTGAAATGAACGTCCATCTCGACTTCACAGATATCCATAGCCGTCTGCTCCTCAGTTTGACTGGTTTCGTCGATCAGATACGTACTGGTAGAGTTTCCTTGCAAACTAGCAGCCACTCGATCATAAAGTATGCAGCATGACGCTACCCATGGTTCAATTTTTTTAGAGATCATCACGTCGAGACTGCGATTTCCTCCACTTATCGTTGATCGGAAATACAAACGAGGCTGTTTGCAATCACTTTCGTCTAGCTCTTCCGAGTTTCTGGGATTAGTGACATCAGCAGAAAGAGTACCCTCAGCGTTAACCTTCAATCCATCCAGCTTTAGCATTGGTGGCGGGTTGGTGGTGTCTCCAACTTCGTTTAGACGAATGACAAGCGGCCCAAGCGCGAGATCTGCTTTCCTCGTTACAACTGGGTAATCCTCATTGTCTTTGTTAGTCCTTCCAGAGTCATCATCAACGTCGCCGGACAACACAAGTGTAAACCGGTTCAGGCCCAACGTGCACACAGACCCTAAACTACGCGGTGGGACTTTATCAGTGATTTTGACCTCCAAAACAACGACCTCAAAGCGGAAATCACTGGGGCAGATTTCTGCGAAGCGCAGGATGGTCAGTATATGTGCTATACTGGGTTCCACAGGACTGTCAACAGCCGCTTCCAAAGAAGTAGATGATGTTTCAGTACAATGTTGCTGCTGCTGCTTCTGGACGAGTGCTGTTTGCCAAAGGTGCTCGAGATCAAAGTTCAGCCGAATCAAGTCAATAACCACTGAATATGCAGACGGAATCGGAGCGCGCAAGTCTTCTGGACCATGGCAGACTGGCACGCGGACGGTGATTTCAGTCCGGCCAAGCTCGGCAGTCATATCATCTAGGCCTTGGAAGGTTAGCTTCGTCGGGTGTGTTCGCGATAACACAATTGAACACACCACTTCTCGTGCTAAGGGATCACAGAAAGCGTTCACAAAGGCACTGGCATGCTGTATAGAGGCATATGCGTTAGCTAGAGCCTATTGTATGGTATCAGTTTGACTACTTTACCTGAATACTAACCACCGGCTTGTCCGAGTGTTGGTCCTTTTCAGCAACGTCCACGTTGATAGAATCTACACCAAGCTCCACGGCGTGAATGCAGCGGCAGAGAAATAGCAATCGAGGAATCCACACTCGCGCTCTGCTCCACATTGGGTGTCTGATGTCTTTGAGGCCACTAGAAGTGTCTATCAACTGCCAAAATGGCGGAGAGTTTGAAGTCTGTCCCTGCATAAGCTGCTGTTCTCCAGCATTAGCAGTGACGACCAGCAAACGGACCGAAGACAGCGTGAAGACGAGGAGTTTTTCCCTTTTAGGTGTACGCAGGAACTTCCACAGCTGCGGCCACAGTGAAATACTTATCACTGCACTTGTCACGGAAATCTTCGTACTCGGATCAACAACGATGTCCCGAAGCAAGCCGGCTATCCAACGAATAAGTTTTTTAATGAATAACTGAAAAACTTCCAAGCAGAAAAATAACTTACCTTTCATAATTAACGAAAAAATAGAGACCGTAAGAAAGCTCCATAGCTAACAGAAGACGTAGTAAGTACAGCAAAGAAAACCAATACAACCACCGCGATTCGACCTACTTCAAATCCTGCCACCAACAGCAGAAGACCTCCTGCAAGGAGCAGAAGTAGCCCCATGGTTGAGACTTTTTTTTACTTCAAGCGTCGCTTGGTAAAATGTAGCCATACCGAAAAATCACCGGTTTTTCACAGTTCCAAAAAGCCGTTTAGCAGTGAGAACGATGCCGCGGCCGATCCTCAAGACGTTGTCCTCCTACGCGAGTCCCGTGCGGCCTTCGGACAGTGCCTCTAAGAGGGACAAGCGACGTGGGGTCGTCCGACGACACAGAGTCGCCAGTCGGCACGTGACGTTCTCTCCATTCACGAAGTTACGTGGAGACTCGTCGACAAGAGCTCCACAACCTCTTTTCACCGGTACGAATCGGTTAGGTAGCATTGAATAAAGATACGATGAACTAACGCTGGTGTTGCTTGTTTGTATGTAGATGGAGAAGAGATGAAGGGCTCGTTAACGTCGGGGTTTACATTTTCTAGCGCCACGGAGGTAGAGAAAAAGTAAGTGTTGGACTCGAGTGTGGACATTTGATCTTAAAAACTAACAGTATTGATACATAGGAAGCGGTCACGGCGGAAAGAAGAACTGGAAACCATTCAGACTCTATATAGAGCAGCAAAACGCAGACCACACAGTTTTAAGGCTCTGCTGCTGGCGAATGTGCCGGGGCTAAAGCAACTTCACGTGTGGGCAAGTGACTGGCTGGACTATGCGAAGACCATGCGCGACACGATACCGTGGCCTCGACGTACCCGACCCAAGCGACGACCGAGACGGTTACTGCGAGGCCCGTGGACTGAGCTGGACGATGCAGATCACAAATACGTGCAGAACCTTGCACTCAGGACAACGAGGCACCCGACGTTGCTCGTTTCTCCACTCAGAAACGAGAATCCGCTGGATATCGTTCATAAATCCCCACAGCCCGGTCTAAAACCAGCGAATCAAGGCAGTTTTGCGAACCTTCTTCGCAAAGAGGGCGTTGCGGTCGATGAAGATGTTCGCCAGATGAATCAAGCTATAGACGAGGATCTCCGCGGTGTGAGCCACCCGATGAAGCGCCAACGCACAAGGTGAGTTCCAATTTCTACTGTCGGATGAAACCCGTAATAGATACGTCCATTGCACAGCGCGCAGCTGCAATTCCAAGCTAAATGAATTCCAGGCTGCGATAGAGCAATGAATGAAATACCTTCCTAGCTCAAATCTTATTCGTCTTGTGCTTCAAGCTTACAATGCCCCATACATTAGTCATGATCAGTTTCTGGAGGGCGACATTCTATTTATTAGCGGTCCCTGCAGAAGTAACGATCGTCGCGCACGTACTCGATTGGCGACGCGTAGAGCTGTGAATCACACAGCCGGTGATACCACGGGTGGAGGCGTTGAAGGCTGGAGAGTCTCCAGTGGAGACAGATTTACAATTACGGAAGCTGCAGCTCATGGGAAATACAGTGTCTGCGCTGGTCTTCCAGCCGCCGCCTTCTACCTACGGCTACACTCGGCGTTATTTCTTCCTCATGACGGCCATGCACAACCGGATCCCTGCGTTTTTTATCCCATACGAGTAGGTCACTGTCACTTGTCCATTTGTGAATGAAATGGCTGATGTTGTCCCCCGCAGTAAGGCCGAGTACACAGTTCTCTTCTCTCATGGCAACGCAGAAGGTAGACGAGAATTGCATCGATTTTGCCATGACTTACCTCTCTTGCTTGTGACGTATGCGAAGATCTAGGAATGATCTATGATTGGTTTCGTGAAGTCAGTCGAAGACTTCAGGTGACATAGGCCGGCTGTGGTTCTTGTGCTGCTTCTCCTAACATGTTGCCGTCGTTCAGGCAAATGTAATGTCGTACGACTATTCTGGCTACGGTATCAGTGAAGGTGAACCTAGTGAAGAAGCTTGTTTTGCGGACGCAGAGGCTGCATTCGCGTACCTTGTCAACGTGAAGAATATACCTCCAGGCAAAATTATTCTGTACGGACCTGCGAACGATATCATTCATTTTGGCAACGTTCTAACGAATCTGTTTGTTAGATATGGTAGATCACTTGGATCTGGACCAACAACACACCTCGCTGTAAAGCAATCGCACCTCGAGCAGCCAGTAGCAGGCGTGATCCTTCAGAGTCCCGTCCTCTCCATGTTTCGTGTGGTCTTCAACTTTCGGTACACACTCCCAGGCGACTTATTCTGTAATATCGACATCATTGATCAAGTCCAGTCGCCCGTAACAATTATCCATGGCACTCGGGATGAAGTCGTTCCCTTTTGGCATGGCGAAGGATTGTTCGAGATGTGCCCTCAGGAGTGGAGATGCAAACCGCTGTGGGTGACAGACGCCGGCCACAACAACATCGAGGCATATCTAAGGTGCGTGCTGCAGCAATGTAGGTTTGGTGCAACACAACTAACCTGAGTGTACATTTCCCTTGTAGTACGTTTGGTGACGACTTCTTTCAGCATCTAATCGAGTTCGTCCAAGTGTGTCACGCGACAGCCATGATTCGAGCTGACGAAGCTGCCGAGCAGAAGGCACTGTTGGCTGGTAAAGCCGTATGAGCCCACAACAAGTTAGTCACCGAAGATATAGAAGACGTAATATTGATCAAGTATCTGTAAAGAGCTTCCTCCAGCGCGACATCCTTGCTCCAGATTGCTAGTGTAGTGACCCAAATCAAAAATGCAAAAGAAGAGCGAACTGATCAAGGGTGAGAACCGTTTTATGGACACATCGAAGCACCAGCATGCATCATCACCTGATCGAGCTTGCCTCCTCAAACAAGACTGGCCTTGAGTCTTTTTGTCGAGTGGTTCTGACCCCGCGACCGCAGCGCACCTACTACGGACGTAGAGCCATTTGAGGTTTTGGACAAACCTTTCCTCATAGTATGAGTTTTCTTACTGGTGGA
Source organism: Phytophthora capsici (assembly GCA_030324255.1). NCBI lineage: Eukaryota > Oomycota > Peronosporomycetes > Peronosporales > Peronosporaceae > Phytophthora > Phytophthora capsici. Next base: position 3,449,365 of record CM059357.1, on the reverse strand, counting down.
TTTCCGCTTTCCAGGTGACTTCTTCTTCTTGAGACTGGGAGATGACTCCATCTGCACGTCGTGCTGACCCAGTAGCTGTTTCTTGAGCTGCTCAATCTGTTGCTGCATCGCTAACTCTTTAGCCTTGAATGCGGCTTTGTTAGCAGCAATGGTCTCACACAGCTCATTTACCTTCTCACGCTGCATCTGAAGTTCTGACTCCAGTTGATTCGTCGAGCTATGGTGTTCCTGGTCCTTCAAGATAGCTGCCACTTGGTAGTGAAGAGAACCTTCTGTAAGTGAGCGGTGCAGACACTGCTCAGTTGCATTGTGCAAAGCGCTCAGAGCAACAGAGCTGATCTGCAACTCGCCCATTCTCAGTGTGAGAGTAAGCAGCGTACGGAAAATGCGTAAGAATTCCTGGCGCGAGACAACGTAAAGATTGGGACTGTCGTTGAAGTTCTGCAGCTGAGACGGATCGCTGTCTTCGTCGCACTGTAGCACGTGAAGCTCACCAACATGGTCCCAGTGTGCGTCTTCACCCTCCTCATGAGATCTCTGCTCAGACAAGTATTCAGGTTCGTAACTGTCGTCGTAGTCCGAGTAGTACCCTTGCCCAGGTTGGCTTTCATTTTCTTCTTCTGGTTCCTGCAGCAGTCTCTTGTCCACAAAGTCCTGTGCATTCTTCAGCGACGCCATGAATTCCTCCTCATCTGGTTGCCATGGTTGGGGAGTCTTTGTATCCATGTCATCATCCACTTCAGACTCCGTATCACTACCAGAGAACGACCACTCGCTGGGCTCGCTAATATCATCATCTGGACTCTCCATCTCTTCCTTCCACGCCATGTAGTTGGCTACAAAGTCCGTCTTCTTGTACCGAGCACCAGGTTCCGTATCAGGCTCATCAGACGCGCAGAATGAGCGACTAAAGAGCGAATTGCACTCCACTAACTCGGTCACGTGGTAAGCTTCTGGCCCGCACACTCGGCCGGCCGCCAGCAAGCACATGTCGTCGTACCCGTAGAGGCGAATGCCAAAGTGCTCACACGCTCGCTTGACGTCAATGAGACGGAAGCTCCGGCGTCCGTCATGCTGCATCATGACCACCATACAACCCACAAGCCGACGGAAGAAGTCGCTTAAGTGGCGTCGAACCTCCGTAGCCGCACGGGTCGAGCTGGAGCGGAACCCCGCGCGCAACAGAAAGCGACGTACAAGGGCATCTGGCAGAACTTCCTCCAGCGAGCGAGGCAGGCGGCCAGCTCCATTCACGTCGCGCTTGCGTACACGATACTCCATGTTTGTATGGGCTGCAGCAGCTTCTTGATCGATTCCGCACTGGAATGGCAACTCAAGAATTCAAATGTCTGCGCGCCAAAGTTTGGATAATTATCCGTAATTTGCTACAGTTTATCATAAAGTAGTATGAATTACGGATAAATCGAAAAAGGGGGTTTGTGCCACACGGTATTGCACCGTTTTCGAAAGGAAGGCGCCAAAATGGAGGAGGACGCACAGCAACGGATCACGTATCTGCTAGAGGAGATCGACACCAACATCTGCGCCGCACATCGCTCAGCTACCCAGATATGCGGCACTGTAAGGCGCCACCACCAGATCCTGCGGCAGATCCACGAGGCCTCGCGCGTGTGGCGTCCGCTCTTCGACTCGTTCGCGCAGCTGCCAGCTGCACGCCGGGCCACACGCACACCTTCACGATATTCTAGGCCATTCACGCCTGGGTCTACTAGAGGCGCGAAAATAGTTCAAGTCCGTGAGCAGCCAGTTGAACAGGACGAGCTGGCTATTGAGGATGATGATGACTTGGACGACACGTCGTTCGTGACTAGGGAGCAGACGTTCAACACCACGACGCTCAAGAAGCACCAGCCGACGAGTAATAATGCCGCAGCAGATGATGATAGTCTGAATTTTAGTGCTAGCAGCGAGAATCTTCCGCCGATGTCTACGACTCCGTACATTTCCAGGTCGGCGGTGAAATCCAGTTCCAAGACGCAGAATTCAACGTCAACACTCAGTTCAAGTGGGCACGGAGGCTGGTCACCTAGAATGACATCGCCACCTCGGACGAGTATCATTGAGGTGGGTAATTATTAATGGGCGAAGCTATTGTAATTAGCTGCTGGGAGACTAATAGATTGTTGGTGAATTTTAGGGCACTGCGGATGCTAGATCTAGACAGATCTCAACCCCTCCATCGGCAATTAGTAGTGTGGCATTCAACAACAACAGCCCCGGTATAAGCAGGAATTTGATGAAGATGGGTGAGTTTGAGTACACACCACCGCGCGGGAAGAAATCCCAACCTGGCGACGAAGGGAAAGAAGAAGATGATGAGATGAACGACTCCACTGCAATGCCGTACATTCCTGAATTTAGCACAGTTCGACTATCGACCGCAAATTCAGAACGGACAAGTGCTGGTGGTGATGATGCGTCGAGCCCATCAAGGGCATCAGAGAGTGCTTCCAACAGGAAACGGAAACGATCAGATGTCCGAGAGAATCGACGAACACCGGTGTATCCAAAAACTCACTACCCAGAGAAGGCGACATCTCCATTCAAGTCTCCTAGCTTGCGTCGGAAGTACAGCAGTAGAAGCAACGTATCATCACCAAGTCGCCGAGGGCAAACACCTGTGGCATCAACGCCACAACGGCAACGGAATGAGGCAATGATAGATGACGACACACCGAGCACCCCCGATTTCGATTTGACGTCACCTTTGTTGCGTACGCAGCTGAAGGCGATGACACCAAACACCCCACTGTCCAATCGTCTTGTTGGTGCAAGTCTTGACGTCGGCAGTGTTTCGCAGGAGGCTCGGTTGGAACATTACGATGATTCTTTTAATGCTGGAGAACCGACTCCAAAGTTTGAGCTGTCGTTGCTGCCACCAGTCTTCCAGGTACAACGGACCCTGTCGTTATCTTTTTGATGAAAGAGATGCTAACCTCTCTTCTTTGTGGTCGTATTTCAGCGAGGCGTTGGCGCTGTTCAGGTGTCGACATTGTACAGTAAATTTCAAGGAACAGACAACGACAAACCCGCGATTGTGAGTACTTGACGCATGCGGGTGTTTTCGTCTGTTTCACGTTGATCACTAACTGCCGGTGTTTCGAACTGCTTAGAGTGTTGATCAACTCTCAGAGTTGCTTCCTGACTATGGGAAGGAGAAGATAGAGATCCTGGTAGATATGTTAGTCTCAAGGCGGCTTCTGCGGCCTTTTGTTGTCGAAGGCACCATGTTCTGGCAGATACCGCTATAAATTTTGGATCAGAAGATCATTTAGAGTTACAAGTCAGTTTCCACGATCTGTAACGGATACAATTCAACAGCACTTGAGCCTTATCATCAGAGCCTATGACGGGGCGTTTCAAGCGAAATCTTTCACCCCTATCAAAACGGACAAGCTGGCTACCGGCGCTCTTGTCGGTGCTCTTGCCGCCTTCTGTGAGTTAATGCAATGGGGATCGGTGTGTAATTAGTGCCAGTCGAAGTTCATGCACACTGTGCCTATACCAGGCAAGTCGATCAATGTAGTTCAAGTCAAATGAAGAGGATCCAAAAAGCGAGTTCATTAGCAAATGTTTTTTGTTTCTCTTGTGGGCTATCTTGTTTCTTGCTGGCGGAAGTACTCTCTTCCCTATCGGAAGGTGGGGGTGCACTGCGCCGCAGTCGAATCATACATAACAGGCAATCAAAGCTTGGGTCGATCAATAAATAAATTCACACGAGCGGGAGTCGGCGGGTAAAATGGCAGCTTCGTGGGCGGCTGATGGCTCGCAGTTGCGACTCAGTCCGTCTCGGTCGCAATGGCGCCAGACACCGCCTGGAAGTCGAGGAGCTCGCTATCTTCCACAGAGAAGAAGGGCTCCTGCAGACTGTCGGACACGAGCTCGAGCGACGAGCTGCGGTGTGCAATGAGCTTGGCCGGCCTGTCCTCAGAAAGGTCAAAGGTCTCCTCGCCACTACTGTTGAGCTCGAGCTCGTCGTCGTCACTCCCCTCGTCCGAGGAGGGTGAGGAAGATGCCACGCTCTTGGGGGACGCCAGCAGCGTTAGCGATGATGACGCCTCCACGGACTTGGACATGAGCAGGATGCTGTCTACCAGCGCCTGGTTCTCACGACTCACGTCAAAGTCGTCACCATCAGAGGTGGCATCGTCACCGTCGACAGTGCGATTGAGCGGGTCGTTCTTCTTGGTCATGAGGCGCTCGATTTCGCGCTGGATGTTCTCCTTCTCGTCGGATTCGAGCATGTCATCACCACAGAATTTCTTGGCGTAACCGGGGAGCAGGTGATCCACGAAGTTGGGGTCCACGGGGTCATAGAAGTAGCCGTCGCCGACTTTGCGCTTGCGGCTCTCGCGCTTCTCATCCAGGAAGGGTTGGCGCCACTGCCAGGGGCACTTCATGATGGCCTGGTGGCTGGACATGGGCGAGTTCATTGTAGTAAACAGGGAGGAAAGTAGAAGACGGAGTGTTGGGTGGGTCCAATCCAGGAATACCGAGATTGAGCAGCTCCGCGGAAGAAAGCGGACTTTTGCCTAATGGAGGCGTTTGCAGTCTGAGGCGTTGGGGGTCTGACTCTTGGCTCGTTTGTGCGAGATCTATGATCCCTTCCCCTTGTTCTCGAAAATTGGTTAGGCTATTTATAGCCAGCCAACCAAATTGTACCAGAGGGCGCGAGTGAAGTTCAGTGCACAGTTCAACTTGACCTTTATCCACCATAGCAGTTCGCTAGGTATTCGTCTGAAACTACAGGCAGGGCCGACTTGATGTCATTGCAACAGGCGTTAGTTTGCTTTATCGCGCTGCTCGTAACGTTCGGTAAAGCTGAACCTTGCTCGTGCACCGAATAATGCGGTGTCGACGCGTGCGATGGCTGCTGGCAAGGAGCCGTTGAGTGTTGAGAAGAACTCGCTTCGAGCCCGCAGCCACGAGAAAAAGCACGTTGCGTCACGGCCATAGCTTCGAGAATTGCTGGTCACCGTTCACTGTAATGTACGGGCAACCTTGACAAAGCCTTGCAGCTGCTGCCACAATCACCGCACTGCCGCTGCTCAGCTCAGTGCTGCGTTAAACACAGCTCATACGGCTCGCGTCTTGCAGTTTGCGAGTCGCAGAATCCTTTTAATTCACTGGATGCCAAATGATAAAACAAACAAAACCCCGCTAGATCTTCCAGCGAAGAACAAGCACAACACGGATGCCATTTGGTTAGCCCATGCGCCGACATGCGCAGCACCACCAGTCTTGCCTTGAAATTGTGACAGTCCGCCGGGCACGGCTCTGTCCAAATGGCTGTTCCGTGTTCTTCAAGCCATTCACCTTCACCACTCGTCGTTAAGTGCGACCACTACAGCCATTCGCTTTTTTACCATAGAAAAGCCACGGACGGTTTCTGCGACGGGATCTGCGTCCTTTGGCGGGTGAAACGGCGCTTGGCACTGCGATGCAGAAGCCACGGACAGTAAAGCACTATGGACTGGGAGGCCAACCTGGCCGCCATCATCAAGTGCACGGACGACAGCCTCGCGCAGCAGTTCCGCCAGTTTGAGGACGTCACAGCCGAGTTTACAGCAGTTGACGAGACGTCAGTACGTTCTGGCGGTCATGACCCTAACGAGAATGTAGCAACGACTTACCTACGTGAGACGATGGCGGCTGAGCATCACAACATACAGCACGAGAAACACCAGCAACAGCCGCGAGCATCATATTCGCGTGTATCTAGCGCATTCGCACGAGAATCAGCGCCGTCGACGACGTTCTCGGAGCATTTTCATCGGCGACAAGAGCGGAAGCGAACTGCGGTAGGGATTGCAAGAGATAACCAGCGATTGCATCGACGTGGCAACGAGTATGAACCTGCAGAGGACGAAGGACAGCAGGATGATAATGAACCGCGTTATGCAACGTCTCGACAGGCAGGAAGTGCGTATCAGCAGCAAATGTACTCATCTCCGTCGTATGATGTGGCGCAGATGATGGAGCAGGTGCGGTTGAGTTTAAAACTGGAAGTAGATGCCCGTGCTGCGATAGCGGAGCGACAGCTCAGTGCGCTGCTGCAGCTATGTAAAGCCTCGTCCGAGGAGCTTGACCGACTTCGTGTTGAGGTTTGTGCAAACGATCGTCAACTGCACACGTTGGACCAGGTGCAGTCGAAGATACGGCAGGAGCTGACGACCCAGAAGGACATTGGTTTTCATTTGCAGTCTATGGTGGGCAAGGACGAGTCGTGGCGCATGCAGACGGAAAATCAACTGCTGGAGCTGCGTCAAATGGTGGCTGCGCTGCGTGAGCAGGGGAATTCCACACAGGCAGTGGCGCAGGAGAAACTATCGAGGTCTGAACTGCTGGTTCAGTTTAATGCTGCGATGGAGCCCATCAAAGCACAGCTGCAGGCGAATCTGCAGCACCAGGCTCAGCAGATCGCTGATATCACCAGGGCTACGAGTTCGTCGAGTCTGCTATTGGACGGGATCACACAGAAAGTGAATCGGGGGATGACAGAAGAGCTCAGTGAACTACGTAGCGATTTGAACGCTCTAAAACACCACGTTGCCAAACTGGACATCTTTCAGGATGGCGGGAAGAGAGAAAGTTGCGCCCCACAACCTACAAAGGAAGAGCAGGAAGCTAAAGTGAAGGAGGAGCAGCAGCAACAGGAGAACAAGTTGACAGCATTACGGGAGGGGCTTCAGAAGGAGTTGCTGGCGCTTGTGAAGGATTACGTAAAGGGGCACATTAAACCGATCCGGCAAGCAGTTGAGGAACATGGAATGAAGTATGCTAGTAAAAATGATGTTGAGAATATGCGGAGTGCTCTGGAAGAGGGCTGTCGAAACCGGTATGCTACTGCTGTGATGCAAGTTGACAGTCAAATTAAATCGACACAGGACCAACTTCGAGGCGAGTGCAGTGCAGCGGTGAGAGATTGTTTTGATCGTACGGAAAAATCGGTACTGCAAGCTACAAATGCAATGGCTTCTGCTTGTGAAGGGAGAGTGAGTTCTTGGCAGAATAAACACACTGACCTGGTGAAATTGGTTGAGAAAGAAGAGAAGGAGAGAAAGCAAGTGCTAGAGGAGCTCCGCGAATCCATTCGCAAAAATCGTCACCAATTAGAAGATCAACTGCACGCACTGATTCACGAAAGCCGAACGAAGTTATCACTACATGACGGAGATTTTGACAAGAGGTTGAAGAAACAAATTGAAAGCGCAATGGTCTACGTTCAAAAGGAAACTCAAACTGCTTTGGCTAACTTCAAAGACTCTTTTCAGAATCAAGGCAACAGCAATACTGTGGAGCTGGAACAAAGGCTGAAGCGTCTGGAGGAGACTGTATCGAGGACTGATCAATCCGTTGACACTCTTTCGAAATCGATTGCGTCTTTGCCTCCTGCCAATCCACCACCAGCCAGCGATGCCAGTGCCAAGAATGTGAGTTTAGCCCTCGAGAAACAAGCCAGCGTGTACGTATCCACGATGGAGAATCTGTTTCAGAAGATGCAGCTACAGCTTCAGATGCAGACTCAACCGCAGGTTCAGATGGTGGCGCCGTCTCCGTATCATGGGTTTTGGCCACCTTCGCCTTACGCTCCGAGTCAAGCACCACCACCACCTCTACTTCACCTTCCAGCATCATTTTCAACTGCAGCTACTACGACACCGACAATGAGTACTCCCAGTGCAGCAACTGCGTCAGTACCAATTTCGTATCCTACTCAAGATAAATTCGAGAACAAGCCTGAAAATGACATCAAGGAAAAGTCCGACGATCTTGTACGTAGTGCAGTACCAGTGCCGGCGACTGTGAACTCACCGTCACCTCTATCGTCTCCACCTCCAGTAGCTTTAACCCCGAAATTGGTTTCTGACCAAAGTGAACTTCACTGCCCTGGAGAAGACACTCCCATTAACCGCGTGAATACACTCGCGACGACGGCCAAGGGAGCGTTGGCAGAAGCTGAGCTCGCAAAAGCTCGAGTTGAAAACAGGCGCAAGATCGAGCTGGAAATGAAACAGCAACACCAAAAACGTCCGCCAAAGAGTGCAGAACCTGGAGCGTCAGGATCCAATTTGTCGGATGCAGCAGAGACTGGAAACCATCGACTGTCAGTTCCCGCAGTTGTAACAGCACAACCTCCGGTGCTAACCCGTTCGGCGTCGTCATCCACTCTACCGGGGCATAATATAGTTGGTCCTGTCGGAAAGCAGCCGTTTACGCCTGCCAGCGTCCCCAGTACTCCGACGACTGCTAGACTTCCGCCAGGCATTCAACCTGCAACCATTCCCCCCCAGTCAAACCGAGCTGAAGGAGTCACGGGAGTTTCAATGGTTCCCAGCTTTACAGCGTTAAGCCAAAGCAATGTTCAAGTGGAATCGAAGCCGCCATCGATTAATCCAGTTGTAACTAGCATCCCTCCGGCTGACCCTAAGCTGCCAGCAGTTCTACCCACTCCGAGAGCTTCGACTCCCTCTGAACTACAGCCAAACAACACTAGACCAGACTTAACGATTTCAGTCCCCGCAACAGACGAGGTTAAACCTTCTCTATCGCCACTAGCCAAAATGTTTGCACGATCCACGACTGCTGAAGAAGTGAAAGATGATTTATCTCCAGCTCCGAGTGCGAATATCTCTTCAACAGTAAAGAACCCCACGCCAACAACGTCATCTCCTGAAATTGAGGCTCCAGTTTCACATGTTCTCTGTGGATTGTGCAGACTTCCAGTTCGTTCGGACCTAATGACCCAACACGAAAAAGAAATGTGCCCTAAGCGAATGATAGAGTGCGCCTCCTGCAAACAGCAACTGCAATGGGTTAACCTTGAGATACACGAGCTCGAGTGTAGTGCCGCTCAACGCAGACGAACAGAGACAGCGATTTCGACCGAAGCAAAACCTCTTTCAGACGGATCTACTGCTACTGCGCTAGATCTAGAGGGATCACTTAAGAAATGTCGCCACTGCTCAGCAGATATCCAAAGTCTGGACCTTTTGGAGCACGAAATGAACTGCGATAAAGTGCTGAAGCAGTGTCCACATTGCCTTCGTCGTCAAAAGGTACGTTACAAGCCGTCGCGGAAAGTATTCAACAGTACTAACTGCTACTTTATCATTCAGATGTCGGAGTTGCAGGATCATATCGAGAACTGTGACTGCAGATTGGTTTCGTGTCCAAATGACTGTGGTGGCAAATTCCTTCAACGTGGAATTCCGAACCACTTGGCTACGCGTTGTCCCAAGAAACCTGCGACTGCTTCAGCAACTTTATCTAATATCGAAACAAGCAAACCTCCTCCTCCTCCTTCAGCTATCCTGTCTAATGGAAAGGTAAGAATATCAAAAGTTCTAAACCGATTTACGGCATCAAGTCTAACTATTGCAGGTCGAGTGCAAATTTTGCGATGATGAAATTGAAGCAAACGAGGTTGAAGACCATGAGATAAAGTATGTGTCGCCCCAGGTTTTATGTTGTTTTACCTTTGGCATTTACATTTGATTTGTACCTGGCAGCTGTGACTGGAAACCCAAGCGTTGTCAACACTGTAACATGGTAGTTATCTCTCGGGATCTCCTCCGCCACGAGACATCGTGTAAAACTAATGTCAAATCATGCCCTCATTGCAACGAAACCGTAAGCCTTTACTGACCTATTTAATACTTCTTCGAAGTACTTCGAAGTACGTTCTTTTGGCGCTAACAGTATTGTCAATTTGTTGTTCGTAGATGCCTCAATCTGCGTTGACTACTCATGTCAGTCGCTGTTCGAAGCGCCCTATTAAATGCATTCGGTGCTGCCAACTCTTCCCCGCCGACACAATTGTTGCACACTCCACAAATTGCAAGTTTGCTCCTGGTACAAGTTCAGGAGCGGGTATCGCATCGCCACAGCCAATTGCAACCGCTTCGAGGGCCATGATTAAAATCCCCCCACCTCCTCCGTTTCCTCCTCCATGCAGTGTAACAACTCCTGTATCGAATCCTGTATCCACACCACAACACACTCGTCGTTCTTCAGCAGATTCTCCGGCGAAAGGTGGGTTGGACACGGTGGAAAGCGTAGATTTTGAGTTGAACCTAATGCTGATGTTCAAAAGATGAAGCAGCGTCGGACAGATTGGCTAGGCGTAACCTAGCTCTTTCGCAGCTTACAAACCCAAGTATGGCACCTAGCAGTTCTTCTAGAGCTAGTGCACCGAGGTAAGGTAGATGAAGGTGTAACTAATCTATTTGATGGTGAATTCTAACAGCTTTAGCCAAATTACAGTCTACAACCAAGTAGTCTTCAATCGAGACCAACGATTCAACCGGACGGACGTGGAATTGAAGCAGGAGAAGATGAAGAGGACAACGATGAGGAGTATGAAGACGAAGATGATGAGCAACTCACACTCGCTCAAGGTGGTAGCTATCGGTATTGTTATTTGATCGTATTGCACCTAACATTTATACACGACCAGTGGTGAAAGAATGGAGCGTTGAGAACGTGTGTTTGTGGCTTCATGAAGACGTTGGAGTACCAGGCGTGGTGGTAAGCACCTTTTAAGTATTTGTACTCTAGTTTTTCTCCTGACGATATTTTGGTAGCTTCGATTTCAACAAAAACAGTGTAATGGTGAAATGCTGCTAGAGTTAACTGAGAGCGACTTGATCAACGACTTTGGAGTGAAAGATCGAGTCCAGCGCGAGCGAATCTTGAGTGCCATCGAAGCAATTAACACCAGTAACGCGTTCTCTGATGAAGACGAAGACGACGATGAAGACGAGATCAGCGACGAGGAGGATCTGGAAGAAAGTGAGGGCTACGAAGCGACAAATACTTCAACCATTCGCCACTCAATTGGTGCAGGTATATTACTGTATGAGTTTCCGATATTGAACACTTTCTTTACGAGATTTTCTATATGGCTATAGCACCAGTTGACCACCCACGTGATATTCTTCGGCGTCCACCTCAGCCATCACCTGGAAGAGTTCTGGGAGGCGATTTGCCCTCGTCAAACGACATGGTAAATTGAATTTATTTGCTACTGAAATCGAATGACAAACCTGATGTCTGTAACCAGCTCCGTAGGATCAGTACTGTTCTGGAAAACCCCAAGCGTTAGCTGGATATCTCAACTCAATCGGTTAAACATTCATAACAATGTTGACTAATTTCCTTTATTACGGATTTCAGCAAGAGGAACGACTGACGGTCGTCCATGGGCACATTGGAAAGGTAGCTGGCAGTTCTTCAAGTCTTCGATTAAGTCTCGGCACTGGGCAAGGCTCAATCGATCCCCAAACATGATCGCACTGCGGCATGCACGCGAGTGCAGAAGTCTTGTGATCACTGGCGGTCGAATTTGGGAGTGGGGCCGAATCTCCCCTAAACTGACCAGTAGATGGATAAAATCTCGAAAATCGTCAACATTCGCTACTCGTTTCTCTACTTTTGGAGTTGAATGCAGTAGAATACGAAAATCTTCTCCATATCTTGAGTTCTGGCATTTGAAGGCCATTTTCTCCGGTTCAGAAGCAACAAACTCGAAATGAAATCCCCAGCTTTTGACGAAGTCTCCGTACTGGTTCAACACTTGGTTCTCCTTGAAATTCACTTGTACGACGAAAGCTGGCTCATGATATTCGATTTCCACGCGCCGTAGAGATCCATCGCGACCAAATATTTCTTCTTCCAAATTCTCCAGTCGGACACGCTCGTCTGCTGCGTGCTGGTCGATGCAAAGCACTACGTTTCCTCGTGAAGTGGGTGCTCGGACGAGAATGAACTTGCGATCGACCTGACGTATAACTTGAAGCTTTGCGAGGTCAGATCTGCTGATCTTCATCTCTTGATCTCCTTTGTACAGTTGAACGCTATCAATCTGTAGACCAGCAGCTAAGTCTTTCATGGGGGATACTTCTACCTTAGAGCGGAGACAACGCTTCAAGGTGCTCATGGTTGGACGTTCTACCGCGAAAAACTCGGACCTAACAGGATCGCGGACAGCGCAGAGATGATTAAAATCTCGAGGTTGTTTAGCAGCGACAATCTGGTCCACACTGCTTTCAATTGAATCCTCAACTGTTCTTGTTGGAAGAGGGCTTCTTTGTTCGCTGTTACAGTGGCTTTCGTCGGACATTTTCACCATAATATCTGCAAAGTCGTAAGTGTCTGGCTTGCTACTTAACCATGGCGTACAAGTTGCTGCTTCCTGTATCAGATTTTATCGTTAGGTCACAGATGAAACTAAACGATTTCGCCGTACCTGCGGGATACAAAAATCTTGCGGAATTACCGATGACGCACTCTGCTCATTTGAAAAGAAAATGTCCTTCAGATCACTTTCGTCCTCAGTAACGTTTGAGAATACCGAGCCATCTGCATTGGAATCGCGGTAGAGATCTAGAACGTCATCATCAAACTCAATTCTTTTCTGATCAAAGTTTCTTGTGAAGCACATAAATTGTCAGAACAGGTATGGAGGCAAATACTACATGCAGTAAGCTTACCTCGGGTTTGTGACGCAGCCACAAGCATGACACGTCGTGACGCCAGGCTGCTCCTCCATCAGAGTTAATTCTTGATAAGCGCTGGATCTCATTGAGTGATGTTCGGAGTCCATTACCTCGCCTTGAATCAGAAGATCTTGATGCCAAATGTCGTCTCTGTCGGTTCTGTAAAGATCTAGTATTGACCTGGCATCTGGAGACACAACAGGACACGGTGGACTTAACGGAGAGCAACATAATTCGCTGAAACGATTCTCATCGTTCTCTTCCTCGATCGAGATCACTTGAGAGGCGTAACACACTTGCGCCTACAATACACAATAGAGGTAAGGAACCATTTTGTACGATACATCTACTTTTTTCCCACCTCCGCTTTCTTTGCTTCAGTTGCAGCCAAATTCTGTTCGTAGCCCTGTTAGTTTTGAGTTTTCGTGAGCGACTTATTCCGTTACTTACCTGGACAAATTCGTAAAGGAAACGTTGAAATTGGTCCGGAGCTTTAAAGAGTAAGTGCTCTTTCATCCCGATTCCAGACGCGTCGAATTGATCACTGGGTATTTCAACTTTCAAGACGAAAATGGGGATACCTGCAGCAGAAATGATCATGAATTGTATAATAAAGAAACATAGAAAAGGGAGATGCTAAAGCCAAAACCTACTCGATGAAAGCTCCAGTGCTGCACTGGTTATCGCTCTCGAACAGATTTGATGACATTCTTCCACCCACTCATTTTCTAGGAAAGTGAACTGGTAGTAGGTTTTGGCCTGCTTGATTCCTTGCCCCAATCCCTCGCTCCCACTGGGGATAAAAGCGAAATAGCCTCGAATGGAGAACTGAGTAGTCTCAGGTTGGTAGCTCACATACTAAAAAAAATACACAATACAAGTACGTTAGCAGCTTGGAAAAACAAAATATTTCCGATACAAAAGGTAAAATAAAAAATACTTGTAACTCATTTCCAAGCAGTGGTCCAAAATGCTCTAGGAAACGCTCGTGACAAGATTTAGCAGAAGGAATGATCACAGGTTTAGCTTTGTCTGTATCAACAGTTTAGAAACGTGAGTTCAATCAAATCAAATCGATTCAAACAGCCATATACTTGCTCGTACCTTGAAATCGGATGTCAAACGGAAGCGATGGCCAAATCATTGACATGCTTACGCAAAAATCGTGAATCTTCCGGATAACTCGAGTTTGGTGGTTAAAGTTGCGAGACAAATCTTTCGCTCGCACTGGGAGCTTGCTGAATAAGTTCGACACCGTAATTGTTGTTCCTGGCGCTTCACGTAGGACTTTGGATCGCGCGTTGAAAACCACTTTTCCATCCTAAAAATCTCCAGAAATGTAAGAATCGACTAGAGACTTGGAAAATATGCGAAAGGCTGACCTGGAAAACTTTGCGATACGATGCCCAGTGTTCTCGAACACGACTTTCGACCTCAACTGCGGTAGCTAGCGAGATTAACTCGTAGAGAAAGGCGCCGCGATGGCCGTAAGGCGTCTGCTTCTGTTCACTACCAGCGGTTGGGATTCTTGATGTAGCTACACATGAAATCCACACCGAATGAGAATAACAATAAGCTTCTTCATGCGCCTTTAACACTCACCATAGTGCTCGCCGACATATTTGTAGAGGACATCTGGATGAATACCATCACCTGACAGAACACATTGATATTCTGAGAATCGACAAATAGATTAAACAAGGCACATACCATCGTCGACGACTGTGAAAGACGCCTTCTTAACGTCCACCGACAACTTGATCGACTTTGCGTGAGCGTCTACAGCGTTGTAAATCGCTTTCCACAGAGTTTTACGTTAGAATTTCAATCACCAACAAACTGTGACGGTGTAGTTTTCCGTTTACCTTGCTGTACTGCCGTCTCGAGATCGGGCAAGGCGTACGACGCTGTCACCACGTCTTGGGTTCTCTTATCCAGTGCATTTAGCGCCATCTTGATCGCTCAGCACCAAATTGCACAGTGAGGGATAAAGATTTTGACTTGCCTTTCTCACTAAGAAAATTGACATGATATTTCATCCGCGAACAATGTCGTCATCTACATAAAAGTTTATTCCGTAGCGGATTTCTCTGTCATCGATGACGTTGGAATCGGGTCAGTGGAATTAGATAGACACATTTGTTCATTTACATGTACCAAGAGTGTAGACGCCAAATGGAATAACAATTCTGTAGATTCGTCTTTGATGATGAGGATTGGTTGGAAGCTCTGAACTGGAGTTCATCGGAGTTTTGAGAGGACTGAGGGCGAAAGGCTAGCAAGATGATTTCAGCATGCAGGCTTATGACACAAATTAGAAAGCCACAGTAAGTGTTTGAAATTGTACAGAAATCCAGCGACCACAAGTGGATACAACAGACCAAGTAGATCACTGTAACGTTCCCTCTTCCCGTACTACTCAACGCTGTAGATCGGGTGGCGTACAGTACTGCGCTGTGTCTGTCTCGCCGGGTTCTTGTTCTCCCTTATGGGGTGCAACTTTAAACAACAACACTCGTCGGGCCCAGTTCAACTGCGCCGGAACGTCTCCGTTCCTATTTGTATTTAATAAACTCAATCAAACCGCGATGTTAAGCTTTCGCCCACACCTATCGTCCAACCAAACCGCGATGTTAAGCTTTCGCCCACACCTATCAACCAACCAAACCGCGATGTTAAGCTTTCGCCCACACCTATCGTCCAACCGCCTGCTCTGTGATAAGGAGCTTTCGCCCTTACCCCGCTATCTTCCGTTCACCTCGTGCGTATACGCGCCCGTATCTACCGTCCGCTTCCGTTTGCCTCGTCCGTCCAACACTCGTCCGTTTCGCTTGTCGCGTTCCGCCTAACACTCGTCCGTTCGCTGTGTGCTCGTGTACAACCACTGCACCACTCGCTTGCTCTCCACTCGGCAAATCCAGAACTGATACCGTCCTTTGGTCCAGCTCACCGTCCAGACGTCTCACGCTTGGTTACGGCAGCTGCTCTGCCTCTTCGTGGCTCTTCAAGATCGCTTCACTTCGTCGCACGCCTGCACTTCAACGTCTCGCACGTGGCGATCTTCATCCTGACGACCGTGGCTCGCACTTCCAGCATAGTCGCCGTTCCGCACGTCATCAACCGCCAACTCATCCAACGATTGACATGTCCTGTTACACGCCTTCTCCACACTCAGAGTCTTCCACGACTCTGTCGGCTTGAAAGAGCATCTCATACTCTCGCATCGACACCCATATTCGTCCTTCGCCAGCGCCCGATCGTTCCGCCGGCCGCTTCTCTCGCCGTTCGCTAATTGGTTGCAGCTCCACTTCCAAGACGTATTGCCCTGCAGCGTTTCTTCGTTTCCGTCGTCGCAACTCCACCATAAGTTCACCGTGCTGCTCACGCTTGTCCGCACTCGAAACTGTTCTCTTAGTTCGTTTTGGTGTTTCTCCCGCTGCCGCCGTGTTAACGTGAGCCGTCGCTGCTCCCATAGCTTCTTCTGTCGCCTCTGCATTCGATGGCCGTCCGAACTCATCTTCATCTGCTAGCTCGTCCGTAATGTCTTCAGCTACTTTCCGCAAAAACTCAACAGGATGGTGGTAAGACACCAAAAACGACACGTGAGCTATTATCAGCTCGCCCACTCCATACTGATCTTCGCGTCTCAACAGGAAGTTGTCAAATCCTGCCGGCTCCATTACTCTCAACGGTCCAATCCAGTTGTGCACCAATTTTGACGCTTTGGCTCCGCGTGGAGGCCGAAACATCCAGACTCTATCGCCAACCTTAAACTCTCGTCGCTGTCGCGTTCTTTTGTTGTAGTATTTCGCTTGTCGCTGCTGTTCTCGTTCTCGAGCTTCGTTTGCGCATGTTATTCCGTCTTCTAGTGCCTTTACCAGCTTCTGATGGTACTCCGTCAAGTCTCCAGCCTCAGTCACTCTCGTTGCTCGTAGTAGTTCGTTAGGCGTCCGTAATTTACGTCCCATCATCAGTTCGTTAGGAGATAGTGCAACCGTCGAATGTTTTCCCGAGTTGTAGGAATACACCGCGAAATCCACCCAATTGTCCCAGTCGCATTGCCGTTCATCGTTCATGTACGTAGCTACACAGTCCTTCCATGTGCGGTGAAATCTCTCAACTAATCCAACCATTTGGGGTCGATAAGGTACCGGGTTCTTCTGTTCTGCCTGCAACATGTGCATGAGTTCATCGATCACCTTCCCCGTTAACTCTGGTGCTCCGTCCGTCAACAATTCGCGAAAAGGGCCAAACTTGAGAACGATCTGCTTCATTAGGAACGCCGCTACGTTCTTCGCCTCATGTGTTTCCACCGTCGTCGCAACCGCATATCGTGTGACGTATTCAAGTGCTGCAATCACGTATCGCTGTCCATTTTCTCCAACTGGTAGCGGTCCAGCAACATCTAGCGCCCACCGATCGCCCACGTCTCCACCTCGCAAACTTCTCAATGGCGGTATCACTTCACGCGGTCTCGCTTTTCTCGATCCGCACTCTTGGCAACCTCGCACCCATCGTCGTACTTCTCTCGCTAGGTTCGGCCACCAGTAACTCTGTGCAACGCGCGCTTGTGTATGTGTCGTCCGTAGATGTCCCGCCCAAATCGAATCATGACACTCTTTGAACGCTAACGCCCATAACGTCGGTGGTAATATCACCCGTACGCCGTCCGGAGTCTCGATCACCGCCAATCCGTAGCTCATCGTGACACTCATACCTCGGTATTCGCCTTCTTTGATCAGCTTTTGCACCATTTTACTGCTCGTTTGTGCGTCAATGATCTCTCCGTCCGTCAATTGTAGCGTGTCGCCTTGCTCTCTTCGCCGTCGCCGTTCGTTCGCACTACGCTCCGAGTTGACATACTGCTGACTCTGCGACAACGTTCTCGTCGCTTGCACGTTCTCCGGTCCTCGAATCATCTCGTGGTGCGTCGTGGCTCGTTCTCCAGCGTTTCCTCCTTGCGTCGTGACTCTCTCGAACTCTCTGTCGGTACTAACTCGTTCTCGTCTGCTAGTTCCGCTCGGTAATGATCGTTCAGCTGCCTGTTCAGGTGGTTCGTCATCGTCATCCTCCGCGTACTGCGCCGACACTTCCAGTGACTCGTTCGGTGTTCGTCTCAAAGCTTTGCTCCATGGTAATAACCTCGCTCTCGTCAATGTCCGCGCCGTTCTGGTTCTCCGGCTTCTCATATTCGTCATATTCGCTGTGTTCTTCGCGTTAGTCGTCCGAGTATTCGCACGTCCATTCACAGGTTCTCGTCCGCCGTTCGCGCTTGTCGATACACTAGAGACATCTCGAGCTGCTGTCGGCCGTCCGCTGCTCGCCTTCTCCAGCCTCGAACTACTAGTATCGCGCCCAGGACTCTGCGTGCCTGCTCGTACGTTGTCAGGACCGCTTACTACCGCTCGTGGCGCATCTCTCGTGTTATTACAGCTGCTCGGCGTTACTCGTTGCTCACCAACAGCCTCGCGTTCGACACTTTGGGTAGTCGTCACCGCCAATTGTACCGTAGGATTGTGCTCCTCAACCGGGTCACCATCGCCCAAGTTCCGTTCCGAGTCACTCCCTCGTGGCGTGTCACTATGCTCGCCGTTATCGCCCGCTACCGTACCGCCTGTAGTAGCTCTAGTAGAATCCGCCGCTCGTGTTTGTGCCTTCCGTCGGCTCTTTCGCCTCCTACCAGCCGCTGCTCGTACAGTGTACACCAATGGCGCCCGTGACAATGCGTCCGCGACCACGTTCGTGTTTCCAGGTCGATATTCGACATCAAAATCATACTCTTGCAGAGTCAACGCCCAACGATGTAGTTTTCCGGTCAGATTCGAGCTCGTCATCAACCATTTCAGTGCTGCGTGATCCGTCACTATTACGAATCTGCGTCCATACAGGTACGGTCTAAACAATTTTACCGCCCATACTACAGCCAGACATTCTAACTCGGTGATTCCATACTTGGTCTCCGCTTCGCTGTTAACTTTGCTCGCGTACGCCACCGGCCTCCATCCGTCGCCATCGTCCTGCATTAGACTAGCTCCCAAACCGACCGTACTCGCGTCCGTAAATAGTCTAAATGGTAATCGAAAATCAGGATAGCGCAACACAGGTTTCGTAGTCAACACTCTTTTCACTTCCTCGAATGCTGCCTCCTGCGCTGGCCCCCAATCCCAATCTGCACTCTTCCTCAGCAACCGCGTTAAAGGCTCCATCATCGTACCGAACCCTTTCACAAATTTGCGATAGTATCCTGCCAAATGCACGAACCGCTTGACTTCTGTAGCGTCCGCCGGCTTCGGAAATTTTCGTACTGCATCCACCAGTCGATCCAACGGCCGCACTCCTTCTTTGCTGAGCTCGTGTCCGAGATACTCCATCGTCTCCGTTGCAAACACGCACTTCTTCAGTTTCAGTGTGAGACCGGCCCTCGATAATCGCTCCAGTACGCACGCCAACTCCAGAATGTGTCGTTCGATTCCTCCTCTCGTGTAGATAACAATATCGTCCAAATATACTAGACACGTCGTCCAAGTCAGGCCTCGTAGCACACTAGTCATCATGCGTTGGAAAGTTGATGGTGCGTTCATTAACCCAAATGGCATCCTCAGAAATTGATATAGACCTTGCTTCGTCGTGAAGGCCGTCTTCGCTTTGTCTTTTAACGCCATCAAAATCTGCCAATAACCCGCTTTCAGATCAAGAGTTGTAAACAACAATGAACCACCCAAAGCTTCCAAAGTTTCATCAATTCGTGGTGGCGGATATTGTAATGGGCCTCCCCAGTTACATATGCATATAGGTAGACATATATATATAGGTCTACATACATAGTAGGTACAAAAGCACGCGGCTAGCGCGTGCTGTGTTGTCGCTCTCTGATTGGACAAAAGGTGCAACATTACGGCCAATCAGGAGTCGACCTGCATTTGAGTGGCTCACATGAGGCCAGGGTTTCCGCCCCGAACCCAAAATAAATCAGAGTCTATTTTACTAAGAGTTAAGTCTATCTTGGTCTATTTACGAGCTTCCTCATTGCTACGTGTAAGCTAGTAACGGTAAAGACATAGCCCGTTACACCTGGTAGCACTTCGTAGTCCTTCCAACAACCTGACCAAGACCCAAGCCAAGATGCAGCACGTCATGACACCCGGTAATGCCGGAACGACCATGGAGCACGACAACTTCCCCCACCTCACTCGTGTCGAGTGGGAAGCTCTCCACCGCCTCGCGGCGGTGTCCGGGCAAGTCGTCGTAGCGTCGCTGCTTAGCGCGGCGTCTCCAGACCAGCAACGTCTGGCCGCTCAAGAGTTCATGGAACGAGAGCTCGCTGAAGCCAAACAGCGAGGACAGACTCCCTCACGCTCCAAGAACGATGCCGTCAAGATGGAAACCTCGACGTACTCCGGTACCGGCCCAGACCGCCTACCGTTGAATCGATGGTTTCGGGAAATCGACATCGCCATCGCCTCGAGGCTGATCGAGGCGCCGTCGGCGAAGGTGAACTTCCTTCTCTCCCGGCTGTCCGGGAAAGCCAAAGAGTGGGCCCTCGGTAAGCTCGTCGTAGATGCACAAGCGTTCCCCACTCTGGACACGCTCCAGAGCGATCTACGCCTGGCTTTCGAGCCGCCTCAAGATGAGTCACGTATTCGTGCTCAATTCTTCGCGCTCAAGCAAGGCAAGATGTCAATGCGAGACTATGTTCAGAAGACCCGACACCTTGCTTCGTGCATTATCACAAACCCGATCGACATGGCATCACAAGTCCATGTCTTCGTCTTCGGCATGCGAGAGGGCATGACGCGCTACAGTCTCACCCGCGCTGAGCCTGACACTCTGGAGAAGGCGTTCGCTCTCGCGCTTCGCGAGGATTATGTGGTATCATCGTCGTACGCTCGCTCGACGCCGGTGCCCGACTCGGCGAACGTACCCGAGCCGATGGAGATAGACGCCATTGAAGCATCGGCTACCCGGCGCTGGTCCAATCAGACTACCTCTAGTGGAGGCAGAGCACCACGTCCACTGACGTGTTTTCGTTGCCGGAAGCTGGGTCATCGCGCGGCCGTTTGCCGCGCGCCAGCTCCTGTCGCCGCGAATGCTGTGGCTGCGAGTGTCGACAACCCGAGTCAGGTCGCCCAATCAAAAAACGACCTGGGCCAGTAGGTGCGGGGCGCCCTACTGGCTGGAATGGGGGTCCGGGTCCACCGGTGGCGACCCAGCCTCTCAGCCCTTGTGTGCAATACGCACACTTTAATGCCACCACTGCTAGCGACGATTCAAGGCTGATCATCTTGAATCTCCACGTCGCCGGCGCCCAGCGCCCGCTGCGAGCGCTCCTCGATTCGGGAGCGACGAATAACTTTTTCCGTGAGTCGTGCTTGTCGGTGCTACCCTCGGCGATCTCAGTCGTCGAGGGTCCTGGTGTGGTTGTCGTGAAACTCGCGGATGGAAAATCACACCGCGTTCCGCGGCGCGAGCTCCACCTGCCGTACAGATTCGATGGCTTCTCCAGCCGGGATGACTTCCTGGTGATCTCGATGAACTATGCCTTCGATTGTATCCTCGGGATGCCGTGGCTCGCACGTTACCAACCTGAAATCGACTGGTTGGCTCGTTCAGTTCGGCGCCGACACAACTTCGATGTCAGCGAGGTGTTCACGCACTTGCTGGTATCGCCACTAAATTGGCCACACGTCACCGTCGTGGATCGATCATCCACGACGCGGACCGTACACAGAGTGAGCGATGGCCCTCTCTGTACGACGTGTGCTGTGCTGTTGGATGCACCAGCTGAGTCCTCTTCGCGCGTGTGCGAAGAGTCCGCAAAGGCGGTCGAGCATGAGTTCCCGTCGATCAATGAGATGGCAGTCGAGCATGAGTTCCTGCCCCAGCATGAGACGGCGGTCGAGCGTGGGTTCCCGTCGAGTTACGAGACGGCAGTCGAGCATGGGTTCCTGCCACAACACGAGACGACGGTCGAGCAGGGGCTCCCATCCAACGTCGAGAAAGCGGTCGAGCCCGTGTCGCTCCCGTCTCCCGATGTCAAACGCGATCGCGCGGCGTATCCGCGTGTTGTCGGTGCTGATGACTATGGTCTCTCGCACCTGGAGGAGGGTGATACATCGTCCGACTCAGCCTCCAGCGACGGCCCCACCCTCTCCGCGCACACGCGCGGTGAACACAAGAAGAAGAAGAAACGCCGCCGTCGTTTGAGAGCACTACGTTCTACGGCAGACGCTCCGTCCACGACGGAGTCGCTTTGTGTGATGGAATACGTGGATGGTGCTCCTCATCGACAGCGCACAATTGAAGTGGCGAACCCGCCACGCGACGCGCCTTCGCTGACACGTCTCCCAGGCCTGTCCTGGAAGCATTTCCTCCGCGATCTCAAAAATGGCGAGATTGAGCAAGTCTGCCTCATCACCGCGCATGACGAGGAGGTTCATGCTGTCAGTGACCACGGAGGCCTCCCCCGACCCAAACGCGCCGAACCGAAGTCGGCGCGTGAAGAACGATTCGCTGCTCAGTCCTGGGAGTCGCTGAAAGCGTCTTCGAACCCGGTGTATGATCTCGCCCGTGAATACGAGGATATTTTCCCTGACAAGATCCCGGCAGAGCTGCCTGCGGACCGCGGAGTGCGCCACGAGATCGACCTTGCGCCAGGAACGAAGTACTGCGTGACGCGGCAGTGGCCACTGCCGCGAGATCAAGTCAAAGCCATCGACGAATTCTTTGAGAGTCGTCGCCAGGCCGGGCATGTTCGTGAGAGCGTCTCGCCACACTCGAGCCCCACCTTCTGTGTCAAGAAGGCGACTGGTGGATGGCGTATTGTTCACGCCTTTAACAAGCTGAACGATGCTACCATCCCAGCTCAGACCCCGATCCCACGCAAGGATATGATCCTTGACTCCATGTCAGGCAGCGTAGTCTACAGCGCTATCGACCTGACGGACGGGTTCTACCAGATCTTGATGAGGTCAGAGGACGTTCCTCTCACGGCTGTGAGTACTCCCAGCGGAATGCTCTGGGAATGGCTCGTGATGCCTCAAGGTCTCAAGAACGCGCCCGCCACCTTCAATCGCATGGTTTCCCACGTGCTACGACCTCTGCGCGACTTCGCGCCGAGTTATTTCGACGATATCTTCGTTCACAGCCGCGCCGAGGGCGACCTCAGCGCCGTGGAAGTCCACTTACGACACCTGAAACAAGTGTTCCAGGTGATGCGGGAGTCGAAGCTGTACGCGAATTTGAAGAAATGCGTATTCTGCGCACCGGAGATACCGGTGCTTGGTTGCTTCGTGAGTAAGGATGGCGTCCGGGCTGACCCGGAGAAGGTTTCGTCTATTTGCGCGTGGCCAGTTCCCTCGAACCCGACTGAACTTCGTCAGTGGTTGGGCCTCGCAAATTACCTCCACAAGTACACCAAGAATTACGCAGGCTTGATTCAACCTCTCTCGAATTTGTTGAAGAAAGACGCCACGTGGTCATGGCGTCCCGAGCACCAGGAGGCATTCGACCTGGTGAAGAAGAGCCTGGCAGCCGCACCAGTCTTGATGCTGCCCGACGAGTCGAAGCCCTTTCACGTCGTATGCGACGCGAGCGACTTCGCGATCGGGTGCGCGTTGATGCAGTTTGATGATGATGGTCGAGAGCGCGTCGTCAGCTATCAATCTCGACAGATGAAACCCGCGGAACGGAACTATCCCGTTCACGATAAAGAGCTGTTGGCCATGCGCTACGCCCTGATCAAGTTCCGGGTGTACTTGCTGGGAGAGCAGACCTTCGCCGTTTATACAGATCACGCATCGCTGCGTACAGCGATGAAAAGCCCGCATCTGTCTCAACGTATGGCCCGTTGGCTGTCGTTCTTCTCGGAGTACAATTTCGTGGTTCACTACAAGCCCGGTAAGAACAACATCCTTGCCGATGCACTGTCACGTCGCCCCGATTACGATCCCCGGGGCGGTCTACCCTCTCATGATGTTGACGATGACGATGAGCAATGCGCCGCGTGTGTCACGCTGGGACTGAATCTGACCAGTGTCTCTCCAGTGTTACCACTCCGGGATGAGATTGTCGCTGCGTACGAACAAGACCCCATCTATTCGGCCATCAAGAAGCATCTCCAATCTCCCAGTGATACGACACTGGGGGCGTTGACACGATCTTCTCGCAACCAGATCCATCGTTATCGACTCGAGGGTGACCTGTTGAAGTACAGCATCGATCAGTTCGACGCTCCGCGTATCGTGATCCCCAACGACCCCGACCTGCGCTCGCGTATCATCCATGAGTTCCACGATGCCCCCATCGGTGGTCATCTCGGCCGCGAGAAGACGTTCGCGGCCGTGTCCCGAGATTTTTACTGGCCCCACCTGTACAAGTGGGTGCGCAAATGGGTGCGCACATGTGAGATTTGCCAACGCGTCAAGCCATCCCCATCTTCTCAGGCACCTTTGCATCCACTCCCGATCGCTACGGAGTCGTGGGCGTCTGTCTCGATGGACTTTGTATTTGGTCTTCCGCCCGATCCAGAAGGTCGGACGGGCGTGCTCGTCTTCGTTGATCGATTCAGCAAGATGGTCCATTTCGTACCCGTTTGCCCCGAGATCACCGCGGAGGAAACCGCGGTGCATTTCGTTGACCACGTCTTCCGCCACCATGGCCTTCCGGAATCCATCGTTTCCGACCGTGATCCACGTTTCACGGCCGCATTCTGGACGAAGCTCTTCGAGTTGTTGGGCACAAAATTGCTGATGTCTACTGCCGCGCATCCGGAGACCGATGGCCAGACCGAACGAGTCAACAGGGTCTTCGAAGATGTACTTCGAAGCTATGCCACGTCTTTCCGCAACTGGAGCTCGTTCCTCCCGTTGGCTGAATTCGCGTTGAATAACGCTGAGCACGCGTCGACTGGACTGACCCCCTTCTTCGTTAACTCCGCGCGGCACCCGCGCGTCCCAGCGCTCCTCGCCGTGGACCGCCCCACGGCGCTGCGTAGCTCCACTCTGGTGGGGGAGGAAGTCGAAGTCGAAAAACCGTCGAGTGTTGCCACGCCTCCAGTCGCCCCGTCAGCATTGGACCCGACCATCACGTCGTCTACTCTCAACGCGATCACGCGCGCACAAGCGCGCGCACAAGCGAAGAAACCGCTAACGGCGCCGCCTCACACGGCGCCGGATGTCTCGGCATGGGCCTCGCGCACACTGATCGATCCAGCAACTAGTCCACTGCCTGGCAGCAGCGACGTCGTGGCGAACTACGCGCCGAAGGCATCGGCGCGACCTATCGACGAATCAACGGTGTCCGAGTTCGTTCTCCAACGTCAAGCCCTGACGCGATTCGTTCGCGACGCCCTCCAATCAGCCGTCGATAAGCAGAAGGAGAACGCAGACAAGCGCGGCAGGAAGAACACTGCCTCGTACACGACAGGAGAGCAAGTGCTCCTGTCGACTGATGGGATCAGGAACTCTGCTGTTACCAACCTCGGCGCGAACAAACTCGCGCCGCGCTTTATTGGTCCGTTCAAGATTAAGAAAGTGTTAGGTGACGCCTATACACTAGACATCCCTACGACACTGCGACTACACCCGACTTTCTACGTCGGGCGCCTCAAGAAATACCACCCAGCTACGATTCCTGAGACGGCTCAGATGGATGAGCCGGCGCCGCCGCATACGTTGACCTCCCCTCCCGCCGCGCGCGACGTGCCAACGCCCCGTTCGTCCCAGGCGCGCGCGGCTGTGCACCAGTCTGCGCTTGGCCGTGGACAGCACGCTCCAGCATCCGTACGCGCTCCAGCAGCTCCCGATTCGACTGCCGAAGGGCAGTCGCAGTCTGCGCAGCATCCGACGACTGCTGCACGGCCATGTCGACCTCTCGCATTGCGTCCCAATAATGGTTCTCCACCGCGTCGTCGTTCTGGCCAACCAGAACGCGAGAACTATCGACGCGACGGTCCCCTCCGATCGTCGACTCTGCTGGGGATATCCGCTGGATTGTCGACCATATCGTGGAGCACGAGGATCCTCCTCGCGCGCATAGTCGCCGCCACGCCAGCCGGACAATCCCGGCTGCTCGCCGGTATAAGGTTCGCTGGCTTGGGTTCCCTCCTGCGGACGATACATGGGAGCCCCGCGCCAATCTCCTCCGCGATGTTCCCGACGTGGTTCGCGAGTATGAGTCGGCTCTTGTGGAGCCCGATGATCGGCCCAAGCCGACCGCGACCACGACCTCGACCTCGACCTCGACCTTGGAACACGCGCCGGCGAGGGAGACCGGCGACTTGAGCGGCCGCGCGAACGCGACCGAGAACGACGCCGCGAACGCAATTGGGAACGTGAGCGGTGGTGCGAGCGCGGGTGAGAACGAAGTCGACGTCCCGCGCGATCTGCGCCATCTTCGCCAGCCCTGGCAGCCGTCAGCGGGGATCGGCTCCGCTGCGATCGCCGCCGGCTTGTCCCGGCGGCACTAGTCGATCGAGATGCCTCGGAGAGCGCGCGCTTGTAGCGCTGAATCCAGTCGTCCTCCGCAGACCCCAGAGGACGCTCGGCAACGTGCTGGTTCCAGTCTTCCACCGTCGGGCGCGGCCCGATGCACGTATCGCAACCCTCGGCGACGCTTACGTAGCACATGCGTTCCAAGTCGTGATACGTGAGTCCACAGACCCTGCTGCGGAGCTCGCTGAGCGAATGCTCAGTGACGATGCACTCGCGACGCTCCAGCCACGCGAGGAAGTCTTCACCACTCTGCTTCGTGCGGTTCCAGCGCTTGATAAAGGCACACCACGATTCCTGGAGAGCCCCATATTCGACGCCCTCGATGCCCTTCTGTCTCAGTCCTCGGAAGCGACGGAAGATGCTCTTCATGTTCTCCAGCGAGTCCGGGGCGACGGCCCCGGACAAGTCGTACAAGTCCCACGTCCGAAGATCGCTGTCCATCACGCGTGGCCGGCGCGATATGGCGCGCACCGCAGCCGACGACGTCGCCGTCGTCGAAGAGTCTGTGAGCGAGGTTCCCGCGTCCGCTTGCGTGTCCATCGTCGCCGTCTGCTGTTGCCCTGCGTTCTCCGTCGCGCGTGTTGAGTTGTGGGGCCCCTGCGTTTCGCAGGGGCGCTCGGCGTTCTCCCCGTTGGCCATCTCGAAGATTGACGATACAAGAATTCCTGCGCTTATGTTGCGTAAGCGCAACTTAGAGAGGGGGGTGATGTAATGGGCCTCCCCAGTTACATATGCATATAGGTAGACATATATATATAGGTCTACATACATAGTAGGTACAAAAGCACGCGGCTAGCGCGTGCTGTGTTGTCGCTCTCTGATTGGACAAAAGGTGCAACATTACGGCCAATCAGGAGTCGACCTGCATTTGAGTGGCTCACATGAGGCCAGGGTTTCCGCCCCGAACCCAAAATAAATCAGAGTCTATTTTACTAAGAGTTAAGTCTATCTTGGTCTATTTACGAGCTTCCTCATTGCTACGTGTAAGCTAGTAACGGTAAAGACATAGCCCGTTACAGATATACATCTTTTCGAGTGATCTTGTTCAATGCTCTGTAGTCGACACAGAACCGTACTTCGCCGTCTTTCTTGCGTACAAGAACAACTGGAAATCCCCAGGCTCCGTTTCCCTCTTCAATTACGCCCGCCGCCAACATCTTCTTCACGTTCTCTTCGATAATGGCGTCCTCCGTTTGTGCCTGTCGCCTTCTCTTCAACATAATGGGCGCTGCATCTCCGGTATCGATGTGATGTTCAACAGGTAAGGCTGTAGCAGGTGGACAGTCATCTTTGTTCGTCAGTAGTTCTGGATACGCACGTAGCAATTTCAGTATTAGCTCTCGACTGGCTTCGTCTTGTACGCCCGTCACGACCTCCTTTTCGTTGTCCAGTGGCTTGTTACTGCCCATCTCGTCCAGCCAACGTTTTACTCGGTCTCGTTCCAGCGCTCCATCCATCTCGAGGATCTCCATGTCTTCATCCAGCGGAATCCACGTGCCGAGCTCTTTCTTCGAAGGCAACTTCACTTTTCCGTTCGCCGTATTCACCATAGGCACCCACGCTTTACCGTTCTGCACCGTCGTCACTGTAGCGCTCAACAACACTGCTCCTGTCCGTTGACGGTACGAAGATGCCTACTTCTCCATCAGGGGCCGCCACTGCTACCTCCACGGACGTCACTGCTCGTTCCTGTAGCTGCATTCGCCTCGACATTCTCACTGTCGCCACACGCGCTCCGTTCGTACCGCCATGACTTCTTTCTGTAGTGTGAAACGGAATCACTACTCGCCGATCCTTGTCTCGGTAGCTTAGCTCGTTACGTTGAAAATCCATGGTCGCACTGTGCTGCTTCAAGAAGTCTATGCCCAACAAGAAGTCGCTCGTACATCCGTCCACAATGCACGCGTCCACCCATATAGTTTCGCCAAATACCGTCTCAAACCGGAACCTCCAGACGCCAACAACGTCTAACAGAAAGCCTCCAATGCCTTCTACGAAATCAATCGGTGCTTCTCCGGCCACGCGATCACCGTGCTTCATCCAGTCCGTTCCCGCTATGGTATATCGCGCGCAGCTATCAGGTTTAACTCCGTGCCAGATATCGTTCACCGCGAGCTTCGCCGTCGGCAACCCATCATCCGAGCTCACCGTAGTTCCATTGGCGTCGTTCGCTGCTTCCACTGGATCAACCCCTCGTCTTAGTCGCTTGACCAGTCTCACCGGCACGGGTTTTGAGCGCTCATCGCTTTCGTTTTCGCTTGGTTCCGCTTTCCGGCGCTCCCGCCGTTCATTCAATGCTTGCAGCCCGTCAACGGCGTCTTTTACTCGATTCAACCGAGTTTCAAAAGCTCTTTGGGTACGTTCCGCCGCTGCTCGTGCCGTCTCTTCACGCTTGGTTCGTAGTTGCACTTGCCGTCGATGTCGAGCTTCTTTTCGAGCCGCTCGTCGCACCATACGTCGTTGAGCAGTCACTCGTCTTCGTTCTACCCTCTCAATGCTCGTGGTAGACGAATTACTCTCCGCGCCTTCTCCAGTTTCCGCCACCTTATCATTTCGTGGCTCGGCCATCATCGCTTGGTCAGTACTGGGTACACTCGGTTCGCGGGTCGACTCGGGGTCTGCAGCTCCTCGTCCAATTTCCATCGTTGTCTCCTTCGACTCTCGTGTTCTTCCGTCGATCGAGGCTTGCCATTGCTTCGCTGTGGCCATTCCGGGTCGCACCGTAGCAACGTATCGTTCCGCCCGTTCTCGGTCATCGTCTGCCTCATCAGCCCTCATTCTCGCCACCACCTCGTCAATCCGAGCTCCCACTTGTGTCCTCCGGTTCGCCACGGCTATCAGTTCTCGTTCGTTTTCCTGTGACTCGCCGTCGGTGTTGGAGTCTCCACTACCTCGTTGGGGAGTTCTCTTCTGCTCCGGACGCCGTATCCCCCGCACTACGCCCGATTCTCGTTTCCCGATGGTGGCTGCTTTTCCTCAGCTCGTTTCCTCAGGTACTCGTTATTTCGTTTCTTAGCGTCCTCGTTTGGACAGTCTCGTGCATAATGGCCTCGCTTCTGACACGCGTAACACTTGGGTTCATTTGGGCACTGAGCTGACCAGTGACCACTTTGGCCGCAATGGTAACAAGGTCTCGACGGTGTGCTCTCTCGTCCTCCGATTGTCGATTGACGCACCTCGACAATTCGCGTGGCGCCGTAATGACTCTCGTCAGCTGCTGCTCGCTTCACCGCTGCCGTGGTTGTCACCGTCTTCGGTCTCTTCACACGTGGTACTTCTTTCTCTTCCTCTGAACTGGACTCAACCATCATTCGTTTCGTTGGTTTCTTCGTCTTAGCTTTCAGAGCATCTGCCTTCGGCTTCGGCTTCGATTTCTTCTTGTCTGGCTTCTGTTTCACCGCCCAGTACCTCCCATTCCACGGTTTTCCAGGTGGGAACTCGTACACTCCAGCAGGTCCGTTGTAAATGCCCTGTTGGTTATTGCAAACTGCCATCGCGTCTGACACCTGCTTCAATACCTCGCCGCCACTTGTTGCTGCATCAGGTTTCTCCGAAGGGATCGTCAACGTGCCAACTCCTGGGATAATCACCATTCGGTTCTCGTCAGTTGGGGCCATTGCCAAGTTGGAATCCGGCTGTGCTGGTGGGTTCAATCCCATAACTGTCGGTACACCGTAGTCCATCGGATCATCAATCTCAATTGCTTTCTCTACTGCCTCTTCCAGCGTCAGAGGTGTTGGTGGCTGCTTCACCAGTTGGCGCACCGTTCGGTCCAGACACCGATAGAATTGGGCCAAGAAGACTCGTTCGCTTACTTCATTCCTGTCCGCAGCTTCTCTCAATCCGGCAGCAAAATCAGCATAGGGCTCGTTGCGAAACCTGAACCTCGAATTCACTCGTGCTTCCGCTGCTGATTTATCGACTCGGGGCCCATAACGTCTGAGCAACGCCACCTTCAAGTTCGTCCAGGTACGCTCTCGTCTGCTCAGTCTTCGATCCATATTTACCCACCATCTTGACGCACTCTCCATAAGTTTGTTGCCCAAAATGAAGTACAATGATCTGTCCGACCATTCACCTCGTCCGGATTCTCGAGCTCCTTTCAATGCCAAATCGATACGATCAACCCACGTGGACACTGACGCTCTCGGTGTCGGAGTAAAGCTCGGCAATTCAAGATCTTTGATGTTCCTCGCACGTTGCCTGTGTCGCCTTCCGTGATCCTCCGATCGTCGTCGTTCACGCTGTTTTGGCTGGTCACGCCGTCTTCGATCGTGTCGCTCTCGTGATTCATGACGCTCGTGCCGGTGTCGTCGTGCTCGGGATCCATGTCGTTGACCGTGTCGCTCTGATCTCTGTCTCCGTCGTTGAGCGTCGTCTGAGCTATTACTCTCATCACTACTTCGGTCATCACTGGAGTCACTTCCGGAGCTCTCTTCCGAGTTCTCACCGTCACTATTCCATCGTCGGCCATGGTCAGAGCTATCGCTTCCAGAGCTGTCGCCATCATCCGGTGGTTGTCCTCCACGTTTCTCACGACGATGTGCTGGCTGCTGTCTCCGTGTACGACGTTCAGGTGCTTCACTTTGGTGCCGTCTCCATTCACCTCGCCGTTCTCCACGCTCCCGACCTCTGCTTCTCGGTCTCCGTTCGTGGCCATCTCGCTGTCGTTGGTCACGTGAACGTCCATCTCCTCGTACAGGTGGGTACTCTTCATGTACGTCTGATCCCGTCCGATGTCGACCTTCTCGTGATTCCTCGTGACCGTATGGCTGCTGTGTGTCCTCAAGTGTCTCGACCTCCCGTGCTGGTACTACCGATCGGACTTCCGTGTGATCATGTGGCTCTAGCCGTGGTTCGTCATTACGCGGCCGTTCCACGCTATCGTCAGAGCTTCTCGGGAGTCGATTCATCACTTGCGTCGTCATTTGCTGCAATCCCTCGGCCAGTTCCCTGATGCCGTCGGATACTTGCTTCTGGTGCTCGCCATTTCCTCGTGAAGCCGCTTTTTCCAGCCGCTGCAGGATCCGCTCAACCACTGCCAGCTCATCCCGTGTAGCTCCGGTATCAGCTGGTTCTTCAGTAGATTCTCCGACCTTCTCGCTATCGGTATCGCTGTGCTGCTGCGTCACCGGATCATTGGCGTTATCGATCGCTTCCGGAGCATCCGTGTCACGGACTGTCTCCGCCTCGTCGCTGGTCTCGTTATTTTCAGCTTTACCTTCAGCCTCCGACTCTTCAGGTCTCTTGCTACGCTTCGTCCTCGTCGTTTTCGTAGCCGTCGTAGCGGTTCGCGTCGTCATGGCTTTCGTTTCTGTTTGCAGCTTTTGCAAGGCGCGCCGCTTCGCTAATCGTTCACCACTAGTTGAAGTGCGCCCCTGTATGACCACCATGTAACGTTCCCTCTTCCCGTACTACTCAACGCTGTAGATCGGGTGGCGTACAGTACTGCGCTGTGTCTGTCTCGCCGGGTTCTTGTTCTCCCTTATGGGGTGCAACTTCAAACAACAACACTCGTCGGGCCCAGTTCAACTGCGCCGGAACGTCTCCGTTCCTATTTGTATTTAATAAACTCAATCAAACCGCGATGTTAAGCTTTCGCCCACACCTATCGTCCAACCAAACCGCGATGTTAAGCTTTCGCCCACACCTATCAACCAACCAAACCGCGATGTTAAGCTTTCGCCCACACCTATCGTCCAACCGCCTGCTCTGTGATAAGGAGCTTTCGCCCTTACCCCGCTATCTTCCGTTCACCTCGTGCGTATACGCGCCCGTATCTACCGTCCGCTTCCGTTTGCCTCGTCCGTCCAACACTCGTCCGTTTCGCTTGTCGCGTTCCGCCCAACACTCGTCCGTTCGCTGTGTGCTCGTGTACAACCACTGCACCACTCGCTTGCTCTCCACTCGGCAAATCCAGAACTGATACCGTCCTTTGGTCCAGCTCACCGTCCAGACGTCTCACGCTTGGTTACGGCAGCTGCTCTGCCTCTTCGTGGCTCTTCAAGATCGCTTCACTTCGTCGCACGCCTGCACTTCAACGTCTCGCACGTGGCGATCTTCATCATGACGACCGTGGCTCGCACTTCCAGCATAGTCGCCGTTCCGCACGTCATCAACCACCAACTCATCCAACGATTGACATGTCCTGTTACATCACAAATAGGAGATTGACGAAGAACAACACTGTTAGGGACAGTCGGGTGAATATCCAGCGTAAACGGCCAAAATACCAATGCTTTATCATTGTACATCGGAGAGATGAAAGTAAGAAAGATTCACACGAACACCCTACAAATCCAAATGTGGGAATTTTACAGTTTGTCACACTGGAGAAGACTACCTAAAAATCCCAGTAAGTAACAGCGAGGATCCAAAGTAAGCGGGTAAAATTGCCTTTACGTGGTCACGTTTGAAGGTTAAACAATGCGTAACCGACAAGAGCGAGGATCTCAATTGTTCCATGACTGAAATGCTGTTTTTTGAAACAAATGCTGAATGTGTTGTTCCGTTCGAAGCCTATTTGCCGTACCTGAAGTCAACTGAAACAGCTCCAAAATTTGGGTCCAGTTTGTCCTAACGGATGATGCCAGACACTCTACCGTGAACTTCAGCGAGCCGAGTCTCAATCTCCTTAAGATGATGAGAGACGTCTTCAAATACTTACTCATGAGCTCAGCCGCACTCTGACAGGCGCAAATGTGGCGGTAGAAGTTTTTTGCCGATACATTACCGACTTGAGACCTCGTAATTCGCTCCACCGGTCTCAAAAGAGCTAGAAGTGGATACACTAGTGTATCAACTGTGTGGGGAGGCCTTCGGCTTTCCATTCGGCAATCGTTAAGGTTTCTCATATCCATTGCATTTGTTTTAGAAATACCTTACCGCAGTTTAGAAATCGAAAACTAATAATGGCGACTTTACGCGACATCGATGGTCGCCTGACCAAGCGTTTGCGCCCCAATCACCCTAGCAGCACATCGGGATCCTCTCCTTCTTTGTCGTCTGCAGACACTCGTCGGTTCACCGTCCTACGAGCCCATGAACTCTCGCGACAGGAGCGTGTCGTGCTGTCAAAGGTTTGCATTAACCATAACCGGATTATAGAAACGTTTCTAAATGGTTTTATCATCTTAGCCCCGGGAGATCGCGTACTTCAGCAAATATGCTGATAATGTTCGCTTTGACAGGTCGAACTTGGTGCGTTAAATTGCTCTAGTGGACATATTCACGTAAGCTAACTGTTTGGCTTATCATTTTTAGTTAGTGTACAAGGAAGCAAAGGTGAATTCATGAAAAACTTATGGCTAAAACGCCGTTTCTAATGGCCATTCCGGTGCAGATTGGGGCGAATTTGCTCGATGGGCTCGAGAGCTATACGTCAAAGGACGAAACGGACCCGACATCTCCTCCAGCTCCGATCGGACCGTTGCTAGCAGCTTTGGAACACTTTCAAGGAGGGAAGAAGGACCGAAAACAACCGCACTTCGTCACGTATCGGAACAATTTGAACAAGATCATGGGTGTAGGTCTCAATGCTGCAGTAGACCGTTCTACATTATCCCTGATGCTTGTTCTGAATGTCTATAGACTCCGTACAACAGTAAGAATGGCTGGACGATGGACGTGGAGAAGCGTGATGGCTGCGTTTATCTAGACGTACGAAGGACACAGCAAGACATCGAGAGCAACCGAAATCCGCACGAAAACCAGCGACGCGGGGCGTTCGCAGGTCGACGTTTTGAAATCTACTCGACGCACCCAAATTCCGGAGATAGCGAACAGCGGAAAGTGAACGAGGACGAGGAGTTCTGCAGCATTTCGGCCATGACGATGGGTGACAAGCGGCTGGTTGTTGCAGCGGAAATCGACTGTTACGAGGATTCAAGCCAAAAGGGACGTGAGTACATCGAGCTTAAAACTTTTCGCCTTCTGCAAACGGAAAAGGACCAGTTTGTCTTTGAGCGCTTCAAGTTGCTCGCATTTTGGATTCAATCGTTCCTGGTGGGCACGCCGAAGATCGTCTGCGCGTTTCGCAACGACGATTTCCAAGTGTGCAAGTTGCAGAGCTTCCGCGTAACTGAGATCCCGAATTTCTGTCGTAAACACTGGGTACGTTGATATGTTATGCTAGCGAAGATCGACGACTCCATGTAGCTGAGCTGATACCTACAGCTAACGCCTCGTTTACCTTCGTTCTAGAGCCCCGTCGTTTGCTTGAATTTCACGAAAGCGCTACTGGACTGGATCTATGAGTATGCTGAGGAGGGCCGAGTGCACCGCGTCACGTACATCCCTCGGCAGCACGTGGTCGAAATGGTCCTGTCGTCCAAGCCAACGTTCCTAAATATGCACAAGAACTGATAGCGCATCAAAAATGCTACGTTAGCTTGATGCCTAAGCTATCATATCGATAGAAATCTAGGTAAAAGCGTCAAAAAGCTGTTGAATCGTGAAGCGAAACGTCATTTTGTTGTTTGTAAAAAATGCGTTAAAACAGGGGCATTTTAGTCGCTAGTGTTGTTCGATTGCGACTAAAAACTGCAGACTGTACCGCCGTATGATCCGCACGTCACGACACCTGCACGGCACTTACACTCTGGATATGGCGCCAGGCTTGTCGTGCTTTGCGCTGTTGTTGTCTCCATAGAGCCTTTGTACTATCCAGCCGTTTGCCATGCGGAGCTTTGCCCTCGTCCTCTCGCCATGCAAAGCAGCCACCAAACTTTGGTCTCTGGTAAAGATGCCATTCCCCCTTTTGCTCTTTCAGGCATAGGACATTCCTCTCACAGCTTCAGATCAACAATGCAGGCGTGGAAATTCGCGAGCGTCGTGGCGCTTTTAGCTCTCAGCCAGCAGGTGGCAGCCAAGGAGGACAAGGAACGTCCGGGTATCTGTGAGGAGACGGAGGACTGCACGGCCGACGGATACCAGTGCGTCGCCCTGCAGACCACCCGCGCCGGAACGGACACGGTCAAGCAGTGTCTGCCCAAGGAACAGGACACGGACGTGTGCTCCGGCCAGTACCCGGGTCTGTGCCCCACCTTCTCGTCCTGGACGAGCCCGTACAACCAGATCAGCAGCGTCTGCACGTACAAGCCCGCCGAGAAGTGTGTGTCCGGAACCACCAACAGCAGCAAGTCCGGCTCGAACGAAGGTGTCATCTGTGTGTCGGGTGCTAAGGACTCGAACGGCGAGTCCATCGACGCTATCTACGGCTGTGTGGACTTCGACACGAGCGCACTCGAGGTGCTGTTCGGTGAGAACGACGCCACCGATTTGGCTGATGACCTGGGAACGGCCTCGGCTCTGGTAGAAAGCTGCCTGAGCACGAACGCCACCAGCAACTCGACGCTTCTGTGCTCCGGACAGGGCACGTGTGTGCCGGACGCTATCGGCTCGCTCACGTACACGTGCCGTTGCAACGTCGGCTACAGCGGTGATGCGTGCGAGGAAATCGACTCCAACAAGTGCCAGCTGCCGGGCCAGTGCGCCACGGGTGTGTGCAACCTGGAGACGCAGGAGTGCGAGTGCGCGGCCGGCACCACGGGCGACCAGTGCTCGGAGTGTGATGCCACGTCGAGCAAGGCTTGCAACGGCAAGGGAACGTGTTCCAATTCGGTGTGTGAGTGCGAGGACGGCTGGGAAGGTCTCCAGTGCACGAAGGAGAGCGCCAAGAAGAAATCATCCAAGTCTGCGTCCAGCAAGGCTTCCACGTCGGATACCACGACCGGAAGCAGCGGTGCTGTGTCTGCTCACCCGATGAGCTACGTCGCCATGGGCGTCGCCTCCATTCTCGCTACTGTGCTCTTCAACTAGCCGGACCATCCAAGATATGTAGAAGTAATACACCATTCTTGAGTTTGATTCGACTCCGCCAGTAAACTCAATGCAACTTCCATGAGTTCAATGCTGCTTCGCTGTTAGTTGGCTGCACTCACTGATACCGTCGTTGGCTCTATTCGTGTGACCTTGAAGTTGTTGGGGTGCAACGAAAACCCAATGACAAACGCCTCCATGCTGTGCACGCCCAAGAACTCCAGACCGTTTCGAGTCGACAGGATAAGGATCAAGTGATTCAAACTGTCCAGCTTCAGAGAGTTCGCTCATTTCAAGCGGCCTGCTTTGGCGTTTCAACCGACCGGTGTTCTGACCGGGTTGTCAGTACGCCGGAACACGAGTGCTTTGGGCGTTGCCGCTGCTGTCACTGGATCAGAACTTGTGCGAGACGATGAAATCGTAGACGTCTTCAAGCTGTAGCTTCTTCGACAGAAGCCTATTGAATGTTGGCTTGTGGCCAGCACGTTCACTCATGACTGGGCATAAGCGGCCTTCCAGACGTTGAACGCCTTGGATTTGTGCAGCCAACGCACTCTTTAAACCACGAGAAATGAAGGAGTTGACCCCGGAATAACGCTCGGGGCTCAATTACTACCCAGTACATGTCGTTTCGCAGGGAAGGAGTGATGGACATGGGATGAAGAGCACGACTATTCTTGTGTCGTTTGCACTGGCACTTTTGCCTCCCTTCGCTTCATTGATCTCTCCATCGCAGTCTTAAAGTCTCCCAGACATTAGCACACTCCAACTTCAGTTGATCCTCCTCCGACTAAACACACTGGAGTTGCTTGCTAGTCTCACTTGAGGCACAATGGCAGCGGTGCTTCCGCGAGTTTGGTTGAGCCAGGTCATCGCGATGGTAGGCTACGGTGTCCTCAGTTTCTTCTGTCTCCTGCTGCTCATTTACCTGCGCGTGAACCGCCACGCCGCCTTCAAAGGGGATGTCCACGCCACGCGCAAAGTGTTATTACCAGCGTTCGAGCCTCTTTTGTGGATCCTCGCAGTTTTCACGGGAGGCTTCGTCGTCTTCTTCTGCATCGCACTCCACGTTGAGATGTATACCACCAGCTTCCCGAGGGTCGACGCCGAGTTCATTTACGCTGGACGACAATTCGTCTTTGTCTTGGCACTGGTCTTCATCTGTCAGAAAAGTGTCTCGGTTCCTGCACTTCGCCGCGCTGTGGCCAAGTCTGTTCTTCTTGCTACGTACACGGTCCCAGTAGTGTGGCTTCTGAATCACTACTTCCCCAAAGAGAACACGATGTTCTTCTATGTGCGACTATTTGTCCGGCCAACAATACTGCTCTTCGTGGTCTACGTGTGCTTCATTAGCCCACCGGCAGGACGAGCGAGTCCAAATACGTTGCGGATCTACGGCGCGTACGTCATCGTGTATCATGTGCTTAGTGCCATCAACTCTCAGATTCAGAACTACGCTCCTGAGTCCCCCGGGTTCGCTACGACGTCGTACATGGTCTTGAGCTGGGGATCGTTCAGCCCTCTTTTCATCTGGAGCTTATTACGCGCTGATACCGAGTACTGGCGAGGCGTGGGGGAACGAGTCTGCATTCAATCCGAGGACAGACAATTCAATCTGCATCTGGATGAAGCCATCTCGTCCAACCAGATCCACATGCTCATCGAAATGCACCGAGACTTCCTCATTGACTTTGCTCACCTGGAGCTTCGGCAGAAGATTGGTGAGGGATCCAGCGCCTCCGTGTTCAGCGGCCAGTTGCGACAGCGTAAACCTGTTGCAGTCAAAGTTTATACACCGTATCGGTACACAGAGGAAGTTGTTGCAGAGTTTTCCCACGAAGCCGCACTTTGCGCGTCACTGCGTCACCCGAATATCGTCAAGTTTTTCGGAATGTGCGTTCGTCCTCCAACCATTTGTCTCGTGTCCGAGCTCTGCCAGGGATCACTAGAGGACGTTCTTTATACCAACACGAAGACACGCAGGAAACACCGAGTGACTCGACATGTACTGGAGCTCGAGGGGCAAGTGGAAACGGTGGAAGTCGTTGACCGACAGCAAATGCTGTTGAATATCGCGTACATGCTTGATTGCGCTCGGGCAGTTGCGTACATCCACAGTTTTACGCCTCCGTTCCTACATCGCGATATTAAACCCGCTAACTTTCTGGTTGACAACGACAACAGTGTCAAACTCACTGATTTCGGCGACTCGAGACGTCTTCCACGTGGATTTCCGTCGAAAACAAATGAACCTCAGGCGTCAATTGATACAGTCATCTCAAGCGATTCTCCAATCCCCAGTCGAGCGGCACCAGCTCCCCCACAGATCAAAATGACAGTCACCGGTACAGTAAGCTACATGCCTCCAGAGATGATCAACTGTCGGACAGGTTTAGCAACCTACGGGGAAGCAGCGGACGTGTACTCTTTAGCCATCACGTTTTGGGATATCTTGAATCCAGATCGAGAGAAATATTCGGCCACGAATCCCATGCTGGTGTTTGAAGCTGTGCTCAATGGATGTCGACCGCTATTTGAAGAAACTGAAGCGCTGCCAGGAAAACTGCAAGAATTGATCGTCAGTGCCTGGCATCGCGACCCCAATTTGCGTCCGACCACGCCACAAATCGTACTGGCGCTCGAAGCAATCCAAGAAGAGCTGTTGTCTGTGCTGGCGCAGGAACTTAGTGAAGAAATCGACCGTTCAGGCACTGAATGCCACATGAACATCGAGAAATGCTTTACGGGCGAATTTATGGTGGAGCGCATGGAAGATCTCGACCTCATCGACTCTCGTGGTGAGGGAGTGCGTCTTGGTCGGGCGTTGATGGACGCGGGTTTTCTGCACCATCTTCGACATGAACGCGGCTTCGACGACACCAATGCCATGTATTTCTTCGATGACTGCAATATTAGCTTCTGCCAGCCTCTAGCTATGCTGGAAGATGCCTCAGGAACTTTTCCAGAATCCGACGATGAACAGCATTCACGTCCAACTCAACGCAGGACACCGCCGGCAGCCAAATCCAAGAGCTCCAAACGCTCGAAACTGTTTTCCCACTTGACATCCACATTTTCCGCTAATGGCTATAACTCAGTGGAGGATAGTTCAACTGGGAACAAAGCCGGTGGATGTGCTTGTCCTCAACGTGGAAGGAGAGAAGTCGTACCAGTGCATGGTCACCACAGGAAGCATCGGGTGTGGTTTCGAAGCCCACCACGAGCTCAGCCGCGGAGCCAGAGAATCGAGTCCAATAGTAGTAGCAGTTGCTGCAGTACCGGTAGCACCGGCTTCCCACTGTCGCCCAAGAGATGGAAGCGAAAGAAACGAGAGGAAAACCCACTCACGCACAAATTGCTGGATAATGTACAAGACCACACCATCGACATTGTCGACGAAGAAGTCCTGGAGTCACTTTCTCTGGTTCGGCCAGCAGCCTAATCAATGTAAAATATCCAAATATTAGTATTTATCCAATAGATGATAATGCACACGACCTCATTTCGAGTAAAACGACAGCTCCGTCTCGTTCCGAGTCACTTCACCGAAGGAATTCTCGGCTGCAGCTTCGTTGAAGACGATAAAGTCGCGGTCTTTGCCTCCGTCCATCTTGAATAGAGGCCCCACGGCAATGAGGTCTCCACCACTGAATCGAGTACGATTCTTTTTGTTCAACGACAAGCGCTGGATACTTTGAGCGAGCTCGGATGAGAGCGCAGTGGCTGACATGCTACGTTTGGTCAAAGGAGGCGTCAAATCAGTAGGCGTTTTCAGTGCAGGAGCTGCGATCTTCGTAGGTCGGTAGAGTTCCACACTGGGCAGTTCTTCATCGAAGTAAGTCTTGTACAACTCTAAACTCTCGGTGGGAACCGATGATTCTCCGATCTGCTCAAGTTTCTTGAGATTCAATGTCTCTTCGAAAATTCTATACGTAGATATAGCATGTAAGATTCTGACAAATTACACCAAGAAAGACAGCATCCTTACTTTCGGTCTTCTGGCTGCGTTTTCAACGTTTTCGCCACTAAAACGCGAGCCTTAACGTTTTGTTCCAGCCCAGTATATGGCCCGGTTTGCAGCTTGAAAGTAGCACCAGCGCGAATTTGTGCATCTCTGAGACTACGTGCATCATCAGGGCTGATGTTGTTGTCACGCACATAGGCCTCAAAGTACATTTTTACACTCTCGTTGTCACTTTCCCACATCTGAGGCGACTGTATCCCGACAACGTATCTACATGAAATAAGTAATGTATCAGTTGCCAAATGATCTCAATAAGTAATGACAAGCAAGCCGCATACTGCTGGTAAACGGGGTCAGCAGTAGGTGTAGAACAATCGCCAACGAATTTGCGGCGCCTAAGCAAAGTATAATGGCAGGGGTCAGTACGTTTAACAACCACAACAGGTAATACATAAGACGCACCCTCTGTTGAGAACGTAGTCATCGATGCTTATTTGGTCGCCTTTGCGCTTCACCACCGCCTTGAGGGCTGCGGATCCATGACCTCCATACTTGTTCATGGCATCAGCGAGAGCAGATCTTGAGGCTTGACGGGCTTCGGAGCCGCTGATGCTCGTGTAATCCTCTTGGTGGCCATGCTTATTCTCACGGCTGCTATCACGTGACCTCCGGTGCGTTTTTGGCGAGTAAATAACTTCCTCACTAATATCAGGCGCACTCATACTTCTGTAGGATCGATTGCTGTTCGTTGGTTGGCCTCGTCGAGTGGCCTGCTCCAAATCCGATAGATTTTCTTCATCAACGCGTGCTAAGCCAGATATGGAGGACGAGGATGGGGCCGACGTCAAATGCGCTACAACTGCGCTCTCCGACCTCCTTTTCTCCTTTTCGTTCACCTCGTCCGAGATCTCCATTGGAAGCATGAACTTGTACCCCAGCACCTTGTCGAAAGTAGTCAATTCCTCAGGATGATACATGTGTAGAAAATCATCCGAGCACGGAGATCGCGGAGATGTTTTCTTATTCCCAGCCCCAATTTGCGTGGAATTATCGGTTTGCAAGCCACTGAAGAGGTTGGATTTGCTCCCTCTGCGCCCAATTTGGTCGCATGGACAAGGTGGCTTCTCGTCTGTAAGAGGCAGACAATACTTTGGCTGTTCAAATGCTTCTAGTGGATCCTTCCACCAGTCGTCCAGCACTCTCCTGCACTCACGGATGTAAGCGTCACGCTTCGCTTGATCCCGATTTGGTAAAACAATGGCGTGTTGGTGAGCTGATTCGTTGTCATCGCTTTCATCGGTTCCATCACTGTCATCCAGCACTTCTGACGACGAACAACACGATAGCTGCACGGGTGGGATGCCGTAAAAATCTCCGAACGCCTTGCGTTTGTTCTCAGCATGGAAGGCAAGGTTTCGCCGGACATTTTCGCACGCTGTCATTCCATTGCGAACCTCAAAATTATGCAGATAGTAATCTGAATCCAGTTCCCACAGCGGCGGTGAGTCTTCTTTGGGCACAAAGTGACCCAGGAAGATGTTGATCGCGTCTTGCTTGGCTGTATCAGTAAACGAGTTACTGTAGTATCGCCTAATAGACGTTAGAAGCTCGCGGTGCTTAACGTTTTCTCGTGCGGCGCTGTTTTTCACATTTTTGTGAGCTTCTGATCCACCGTACTGCATCGAGATGGCATCTCCCATCAGGGAGTACAGCTTCATGAGCACCAGAACAAGTTGGGAGCGGCTCTCCAACAGTGGCGTGTTCTTGATTCCCATTACGTAAAGCTGTTGCCCGAGCGCACGCATTCCAACACTGAACTGGCTCACATTTGTGCGGTCCAAGCAGTCGATGCAATTTGTGCGTAGGATTCCCCTCTGCTCCAGCCAGTCTCCAGAGTTCCTTGTGATCGTTGGTGACGAAGGCGGCTCTTCCGGAGACGATTCCTTGCTCATTTCCCCTACTTGCTGAAGCTTTTTTGACGTTGTAAAGGCATCCCATGGCTCGGTCGGTGGGCTGGGAAAGAAAGCCTGAGCAGTGCGTCTGTTTCCGTTTTGACTGATCTGCCGCTTCGGTGCACTACAGAAAAACCCTGTTTGAGTTAGGGCCCACACTGCTACTTTGTCCAGGGAGTGGAGCACGTTGAGTCCCTTTTGCTTCGGGCCAGAAAGTCGAGAGTAATCCAATGCGACATACCGCACACGATGTTCCGGAGGCATGAAGCTGTTGAGGTATTCCACTGCGTTCATGTATTCATTGCCGACAATGACTTCTCGTTCTTTCTTTTCCGATTGCTTTACCAGATTGAGAGCCACAATGGGCGAGCCATAGCGCGAGAACAGATCGGCAAAGTGCTTCTGGGTTGCGGAGTAAGTGGGATCGACACGATTGAGCACAATCGGCGGCTTCGGTAGTGTTGCTGAAGTCTCTTGTGACCAGAACACAGGAATCGAGCCACGATGCTGCACGAAAGAGCTGAACTTGCCAGGTCCCATACTCTCATCTTCTATTATCTGCTCCGTTTCAACGTCGTTCGCCGCCTTGCCAGTGTCAGCCACACCACGTTTCAAGTAGCGTGTACCAGCAAAATGGCGCGAACGGCGTGCTAAAAGCACGATACTAACGAGTCGGCCAAACACTGAGCACTTCCGCTGTTCGTAGCATCCAAGCACTAAAGGCACAATCAAATCAGCCGCTGCCCCACCGCTCAAGCATTCGCCCAATTCGCGGGTCAGGTACGAGTTCCAAGTAAACATTTCTGCAGGCTCCGAGTGCTCCGTAGTCATGTTGTGCTGTAACGTATGCGTGATGTCATACGAGTAACTGAAGTAGAAATCCTTGGTGAGATCCAGAAAATGGAAAAGCCCCAGGTAGCGCGCTTCCGCCTCTTCTTCTGGGCTGGGATTAAACCATCGATTGAGTCGAGTCCAGGCACTCCGGTCTTCCTCCAGTGGGCTCACGTTGAGCTGTTGAGTAGCTGAAATCCCGTAGATGGAGTTGCCTCCAATATTTCCAATCTTACGTCTCTGTGTGACGAAGATGAAGTAATATCCGCGTAAAAAGCGAATACATCCAACAATCGCCACAGCCGTGAAGGCTCTCACCAACTCCCCAGTACCGTGGACTCTTGCAAGCTCTGCCAGAGCTTGCAGCCTTGCCTCCATCTGCTCCCAGTCATAGAGTCGTTTGTCTTCCTTCAGTACTTCCGCCAACTTTTTGGGGCGTTCCACCATCCGATCCAGCTCCATCATCCTGAACTTGGAGTAGTGTCGATCAGAGCACACAACAAAGTACGTTGATGGCGTCTCGTAGATTGTGAACCGCTCGAACAATGTCTCACACGTTGCCAGTGCTGGTTTGCGGCGTCTTAACGTCGGTCGTCCAACTCCAGCTCCACTCAGTGTACTTCCCGCTGTAGGTCCATTGGCCGCCAAGTTCAGATTCAGACTCAGTTGAGACGACGGACGCCTCATGTGCTTGGGCCTCGTTGTTGGCTCCGACACTGGCGGTGTCAATAGCGAAATACTAGGCTTCACTCCCCGCTCCAAGTCTCTCTTCACTGCAATTAACGTCGTCATCCTACAGTAAAAAAAAAAAAACAATTTACTAATTACGTAGTTCGAAATATTTATGATAATTGGTACAGGGAACTTACCACCAATCCACATCGTGACTGGACTCGTGCGACGAGAACGTCTCCTTCTTGCCTCGATTGACGGTTAATTCAAAGCAGTCGCGGCCATCGCTGCGTACATGAGCTAGCTCGCAGTCTTTGATTAAGATTGTGGCGATGCGGCTGCGCCCGTCCGGGTCCAGCGCCACCAGGAGCTCGCCCTGCTCCAGTGCGAGCTCGCACCAGACCAGACTCCATTCTCCCGGCTTGCTGCGGTTAAAGAGCCGCGGCGTGCGGCGATAAAGCGGCCCAGAGACGCGCATGGAACTCATGAAGAACGGTTGCTTCGAGATCTGATATTGGAATAGTTTTATGATATTGGATAGGTTTATGATGCACCAACGTCAGATGGATACATTTACATGAGGTAGAAGCTCATTGAAGACGGACTGTACGTAGTCTCCGAGGACATCAAAGCAGTCGGAGACGTGGAGTTCCTGCAAGGGAGAGACAGGAGGTTCGAGTAATTGATACGCGAATGTCACGAGGATCTCAGTCGTCAACCAGCAGCACCACGAAAAGTGCAGAGACTTAAGAGCACGCGACTTGGAGAGCTGCTGTAGTAGAACAGCACCCTGTTCACCGGCTGCAGCATCAAAACAGTCCACGATCTTGAGCTGTTCAAGGTGTGGGTGAGTTATTGTCAACTGTGAGAGAAAACGGCTGGACAAACCAAGACACGACACGAGACTCAACGACAGCAGTCGCACTTCCTCTTGTGTCTGCACAATGTCGACATCTTCCACGTCAAGCTCTTCCCACGACTCGGCTTCTGTCTGCAACAAGCTGCCGGAAGTAAACTGCCACGCCATGCGGTGGTCCACCTCTTCCTTGTCAAACAGCATCGCTAGTGACTTTTCATCCCGAACAAACCCAATGGTCAAATGCTCAGTCGGCTGCAATAGCAGCAGCTTCACATTGCCATCACTCATGGTCTTGAAGGCTGTCGTTAACTCTGCCAATCTTGACACCATCCATGGCTCAAATGAGGAGAAAAACGCCTGTGTAAACTCGCAGGAAGAGCTGTAGAGGTCAAACGACCGCGCAATCTCATAGATACACCTGCAGAAAAACACAAACTAAGCGTAAGCCAATGACACAACTATTTCGTGGTGAAATCGCGCATTTACCGTTCTTGCAGCGATGAAAAATTGTGAACTGCTGACGTCTTCCGCAGTTCTGAGGCGATAGACAACGCTCCCTCGCGCTTGACGCGTTCAATATGGTCATCCTTCAGACGCGCATTTGTCCATGCCGTCAGTACGTCCACGCGCACTCTACGACGCACAGCATCGTTAGTTTCGGCGCGTCTCTGCTGGTCCACGAGCTT
Source organism: Phytophthora capsici (assembly GCA_030324255.1). NCBI lineage: Eukaryota > Oomycota > Peronosporomycetes > Peronosporales > Peronosporaceae > Phytophthora > Phytophthora capsici. The sequence goes on along the minus strand of CM059357.1, from coordinate 3,404,571 downwards.
GCGTTGTGCTTGCCTGCTCTGCGCATTCTTGCGCGAGACCTTAGCTGCCTCCTGCTGCCAGCGACGGAACAATAGGAACCTGAAACAGGAGCAACACATCAGTTACCTGCAGCAATAGTATTCGCAGCGTATAAGCCTCATACCGCTCCTTCTTGGAGCTATAGTCGCCGCATTGCCTGCCCTTCCGATTGCGTCCCATATTAAAAATGCAATGAATGATGATGCCCCGTAGATAATTACATACTCAGATTTAAGTTCATAACGATAAAAATATCGTTCTTGTTCTCGTTCTCATGAGAAACATTTGCATATTAAAATTTAGCGGTTAGTGATGGAGTTGGAGCAGACTGAAGGTCTAGAAGTGAGTGCTGGGCATCGAGACTCGATGACGTTACTGTGTGAGACTTCGAAGATAAAAATTCCGTTCAATCCTTCCGCTGGAGAAGTGCATCGTCGAGAACGAGGTGCTCCATGGCGAATCAAGGCAGAAGAGATGATCGCAGCATTGAACGCGCAGGCGAAAGAGGATCAGAGGGAGAAACGGCGCTGGGGACTTGCCAAACAGGTACAAGACGGCCTCATGCACAACTTCAACATCAACTACGGAGTTGCGGAACTTTCCACGCTGATCAAAGAAGGCATGACGCTGAAGAGCAATCCACCAGCCAGAGATCTGTCTCCGCATGAGGTTGGGCTGGTTCAGTTCCTAGCTGCAGCTGAGAAGTACGACTTGAAGCAGATTGTGCTGCTGCTGGACAAATTCCCGAAGGGTAGAGCAGGAGGTAAACGAAAGTAGAACGAAAACATTGCTACGACCATTGTATATCGACATCTTCGGCAGCCATATCTTTCTCTTCGTACAGCTCTATGAGGTCTTCGATGGATCCGTGAAACAGTGGGCCCACCATGCGATCCTCCAAACAATCCTGTCGGTGTTCGGGTGCATCTTCCTGTTCCATGCGCCATAGTTCGTATTGATGCGGCATCCGGAACATTGTGCGGCGGTCGTTCAGAATGTTGTCCAGTGACGTATCGAGCAAGTACTTTATCCTCAGGGACGTCCGCTTCTCCTGCTCGTCGTACGGGAATTGCTCTTCAGTGTGGTCGTCGGCTTTGACTTCTTGAGGTAGTTTGGCTAGCTCTGCGAGGTAATCTTCCCACGCTGCTTTTATGGCCTGGAAGAACTCACTTTCAGCCGTCTGCGCTTGGTCGCCAACCTCGTAGTCTACGCGATGCAGCCATTGACTCTTCATCGGATGGGTCATGTCCTCACTCAAATGGTGCGCACCAACCCACTTTCGACCGAGACGCAGTCGTACAACGCGAATTTCGCCTGTCAGGAAGCCTTCTTGCCGCTGTGCTATGTGGAGAGTGACGTTAAACACTTGGTCCACTTTGACGCGCCAGGATGTCGGTGGCTGCCATACCGTCCACAGACATTTGTTGAGCAGGAAGTCGGTAACCTCGGCGTTCTGGAGTTCAAGAACCTGGGCAACCTTGTTCCAAGATGGCACGTCTAGCAACTCCGGTCCACAGTTATACACCTCGTAGTCACGCTTGCTCACTTGCACCTTACGAACACTAGGAAGCACAAAGAGCGCCAGTCAGAGTTGTGAATCCAAACAAGTCACAAAAGCTGCTTTGCAACGCACTCTTTCGTGTCAACGTCGAAGGCTTCAGCTATGGACGTGATGGAGATGCTCTTGACGAACCACAGCTTCGACACCACCTCGATGTGGTCGGCTAACAAGTTGATGCGGCGCACAACCTGCTTCTCCACTACTCGATGAACGCGCGATATCACGCGCTGATCGACTACGGCATACCATCTCTCCGCCACTCGAACGACACGAACTAGTCCGACGTGTGCTATGACAGCAGCGACTCGCCCATGCTCGATGGCTGCATGAGAGGCGCGTCGAAGCATTTCAATACGCTCCGGGGGGAGCACAACCCCCACAGCACCGCCCATGACGTCACTTTAGATGGCCAATCTTACAGCGAAAAGGTGCTAAAATAGCTGAGACCAACCCACTTCAACATGACCGATATGGCTACGAAAAAGCTGGCAATCTCCTCTGCCGCTGTTCTTCACCTTTATGCGTATGAAGAAGCGTAATCTTGAAACGTTTAGACGTCAACCGGGAGCGAGCTCATTGCTGCTGCAAGTTCGACGCCAGTAGGATGCGGCCAAATCTCCTGAGCGATGCAGCAGCATGTCGCGCAGGCAGCGCGTTCAATCGTTTCGAAGTTGCAGTGTTGAGCTTTGGCTTAGAGTGATTCCCGCCAAAACTCTCGGAATATTATATTCCTGTATAAAGTTAGAAAGATATTGAATTGCGTACGTTTGTGCGCGCCCGTCCAGTGTAGTAACGCAATGAGCAAGGCGAATAGTGTTCGTGAGTTCTGAACAACGGTCCGTTGGAGTAAGATGCCACCAAATATACAGCAAATTAAGAACTGCATTTAGAAATTGAGGCTGGTTGTCCGCAATGCGATCAGCTTTCCCCTTGCCAGTGGCCACGCCACCCTGGGCCCAGCACGTCTCATATAACCAACCGCCTCTTCCACGGCCAGCATTTATCACCAGTCTGGCAAACCGGTCATTTGTGTAACCTGGTCGACCTGCCATCCTTAATACTTCCATCCTCCATTCACCTCTGCTAACTGAGATTTCCAGTGCTAGAAACCAGAAGCGGTCGAGAAGGCGAGAAGAAGGACCAGCGCCTGCTTGCCCGAAAGCCCCACACACGCGTAGAAAATCTCAGTCGAGGAGCAGCCAAGTAACAAGTCGAACACGTCAGCACCATGTCGAACTGGGGACTGCGGCTGAACCCGTTCAGTAAGAGCTACTCGCAGCTCGAGATGGACCAGATGCGGTTCGTGCATCAGGCCTACTGCGAGGCCATGGAAGTGAGCGAAGAGGACCTCCCCACGGCACTCAAGATGGACGACAACTTCTACCCACTGCACAACCCCACTATCTCCGATTTCGACGAGAATTCATATTTACGCAAGATGCAGGACGTCGTAGGACTGCTACGGAACCCAGCAGAGGCTATTATCTCCAGTATCTGTGCTTATCAACGTGAACGGTATGACCGGACCTTCACTTTCTCCGGATACCTCAATGATCCGCGTACTTTATTGTTGGAGGAATTTAAGGATTGGGCCATGCGGACCCTCGCGCCGGCCACCTGCACTACGGAGTCTATTCTCATTGAAGTGCGACGCAGACACAGCTACGTATTGAGGCTGCAGCATGGACAACAGGGTCTTTTTCACTCCGGAACGGGGGAGAGATCTCTGCTGGGGACACTGAAAGACGTGAGGAACGTCATTGAGACGAGAGTGCTCCCAACTATCGAGACGGAACGGGCCCATTCGTCGGCCAGAGAACAGCTTCATACACTGGAAGCAAGAGGAACGGACGGACTGATGCATGGTGTACAGTTCCTGTTCTACGTGCTGAGGAACACGCCGAACACACCGGCGGACTGCACTATCAGCAACTTACAGAGCCAACAGCACGCAGGCATGAAGGATGCTATGAGCAGCAAGTCAGGACAGATGCTGGAAGTACTGCTGACCACGCCATCATTCAAGTACGTGCGGTGTATTTGTATATGCGGGATGAATTAATTAAGTTCTAATGCGTGGCTGATGCCGGTGCTTTATAGAGAGCTTTTCCCGCAGAATCAGTCAGCGATCTCCCCACAGGACTCGCTGCCATCACTGCTCTTGACCAACGAGGAGGAAGAAGAGATGACCCGCACGGCGGTGTTTTGTGATACCGAAGCAAACCCTCAAGTACCGACAGTACTGACGCGCCAACTTCGACGCAACTCGAACCCGAATGAAGTGGCGATCACTCCCTCCGATTTCCTCCAGCAGAGTAACTCGGGAGTTGTTTCGCTTCGCAAGGAGGTTCGAGAGGAGACTTTCGACGCGTTTACGAAACTTCACGCTTTGCTGAAGTTGCTGGCAGATTTGCTCGTATCGTGCCGTAAAGCGCGACAACTCGCTGGTCCTGGTGGAGATTTGCTCGTGTATGGGCCTGGAGGAGAGGAAGTTCGCCGCTTAATGCAGTCCCTTGAGGCTGTTCAGACAGAGATCAGTAAGGAAGTGAGTCAACTCACGCGCATTGGCGTTCGTGAGTTGGATCGACTCAAGCCCAACCAGGAGAAAGCGTGGCGTTGGAGTTTTAGCAAAGTCCTGCCGCTTGAAGGCTATTTGGCTCGTGATTTCGGCGCGTGCGTGGAGCCTATCCAGCGTATGTATGCGAGCGCTGACCCGCTACATGTGCAGAAGATGTACAAACAATTCAAGCAGGCTACTGGTTTGTGGGTGGAGGAAAACAGCTCTATCTGCAGGTACGTGACGGCAGCATTAGGAGGTGGTTTTATTGAGGATGGAGCACACAAGCACCAACAGCTAGAGAACGGCGAGGAAGAGCCTGAGGGTCATGCGAAGATTGAGCTGCTTGAAGATGAAACTCCATCAGACATGAGCAACGCGCTCGTCGTAGCAGGTACTGGAACGACAAACCATAAAGTATCGTCATCTACCCAGGAGGACCGGATTGTGTTACTGGATGATGAAAACCGTGAAAACGATGCTAATGCGGAGAACCAGCTCGTGGTCGCAAACAGAGCGATGGTTCCTGCACCAAAGAAGCAGTCGAGCTCAGACAGTTCGTTTTTTTCGTCGCTTGTATCGTGGGGAGTAGGTGCGAAGACGCCGTCAACGTCAAAGGAAGGTGGCAGCCCAGTGAATTCCGAAACAGATGAAGACGATGAGGTTGAAAAGGGACCGTCATCGTCTACTTCGTCTAAGGAAGCTGCGGATATTGCTGCTGCCCAGGGTGGAGTACTCGACACGCTTTTACTCGTGCGTCAGTCAATCCAGCGCATCGGTCAGTTATCGTGGGGAGTCCGAACGTCGTATCATACTTCATCTATTGACGAAGGCGACTTTGATGCGTTCATCGTGCTGTGCTCTATCTACGACTCTTGTGGTGTCCCGTGCTCCAGTGACTTGCTGCTTCGTGTAAGGTTGCACCGCACGCGTCTTTCCCAACTTCTCAAGAAACACATTCGATCCATTTTGAGTTGCGTTGTGGTGCTTCAACGCCGTATTGTGGATGAAGAAAAGAGTATCCCGGGTATGACGTTGGTGTACCGTCGATTGAGAACGAACCTCTCTGAGTTTGAGAGTGAGATGGATGATCTGCTTATCAAATTCAAGCAGATGATGGTTGAGTGCTCTAAGATGAAGGCGGGTATTCTTTCAATGCCGTTGTCGCAGCAACGTGAGTCAAACGACGTCATTGGCATGGGAGCCTACGCGTACAACTCAATTAATGCACTCGCTTCGAGCTTCGGAGCCGCTTCTGTGCCGTCTGAAGCTATCCTGTCGCACGGCGAGTACATGACGCAGTTGAGGTCGCAGTTGGATTTGCATTGGAACAGTATCTCGCACCTCTTCCAGAGTCTTCAGGGCACCGTGGAGGCTGTTACCACGGCTGATGACCGTCTACGGGTGCGTGCAAGCAACGTGCTGGTGTATTTTACAACCTTGATCACTAACATTACTATTTTATCGTGCAGGGTTACGCGAAGTTCCCAGATATCACGGTGCCACCACAGCAGCTGGATTACATTTTTGAGGTACTTACAAACGTCCAAGTCTCATGATGACACTGTTGCTAACTCGCTTGCTCTGTCTTGTGACGATAGTTCAACTACGACGGTTTTTTCCGCCAGACGACGAAGGACTTGGAGGTGTTGCTTGCTTCCTTCGACACATCCAAGTAAGCGCAACGCAAGTCTGCCTTGGTCTGATTGTTGGGCAAATACTGCTTCCCAGCTCGATAGTTAGCCGCCCAACGAGCGATCCAGGTGTCGTTAGTTCTGTCTGCTGTTTATTACTATAAGTCTCCTACAAAGATTCATTCTCTTTAGTCCCTGGTTGCCTTTAGAGCACATCAAGAAAGTCGCTAGCAGGAGGCTGCGCAGCTACTCCCGTTGTCGTGATCAGTGGACCTGTCGATGTCGTCTCATGTGCCTTCACCAATGTCGTAGTTTCTTCCCTTTTCCTCTTCATGAGCTTGGATGTTTTGCTGTGCTGGTAACTAGAAGTTGTTGTTCCTGCGGTCAACACTGGCACAGCCTTCGTTGTTTTCTGTGCTGTATGAACTTTAGATCCTTTGTACACTCCATGGGTACTGTGCAAAGCAGCACTGTCGACCACGCCACTGATGCTGCCTGTAGCTCCTGGTCCCTTTCCAACTGACAGGGTGACTGTAAGTTTGCGAGAACTCGAGCTTTCCTTCTTGGTCTTATCGTAGATATCCACCTGCTCGAAGCTCGGCTCGCCCCCCATGCTTGTGTAGAAGCAACAGTTGGAGAAAAGGTGCTCCGATTCCGTATAAGGCTTGATTTTCTTGGGGTTGGCGTCCTTCCTTGGCTGTTTCGAGTCGATGAAGCCATCCCAACCGCGGATGATATTGCCGTGCGGTGTCTCTTCAAGGTACACGGCCTCTTCTTCCTCTATTTGAGCCTGCAGGGTTAACACAGTATCGTGGGCGCGACGTTGCGCCTCGTACAGCGCCATCATCTCCTCCGACACAGTGCCGGCCTCCATTATTAAGTTTTTATGCTATTAGAGAGGAAAATGTTTAGACTTTAAGAAATGGCATTTCTAGAATTTGAAATTTGGAATTTCAGATTGACATGGCTACAGATATCTACACAACGTTTTCGGCGGCATCATGGTTCTCTGCGACCTCAGCTAATGACATGCTCACTGGAGATGACGGAGATTTTGAAGAAGATAACTTTGGACTCTGCTTCAGGTTTTGGTTCCTGCTGCGATGCCTCGGGCTCGTAGTGGAAGGATCCATTGCGCGTTTGACCGCCGCAATCGATGCCTGCTCCGATTGCTGCTGGTCTCGAGGATGGCCTCCAAAAAGCGGCTTCAGGTATTTTTCATCGATGCGTTCCCACACACCATGGATGCCACTGATGTTCCGACGAGGAGTCGAACGGTCAATTGGACGGAACGAAGTGTCCGCGTCATGTTCGTCATCGTCGTCGTCCAGCAAACGCTCGTTGGCTCCCTCACTGCTTAACGTAACGCAAATTAGCATAACAGTAGCTTCTAGCAGACAAATTGCAGTAACGTACTCGTCAAATTCTCGTTCTTGCTCTTGTGTAGCTGTTAAGCCAAAGTAACGAAGCACTGGACTGGTGCCCATTCCGAAGACCTACTCAAGTTGAATAGGAATTAGACACAGCACATAAAAATCAAACGACATAAGATGCTGTTCCACGTACCAGAGTTGTGAACATGACGGTGAAAAGCGTTGTGCTTTGGATCACGCTAGCATGAACACGATTGGGCGTGTATACGTTAAGTGCCAGAGCGAAAGCAATTGCTCCACGAAGTCCAGCGAACCAAATGACCACCATATAGCTCCATGGAATCTTGTTGTCTTCCGATCGACCGAGGTTCGCAAGCATGCACATGGGGAACGTATTTAACATTCGGCCCACGAGACAAGCCAGCATGTTGACGAGGATGAAGCCCCAATCCCACGTAAAATACCCTGAGTACGCCACAACGCTCATGCCCATGTAGATGAAGACGAAGTTCTCCGCCAGAAATGCTGAGGTCGTGAGCAGGTGCCTCAGAGCTGTTGCACTCTCGTCTGCAATGTTGTACAAGTGGTAGTGGCTCATCAGCACACCAGAAAAGAACAGCGCGACGATGCCGCTCATTCCGACAAGATCAGCGATCACATAGCTCAAGTACGCCGAAAGCAGTACAATCGAAATCTCGTAGGACGGGTATTGCTGGAGCACAGGGTCGGCTTGCTTGAGTAAAAACGCTGATGTGAAGCACACGACTGCTGCAAGACCAACTGATCCGAAACCAATACCAAACACCTTGATGATAATGAGCCCCGCGTTGTTCAAGGTGACATCCGCGATACCACTTCGAATCAGCCCTTGGAACAGTGTGAATGACACAATGGCTGCAGTAAAATACCACAAGCACTATTAGCTGCAGCTTCCATCATGAACAAAGTACTCGATAAACTTACCAACACCGTCATTTAGCATGCTTTCGCCAAAGACAAGGTTGAAAAGAAGCGGAGGCACACCGTTCTTCTTGAACACTGATAACGTGGCTACCGGATCCACCGCTGAGATAAGTGCGCCGTAAAGATACGCCTCAGCAGCCGTCAGTTTGGTGATGAACCCCATGTCTCCAATCCACAGCAGAACGCCACCCGTGATGAACGTTGCAATCAGCGTTCCCACAATTGACAGCAACATGATCGCGTTGAAGTTGGAGAAGAATCCCTGACGTTATCACAAGCAGAACAACACATCGTGGTGAGCTGTCAAACCACATCGCCCAGTAGACAACCTTGTACATACCCTCTTCTTCATATTGAATCCAGCCTCCAAAATGATCGGGGGGAGCAATCTATTCATCAGACCATTCAAATAATAGTTAGTAAAAGTACCCATTCTTCGCCTATCATTTTCCAACGTACGCGTAGAAGAGTACTTCAGGGTCCATGCCATTGTTAAGCGATTCCTAAATCACACCAATATCCCCATCAGAACGAATAAAATCCTCTTACATCTTCTCTGGGCCTACTAAACCGCACCATTGGGTAAAAAATCAGCACGCCGGCGCCAAACTGTACAGAATGGACAACACCAAAGGTCAGATCGAATCTTCACCTCTCTTGCTCTCTTCATACACCCACCAAGACACCGAAGAAGATGGCTACAGCCGACTCGGAGATCAATGCTGGGTGCTGTGAACGGTCCAAGCGATAGGCCACCAGCACCAGAGCGAGCTGCAGACTGGCGATGAGACAAAGCTCCAGTCGTGTCCACTCAGTCCCGCCCTGCTCCTTCGTGGCTACTGCTCCCGATCCCGTGACGCCGCGTGCAGCATCCAGCACGGCGTTGCCCGTGGCCGATGCAGAGAAGTCCGGCTCCCAGTCCTTCCCCATGCTATTGACCTGCTTTCGTTCTACCGGTAGTCGTCCTAAAGAGCGAATGAGGACGACGGATCAGAATGCGTCGGCACGGTGCATGTACGGGACACTAGTGCTAAATACGAAAAGGTTGACATGGTATTTGTATTGGTTTGACACTTGTGGGTATCTTCAAAAATGCCTTGAGCGAAGAGGCACAATATTTAGAATCTAGATTTTTGGTTTAGTCCTTATTGTGTGAACTAAAAAAGGACGTTACAAAATAAGATTATTGCGTGGACTAAAATAAGTCGTTACAAAACTGGAAAATAGACGAGGCAAAAGTTCAAAAATGCAGCTCGAGGAAGGTCTGCGCAAGCGCGAAGAGCACGACGAGGGCAAACATCGGCACGCGGCTGCTCCCCGCGGCAGTAGCGGATGGAGCTTGACGCTCAATGGCGCCACGAACTACGAGCACTGGGTGAAGCTTATTGCACTGGGATCACTGGGCGTTTGGATGGTCTTCGTACTCTTCTTCTGGCACACGGGAGTCGCTCCTGCATCAGCGGGGAACCAAACAAAGCCCAGGGTAAGCAACATCAACGCACAGCCCTCTATTTTAGATGGGTTCCCTGAGGAGACCACCTTCATCGCATTCGGAGACTTCGGTACGGGGGACGAGAACCAAAGGAGGGTGGCCTTGGCACTTGAGAACTATACGGCAACGATGGACCCGCCCCCGGCGTTTGTGCTGTCAACAGGAGATCAAATTTACAGCCATGGGTAAGCTGTGATGAGCGTAGGTGATTGTCGACCTGAGTGCTGACTATGTTTTCGACTGCACTGTATTTTCAGAATTGAATCTGCAAGTGATCCATTGCTTTCATCAAACTTCGAACAGGTATGGTACTGCCATAGGCGACTGGGCTATGCAGATTGCACTGGTTAACACAAACTTGCTATCCTGTTGTAGATGTATACAAATTCGAAGCTGCAGATACCATGGTATGTCGCGATCGGAAATCATGACTGCGAAGGATCAATTGATGCAATGCTCCAGTACGCCAGAAAGAAGGACTCGCTGTGGTATATGCCGCGGCGGTATTACTCGATTGATCGCCCTGTGGCTCCCAAGACGATTTTGAGACTTGTCGTCATCGATGCCTGTGATTTAGTCTGTGGCCGCGAACCTCGAGATATCCGTTGCACGGAGCGAATGAATGAGCAGTCTTCGGTGGAGACTAGGCAGTCTCAATATGAGTGGATTGAACAGACACTGAGTGCAGGTAAACCAGCGGGTGTAGAGCGAATGTGGACGATCGTCATGGGCCATTGGGGGGTGTACAGCTTCGCGGGCAACGCAGATACGCCTGAGTTAATTGAGAGGTTGGACCCGATGCTGAAGAAGTACAACGTCCACGCGTACTTCAACGGCCATGATCACTCCATGCAACACGTTCGCAAGATAGACACGGATGGATCAGTCCGCAATTACTTCGTTTCAGGGGCTGGAGGCTACCGAGTTCACTCGCTCCAGCCTAAAGCTCGCGCAAATCCAGACCTGGTGCACGCGGCCTTGACACATGGCTTCATGTCGGTGCACATGACACGGACGTACTTCCGTGTTCAACTTGTAGACGACGCTAGCGAAATTCTATACACCACGGACGTGAGGTACAAGTAAGACCGGTAGACAAACCACCACCGATATAGATAAACCAAGTTCTTGTTTTCAATGTTTAAATCCAGCCGCTACTACTCCAGTTGTTGCCTGTTCTAATTACACTCGTGCTTCCTGTAGCGGGCAGAATGAAGCTACGCATCCTTTTTGAGCGAGTGCCAGCTGAACTCCTTGGCCTTGATGAGTTGCAGAACGAGCTGGTCCTCCTTGCGCTTGGTTTTGACGTCCGAGATCTCGTCGTAAAGCTTGGCCACCACGAACGCACGAGTCTTGCCGTCGTAGTTCTTGATCTTGACCGAAACACTCGTAGCCGTCCAGTCGATGTGCGTGTCCTCCTCCTGGTGCTCACCAATGCCTGGTAGCTTCAAGTAAACAGACACGCGTTTCTTTCCATCAGCCCACGCGTAGTTGGTCACAGCCTCCGTCACCTCCACGGTCTGCGATGTTGTCACAGACTGAGTCTTTAGTAATCGCGGAGCCGCTTTGCCGTCCCATTCGTGAATCTCCACATCTTGGCGCTTCTTGTGCGCGTAGTAATAGCTGTTGGTACCCTTGGTCTTTATGTTTGACTGCAGCGCAGAGACTTCCTGGGCGGACGGCGTCGAATCGGCGGCAGTGTTTTCCATGGTGTTGTTGATCGCTTTTTGACTGCTGGAAGATTCACGGCCACGTTTTTGATAGTTCTAGAATCTACAATGTAGTAATGCGAACTTAAGCAAATCGTACTTAGACGGGGTAAATGTTTATGTGGTCCACATATCACATGGTGACTTCTGAATTTAAACTTTTGAAAAGCCAACGATAAGAACACACTGTATTTACTGACCTCTCTATTGAGTGCTTTCTAAATTACGTTTAGTACGATGCAAAATCCCTCGATTTACAAGCCGTAAAATTACTGAGTAAAACAATTCTGTAGAAACGTAAACCACTCCATAACATTGCTTGTATCTGCCAGCGCCAGTCCGACATCGACCCCAATGGCGAGTTCGAGCGCGGAAGTGCGGCGCCTTGAGCGCTCCTCCCTCCGTTCAAGCCCCTCCCAGAGCAATAGGAACAGCAACAAGCGCAACCACAGCGACTTAGCCTCTGGAGATCTCCACAAACCATCAAGCAGTCACAAGAATGGCGCGTTGAGCGTCTTCAGCGCCAAGAAGAGCAAATCTGACGTCTCCGGTGGCTCCAGCTCCAGCTCCAGCGCTAAGAGCGTCCGTAACAGCCTCACATCATCTTCAGTACGCACAGTTATGGTCTAAACAGTCTTATTTTCGTGTGTTTTTCTGCATCTAGGCGTCGGACCGCTTCATCCCGACACGTAGCGCCATGAATCTGGACCTGGTGCAGTGTAATTCGCCAGATACAACTGCAGCCATTGAGGCGGCCACTAATAGCAGGAAAAAGAGCAGTCCAGGTCGCTCAGGTGCTGGATCAGGCTCTACTGCTGAGGACGAGGAGAAGCAGATTTATAAGAAGAGACTGGCCAGTGCTCTGCTGGGCAAAGAGGATGACTCAAACCACAAGATCCTCAAATTCACAAAGGATAAGCCTGCAGTGGCCCCTCCGGACTCGTTCAAGTCCTCGCTGCAGGCCAGATTCTCTCACAACAAGGTGAGTGCAGTTCCTGCGGCCGCGGCGAAGAAGTTAAACCGCCACGTTCCTTCAGCCCCAATCAAGGTTCTGGATGCACCGGAATTGATGAACGACTACTACCTCAACTTGCTGTCATGGGGTTCGAACAACATTCTGGCAGTGGCACTCGGTCAGTGTGTCTACCTTTGGAACGCGGTCTCGGGTGAGATTGACGAGCTCATGGGTCTGGAAGGAGATGAATATGTGAGCTCAGTGCAGTGGAGTGATGCCGCCGGTGGATCGGCTCATTTGGCGATTGGTACGAGCGAGTCTGTTGTCCAGCTATGGGACGTTACAGCTTCGCGTCAAGTGCGAACGATGAATGGACACTCGTCACGCGTGGGTGCGCTAGCTTGGAACAGCTACGTGTTGTCGTCTGGCTCTCGCGACAGCACAATTATTCACCATGATGTGCGTGCTCGACGGCATCAGTTGTCGACTTTGACCAGTCATGAACAGGAAGTGTGTGGGCTACAATGGTCCCCCGATGGTTCTATGTTGGCATCTGGTGGCAATGACAATGCGTTGTGTTTGTGGAAAGCCAGCAACATTGGCAGTAGCAGTAGCATGCAAACGCCAGCTCACCGCCTGGAGCAACACACAGCTGCAGTAAAAGCGATCGCGTGGTGCCCTTGGGAGCGCAATCTGCTGGCCACTGGTGGAGGTACTGCTGATCGCACTATCAAGTTTTGGAACACGGCAAATGGCGCCATGTTGAATTCAGTCGACACTGGATCGCAAGTGTGCTCATTGCTGTGGTCCGCTACAGAGAAGGAGCTCCTATCGTCACATGGTTACTCGCAGAACGAACTGTGTTTGTGGAAATACCCTAGTATGACCAAGGTAAAAGAACTCACAGGCCATACTTCTCGTGTCCTGCACTTAGCAGCGTCACCTGATGGAGAAACGGTTGTGTCTGGCGCTGCTGATGAAACACTACGATTTTGGAAAGTCTTCGGCCCCAACCGTAAGACGCGAAAGGCTGGCTCGAGCACTGCTGAGCTGAGCAATTCGTCGCTTTCGAGCGTCATGAGCATCCGATAAACCCTGTTTGAAATTCTTCAATGACGCAGCCACAATAGTTTTGTGCTTCATGCAAGACCTACTAATTGATTCGCTTTTTCATCAAAGGCACAACAGGTACGTGTGAATCTTGTTGCAATGTGTACTGTATTCCATGCGTACTGTATACAGTAAATAACGGTGTGTGCTCATGTGTTGGCCAGATAGGCTCGGTGTAAAGTCGACGGATTTCCAAGAAGCAACAAACTCGTATACTAGACGAAAGGTGGTGTCGGAGGAAAAACAAGGATGCTGGCGGTATTTTAATTGAAGTTTGTGTGTTTGTATCTTCCACAAGTGTTTTAGAATTGCTCTTGATCTCACATCATCGTTTACGTGCAAAAATAGTTAAAGGTGTTCTTTATGCTGGTCGGTGAGACGCGATCGAGCAAGCAGTTATGCCCATTCTCTATAAGTTCACTAGGTAGTCCTTTTGCCATTGTTGGCCTTTCGTGGCGAGAGCGAAGATGCCTAAGAGCTCAGATTATATGGAGGACTCGGCTGCTGATGTCACGCGTCAAGCAGAGCTGGTTGTGATGGATTGTCTGAAGAGTTGGAACTGTCCACGCGCATTAGATGCATTCATGACGAAATCGTCTGCTTCCGGAGTGTCAACGAGGTCAAGCGAGATCTTTTCCAGGGATATGAAAGCGAAAAAGAAGGCGGGCAATGATCCTATCAGTCTGCTGGAGTATTTGATCAGCACCACGAGCGAGAACAAGGATAAATCTGGTTCTAACAGCCGACGACGAACTGGTTCAGGAACCCCTACTGCAAAGGAAGGTGAAGCTGAAGGTTTCATTGAGTGGACGAAAGAGGAGACATCAGCATTGAAAAAAGCAATCAAGAAAACTGGATCTGTCGAAGACAAAAATGTACGATGGAAACAGATCGCGGAGTTTGTTGGCAATGGCAAGGCGAAGAAACACTGCTATCTCAAGTACAAAGAACTCAAGCAGGAACAGTCTAATGCAGCAAAGAAGGCTTCTCCTCGTCGCAAGCGTTCAAGTAGCAAGAGTGATTCTGGCGAGACGAAATCAAGTAGCACAAAAACTGACGACAAACTCGCGAAAAACGATGATAATCTTGTGCTGGACAAATTATCCAAGGAATATGCTCCGCCCACAGCAGAGTTGCCGTTATCGAAGGTTTCAAATGGATCAGCGACAGCTTTTGTTGTTTCTCGGCGAAGTGCACCCGATCCCCAGGTTCAAATATCGTCCGAGGTTTTAGAGATGGAGGACTGCGAGGATGTTGGAACACTTCTTGATCAGCCGACAACCAGCCGAGATCGACCAAATCGGACTAGCAACGTCGGACCCTCATTTGCTGCAGGTACGACTCGAGTTCCGACCTCTTTGGATGTTGCAGCTGTTCAACAGCTACTTTTTGGCTCAAGTAAGAAGACGTTCAGTGCTCACTGGGATGAACAAGTTAGTTTCGTGTTGGTGATATCTCATGCTGCCACTGACGACACGGCTTCTAAACTGCAATGATGGTTATTACGTAGGGCTTTGTATTCTCAACGGTACGAGATCTCCAGTACGGATTGGTCCAACATCAAGGTGGTCCATGTGGAATACTGGCGGTTGTCCAAGCCTACGTCTTACGCTTCCTGCTGCAACGTGCCCCCGTCGACTGGAAAAACGTAAGTTTCGGAAAATCACTAGCGAAACTGGAGCGATATAGTTTGGAAGACTAAACTTGTGGTCTGTCCTCATACATACAGCCTAGCGTTGCTCATCAGGAGCGCGCGCTAGTTCAAGCTCTAGCTCACATCCTCTGGCAAGCTGCCCAAGCTTCCCGATTTTCTGAATGTGTCGTTGCCGTGAAAGAAAATGGTGGAGCTAATCGACGCAGATTCATGACTGGTTTGAAGCTGCATGTTGCCGCTACAGAAGAGCAAGCCCAGCAGATCCTCACTAAGCATTTGCCGCAGTTCATGGACTCCGAAGGCTCTGGTCTCGTGCAGTTCGTTATCTCCGTGTTGCTCACCAAGGGTGTTGAAATTATCAAAAGTGAAATAGATCAGCTTGCAGGGGATTCAGGAGGCCAGTTGATCGGTGCACATGACTACTGCACTCAAGAAATCGTAAATCTCTTGCTCTGTGGCTATGCCCGTAGCAACGTGTTCGATGGGGATCAAGTACTCGAAGGTGCAAGTGCATCGGACCCTGACGCTGTTGTACTGCACGGCATCTCGTCCCAGTCCGTCATCGGATTCCTTTCACTGTTCGAAGCCTACCAGAATCTGGTGGTGGGGTCGTACCTCAAACAGCCTCGCGTGAACGTTTGGGTCGTTTGTAGCGAGTCTCACTACTCGGTTTTGTTTGCAGCGGATCCAAGATCTCTGGAAGATCTTGCATTGGCAACCCAACCGAAACGGGACTTGCTGTACTACGATGGCCTCGCCAACCAGGACGAGGAAATCCGTTTAACTGTGGACACAATGGCACTGGAAGAGCAAAATTCACTTGCCAGCCATGACGACCTCATTCCTCCTCTCAATCTGGTGATCAAGACCAAGTGGCCAAGAGCGACGGTGGACTGGAACGGCGTAGAACCTCTTCTATAACGGCCGTTGCAACATGGCAAGCGCTATTTGACAAAATAATCACGTGTTTTCAACTTACTAGCCAATCAAATGTTTTTCACGATGCAATGAACCAATCAGACGCCTTTGCCTTCGATTTAAGTTAAGAACGGTTACTGTGTATCATCCGTGGGCAGTTGAGTTCAGCGGGAGCATGAGGCGTGCCTGCATTCGTTCCTTGCTGGAACGAAGCGACGCTCGCAATAGAGCGCGGGCCCAGGCAAGTCGCTGACGACTGGCACGGGGCCGGGACCGGAGAAAAAAAAAGTTTGGAGGACAGGCCAGCTCCGCACCGACACGTTCGCTCAGAATTCCGACCCAGCCCAACTCCACCTAAACTCACAAGTCGATAGGACACAGCTTCCACGCGCGCGGCGGACGCATGGACTCGGTCATGCTGCGCGTCCGGCTGCTGCTGGGGGCCATGGCCCTGGGTTACGGGATTATATTCGTACTCTGTGCGTGGCTCGTAATCTACATGCGACATCATCGATCCGGCGCTTTAAGAGGAGATACTCGAGCCGCTCGTAGAGTACTTTTACCTGCTTTTCAACCGCTGTTGTGGTTGCTTACTACAGTTTCATTGCTGTACACGGGCTGCTTCACCTTGATGCTAATCTTTGGACTGGGAGACTCCGGGAGAGTGAAAACGGAAGCGTACTACAGCGGACGCCTCTTTGTCATTGCATTGCCGGTGCTGTATCTTCAACAACGAGCAGTCACAGCAAGAGCACTGGTGAGAGCAGCACTGTTGTCGCTACTATTGGCTTTATACAATATTCCGATCGTGTGGATGGTGGACAAGGCTGTAGATGTGAAAACAGCACACTACGTTACTATGACCACTGGAGCCCTCCCACTGCTCGTATTTGGCTGGGTGTGCTTACGGCCGTCGGAGAGAGCAAGTCAGAAGACATTGAAGGAATATGCAGTGTTCGTGGGGGTTTACTACGCGTTGAGACTGACGTACAGCGAGCTGCTTTTTCTCGGATCAAGCTTCACAGACGCTGCTTTCACAGTGACCTTGGCTAGTGTGTTTTGGGGGTCTTTAGTACCTGTTGTCATTTGGAGAGTTCTCAAAGCAGATACAGCACACTGGAGAGGACTTGGGAGACGTGCAGTGCATCTTCAATCACTTTTTCGGCAAAAGTATCACTACCTTCACGAGCGCGTATCGTCCAGAGGTCTTCACGTTCTTATTGAAATGCACCGGAAACAGATTATTGATTTCGCGTATCTAGCACTTCAGCGGAAGATCGGCGCAGGAGCTAGCGCAGTTGTGTTCAAGGGCATACTCCACTCGAGAATTCCGGTAGCAGTGAAGGTTTATACGCCACGCGTTCTTAGCGAAGAAGTCGTGGCCGAGTTCTCACATGAAGCGGCATTATGTGGTGCCCTCCATCACCCAAATGTTGTGCGATTCTATGGGATGTGCGTGTGCCCACCGACTGTGTGTCTAGTCTCGGAGCTGTGTCGAGGCTCACTCGAGGATGTCACCCGTGCTAGTGCTAGGCTGAGGTTAGTACACCAGGAGAGCCAAGAAGAAGAATCTGAGCAAGAAGTTACTCCCGTAAACCGAGTACGGCAGCAGCTGCTTGTTGATCTCAATTATATGATCGACGCTACACGCGCAGTCGTGTACATGCACAGCTTCACTCCAGCTTTTCTGCATCGAGACCTCAAGCCATCGAACTTCCTGGTTGATGACTATGGCACTTGCAAGCTGACGGATTTCGGGGAGTCACGCAGTGTTCCAGCTACTCAGAAAGGTGGAAAATTAAATCCTGTAGCTGAGGATTATTCCACGACAGCAGCAACCGCAGCAACGACAGGAACAGTGTTTTTCGGAGAGTCCTACTTAGGGGTGCAAACGCCGACCACCTCGACTGAATTTGTACCTCCACCAGTTTCGCTGAGACCTTCCATGCGTGATCGTGGGCATAGTGCTATGACAGTACGTGGAACTGCAGACTACATGGCTCCAGAGCTGATTGAAGGCAAGGCTGGCACTGCTGTCTATGGTGAGGCCGCGGATGTCTATTCACTGGCCATCACACTATGGGACATCGCGAACCCGCTTGTTCCCAAGTATCCAGAGGCAACTCGAAGCCACCTCCAAGTTTTCGACAGTGTTCTCAATGGAGAACGACCTCCACTCAGCTCATCGCTACATCCTGAGCTACGCCGGTTGTTTACTGATGCCTGGCACCAGCAGCCCGAGCGTCGGCCGTCTGCAACGTACATCCTTCGAGCTCTTGAAACGCTTCAGCAAGAGATTAGCGCGCAGACAGCCTTGGGTTTGGCCACAGCTCTTGAACGATCCGAGGAGCCGCCTATGGTGAATGGCCAAGTCCTTATGCAACGCATGCTTGAGCTCGGCTTTGTGGACTCGGCGTCGGAGGCTTACCGGATGGGGAACTCCCTTATGAGCGCTGGCTTTTTGCACCACGCGCTCCATCTCGAGTCTTTTCGCAAACCATCCGAGATGTTTTACTTCGACTCTGGAGTGTTAGACTTGTACGCTCCAGCTACACCTGAGAGCCCCTTCCTGCCTTCTCCAATATCTCCAACTTCCGAGGAAGGGCCCCGTTTTGCCAAGAGTAGTCGGTATCGCCAGTGTGGCAAGAAACAACGACGTCGCGCGACAGATTCACCTGTTGCTACGCGATGTTTCTCTCCTCCTTCTGAAAAACGACGAAGCTCAACGACAGCTTGTTACAGAGCTAGCACGGAGATGCCTGCTTGCGCTTGTCGGAAGCTTGGGCGTGGCTTCAGGAACAAGGAGCGTCACAAGCGTCGATTTCGACGGAACAAGAAGTGGTTTGCTATCATGGAGGAGAGCCTTTCGACTGGGAAATTGCTCTCGCACGATGTCGAGTCTCAGCCTTCCTTAGCCGAGACGGATGAGTTCGAAGACTATGGTATTAGTGGTAACTGGGAAGACATGGAGTCTGGCGGAACCACAGGTATGAACGCCTCGGATGTTCAAAGCGTCGACGAGGACTTGGAATTGGATCTGGACAACCCTGAGAGCTCCGTAAATGTCACCTTTGACAACGGCTACAGCTTCAAGCGATCGTCAGTGGTTGTCATTTAGATAGTAGTAGAAGATGTTCTACCCAGTGGTAGAACACCGCATGCGTCGCTTATTTAAACTAGTATTAGTCTAAATGAAAATGTACTACGTAGTAGAAAGCAAGTTGAAGTGGTAACCTTTTTAGTAACTCTTTCCCTGATTGGCTCACTTTGCAGCCAATCACATTTACATTTTTTATAAATTTGAGCAGCTCCATCCAAAAAATATCTATCATGTTCGCTAAGCCTGCCAAGGTCAGTGGCAACGTCCTGCTCAAGAATAAAGACGCCAAGAAGCTTCGTCGCGATGTAGCTGAACTGTTTAAGGGCACTTGCAATGGTCCTGATGACGAGAATCTCAAGCAGCTTCTGCCTTCCAAGGCGTCCGTGAAGAAAATGAGCTTCCAGGCGCCATCACGTGTCGTCGTTTACGCTTCCGAAGAGACCAAAGAGCCACTGCTCTTCGATGTTACAGGCAAAGGAGATCTATGTTTCAGTGTTTATGCTTTATGGAAGGCTCCAGCTCTTCTACCACCATTGGTGGTGCATGCTCCTGTTAGTGAGTTCGTGCTTCGAGGTGCCGATGTTATGCTGCCTGGAGTAGTTTTTTCATCGATGGAACAGCTGCAATCACTACGGAAGGGCGAACTTCGAGCTGTGTATGCTCGAGGCAATCCTTGTGCAATTGGAGTGGGTGAAATGCTCGTGGATGCTGCTGACGTGGAGCAGAGTGGCAAAAAGGGGAGAGCTCTAAAACTCTGGCATGTTGTGGGTGACTCGCTCTGGCAGATGGGACCGCAGACATTGCCAAACGATGGCTTTTTGGGTGAAAGAGTGGTGCCTTTGGAAGGAGCGGGGAGTGACGATGAAGATGCAGGGGTTACACTGGATGGAGTGACGTTGGAAGAGGAGAAAGAGAGTAAGGAGGAGAAGGAGGAAGAAGAAGAGGTGACGAAGCAGCAGATGGATAGTTACTATGTGGCAGCGTTGCTTCAAGCGCTCAGAACATCGAAAATCCGAGAGAAAGAGCTGCCGATTCTGGCCAGCTCTTTCCACGCCAATGTGCTGCTACCGTGTCGCCGTGCTGGTGTATCTTTGAACATTAAACACAGTTCGTTCAAGAAGTTATCGGTGTTTCTAAGGGCAATGAATGCGCACGGCCTGTTGGAAGTTGTGGACAATGATGGTGTGCAGTCAATTACAGCTATTGCCAGACGTCACCCGTACGTAAACGCTGTATATGTCGATTGACCCGACAAGCTCACTAACCGGGTTATTATTGTTGAAACAGTGATGTGCTGTCGCATGAACCTTACCAGACTGATGAAGACGCGCAGCAAGAAGAGCAGGCAGCGGCCAACAAAGCTGCAGGGCTTCCTGCCTTTACTCCTGGTCAGTATGCCCCTGAAGTGGAGGAATGTATCGGCCTCTCACCTGCACTCAAGACACTTCTTCCGTCTATATTGGCTGGTGCTTCTGCAGGCCAACCGTTGAAAAAGTATTGGTCAAGTATTGAGATCCGTGACTTGGTCACTCAATACGTTGAAAGTCAAGGACTGGTTGACGCTACAAACAAGAAATTTGTGAGGCTGAATGGTTCTCTTACCGACGCGCTTTACGGCAAGAAGGCGCCTGCAGGTGGATACCCAGAGCGTCTTGCCCGTCCTGACGTTTTAAACCTTCTGCTGACCAAGTGTACGCGTTATCATCGAATCAAGTTGTTTCCGGAGCACGCTGCAAAGTTCCATGGTGGCAACTTGCGTCCAATTACGATTCACGCCGAAAAGCTTAAGCGCCGGAACAACACGATAGTCACTTGTATCGCGTTCTACCAGCAATTTGGAATCGACGGTGCTGCGTTTGCCAAGGAGGCGCAGAAAAAATGGGGCTGCAGCGCTGCTGTGCAAGCGTGTGAAGACAAAAGTAAGGGGGAAGAGATCCAGATCCATGGCCAGATGACACACGAAGTATTGGAATACTTGGAGACCAAGTACCGGATTAACCCGAAGTACTGCGCCGTGACATACGGCAAGGATGTCAAAGCCAAGAAGAAAAAGTAAAGGGTGTGTACAAACAAGTACATTTAGTCAAGAAGTCTATCTAAAATGGATAGGAGACGTTCTAGGACGAGGCAGACACCTCTTCTATCAGTGGCGAACCAGAGGAAGTAGACGACGTTCCCGATTTGCGTTTCTTCTTCTTCTTGTTGCGCGTTGTAGTGGGCTCGTTGATCGTAGATGACGTGGTGGTCGTAGTAGTGCTAGTGGTGGGTGTCTTGCTCTTGGATTTGCTAGCAGACTTTTTCTTCTTAGTCGTCTTTTTGCGCTGGTTGTTCTTGAGACGCCGTGCTTCGATAGGGTCGCGAAGTGCAAGATGGTAGATGATCAGCACCACAACACATGCAGGTGTGAGGTAGAACGACAGGTATGCTCGGTGCAATCCGTACGTAACTTGAACAGCAGCACAAATCTGGAAGACCATGGGGACGAGAGAGTGCATAGCCAACTCCACCTTGCTCTTTTCCAGAAAGTCCTTGTACTTAGTAGCCTCCTGGAAATTACCACTCCCACCTCCGCACAACCGGCACGATCGGATGCAGAAATCGCAGAAATCCCGCGAGTTCTTGAATCGATACACACAATCGCAAGACACAACCCGGAACGTTGGCCCCACGTACACAACTTCTCCAGTTTTACCTGCTACAACACGGCGAGTCGTCTTGTCACTGTACTCCATCAGAACAGCCCTAGGACCGCCATCCTCGAAAATACACTTTGGACAGTTCTCAGCTGTGATCTCCACACCGCTAGCTGCGCTGCGGGAGGATTTCCCATATGCTGAGGCAGCATCTTGTCCCGATGAAGCTCCAAAGAACGCCGTTGGAGGCAGCGGAATCATGCCGTCAAGCGAGAGACTGATAAGATACGTGAACAATCCCAAAATGACGATGTATGACCAACTTTCCACCAGTAAATCATTTGACAACTCGAACGGTGGGAATCGCACAATGCCAACAAAGTACGCTGCTTTTCCTACCCACGGGAAAATGGACATGAACATCACAGCGAACAGCGAACGCTGCATGCGTTGTTGATCCAACGTTCCATCGTTGCTTCCACCTAGAGCCAACAAGTATAGAACGAAAATGAGAAACGACGACAGCACCAGCAGCCCAAGCAGCTTTGCCGATGAAAAACTGCTCATGTGTCCCAATAACTGCACAGCGGCGTGGATGAAGATGATGATCATCCAACGGTGAAGCTTCAGTTGTTCAGTCACCTTGCTCACCACAGACATAATCGGCGACACAACAAGACGCTGCAGCAGCGAGAAAACCTTCGTCAGCGCATACAGCAAGCCCAGAGCGTAGCAATAGAGAATGCTGAACTCCACTGCAACCGTTGCAGGCACAATCAAGCTGTCAGTACCCTGACCACTGGAGATCACCTGGCTGAATCCAAGATAACTCGCTGTCGCTGCTGCACTGAGGGTGAGAATAACAGCCATCAACGTAGTGGTTTTGCTGTGATGAAGAGCACTGGAACTTAGAGCCACGATGTTTTTAAGAAAAGCAGGGGCATGTGCTGTGGGATTCAGCATCGACGAAAACGACGGGAAACTTTCCTGGCTGAGATCTTGAGGTGACGGCGTTGCCTGTAAATTGAAGCGAGATTGCCACTGCGCCACTTGTGCGTAGAAAATCTGCAGTACCAACGCGTACATGAGCACGATCACCGTCACTAACTTCGTGCGCAGTAGATTCGTCAAAAACTGTGGGAGTAGCAGCGCATATTCAGCATATTCACCAGGGTAGTAGCCATCCTGCACGTATCCGCGGTGCAGCGTGACATTCGAGGTGAAGTCAACCCCTTCTCCCGCTGCGTCACCCGCTCCAAATAGCACCTCCTTGGCAATAGAAAGTCTTGTGCTCGGGTTGCTCACGAGTTCTCTACTTTCGAGATCCACGGCCTTGTACAAACTCTCCGCTACCACCTTTAGTAATTGATGGCACCACAACAAGCAGAAATGATCCACAGGTGTGTGTACTGTCGGGATGGCAGATGCCAACGCCACAAAAGCTCTCGAAGGTCCTGCCACTGTGTCCACACTGGTCAGCGACGTCTGTACGAGAGTATCCTTGTGTCCTCCGGCAACAGACACATACACCACGTCGTCATCTTTGGTCTTCTTAGCGTGAATCCGCTCATACACAGCGCTCATCTCTGCATCAAGAGGAAATGGCGGATCATCGTAAGGCACGCCGAGGGCCACGACATGCTGGATAGATTTTTTCTTGTAATTAGGCAGTAACTCTGCTGTGCGAGCCACGATTCCGCCCATGGAATGAGCTACAATGACGACACTGTCCGGGATAACGATCTTCTTGCTGGTTCTTTTGTTCTGCTTCTTGTACTGCCTTAAAATCGTCCGTACTACGTCGTTAAGGTACGTTGCTTGGTCGGTAATAAAGTTTCCATTAAGACCTGTGGGTTCCTCGTCGAAGTCAAGCGCAAACACATCGAAGAGCGTATTGTCCATGTCCCAAAGGTGGCGAGAAAGCGAGCGAGCCTGCTTGTAGCTTCCCATGTGACCAGGAACGAAGAGCACAGGGACACCGGAGAGCGAATCGCGTTCAACCTTCATATCCACACGGTAGAGTGCGTATTTAGGGTGTGAAGGAACGGATCGCCACGATACAGGCGAATACACGGGCCAGGACCACGTCATTTCGCAGGCAGACTCGTACTTCTTGGTGGATATAACATCATGCACGAATAATCCAGTCAGGAGGACGCTACAGAGCGCCAGGAACGGCAGCAGTCGATGCGGAGCCATGTCAGGAGCTCCTCACTTTTTAGACAAATGGCACGTGGCTGAGTACGTTGTGTATGTTATGTCACCGATTTGTTGTAATGTGGCGAATCAGATACTGGAAGAAGGATAAAGTCACTAAATTGGCACATTAAAAAGTGCAAAATGAAGGTGACGATCAAGCGGTGGCATGGCGTCGCGACGTGGAAGTGGGGAGTGGACGAGGAATGCTGCGGGATCTGCCGCTATGCGTTCGAAGCCTGTTGTCCTGACTGCACAATGCCGGGCGATGGGTGCCCGCCTGTGTGGGGCGCCTGTAACCACGCGTTCCACATGCACTGTCTAATGAAGTGGCTCGAGTCACTGCAGTCCATGCGCCAGCACTGCCCCATGTGTCGTCAGGACTGGAAGTTCCGCAATTGAAGAGCGATTGAGGCTACAGCTTTCGAGTAATACAAACAAAATATCTATCAATGACATTTCCTTTGCCAAAAGCTGGTACCTTTGTGCTCTGAGATTAGTGTTGATGCACACGTGCAAGCTTCAGTGTGCGCTCGTGGTACAAGTTGCGCTGTGGTAGGTAGGTGGCAATGAATTGCGTCACGTCGATGTCGCCGTGTGCGAACTGAGTGGCGATCTCGTCCGACTCGTTGTCCACGTTCTTCGCTGCTACTGAAAGCTGCTCCAGTAGAGCATCCGGACGATGGCGCTGCTCGAGTGGCAAGACAAGATCGTACGATTAGTCTGCTAGAGGAAAACTAAGCAAGCAGAAGAGAACGTACCGCAACGATACGCTGCTGACGCGCCTGCTTTTCAGCCAGTGCTTGTTGTGCAGCACGCAATTCTGTTCGCTGTAGTTCGACCACTTCCTGCAGCGCCCGCAGGTCACTTTCGTAGCTCAGAGTCTTCTTCGCGATGCCCATGTTGCTGTGCAACACCTCGTCTCGCAGTTGTGTAAACTCTTTTACTGAAGTCAAGTCCTTGACGAATTTCTTCAACGCATGCTTGTCCGAGTTCAGTTTCTCGATCTGTGAGAGGCTGCATGCATCGTACAACAAAAAAGTCAGCACTGTCCGTTAGATGAACCACTAAAACCTCTGCATGAATGAATCTTACGAAAGTTCTTCCAGCTCTGGAAAAATCGCAGGGATCACAGGCATCTGAGTCCGCTGCATCTTGCTGGTATCTGGGGTTTGTTGCTGCTTGGGATGCTGAATCTGCGCCTGTGGAGACTGTCGACTCGAAGATGCATAGCTGCCCCGTGATCCAGGGTACGGCGACAACGACGCCGCAGGTGCAGGCGAACTACTCCTAGCAGGAGACACTGGAGGTTTGTTAGACGATGCGGTGTTAGCCACAACCCGCAACTCCGTGACGATCTCCGTGACGATCCGTCCAAGATCGGAGTGCGCTGTCCAATTGTTCAGATCCGGATGACTTTGTACATTTCCCGCAGCATCCAGCCAACGGTGTTGCACTGGTAGTGAGGCCTATATACACCGCAATTTCAGCCCAAACACTTCAAAACTATTGCTTTCATTGCAAACGCCACCTTAAGCCGAGGAACTTTGACGGGGAACTCGGTCGGGAGCTGTCTGCACATTGACGAATACACTCAATCTATAATACGTCTACCACAGTACGAAAAACACCTTACAATTGCAATACCAGTGGCCCCCGTGGTGTGTCGGCCACCGGTACCTCGAAGATCGTTTGCTGCTGGTTCTTGGCTCTACCTCCTGCGCGCACGAGACTCGCTAGTTGACGTCCTCTCCTGTAGACAAACAATGCATATAAAGAACAAAAATTGGGTGAGAATAAAGAGAAGAAGACAGGGAACAATATGGACGTAGTACTGACAGCCGTTCGAGCTCACTTAGGTGGGTTTCCTGCTGCGAAGATCTGCTCGAAGAGCTCCGATACCCGAAGAACGACATTGCGCAATAATGTGCTTGCGATCGTTTTACGCAGGGTCATAACCCTCTGTATACTATACACTGTATAGATGCGTAACCCCTTTGCAATAGGACATGGCTACACTTTACTTCAACAACAACAATAACTCTTCATTGCCAATGCAGGAAGAAGACGAAACCAAGATGATGCATGTGACACTGAAGGAATTCACGGACGCTATGGATACAGCAGTGTACGTAGCGGAGAAGTTCCCATTGGTGGTGGACCCCAGTGGCCAAGCCACTCGATTCCTAAAGTATCAGAGAGGCACGATGCTCATGGTGGCTAACCCAGCCGATATGGCGCCTGATTCGCTTCGTCGCCATCTTGTAGGGGCATTAAAACATGGCTCACTGCTCATTATCAACTTTGACACATTGGTGACACTGGAGCTTGAGCAGTTTTTCTCTCCCGAGAGTTTCCCACGAGAAGTATTTGTACGTCAGCTCCTCTTCTCACCTCAAGTGTGTTGCAAACTACTACGACAAAGTGAAGGTGACTCAGAAGTTGCAGAGTTCATTATCAATGATCATTTTAAGCTCGTGGTTCTTTGTCGAACTGTGACGCCGCCACCTTTAACAGCGAAAGAAATGTGCGTTATCCACTTGCATCTTCCATCGGATGGAAGCAAAGCTGATGGAGGTGGAGAAACCGCCGAGTTTGCAAAGCTGCTCGGTGTTGCAAAAGAAACGAAGAGGAATAGTACTGAGCTGGTGGAAGCAGCTTTCGACGACGAACTGGAGATAGTAGTGAGCTGTTTGGACAAAAATTACGATATTGAAAGCGAGGATGGCCATGGACATACCGCACTATCCGAAGCTGCCTGCCAAGGGCATAACAACGTCGTGGCTTTACTTATTGAGCGTGGTGCCGACCCGAACAAATGTAATGACGAGAATCGTTCGCCACTGTATCGTGCGGCACACAACGGGTATCTTGAAACGATTCAATTGCTACTTGAAAGCGGCGGAGACCCTCGCCTTCGGTCGAAACAAGGGGAAACAGCGTATGACGTGGCGAAAACTGCTGAAGCGCAAACTCTTTTAGCACAATGGGATATCTCAAAGACGGATGCACTCGTTGAGAAGCGAAGGAAGGTGATCGAAGCTAAATGGCAGGAAAGAATTACAAATCATGTGGAGCGAGAGCAGTTTGCCTTGATGCAAATTCACTCCGAGTTGCTAGAAATTGCCCGTGATGGCAAAGTTGACGAGCTTGAAAAGAGATTGGAGCAGCTAGCTGATGAAGCATTGGAGACTGGCGATCGTCCGCGTGCTTGTGCAGATATTCGTGATGAGAAAGGCAGCACATTGCTTGCTCTCGCAGCTCAGTTTGACCATGTGGAAATGGTACGCTTGTTGGTTACCAGAAGCAAAGCTCTTGAAGTGCAAGCTAGAGAGTTAGCCGCTGTCAGTGCGTCAACAGCCCAGAAGGAAGCTGTAACAAAGATAACAATGCTCGCTCGTGTATGGAAAGTCAACGTCAATTCCCGTGACTGTCGAGGCTGGACTCCAGTAACAATCGCTGTTTTCCATGAAGCGAAGAAGAGTTTACGTTTGTTGCTAGACAATGGGGCTGATCCAAATCTCAAAAATCAATACAACAAGAACGCGTACTACTTCGCCAAAGATGATCTGGATGCAGCTAACAACATTGTCAAGTCCAGAGCAGAGGTGAGTCGGATAACCATCGTAACAGCTTCAAACAATCTAACATCAGCTTAAAATTACCAGATCCGCCAAGTACTGATCGACTGGGAAAATGAACACCGACCGGCAGCAATTGTCCCAGTGACAGCATCGCCAGAGGAGCCACCCCCAAAGGCAAGAAAGTCTGGTCCTAAGAAACCATCCACCAAACCCACAAAGAAAAGGATGCCAAGTACGGCAGCCCCAACAAATGCATCTAAAGTCTCCACAGTCATTGATACCAAAGCCACGGTAAAAACCAAGAAGATTTCTACCAAAGCATCCAAGTAAAGATCTAGCACCCAGGCGTATTTGCGCTATTTAACAAAAATGAGACTATTCGTTTAATCTCGATCAATGACGCCACGGCTGTTGGCAATAGCGAAAGCCATTTGCTTCGCAAGCACGTTTTTCGAGGAGTAGGCCGGCAGGTGCAGCGTATTTGTGCAGGTACGGGCAAACGGGAGGGCACGATCCACATCCAGGTTGTCAACGACGCGGCGAACGACCTCGAATGGCGGTTTGAGTGCCTGAAACCCTCCAGGTGGCAGGTTTGGGCAGCCTGTAGCGTACAGCAAGAATGCTCGTCGCTCTGTGGCAGACATTTCCTCCAACACTTCAAAGAAAAACTGAACTGGCTGACTGTCCTTCGTGTACCCGTGTGCAAGCTTTGTATCCTTCACCAATGATTCCACGGTCCACTTAATATCTTCTTCACCACATAACAAAGCCAGCAGTTCCGGAACGAACAGTAAACGCAGTTTTCCCAGAGGAAGTACCTCACTGATTCCCTCACGGAAAGCAATCACCTGCGAACGAATACCTGAGTCCAGCCATAAGTCCAGCACCGCTCCCACGTACAATGCCAGGTTGGTGGTGGTGACAACAACATCTTCACCGCCTACAACAAGAGGTTCCTGCGAAAATGGGTCGATAAAGGTGAACCCGACAGCATCTAGCCAGTCCTGAACATCCATCTGATCGATCTGGACGTTCTCCTCTCCAGCAGAAAGCTTTTGTGAAGCCTTATACATCGAATACAGAATGCGTCCGTGACTCAAGAAAATATCGCCTAGCTCTTCCAGTCCGAAACTTTCACCAACCACAAGCTTCATAAACTGCGGTGATAGTGGTAAAGGAAGCAGGCGTTCATCCATCAGAGCCTTACCTGCCAACCTACCCATCATGCGGAAACGATCGATAAGCTTTGGAGTTGGCTTACGATGAGGATACGGGAACAGATTGTTGGGGTGGCGAATTACGACCCCATCGTCAGCGATGACATTGACGACATCAACTTCATCGCCATGCTCAGCATGGACTTTGTCACCTTCGACTTCGTCATCCTCGCCAGGAATCCAGTATCGATGTTTCTGATTCTCTGTTACCACTTGTAGCGCGTGAGCAGCCGTGGAGTAAAATGCTGCTGTCACACCTGATCCGTAACCCTTCTCTCCAACAAAAACCACATCCAGAATAGCCTTACGTTTTGCATGCATCTTCATCACAGCCTCCGCAGACTGCAAAATGTTTTCACGGTGCACTTTGACGCGTTCTTTCGGGATGGGGGATATGGTGATTTCTTGGTTGTAAATGCCTCCGCCAACCATTGCAGACATCGAATCGGTTGAACTTTCCTCGATATTCAACTGGTTACGGAACCAGTGCAATGAGCGCGTACAACCGAAAGACGTAGAGCGGAACAATTTTTCCCGGAGTTCACGTGGAAAGAAAAACTTGCAATGGGTGACCAACGTATCACACCAGGACGGATAAATACCACTACACATAGAGAGCACGTCTTGCATCTGTGTCTCCAGCTTATTATACAATCGCGGGCTCGTCCATAGTCCTTCATCGAGTGATGTCACATCCGTGCGGAACTGAAATAAATAGTGGAGCAAGCGCACTGCACTTGCTACCGAGTCAGGGACGTCGGGTCTATCACGCGAGACACTGTCAGTCTGCAATGTAGAGATTCGACTGAGCCACCGAGATGCTTCTGAAGCACCATTCGCGTTCGAGTCATCCAGGGCAACAACGCCACGCAAAAGTAAGCGTGAAGGGGGTTTACACTCCAGCACAGCCATAGGTTCTAGCGTCGCAGTATCATAATTCATTGAGCCTGATGTCATAAGTTTCGAGGAAGATTCTGCCTCCCATTCAACCTGGAAATCACAGTATAGTTTGTAGGTCATCTTCCAGGGAGGCAGGGAAGTTTCTTCCCCAAAGTCACTGCCAGAGCTCGTTCTGGTACGGTATTCTTGACGCAAGTCCTCCACACATTTTAGCACATTCTGATCAGGAGCGAACCCGCGTAGCACCACCGGCTGCCGTAGCGTTTTGTGACCCGCTATTTTAACATGAACGTTCTTTGGCGAATCCTTCTCCTCTTCATCATCTCCACTACTTGTGCGAGACTCGCCAGATGTCAACGATTTCTCTGAATAGCCTTGAGATCGTAAAAACTTTAGTAGTTGCTTCGATTTTCCTCCATCCTTGCACTCATTGACCATCAGCGAAACAAACCCGTCAGGCTTCAGCAGTCGCCGACTGGTATCAGGATCTGCAAACTTCGAAAACGTCACACAATACTTCCCGTTTGACTCAGCATTGCCGTACTTCGCCGGACCGCGCACTGCAAGCATAAACGCGATGAACTTCTCGATGTCCCAAGGACTTGCTTCTGACGCAGCTGTCCTTTGAGCTACAGGTGACAGCTTCTTCCGCTTCTTGCTTTGAGAGCCCCCTGAAAGCGAGGATCCGTTAAATGAATTAAAGACATCTAGCAAGGCCTTACGAGCGCCAGTTTTTGCTTCAAATCGCTGCGTCGATACGTTCAGCTGAATAAGACGCGACGCTACAGATGCGTTCTTATTTGCCTTGCGATTATCGATGCGCTCCAGACCAAATTCGGAAGAAACCACGATTCGATCTTGAGATGTGATGTTAGCATCACATTTGCGGAATCCCACCACCAAATTCACCTTTGGCAACTGAGAACAAATCATCTTAGGCTTGGCACCGTCATGCTTGATACATTGGTGAAGTTTTGATGAAGTTTCTTCGCTTGAGTTTCGCGAAGACAATTTCTGCTGTCCAGTAGGCTTAGTACAGGTAGAGGATGCAGAGGTTTCTTCTACTTCGCACCCAATCGGTTCATTTGGCATAACGTTTGCCTCGGCACCATGCGACAATGCTTGAGATTGCTCTATTGCATCAATATCACTCGGTGCATTATGTCCACCACGCGATAGGAGATTACGGAGCTGGTCCATTGGTCGTCCAGAAGATCCACCTCCAAGGCGATGTTGCTGGAATGACCCTGCTGCTCTTTCAAATGCACGGTGAATAGCTGAGTTGTTGCTACCTTGACCACCAAAAAATCTACTGGAGCCACTTCGCCCTGATGCCATCTGCAGTGCCGCTAATAGGCGAGAAGGAGCGCGACCTGATAGCGTGCCTCCATCGGCAGCAAAATTCAGGATACGATTTTGCTTCACTGTCACACACAGAGGGGCCTGGGCTGATCCAAACGAGATCTCCACAACAACCGAAAAAGCCTCACGAATCGACTCCAGTCCGGAAGGAAAGCTCTTGATCGTTCCAGCTACACACAGATTCTGGACGGAGGACCCTATTGGAGGCAAAACCCACACACGATCACCAACGCTGCCTGCCATCAACGAACTATCTCGAGCTGGGAATAACCGTCGCATACTCATGGCCTCAATTTGGCCATCCTCATCTCCCGATTTCGGAGTGGCCGCCCGGTATGGTGGAAATCGGACACGATCTTTCTTCGCGCGAGTTTTCTCAATATCCGAACTGATTTTTACATCCAGTAGTTCGCTTGCTGGGCTACCTGGGCAGTTATCACTACTGTAGGCACGAGTGACTTCTCCCAAAGATCCGTCCACCTCAACAACGCTGCCCACTTGTGGCTGGAGTGACCGGGGGCGAATATAATGAGCTGGAACCTTGCGAACGATTCGGTTTTCAGATAATAGTTTCACCGACTGAGTAGTCTGAGCTGCAAGCACATCTTCGCACGTTTGCATGCCTCTGTCACTAGATTTGAGGACTTCGCCTGATTCATTCACAAGAACCCCCGCATACCAAGCTCCTGGTAAACGCGCCATTTTCAGTCCACCTGAATTTTTAACCTCCACTTGAAAGGCGTCTTCATTGTCAAGCTCTTGGAGCTTTTGAGCCGAGGACTTTCGTTTGCGCTTGTTGTTCTTTCGCTTCTTTTTACCATCTGAGTAGCCACTACTGTCAACGACATCCGATGACCCGAACAGTGACAAATCCACCGTAACTCGCTCGTATACATCAACGTTCCCAATCAATTTGCACTGAGAGTCATGAAGCACCATCTCTATCATGTCTTCTTCTGCGCCACCAATGGGTTTGAGCAAGTGGTAAGATCGAGCATCGTCATACCCCACAACCAAGTACTTTCTCCACTTGCCCTCCACAACTTTCTGGATAGAATGCCCAACCATGCTAAGGTACATCAATGAAAGATCCGAATCGATCACAGGCATGCAGCGGGAAACAGTTCGCTCAAATGACTGGAAGTGCGTCAGCGGTGATGCGTGAATAGATTTCCCTTTTGGACGGCTAGACAGACATCCATGTTGTTTATTTCCAGCATTTCTGTCACCAGGCCGCATAAATGCGATTTTCAGCTGCCGAGTTAGAGGATAGAGCTCTCTCCCCTTGCCAGTGGCGAAAGAAACCAACGGAAATTCTTCCTCTTGAGTAATTATACTCTGCAGTCGAAAAACTAGGTGTTTCAGTGCTGAAGGAGAACGTTCGAAAGCTCGCATTAGCATTGCAGCTCGTTCTTCATCCAGTTCACCTTGTGGCAACAGGTATTGCAGCACGGCAGGCAATAGCTCAGACTGCTTGAACTCGTAAGTTGTAATTGAGTTCGGCTGTTCGAAAAGATCCACCAAGTCGACTAAAACGAGTTCATTCGCACACGAGTTGGATGTATCAGAGAAGTTCCTTAAGCGCCTCGCAAGGTTCCGGAGTTTATGAAGGTGAAGCATCCCACTTTCAAACATGTCTGCACGAAGCGATTTCAGCAAATCCAGACCTCTTCCGAAAATTGTGTCACTAGGAGTCCGAGGATAAGCTCCTTCTTGAGACTTGCTGACCCAACACGCTGAAGCATCGTTCAACAGCTCAATCTGCTCACTGATACCTCTTCTTTCAATCTGATGAAAGATCGAAGACTCTATAGACGACTTCCTCACCATTGCTTGCAAGATTCGAACTGCAAGAATAAAAGACGGCAAATTGGTGTTTTGAACTGCTGAGGCTCCTGTTTGAAAACCTGTCGGAGCAGACGTTGGTGCCATCGTCAAGGAGGTTGCATCTGAACCAACTTGGTGGTGCTTTTCACCTTGAAGCAAAAAGTGCACTGTGTCTAATATCAACATCACGTCTGGTTCTGTCAGTGTACGAATAAGCTGTGACGGCGCCATTTCCAAAACGCAAGCCACAGAAGATATAACAGAGCGCTCCACATTTTGGATGTCCATATCGCGCAGCACGGCCAAGAGGCATTGGGCAATGGCGAGACTAAAGCCATACACCTCGTCAAGTGTAGCAGTGAAAGCTTCTTTTACCTTCAAGACCGCTCCATCGTCGTTTTGGTCAACATCACTTGATGAACGCGTCTGCTTCGCAGAGTTGGAATTGCTGTCGCCTATTATACGTGTATCTCTTCCTGTCTCTTCAGTTTTCATTTCTGATTCGGATGACACTGAATGAAGACGGTTTTGGCGCAAACCACTACCGTAATATGCCATATCTTCATCGCTAGGAATCTCTTCGTCACCCATTTCATCGCCATGCCGGCTAACACCACCAAACCCATCTTCTTCGTCATCTTCTTCGTCGTCATCATAATCCATGTAATATTCTTCCTCACCTTCAAGTTCATCACCATCCATGTCGTCGTCATCATCTCCGTATTCATCGTCTGACGGGTAAAACCACCCCCGATTCCTACTGCCAACCATTTCGTCATTTTCCGATAAATTTATGCCAAAATGTCGCGTGCCTGTTGGTGCTTGATAAATCTCCAACAACTTCTTCATCGGGGAAGGAATTACATCTACCGAATCACCAGCTGTTTTTTCCACTTCGCTAATGACATCCATGACGGTTTTCTTTTCTCGATCTTTTGCTTGGACACGTGCTCCGCATTGAAGAAGAAAAGCAGCGACATCACATCGACCAGTCCGAGCCGCAACATGGAGTGCCGTCCCACCGATTCCTACTTGATGAATGTCCGCGCCGCGTTTTAGAAGAAGGCGAACCATCGCGAGAGATGCATGCTCTACTGCAACGTTAAGTGGTTTATCGATTTCGTTTTCTTGAACGTCAAACATTTTTGGGAAGTTCAAGTCTGCACCATCCTTCAGCAGAACATTGACAGCGGCAATCGAATCTGCTCGAATAAAGTCGAGCAGAAGAGTAGGTAGCACATCTGGATCTGGTAGCGAGTTCAGGCGCTGACGGTTACGTCCGCTCTGGGGCACACGTGAGCTCTTTGCAGATTCCACCAAGTGATGTCTGCATACCATTCGAGTAAGCATTGCTGTAAGTTTCAAAACATTGGTCCGGAGCGTTGTTGACGAAGATCGCAACAATTGCAGCATGCCACCAAACAATTCCGCGTAAATTTTCTCCCGTACGAACATGTTGACAAGCTCCAGCCGGTTGTCAAATAAATGTAACAACAGAGTGACCATTGCGAGACGGGATTCTTCAGACTCTTCGCCGTTGGAATTCACTACCACTGCTACAAACTTGCGCAGAATTTCAGGTGTCATAAGCTTCCCGATTACATCATGAGGGGTGCGATGAAATATAAGTAGCAAACACTTTGCTGCCTTGACGTGAAGAGGCACGTGTTTGTGTTCTAAAACACGCCGAAGAAAGCCAACCAACTTCGAAGCAAGATCCAACGTAAGCTGAGTGTCTTGGGGCGCACCTCTAGGAGATATTACCCGGGAGAAACTTGGCATCTTACCATCCAATGAGCGACGCTTTTGCCGGGACTTTCCACTCCATCGCAACTTCATGCAGCATTTTTGCAAAATGCTAATAGCTGTGATTAGGATACTAGGATGAAATACATCATCCTGCTGAGTATCCCCATCGATAAGGCCTAAAACGAAATCCAGATATCCGACAAAGTTTCCACGCGCCATAAGATCACGAACCGCAACTGCCTCTGTACTGCACATACTTGACAAGCCGTTTAAGCACTCTTCCACGATCATCTGCCTGCTCTTTGTGTCACTGCAGGCCTGAGTATCTGTGCTGTTTTTGTTATTCCATGCTAGAAGCTCGGTGATGTATAATCCAACAACCTCCGCAAGTTTTGCCCACGCAAACATGTGCCGGTCCATCTTCATCAAATAGTTAACAGATTGCAGCGCCAAAAGCCGAACTTCTGCCGGATAAATCCGTTCACGTTCACTGAAAATGTCTGCTAGTACTGCCAACAACTCTGGGTCTTTCGCCGTCTCTGATGCTCGACCCACACCAAATCCACGTATCAAGAACGAAGGTCCGTCGGCCCACTCATTATCAGCCGACGCATCCGTCATCGCCAGCGTGTGGGTCAACGTCTGCAACGTATCTACCAAGCGACTGCTCTTAGGTTCTAATATCAACTTCTTCAGTTCGTAAATGGAGACGCCATAGGCCATCTTGGATCTCCCCTGCTTCTCACGTTTCCGACGTTTGCGCTGTTTCAGCAACGCCTGCTTTATCTCGTCTTTACTTTTCTTCTCGTCAGCTGTTGTTTTCCGCGCAGCTTTCGGCCGTTGCGCGAAGCAGTTCGAACACACATGTCCAGTGGACAAGGTGTCACAAGCTCTACAGATCCACGTATCTTCTTCTTCGTCTTCATCGTCACTGTCACTATCTCCCTCATCATTGTCCTCACTAGAAGACGACAGAGACTCATCTCCGAGTATACTCGAGAGACGGGAGATACTCAGTCCCGCCGGGCGCGGGTTCAACGTCCCACAGACAGCACACACGCGCATGGGGGCGGGGTTCACCACGGTACAAGTAGGACAGCTCCATTCCGAGTCTCCTCCACTTGAGCGCGAGGTCGACGGTGGTGGAGAAGGGTTAGCAGTCGTACACATTTCGCAGAAGCTGCGTGACGCCCCATTAAGGAACGTGCAGGCGGGACAGTTCCACTGTTTAAGGGTCTCGCTTTTCTTCTTCTCTTCTTCCTGTTGAGGTTTGGGTTGCGGCTCCTCGCTCTTGCGCTCCTCGTCCTCGCTCTGGCGGCTTGTGCTGCGCTTGCGCTTGCCGCCGCGTCGCTTGCGGCTTCGAGCGGGCGCGGAAGGCTGCTCCATCCTGGGACTTGAGCGCTTGGTGTTCTTTTGTAGTGTGGCTGGCCAGAAGTCCCTGT
The DNA here is from genome assembly GCA_030324255.1 of Phytophthora capsici. Classification (NCBI taxonomy): domain Eukaryota; phylum Oomycota; class Peronosporomycetes; order Peronosporales; family Peronosporaceae; genus Phytophthora; species Phytophthora capsici. Next base: position 3,368,616 of record CM059357.1, on the reverse strand, counting down.
ACTCGCACTAGGTACGACAATCGAACTTAGTGCGTTGACCCACTTCAACGTTGAGTTTTTATTCTATCGACCAGCATATTTTTACTAGGAGTTTTACTATCCGTTTCGTTCAGTGCTCTTGAAGACAGTCGATTGCTAAACTACTTGAGCTTCATGGCGTCTTCAGCACGACGAGGAAGCATCGGGTTAGATGGCGCTGAATCTAAATTCTGCGACCTCTCTGTACGTCCAGATACTGAGAAGCATTAGAGGATCAAGAGACTGACGGACTTGTGTAGGGACGAGGGCTGACTGTGGAGCAGGTCGACCGCACTCTTCGGGTGTTTGCAACGGCCGACACTATCGATCTGTCTAACAACGAGCTCGACAAGATCCCGGCGTCAATTCCTAGTGAAGTTGTGACATTGGACATCTCGTTCAATTCCATCGCGAGTATTCAAGGGATTGCGCGCTTAAAGTTTGTGCAAGAACTGCATCTGGCATTCAATCGTTTGGATGATGTGAGTGCCTTAGAGTTCTGCCCGCGGCTTGTGCATGTTAATCTGAGTGGAAACAGGTTTGAGCTTGGTGACATACTTGTTTGTCAATGGAAAATTGACTCTGGTTGCGTGCAGACTTTTCAGCACAAAAGGGCTTGAAACACTCGAATTCTTGGAAACCCTGGACATGTCCGACAACCTCATTGAACTGTACGCGCAATAAGTTATTGTGGTAACGAGTAGCTCCTATTTAATGGTCACTTGTGCTTATTCAGCCCAGAGGCGTTGAGAGCTCTCTCACTGAACCAGAATCTGACACACCTGACCATTCGAGGCAACCCACTCAGTCAAAAACCTGGATATCATGTCCCAATGCTGGATATGATTCCCAGTCTGCTCATGCTGGACGACAAGAAGATGCGGAGTACGGCTAAGTACAAGACAAAAGACGTTTTAGCTACCAAGTCTCTTTCATATTGTAAGGTGGCACGTTAATTTTTTCATTGATGAACTAATTATTTACAAGTGTTTTGGGTCTTGTTGTAGCGCGGATCTATGACGACAAAAAGCAGTTCGTGATCCACAAGCAAATCCGACCACGACCTGCCACCACTGTCCAGCCATTACTTCCCGGGGACGCTGCATCAAAATATGATGGTACAATGTTTCTTCCTCCTCCGATCGAGCCTACCCATGAGCGTGCTCGAGCTGCCTTACAGAAATATCAACACGGTGCAAGACCAATGACTCCACCGCCTGCTCCGATCTCACCCAGCATGTCCAGGGCCCCCAACTCACCCTCAACACACCGAGCAGCCCCCTACTTAAGTATGTACGACCGTCTTGCCCAGTCAAATGGCATTCCTATCACCAGACCCATCACTCCGACCGTCAAACCTATACCAGATCCTAATCCAGAACCAAGTAAACCTGACATTCCAACGTTGACACGACTCCGGGGTGAAGAAAAGAACGGGGGTGCTCCACTACAGAATTCTGTTAATGCGTCATCCAACGGAAACAGCCGTATAGCGACCGGTGTCAGTACACCTAGACATTCCACTGCTTCTCGCAGAAGCGTTTCTCGACAAGAGCCACAGCAGCAACAACGACGAACACCACCAGATGCGTTGGTTAAACGCTCATCGGTTCGGTCTACTACTCCAACACCCACTGGACATGTCCTCGATGACAAGCAAAGGAACGTCTTGAGTGTGATCCAAAACCTAATTGAACACAAGCGACAAACTTTAGCGGCCCTCGGAAACCAGAAGACAGGTACAACTGGTAGCTCAACTCATTCACGCGAATACAATCTTGTGCGGTAACCAGTTGTGTATAAACAATAGGCAGGACTAACCTAGTCAAAATAAATATCGGGTGAAGATATTCTATCGCCGCGATCATCCAAGATCAGCATCACAGACTTCTGCGCCGAAAAGCTCCATGCAATTGACCGACGGGAAGTAATGGAGGCGTTCTCGAGAAAAGTCGACGTAGCGCAGTTCGCCAGGTGATAACGTGAATATATCGGCCTCGCGGCGTAGTGGGGCATTCGGTTCACTAAAGATGCTGGCGATTGGCGACTGGGGATCACGGAAAACTCTTGCGTAAATGATCCCACCAGCCATCAGTTCCTCCAAAAGTGAGCGCATGTCCTGCAGGCTAACAATTTTGCGCATCTTCTTGTGAACAGCGCTATCTTGAATTCCAGGGCAGCATATTACGATATTCACGACCTTGCGCTTCAGTTTAAAAGCCATTTTTGTGTTAACGCTTCCGTCCAAGTGAAGCCACGGGCGTGCCACAATGGTGCTCCCTTCATCAAACCGAAAGTGAACCTTCTCCGCCGTTGAATCGCTTGAAATTCGATACGGCTGCAGAGTCCAGAGATCTGCAAAGTCCTTCAGTACAAAACGGCAGTGATCATATCCATTGACCTCCAAAACACACCCATTATAAATCATTTCATCAACCTCGCGCTGAATCTGAGTAGTGGGAATGGTGCTGAGTCCCGCTTTGGCTGCAAGTCCAGTCGCAGCGTATTTTTCAACCAGCTCGTTGAATGTCAAGCCTGAGCCAGCAGCTTCGGTGAGTACAGCTGATAGCCATGAAGACAAAGAGCGTTGTTGACTACGTCTCCGTTTCTTTCCTGTGGTGTTCTTTTTCGGCTCTAGATAAACACGAGCACTACCAGAAAAGGCCTCCATCGCCTTAATGTTTTCAGCTTGTGTTCTCACGTCAGATACGCCAAACACGGATTTCACAGACCAGTATTCCTTCAAAAAGTCCTCCGGTAAGGCTCCACCCCATTGCCTCGACAAATGTCCTGCCAGACCCTTCACAGCCATTGCCCGCTGAATCTCGCGGTTGTCGGCAAAGTGCTTACCAGGTGCTGCAAATGCGGGGATAAGGCGGGAGAATCCCGAAACCATTGATGATAGTGCCACACCAGCTTGTCCAGAGGGAATATTCACTTCAAGCTCATGCTCAAAGAGGTGATCATTTTCTTCACCCATCATCGTGGCCTCATCAATATTCTCGTTGACGAAAGAGAAGTACTTAGCAGCCTCGCAGAATGTCTCCAGCAAGTAGTGAGGGATCTTCAAGCTTTTCATTTCGAACACCTTCGAGTGGACCTGAAAGCCTCGCTTCTTTTGATCCTTTCCTTCATTCGCCTGAGGTGTACGGGTAATGATTCCAGCCAGCCACAAATATCTCCATACTAACTTCACCTCGGTTTCTGTCCAGTTATTCATTAGTATGTCCGCTAGGACAGAGTAATAGCTGGATCGCTCGTGCAGGATCACTTGTAAAGCACGACAGAGCAAAGATACTAAGCGTGGTTGGCGCATAATGGCAATCTCCTCGTGAAAGTCTCCACCGGGGTTTTTCATCTGCGTGATGGTAGCCTTAGTTCTCTCCAGCCTCGCTTGAATAGCTGGTGCCTCCAGTAAATCATTTACGCGAAGCAGACACTCGATTGGCTTTTTTTTTAAGACTTTGCTGAGCTCCTTCCACGAAATTAATGTGCGTGAAAGGTTGGTAGTTCGAAAGGCAACACGCTCCCCCATCTTTTGAAGTGCTAAAGGGACCTCGATAAACCATCGGCACGACATTTGCTCAAGGTAGAGGTCAATCAGTCGTAGATCGTCTTCAAGGGTCCATCTCAAATTTCGGCAAGTTTTCTTGGCACCGACTTGCTTGCGGAAATTACTGACACCAGCTTCACTTGTATCAACTGGAGCCATCAGTGCCGAGATTAAGCCTTTGCTGGTTTTGATCATCTTCCGTCGTTTTTGCGAAGACTCGTCTGCACCCGAAGCAAAACGCTTACGCTTCAGTGCCTGAATAGGCCCAGCGGCTGCTTTAGCTCGAGCTGTGCTATTTTTTGTACTCGTCGTCGAGTGGGGTACCCATGCTTTTAGAATGTAGATGTTGTGGTCCGACAAAGGAGCTGATCGAATAGCAGTACCGTCAAGGTTAATGCTGACACTATTGGCTTCAGTTGACTTTGTACCAAGTTGAGCCCCCTCAAGACTCAAAAAGCGCAGTGACTTCCAATATGCTTTAACATCGTCCACTTCGTTGAAATCGAACTCCAGAGGAACACGCCCAGAAAAGTGGTCACTTTTACTCTTGCACGAAAAACCAGGAGCATAAGCATACGAATATTCCGATGGAAGTTGGTATAACACGCTCGAACCTTGCTTCACACTGATATGAACATGACACTTGATCTTAAACAATCCGCCTGATAACGTCGCAAATGCCACTCGCGAAACAATTGAATCAAAGTCATCGGATGTCTGGAAAACGTTAAATAGGCCGGCGGAAGAAGTGTCGTGTACTATCTGAAGGAGCCTCAGATCTAGCAAAACACGCACAATTTTCGAAAACCGATCCGCTTCACACCCCCTGACTTTTTCCACAAGTGCTTCTGGCAGTACATCCCACGAACCACCTTTGGACACAGCCAATCGCACAGCCGCTTCTTCTTGTTCATAAAGTAACTCCGGTACGCCGACTAGCTGAACGTACTCCTTCACACTCAGAAGATCCAGCACATCTTTCAGCGCGAATGTTATCTCCTTCAAACCATTAGAAGCCAGTCTGGTCTCTGTATCACTGGCTTTACCAACGGGCTCTTGAGCTCTCAATTGTGCAATTCGATCCCAAATCATACCGTGAAACGCGCGGCACTTGTACATCATACCGAAAAACATACCAAGTCTACGACTTTGCTTTTGTAGCTTTGCTAGCCCAATCCGAGCCAGCTTGTAAGATACGGCGCTGTAGTTAACAACCTCCTGATCACGAGCCTTTTCGGCGGGAGCTTCCTTTATGACACGACCACTGGGGCGACGCTGTTGTCGGCGATTGGTTACCACAACATAGTCGTCGTTATCATGAGCAGCGAAATTCGCCTGGTACTTTCGCTGTTGTTCTTCCTCGTAAGCTTTAATAAATTCTCGGATTGCTTCACGACTGCGCTGATACCCAAGCAAAACCGCACACTTCACTTTCCGATTTGCTTTCTGAAGAACCTGCTTTGGCGGCAGGGAAATATCCATAGTGGTTATTTTCTTCTCATCGACAAGCTCATCAACAATACGGTGTACTGAACGAATGTCCAAGGTAGTGGTCTCACACACTCTCTCCATCTCAATTAATCCGGTGCGTAATTGGTGTAGGGATACAACCTTTTCCATCTGCACCCGCTTCAGAATGTAGTTTCGTCGCCTGTCGATCGTTGAAGCCCTCACCATTCCTCGTGCTGCCTCAATCATTGTGCCTGGTTGAAGTTGCCCACTATTGCCACTGCTACCTTCGGGATCTTTAGGTGTGCTATACTTGTCATTGGTGCGGGTTACCCGTACCGCAGTATTGCTGTCAGCCGAATTTGAGTTAGTTCCAGTTCCAACATCCCCGTAACTGTCGCCCCTCTTCCCAGCACCAGGAACAAACATCCGATACATCGTGCTTTTGCCCATAACGACTTGCTCGACTGAAATATTGTAATTTGAAATCAATCCCTGCGCGAGCTTGTAAGGCAGTTTGAACGTCGGAACACCTAACACATCTCGAAGCTCAGGAACTGTTGCGCCAACGTCGTCTCGGTCTTGAATAGCCACATACATTTGTTCCATGATCCCGCGTTCAACAACAGGGCGGCCAGCAGTGATAGAATCAGGACCAAGTTCCTCAAAATTCTCCGACAATCCACGACGGCGATGAAGCGCACTGGACGCACATGACGAACCATTGCGTAGACGGATGCACCATAATTTTCGTCCAATGTACTCGCCAGCCGTTTTACATCGCGCCATAAACAATTGCAAAGGGAAGCTCGGCTTTGCGTTCATCTGCTGAATAAAATAATTTCGTAATTGCTCCTGGTGTCGCTTGCCGTAGCCCAGTTCGCGACCGATATCTGCAAACACGCAAGTCCTTTCTCCTCGTGCTTTCATCATACTCACAATGACCTGCGCCAAAGCTTCTTTAGGGAACGACTGTCGAGCTATTGTAGCGGATGGCGATATCATGGACGGGTGAAATTTGCTGGCGAACCGCCTCAAATGAACGATGTTGAACCGCCTCTGGTCAGCCGTCACGATATTTTTCACAACGTACTTACAGGCAATCAACATATCAAGCAGATAATGCAGCTTCCTCGAGTCTCCAAATAGTTGCGAATTGGTTAATGCTGCAGCATTTTCTCCGCGTATTCTTGAGCGACCGATAATTTCCAACAAGTCAAACTGTGGCGAAATTGTATCCATGGAGCTTGCGTCTTGCACTCCCAAATATTTTAATCGGAGCTCTTCGCAAGCCACTACACCCAGCACGCCATCAGGATCGCTTGCCACAGCATCTTCATAGCTGAGTCCGTCTATTTTCACCTTCTCTCCAAGGCGGTAGCCTCGTGGACTTCGTAATACCCACCTCGTTTCATCAGCAGAGTCTCCTTCTTCCCTTTTAATGCTGATAGATGTATCTATCTTCTGGTCCTGCGTGCGTCCATTGCTCTGTTTCTTTGGGTCTTCCTTTATGACCCCATTATCCAACACTGTATCATTCACGTCTACATCTCCATCTCTGTTGCCATTCGCACCGCCCTGCCGCCGCTGTAATCGCCCCACACTCTCTGACCTATCTCGGTTTTCGCAATCAGACTCGGATAATCTTCGACGCTGTTTCTGCGCCGCAATACGACGCATAGACGGCAACACAGGCTGCAACGGTTGGCTTTTAGTTTTGTGTCGCTTGGGTGTGTGTACTGCCTCGTCTTCGGTTGGTGTCTTCACTACGGGTGGATCAGCACTTGTACTGACGAGAAGCGTGGTCTCCCACTTGCGTTTACGCCGCAATGTTGCACCATCCTCTTCGGCATTAAGCGCCACCTTCCTATCCGGTACATCGACTGCATTAACTGTGTTTCTCTCTACTGGTCGCATGATGTGGAAGCTCAGCTGGTTGTCCATACGACGCAGCACGCTCCAAGCGTAGTGGCGGTAGGCTACGTCGTTCTCTGGGTCCATCGCGTCGAACAACACGCGTAAAGGCATCCCACAGCGGCCTTCGAGGCCGATTTCCTCCAAACAGCGCGCGACGAACTGCGGCATTGGGCACTTCACGGTCATCACTTGATAGCGCAGACGACAGATATTGCTTCCGCTTGAGGTTCGAGTCGTCCTGGCGGTTCTAACGCCGTGAAGCGGCTGCGTGCGGCAACGCGATATGCTTCGTTCTCAATGCGTGACTTCCAATGCGTAAGCCTAAGAATTAACTACATTTTATTGGTTATAATTATTCTGTAAAAATTTAAATTGATATTTCCAAATTTTTCACTTCTATTGTATAATTTCATAAATCGAGAATGAACCGTATCCTAATTAATCCTGTTTTTGTGAGCACTCTCAGCACTGCTCTGACTGGCAGTCAGCACTGGAATCAATGGAGCTGGCCGTGTAGCCGTCGTCACTGCTCATACTGGTACCGGCTGAAGCCGCAGTGCTGCCGCGCGTTACGACAAAATCTTTCGAAATTTCAACCATCTCAGAAAGCGCTCTGGTGTTGAATTTGAGTGCGGGCTGCTAGGACGGCGTCCTGCAGGTCGATAGAAACTTTCGAGGCAGTGTAGCACGAAATCGTCAAGGGAGAGGCGGGACGCGTAGCTTCCGAGGCCGGAGTCAGACTTTTCTCATGGGATAGCGGTGGAATAAGAATACCAAGACTGAGGGCGAGATGATAAGAAACGACACAACAACACCTGTAAATGTTAGCGGTATTCTAAAGTTAAAAAATTTCGTATGCAACTGGAGAGCAGGTTCATTCCTACATTCCTACAGCTACCTCCAGCTACCAACAACTCTGCACCATCAACTCAGCCATGACGACTTTCAGTCATCGCCCAGCCAATGTCGAAGACGACGTAGTCGATTTGACCGGTGACGAAGATGACCAAAGTGACAAATCAGTGAAGTGTCCATTTTGTTTGGACCTCCCTGTAAATCCAGTGCGACCAGTTTCCTGCCCGCACTTTGCTCCAAAATGAACGTTTGTTTGTTGTTGGCCTCCCGCCATTTCGAAATGGCGCCTTGTGTCGCGCGTAAATCTGTAGACCAAGTAGACTAATTCTTTAAGATGTGTAAAACCTTAGGCTGGATGCAAAAAACCTCAAATCTAAGAGATTCTGATTGGAGGGTTTCAGCCAATGGCATACAAGCCTTTCAAATTCCACCAATCATTTTTACTGGTGAACTAATGTGAAACAGCTCCATCTCTGTTTTAGTCAAGTAAACTGAAACGGAGGGAGTATTCCCTTTCTATTGTATAATTTCATAAATCGAGAATGAACCGTGTCCTAATTAATCCTTGTTTTGTGAGGTGTGCACTCAGATTAACCGTGTTGTTCTGTATCGGTGTATGGGTGTAATAAGCTTCAAATACACCATGCATTATCTCTTTTCCTTGTGTCTCACCTTATCGCTTAACGTGTTGAATTTCACAGCTTCGTCTTCGAAGAATGCGGTACTTTGTGATAGCATACGAGTTGTGTAGCGCGGAGGTCGGTAGCCAATGGCATGTTAGTGACCAACTCTGCCCGCACTCGCTACAGCTACCTACACTACTACCCAACACTACTAGAGCTCGCTACTGCTACCTACACTACTACCAACACTACTAGAGCTCTGATAGTTGAGCCCGGCCGAAATGTCGGTGGAGCTGGTTCGAATTCAGTCGGGGGTTTCTTTATGGCTTATTATGTTTGCTACAAAGCCGCCTGAAAGTTCAGCTAAACATGCTGTAGTGCAGTGTTTATACGCCGCCGTTATGTATGCTGTACGAGCTTTCTAATGCTAATGTATGTGATACAATTTGTTTACGCCAACACTAATGTCTATTTATCGTTTAGATTGCTGTGGAAGTATTTGTGACGATCTTGAAGCCAGCCAAACAGAGGAAACAGTCGTTGGCGGCCTTGACGAAGAGAGTCGAGGTCGGAGGCGGTGGCGAGTCGGAGGCGGAGTCGAAGGGGCAGCGGCGGCGTTGCAGTCGAGGTCTTGCTTGGAAGTTGTTGTGCAGAAGAGGCAAATTGAGAAGTGATTGATAGAGTTAGTTTTGTTGGCGCTAGCTAGTAGTTGCCTCGCAACCAACGATCCTGGATGACTAGACATGCACCCAAGAATCCAGGTCCTATTCTAAAAACTATCTTTCTCAAATCCTGCTGTTATCTTTCTCTGCCAATGAAATCCTGCGAAGCCTCGGCGTGGCTGACTCAGAATTTTCCCATAGCGTCCCATAATCAAACTATCCGGATGGTAACTGGAATGTTGCCAATCCTGATGATTTGCGTCCAATGAAAAGACGTATAAGAACTGTTGAAGTGGCAACTGCAACCACATATAGCCAATAGACTCGTAGACATATGCAGATGTCAACAATCAAGATTACGCTGAGCCAGAATAATCTGGCCAGCTGATCTTAAATTTTGGCGTAGTGGCTGTACCGACCACTACGTCACATGACCTCCTTTGAAGAAAGCACCTTCTAAAAAGGCTTCTCTTTTTTCTTGGATTTCCAATAGAGGTCGATGAGTCCGGGGATCTGTTTCAGGTTCTCAACTGGTTCCCATGTTGCGTCCTTCTTCGTTTCATCAAGCCACCAAATCTTGTACTGCATCTTCCCTTTGCGTTTGCGGTGGTTAATCACAGCCGCGACCAGTTGTCCTTCTGCTCCATAGGCTAATACAACCTTGTTCACTTCTGTCGGCGCTTTGGATCTTTGTGATACGGCTTCAAGAGTGACGTATGGAAAACCGGATGCAATTTTAGGTTCTTTGATAATCCCAACTCATACGATTCACGAGATACCTTCTTCTGGACTGGAAACGGTCCAATTAACCTCGGAGCTAACTTCTTCGATTGTGCGTACGCCTTATGACGGATATCCAAATTCTTTCCGTCTAGTAGCACCATGTCGCCAGTTTTGAAGTCTTGGACAAGTCTGTTCCTGTCGTAGTAGTGCTTCATGCGCTCTTGGGCTTCACTCATACGGTCTTGCGCGAACTTGAGGAAGGTTTCTTGTTCGGAGTAAGAACTCTTTTGCTGCTTTCTCCAACTTCTTGAACTCTGGATCTGACACTACATCGTCGGGCATGTATGGAATATACCCAAGATCCGCTTCAAACGGTGACATACCAATCGTAGCATGCACACGTCGATTGTAGGCAAACTCTGCCATATGAAGAAACTCATCCCAATCGCGCTGGGCTGGGTTAACGACTCCTCGAAGATAGTAAACGGTTTGTACGTTCCGTTTGCATTCTAAACGCTGATGACAGGTTATGCTGCGTTCCCATAGCAGCTATGATATAAGAGTCCCCCTGCTTTTGGGTCATACTTAAGTACAGTTCTCATTTTACGGAGAATCGCAATTTTAAAATCTTTTGCTATACTTAGGAGTAATAATATATTACCTAAGTTAAAGTAATTACGCACTTCCTCATTCGTGCAAGTGCTCGTGTATTGTTGGATAGCACGACTGTTACCCGAAGGCGACGAGCTGCCGACCTGAGGACAGGATACTGAACACCTCAATCTGTTCACTGAAAGCTTGATGTGACCATAATCGTGAGAAGCCTCTCACGCGTTAAGAGGCTTTGCTTAAATACCAGCCGACTATCCCACCTCACGAGGGAGATCAGACGCCGGGACGTGTGGAGGCTCACGAGCTACAAGAAGCGCTGGTTTGGGGGCAGAAATCCTACATCAAAGATCTTTTGAACCAGACGCTGCCAAGAAACTTCGCTGACGAACGACTCATGAGGGAGCCGGTCCATGTCATCTGGAGAGCTGTTGAGAAACGCTACGGTCTCAACACTGTGCCCGGCGTCATAGAGCTGGTACAGAATTTCGAGAGAGTGGCTAACACAGACTTCAGGAACATTTCGCACCTGTTCCAGCAACTTAAGGTTGCTCATGCAAGCGAACAGGAACAGCATCGAAGCGCTAGGTGGAAAGATCATATCGTTCCATCTCATGCTCGTTAAAGTGCTGGCAATTCTGCCTGGCCACCTGTGGGGCTCAGGGATCGAGTTCCAGCCTGGCGACTTTACTGTCGAAAAGGTTAAGCATAAACCCGTTGCCATCTTTGGCAACAAGAGTAAGGCGCAAATCATGGCGCTGGGCAAAGGTGTCGCAGCGAACCATGTGCAAGCCGGGGCAGTGAAACCCAAGCCAAGCGCACTGGGCAAGCGAAACGTCGCGCCTATCAACGATGCGCACTACAATGGGGGGGGGGTAAATCGTGCCACTACTGTGCTGCGGAATTCAACGACATGAACGACGTCAATCCCCATCAAATTGCCGCCCGCCCCAGGTGAAGTACGACTTGAGCCTGGGCGTTCAGCGTAGGAACATCTGAAGCCGGGGCAAACGCGTTGTCACTTGCTGGCCAAAGCCACAAGAGCAAGGCAAATCGGCTGTCAAGACCAAGAAACCGGTTCGCAAGCAGACCCCGGTAGAAACATGTCTACCGAAACCGGTAAAAGCGTGCGAGACGGCGCAGCCAGGTGCTCCGGGCCCACCGCCTGTCAGCCCACCGACCATCATGACGCCTGGCTACGAAGATATGCACGGCACTGAGCCCATGGACACCGACGAGTCCATGTCGTCGTACGAAGTGCCTGTCAATGCTGAAGACGTCACTGGAGATGGGGCGATTACCGACATGGCGGCAGGTGTCAACTAGATGGCGGTTTACATGGAGCAAGCGGTAAGATCTATGTATCCTTTTCTGCTTGACAGTGAAACACTTCTGGCCACTGACTGTTGGCGCTTGATTCAGGATGCGGTTTCGGTTTAACCAGCGAAGCATTCCGGTTTGCGAAGATGAGACTCGACAACGGCTACATGGTTACATTTGCTGAACGGTCTAAGCACTCAAATACACATATTGGCACTGTAAAACTTTTTTTGCATGGTCCGGAAGGTATCCGACCGTTTCTGTTTACGATCATTGCACTTGTAACTCTAACAGTGCGCTAACTGTTAGAGGTTTGAAACGAACCTCAGACCTTGGTGTGTGGAGCACACCAAGGTTACATGGGCGGCCATATATATTGAATGGCTCGCGTGCATTTACGCATGCAATTGGTAGAAAGCGACGTATTTCTACCAATCAGTGCACTTAGGAGAAATCAGAATTCTGTCAACCACACATCGACAGAACCTTTAGAAACAGGTAGCAATCAGATTTAGGAGGTCTATAACTTATGCCAAATTCAATAACTGTTCTCATTCTACGGTATTTGCAGTATAAATATTGTTATATTTGATTTAATTAAATTTACGGACTTAAGTATAATTAATTGCACACTCCCTCATACACGTAGCGCACGTGTACGCCAGCTAATAGGTCTTAGTAGACCCATTACATGTACCGCATGCTAAGTCGAATTTACTTAGCGAATACTAGCTACAAAAGGGAGGATATCAGATATAGGGTCAGCCAATGGCTACTATAAATTTGTCCGATATAATAACCAATTGGTTTTTGTGGCCAAGCCAATTACCTATTAACGGAGCGTATTATATACAATCTAAAACAGTAAAAGGCCGGTGAGTGTACTGCCATGCTGTAAAAACACAACTATGTAAGCCACTGGCACTGCCAGAAGTGGGAAAAGTAGAGGCTGCCATGAAGGAACGGAATGTAAAATTGGAACACCTGTGTTGAGTGGCAAGGGTGCGCAGAGCGCGCCTCTCGCTAAGAGGCAGACAGGGAGTACTGTCTGCTAAGAGTTAAAATTAAACAACTGAATTAAACACATCTCTAAGTTGTGATTAGCAAGTACGCGAGAAAGTTCAGAATATACAGATCACAGCTGTGATTTTAATAGTTCAGGCAGAGAGCTGCCTGCCATCCATAGTGCGATGACGATACGAGGCGAGGAGTGCAGTCGTCGAGGGCGAAGTCCGAAGCCGTGCTGACTTCCTCTTTTGCCTCAGACCCCGAGCACGAGTCTGCAGTATGCGCATTACGTATAGAGGATTGAGAATAAAATAAATAAACTGTTGTGAGCTTTCCTTAGCTGTACTATTCATTTTAACATTTCAAGTATGAGCAAACCCGAGATGGACAAGAGCTCCGTGATGTCGTTGAGATTCAACGGCAAACCTCTGCACTTCGCCGCGTGGAAGAGCAACCTGACCATCCATTTGAAGGCATTGAGAGAGCAGCGTGCGCTCGAGGAGCTGCAGCACAACCGTGCAAAGCCGCTGAGTCGGTCTTCGTACATCAAGAGAGCTGTGTGAGACGCCGCCAAGCAATTTCAAGGGGATCGCTACCAAGCGTATGGACGAGCCAGTCCATGGGGTCTGGCGGCTGGTGGAAAAGCAGTACAGCCTCAGCAATGCTGCTGGCGTCGTCGGACTGGTTGGCCAGTTCACGAAGATCGTAAACTCGGACTTCAAGAGCGTCGGACAGCTCTTTCAAGACCTAAACGGCGCGCAAAGCCAGGTCAACGTCAACTCGCGTGAGGCTTTGCACACGCACATGCTGTCGCCGCAGCTGATGCTGGTAATTGTGCTTGGCGCGTTGCCAAGGCACATGTGGGGTTTCTCGGTTGAGTTTACCCCTGAAGCTTTTATGCTGGAGAATGTCAGCGAAAACCTGACCAACATTTTTGGCAACCAGAGCAAGGTTTTAATTATGGAGCTTGGCAACGGGAAGTCGGTCAACCATGTTGAAGCGGTGCCGACCAAGCAGAATGGCTCGGTTCTGGGCAAAAGAAAGGCCCAGTCGGCACCAGCGAACTATCGGCACTACAATCAGGGCATAATGAAGTGGCACTATTGTGCAGGCAATTTCAATGGTATGAACAATACTGGCCCGCACAAGCTTCTTGACTGTCCGAAGCGCGCATTCGACAGGGCAGCTGGAGTACACAGACATAATATTTGGCCAAACCCAAGTCGCCTGAAAGGAAAAGCGGGACAAGTTGCCAAGGCGAAAGCAGACAATGCAGAAGCAGCAGCCAAGGAAATAGACAAGCCGCGACGTTAAATCTCTTTGGAAGAGTGTCAGGCCGAGCTTGCTGTCGACGCATGCGACGCTGTGGATTTGAAGTTGCCGTCCACGCCAACTGGCTACGCAAACCCACCGCCATGCTACGTTGAACTGCCACTGACACCAGGAAAGGGCGCATCCCCGTTTTCAGACGATGACGAACCGATGCATTCGGTTGTCAACGCTGTTGAAGTCGACGAAACGAACACCGGACAGACCAAGGATAAGCAATCAGATGGTGACATCGAAATGAAAGACACTCAAGAGGAGGCCAGTAATCCAGGGATTGCCGCGACGACTAAGAGCTTCGCCGGCATGATGAGTGAGCTGGAAGAAAAGGTACGAACACTGTATCCGCTTTTATTACCTAAAGGTCCATTTTTAACAACGGATTCTTGGGTGCTAGACTCAGGCTGCGGACACGGCCTAACAAGCAAGATGGCTCGCTTTGTTAGCAAGAGACCAAATACACAGTACCTGTTTACCTTTGCACAGAGCTCTAAGCATTCTATTACACACATTAGTACAATCAAATTGTATTTACGTGGACCAAAGGGCAAAAACCGTTTCTATTTGACAATATAGCAATGGTGCCGCATGCAACCTCGAACATTCTGAGCGAGTTCTGGCTCAGGCGCAGAGGGCACCAACTTTTTGGATCACTTTGCGGGAAGTTTAAATTTGTGCTTTAATGAAGTTTATGAAAAGGTAGAGGAGCTTCTACTGCAGCTAGAACGTGAAGGAAAATTCACAATACGTCGGAACCGCTCCGATGGTGGCACTGAGTTTGTGAATGCTGCATTCAAGATCTTCTGTAAAGGAAAAGGTATTGCCTTTCAGAAATCTAACACTTACAGCCCAGATGAAAATGGAGCTGCAGAGCGTGTCCGCCAGAGTAAACTAGATAGAGTGCGACGTGCATTGAAGGCGCAATGGTGTCCAGAAGCGCTGATGTACATGACCTATGTACAGAATCGCACACCAATGAAACGCTTGGGATACATAACACCGTATGAAATGGTTTTCGTGAAGCCACCCAACGTAAAAGAGTTACCTGTTTGGGGTTCAGCCTGTTTTACACACGTGTCAGCTGCCTTACGCAAAAAAAAGAAACTGTCCGCTCGAGCTGTAAAGTGTCGATTCCTTGGAGTATTAGAGGAAACGAAGGGTTTCGGCTATGGGACATCTATAACAACAAATATGGGAAGTACTAAGGAGCACCGAAAGCGGAGCACCGAAGCAGAGAACGGCCGGTTTGTAACACCACATGAATTGCAAACCAGGCCAGATTCTAACCTTAAAGATCGTACATTAGAAGTCTACATCTAATGATCTAAGTCCTGCAGATCCCCACGAGCGAGGAGGCAATAATTCCAGCTCGTACGGAACAGTATCTTCACTTTGGAGCAACTCAGTAAACGATGGTACGTGTGCAGCGCGCATCCGTTCTGCTGCTAAGTTCTGCTCGATAAGTTCAAAGCCTGACGCCTCTCGTCGAGTACTGTTAGCTCCGTAACCAGCTTGATGAGACCTTTGCTGAGAGTTAAAACGGCGACCACTACGACATGTTGCTGGTTCTAGAATTCTTTCAGTACCAGAGCTGCGAGCATTAGGAAGCCACCAATGCCTGTCAAACTGTTGAGGCCTCAACTTCACGTTCGGATCGTCGGATTCTATGATCGTCATGAGGTCGTGAATATACGGGCGGCCATGAACCCGCCGGAATGTACCGTCACAAACGCTTCTGTCAAGATTGTGAACAACAATGGCACGAGCTTTTGCCCAGAGTTCATCGGTCTTCTTCAAGGCATGAGTGGTAATAATTTTCACGACGGCTGAGTAGTTGTCGTTCATACGAAATAGAGTATGAATGTTGGACTCGTCGTTGGCCGCTTTTAGACTGGTTCGTGATGCAGCGTGACTCCACCATGGAAGGAGGCTCATGAAGACTTTAAGGATATCACCTTGGGAGTTGTCAAGCAAATATTTCATTACCCTCGACCGTCGACGTGTCTCTACATCCGAAGTGGGTGTACTGATCCGTCCAACACCGCACAAATTGGGCTCTATGCGGCCACCACTGGGCATTCAGATACTTGCCCATCGCACTGTTCAGTCGATGCAGACCAGCTCGCCTCTCCTCGAATTCGTCCTCTGTAGTTGAATCCACTGTCTCATCGAACTTTGCCATGAAAATGTCCGACTTAAGTGCATTTTTTTCTTCCGCTGCATTCCATTCACGTTGGCTACAGTACTTTCATCACTGATTTTTTTCTGAGCTTGGGCTACGACGTTGTGACGAATGCGCAAAAAAACAGAGCATTTTAGAGCACTCTAGAAACACGGCCTCTGTGGCGTTGGTACACGCTAGGTCTCGATCAGTAAAGAGAGCGCTGGGCAACGGTATTTTCTCCTTCGTCATGAAGGTCTTGAGTGTAGTCAATGCCCAGGTAAAGTCAGGTTCGGCTTCCCCAGGAAGCCAAATCTGGGCAAACGGGAGAATAGTGTTTAAGCCTGTCAGTATAACTGCATTGAGGAGCGGCATACGGAACCGATTTTTTTATAGGTACAATCTAGGATCAGAAGATCCATGAAGTCTCGGCTCAGCTTCGTGGTTGCAGGATGTGCCCACATCAAATAAATGAGACGGTTTGATTCCGGATCGGTCTCGTAGCAGTAGTAGAACCCTTTATCTTCGAGCATCTTGAACAGAGCTTCATTGCTTGTTCTATTTGCAAGCAGCTTAGAGAGAATTGCAGCCTTCACGTTGGCAATGTCTTTGGGAATCAACATCGTCGCTTCGTCCTGTATGAGCATAGTAGCGTAGATGCGGACGTCGAGACGCCGGCCATGGTCTGCACCTCCACTGAGTCGCCCTCTCTCTTTGTTCGTCGTAAAGGTCGTTTCCTGTCACTATCCGCTATTTTTCTTGTGTTTTTGGGTTTCCCCGAGCGGTCACAGGCGAAGAGTCTGTACCGAATTTCCCCGTTCTTGTTCTCCTCAACCTTTTGACGAGACATGTTGTAGTTGTGCGCTCTAGTCCACTGGTGGATGGCTTCTTCTGCCTCTCGTTTGGACAAGTATTCGTTCGGTGGAACTGGGCCGATAGTATAGGTTGAAGGAGCTGCTTGTTTTTCCATCTTCTTGCAATGCAAATTTGATTTGAAGTTCGAGAGGGGTCCAGCTAGGTATATTCACGGATAGCTCGGCGGTCTTATCTCACATCGTTTTTAGATCTACCGGAAGTTGAAGTGTACGCATCCGTATGATGTCAGGGCGTTACAAACCGGCCGTTCTCTGCTTCGGTGCTCCGCTTTCGGTGCTCCTTAGTGTTTCCCAACAAATATATCCTATGTAGGGACGTGCTGTTCGATACTACAAATGTAGCCACCATGGTCAAATGAGCTTTTGGATAAGCCGATCAAACCCTCACGTCTGAATATGCAGCGAGCGAGTTACCCGCAGCAGAAGAAGTGGAAGCAACTACCAACGAGAATACGAAGGCATGGGAGCTGAATCAGCCACTCCGGGAACTACCTCATCAGAGGGAAATAAGAAAAATCCGGCGAAAAGGGCTAGTGGAGGCAATTGAAAGCCGAGAACCACGCCTGCGTCGAAAGGTAAAGAAACCTAAACGGTATCAGGACTATCAGTGCTTCCAAGCGATGTTAGATAAGTACATTACGCAAGAAATTGCTGAGCGCAAAGTGCCTACACCCCGATCGCTTAAAGAAGCCTCATAAAGAGCACTGGATAGCAGCTCTAGAGTTAGAGTGCGAATCCTTGATTGAGAATGCAACATGGAAGCTCGTAAGACTGCCACCCGGACGAAAGGCTTTGCCATCTCATTGGGTACTAGTAGTAAAGTTCAACGCCGACGGTAGTGTCAAGCGATTCAAAGCACGCCTAGTAGCACAAGGTAACCACCAAGGGTTTGGGGCAGACTGTGATGAGGTATACGCACCGGTGGCACGATTCGAGTCGTTGCGCCTAGTGCTGGCAATTTGGACCTTTCCACTAACCTTGGGGTCAAACAAACAATTTCATTAATGAGAGCTTATGCAGTGACCATCAGCTCGATCCGCAAAGGGACGAGGAGAGGCGGGTAATTCTTGTGCTGCTTGCTGCTTGTTCTTCTGGTTGCGAAGTGAGAGGGTACGACGCGTGTGGTCCGCAGCAGACCAGCAAAGCCGGTAGACCGGTTTCCACTGGTATACCGGTATCTATCTTGTGTGGAAAACATAATTCCCTTGTTCCACTCTGCTCCACTATGGAATACACCTTTCCACTAACCTTGGGGTCAAACAAACAATTTCATTAATGAGAGCTTATGCAGTGACCATCAGCTCGATCCGCAAAGGGACGAGGAGAGCGGTGCCCCCAATAGATGATCATGCAATAAGCCTCATCAATGTAACGTTGAATCACCCTTGGTCCCCGTAACCATGGACGCAGACAGTGTTGCCACCGATTCCTTGCATAGTCTTGTGTACGTCTTGTACGCATCGGACACCCACCTCCCGTGGAACTGAATGGTCAGGGCATCCGTACCTGTGCGATACATGTGCGTCGCACCACCGGAGCGCAAAGAGTGCGAGCTGAAGCGACGCGGGTCTTTGCCTATGCGGCTAGCAGCTGCCTTGATAA
Organism: Phytophthora capsici; assembly: GCA_030324255.1. NCBI lineage: Eukaryota > Oomycota > Peronosporomycetes > Peronosporales > Peronosporaceae > Phytophthora > Phytophthora capsici. Next base: position 3,349,915 of record CM059357.1, on the reverse strand, counting down.
TATTGGAGACGTCCTCAGTCGAGATGGCCATCGGTTTACCACGGAGTGACATGAAGACCGCGGCGGGAATGTCGGCGGGGAGGTCCTTTCTCGCTTGTAGTAGGATTAGAGCTCCGAACACGGGACACAAGAACGGATGCCCAGATCGAGAGAGCATTCTCGTAATTGGGGCTCCGCCTTGGTTTGTCTTCGATCCCACCAAGCGAATCCACACTGAATGAGCCTCAGACGGAAGGGCGGTTCCAATGCCGTTGGCATCTACCGTCACGATGTCCTGAGCCCGTAGGGCAAACCACTTGAAAGAACCTCCGCTGATTGCCACAATCTCGGAGCGCCTCAGCAAGAAAAAGAACGCTAAGCACAGGACCCCCCAAAGGGCTTGCTCAAAGGGATCAGACATGGTCAAGCCCCGAAAGCAGGCCTCTAGGAGGTCGAGAGAGACTGGTGCCTTCTGGAGACGCGGACGGTCGAGGCGCTGATTCCTTTGAGCAGCATACGGATGTGCGGGTGTGAGATCGGAAACTCGTAGCCCATCGCCGCGAAGAAATGCCGAACGCCTTGAAGAACCGTCAGGATAGAATCACTGCGAATGGTACCACCGGAACCGAAACCAAACTGAAAACCGTGCAACACAAAGTCCGAGATGTACTGCACTTGGTCGCCGAGGGTCGTACCACTCAGCCATGGAGAAACACCTCGCCGCGAAGTCCAGGTTTGCCACTTGGTTAGTGCGCGCGAGTATTGATCGAAGGTGGAATCGGCAACGGAGTGTGCTCGCAGATACGCTGCCAGATATTGGTTAGGCCCTGGACGTCCACCTGCGGAGATACCTGTAACCAGCCGGTAGTTAGTGACGTGAACAGCGCTGCAAACGATGGGTCTGCCGGGGAGCGGGAGCCAGCGTCAGCGCGAACATTGTCGATACCGGCGATGTGTGACGCGGAAAGACGGAATCCGAACGATGTCTCCCACCAACTTAGAAGACGGATAATAACCTGGGCTCGGGGGTTCCGCGATGCCAGCTTGTTCTGCCATGCCACCGCAGAAGCGTTGTCGATGCGGAAGTGCGCATGAAGAGGCCTAGAGTGGCTCAGGGATTGGTGGGACCATCGGGTTCCCCAGGCGTGGACCGCAAATGCGCATGAAAGGAGCTCGCGGTAGTTGATATCGAAGCCGTTGCGCACACCTCGATTGAACTCCAGGATCAATTGGCGTTCTGGTACAGTAAACGCGTGCGTGAGAGCTTCTTTGGCGGCAGGATCAAGAGCACAGAGACCATAATCCGAGGCATCCATTTCAATCACTATGTCGGGGGGTGGCAGCGTGTTGAAAAATTCCAGAGATACGCCATTCAGCTGAGGAGCGTGTAATATGAACCACCACCAGAGCAGATCGGCTTTCATATCGTCGGAAACCGGGACGTGCTTGAACCGATGCAGGTGGCTTTCTCGCTCGCGAAGGCGTTGCAAGAACGGTCTAGCGGCGCGGACGCAGGTCGCCACATGGCGCAGGCTACCCAGCAGAGATCGATACTCCTTGCGAGAAAGCGACTTCGCATTGTAGGCGCACCCGACAATCCGACGAGCTTTTTGAATCTTTGGCTCCGGTAACGCGACTTGCCCAGCTTCGGAATCGAATTCGAGACCAAGGACACGCTGGCGCGTGTTCCAATTGGGAAATTTCTCGGTGTTTATGGCGTCAGCACCGAGGACGGACACCATGGCGTACCTGAGCGAACGGTCCATCTCGCTGCATGAAGGTCCAACGTCCGGTGACACGTTAATGTGGTCATCAACCCAGTGGTATGCAAAGAAATCTTTTGGGGAGACCGCGTTCGTGTGGGAGCCGTGAACGTGGGTGATTGCCCCGCCAAAAATCTCGTAGAAACCTGGCGACCCCGTCCAGCCAAAAGGAGCGGAAAGTTCGATAACGATCGCGCCCTCTTCCTCAATTCTACCAGCGAACAAGTAGACACTGTTGCTGTGAATGCTGATGTTTCGGAAAGCCGTCGCGACGTCACCGGCCATCACAGCTATTTTTGCGCTCGGAAATTGCCGCTTGGCCCTCAGAATCTCACGAGACACTGCATCGCAGTGGGTGTAGTCGGGCTTGTTGATGCTGTCCTGGTCTGTGAGATCGTTGATGGACGCGCCTTCCGGATAAGACAGGTCATGGATTGTTCGACCGGACACCTTAGAGTCTTCACCACCTTTGTCAACGACACCGAAGGGGCTGATGATGATTTCCGGCCACTGCTCCAAAAGATCTGCGTCCAAGACCAGGCATCTCCAAGCTTCTTGCTCCTTTCGGATGTTCTTGCGCAAGATGTTGAGCCGATCACGTGCAGATCCATGATTTGGGGGGCGAACAGACTGACGAGGCGGCGACGTTTTCAGCTTAACTTCGACACCTTCCTGAACGATTTTCTGGAGCAGATCCAAATGGCGGTAGCCCTTGCACACATTTTCTAAGACAGACGGCACCATGTTCTTGTTCGGCCGGTAATCGCTCGTAGTCTGCCCTCGAACCATCTCCACAAATTCAGACAGCGATAAGGCCGACCTACGTGCGAGATCTGACAACGCACGCTGGAGGGGTTTGTTGAGTAAGAACTCCGTGCCAGTCGCTCCTTCCTGTGACGTGGGGTAATTACTTGCAGGCGGTGTGACGTCAAACCGAGAAAAACCTCGGCCATTTTTGATGTTTGTAGTTTTCGGAGAAGATCACGGCGCTGTCTCGCATTATCGTGTGCTCTGGCCGCTACCTCGCTTGATACAACCGGTCGTAGTAGCTTAGGGGCCATCAACATGCTGTCTTCGGTAGCGGAAAGCGACGTCTCGGTGTGAAGTTTCTGTATTGGGAGCTCAGACGGAACAGACAAAGGCTGCTGTATAGCGTTGGGCGACTGTATGGCCGACCCGGACTGTATAGTCAAGGGTTGCTGTATAGCATTGGGTGACTGTATGGTCGACCCGGACTGTATAGTCAAAGATTGCTGTATAGCATTGGGTGACTGTATGGTCGACCCGGACTGTATAGTCAAAGGTTGCTGTACATCCGTAGCGCAGAAGGGAGGCACGTTGGCACCAGAGGCGTGCTGTTCGGAACCTTCACAAGTCACCGAATTGACACGTTGCGGTAGGTTTTCCTTGCCAAAATGATGGTCCGTACAGCTTTTCACTCGCTCGCGCGACGTTTTCAACCCCCTACGCTTCGCTCCCACCCTTACCTCCTCCCTGGAAGATTTCGTAGGCGTAGCCGGTGGCGACACAGAGTCGTGGATGTAGATGCTCGTAGCCAGACTTTTAGCAGAACTTCTTGTATTATCCTGCTTAACCTGGGCAATGCACCGAAAGGAAGCCGAGCTGCCGTCCTCTCGGCCCCATCAGTCGTGATCCGCTAAGTTCGCTTCGTGGACACCGTACGTACGGTCGATCCAGTCTTGAAGTCGGGAGGGTAGGCTGTCTGGCCAGTTGTGGACGCGGCGAGCGTTACCGCATCGGTCACGAGAGCCGCCGGAACAAGGGAGACCAGCCACGTTGCGAAGGCACGGCTCTTGGCCACGGCGGTTGATCGGTATCAGCCGACGAATGGCACCGGGGATAGCTGGTGCTCGGTCTTGATCTCGCTTGCCTCGACCGTCACGCCCTCGCCGGCTTTCATCCTCGTGAGCTTGAGTCGCGACATTGACCAGAGCCATCGTCCACGCGGCAGACTGGTACTTAATGCTGCGCAGAGACTCGCAGAAATTGGTCCACCACATCGGATCATCCTCTTGAAGGTGGGCCAGTGTGGCACCCGCAAACTTGTTCACGTACATGAGGGTTAGCCGGACGCGGGTCGGCGTCTGCGGACTTGTTCTTCCACACGAAAATCCGGAGGCGAGATGTCAACTTGCGCATGTAGTCAAACCACACCTCTTGGCCAAGCGCGTTGAGGCCATAAATGCCGTCCAGAATGTCATCATACGACGAACATTGTATCGTAGAGCCTGGTAGTGTCGCAGATGGGCTGAAGTCACTAGAGAAGTTGACGTTGGTCGAGCCATCCTCCAAGCACGACATTTCGCTCGCCTCCTTGAAGTGCATGATGGTAAGCCAGCCGCCCACTGAAAACCGCCATCAGAACCGCCGGAGATGTCTTGAACTTCACGCACTCTAGCTCCCGCAGCATCAGCACAAACGACACAGGAGACTTCATCTTACCTGGTTCCAGGCCCAGAACACGGAACATGCGACTTGCTGCCAGAAGGTGGGCTTGCGGTGGATTATTCTCGCCCTTGGACTTCTTCGAACTTTCCGGGAAACTTCCACATGTCAGGAAGCGAACCTCCGGAGGAGGAAGCTCTCCTTTTGCATTAGGGGCGGTACCAGCACTAGTGGGAACTTCCAGCAGAGAAGCCGATGCACAAGTCCCCCACCGAGTCTCACCTTGACCTTGAAGCATTCGCAGGCGGGCAACCTCCTCCCGTAGCGCTCGGAGCTCGGCCATGACTGGCCCGACGTCGGTCTCAGTGACCTCGGCTGGCGATTCATGTCGAAACGAGGCTTGGGCCGGCGTCGCTGTAGGCAGGGCAGCGGCTTCTCTTCGTTCTGGCACAGCGCGGCTGGGCTCAAACGAAGCCATGAACTCGTTCAGGTTGAATCCACCCCGATCGTTGCCCGACGCCTCTGCGGTCTTGGCTGACGCGGGCGTTCGTGCCGTCGATGATGGAGCAGGAGCAGGGGACTTCTTCGCCCGTTTCGCTCTTGGAAACGCAGCTTTCTCTTCCGAATCGGGGTCCGTTGCGAGGCCCGTGTCCACCGCTCTCTTCTTAGGTCCTGTACTCCCGGAGTCCTCAGAGCCCTTCTTGCTGCTTGAGTTGACTGAAGCTGCCGTCGACGCACGTCCTGACGCCTTCTTCTTGCCCTTACGGGCCTCGACTGACGCAGTACTCGTAGCCGCTCTTGCAGCAGCGCGCTTGCTCGCTCGAAGCGGAGGGGGGTCGGACGTGCTGCGGGCAGCACTGGCGGTCCACGGTTCCTCACCACCAATGATGTCGACGACATCAGGGCTTCTTCCTGGCGTCTCGCTGTCCGACGGGGCGGCGTCAGCCCTGGGCGAAGGCGAGGGAGGCGTGGATGCTGGCGTAGTCGTGTCACGGGTGGCCATGGTTATAACCAAAGAGTTCCCCCTTGTTAATTCTTGAGCTGCTTGCTGCTTGTTCTTCTGGTTGCGAAGTGAGAGGGTACGACGCGTGTGGTCCGCAGCAGACCAGCAAAGCCGGTAGACCGGTTTCCACTGGTATACCGGTATCTATCTTGTGTGGAAAACATAATTCCCTTGTTCCACTCTGCTCCACTATGGAATACACCATATTGGACTGTCATATCCATCAAACGGATGTTCATACGGCTTTTCTCAATGGCAAAACGGATGGAGAGCAAAAGATCTATATGAGGCAACCTCGTGGGTTTGTGAAGCTAGACCACGAGAATCTGGTCTGTGAATTTCAAAAGAGTATATATGGCTTGAAGCAAGCCCCTCGAATCTGGTACAGAGCCCTTCATACCTTTTTGACGGAGGTGGATTTTGCACGCTGCCACAAAGGGATTTGCATCTACGTGCAAAACGTGGGAGAAGAATGGCTAATCGTGGTATATGTTGATGATCTGACAATCATGTCGCGAAGCATACGGCTTATCTCCTAGCTAAAAGCTGAATTGTCTAATAGGATCAAAATGAAGGACCTGGGTGACATTCACTACATCCTGAAAATGCAACGCAATACAGAATAGCGCGTGATGGCGATCTCACGAAGCAAATACATTGCAGAACTTTTCACCAAGTACAAAATGGCTGATAGTGCACCGGTAACGACACCACAAGTACACTAGAGCCAGAAACGGAAATGACAGCAGTACAGATTGCTGCGCAGTCTTTTGACTACAGAGGCATTGTTGGATCGCTCCAGTACTTAGTCCATGGGACTCAGTCTGATATCGCCAACGCGGTTAGAGAACTTAGCAAGTTTTTGTCTTGCTACAATCGCACACATTGGGATGCAGCTAGGAGAGCACTCAAATACTTGAAAGGGACGTCAACGTACGGTCTGCTTCTCGATGGAAAAGCGAGAGATGTGACTTACGAAGTGTACACTGACGCGAGCTTCGCGTGTCAACCAAAAGAACGTAAATCCGCGACTGGATACGTGATCCAAATGGCCAATACGAGTGTATCATGGTGTAGTAGTAAACAAGGAGGCGTATCCCTTTCGACTGCTGAAGCAGAACTTATCACACTAAGCGAGGGAGCGAAAGAAAGTGAATGGTTATGGCACTTGCTGGGATAAATGGGATTTCCCCAAAAGCTACCAGTGCAGGTATGACGTGACAGTAATGCCACCATCAGTATTGTAAAGAATCCTGGGATCACAAAGCTAATAAAGCACATAAAAATTACATTTCTGTTTACAAGGGACCTTGTGGAACATGGTCGCCTCAAAATTGCTTATTGTGCGACGCAGGAAATGACTGCTGATATTCTCACAAAAGCTCTGCCAACTCAGCAGTTACTAAAACTAAGAGAAAAGCTAGGAGTTCGAGATCTGAACTTACCCCCTAATACTTAGTGGGAGTGTTGAGTGGCAAGGGTGCGCAGAGCGCGCCTCTCGCTAAGAGGCAGACAGGGAGTACTGTCTGCTAAGAGTTAAAATTAAACAACTGAATTAAACACATCTCTAAGTTGTGATTAGCAAGTACGAGAGGAAGTTCAGAATATACAGATCACAGCTGTGATTTCAATAGTTCAGGCATGCCATCCATAGTGCGATGACGATACGAGGCGAGGAGTGAAGTCGTCGAGGGCGAAGTCCGAAGCCGTGCTGACTTCCTCTTTTGCCTCAGACCCCGAGCACGAGTCTGCAGTATGCGCATTAAGTATAGAGGATAGCGAATAAAATAAATAAACTGTTGTGAGCTTTCCTCAGTTGTACTATTCATTTTAACAACCTGAACAAAAAGCAGGTGGTACACGTACAGGCGTGTACGCCGATAACGCCTACAAACCATCGCCACGAACGAAATTGTTCGTCGAGCCTAAAGTAGACTGAGCACAATCAGTTTCGAGTCACTCCGATATATGGTCGCTTTTAGGTGTACACAGGCGGACTAGGATTTGGTTATGCCACCAGAGAGCCGCCCCTCCTTCCAGATCGACTACCGACTGGTCGGCGCCGTATTTTTGCAGGAGCAACGGCGACGTGGTCATAGGCAGCGGCGTCCGCCACAACCGGATCTGGCGCGCAACACACTGCCGCGCGATGACCGAATTTATTTCGACGGAAGCAACGCATTGAGCGTGAAATGCTATCGATGGGCGATAACGCTGACGCCGGGTGCCCTTGGATCGCATCCACTTCCATTGGCTCTGATTCAGGTACGAGAAATGCCGAGCGCTTGCGATGTCGCAACGCTGTAGTCTTTGCGAAAAGCAACCGCGAAGGCTTCTTCGAGAGTGCTCATTAAGTAGAACTAGGTTCATCTCAGAGACGAAGACATGGACTTGTGTCGCCATGTCTACTGAGTAAGTCGTAATGCGCGGCGCGAGGCGGCATGCTCGTTGAATGTACGCGAGCATGGGCAAGAGTCTCTGCTTCAGCGAAAGGAATGCGGACTGTTCAGCAGTCTGGAGTGCAGGAGTGGCTCGAACGCCAGTCGTAGGTCGGTTTTCACGGACGCCGTCGTAGGGTATTGATACTCGTATCAGGCGGAGTCAGCAATGATCTTACCGAGCGCCCACACCTTTGCTTTATCACCTAGGTGGGAGAGGAGAAAGCGAGTTCTCACAAGCTCGGTGGACAACTACCGAGCTTCAACCGCGACGTCCACCTTGTAGAACCACCGGTTTAAGTGGAGTCGAGTGTCGCCTTTACTGCAGTAGGTGGAGGCATCGAGCTTGACGATGTCGGCCTTGGCGACCCTCGCAGGCGTAGTTCAGATACCGCTTAGAAAGTGGCGGATGCAATCAATAAATACCTCGAGTAAAGCGATAGAATTAGGGTGCACATAACCTTATCTCCTTGGAGAGGGGATCATTGAATTTCAAAAGTTGCGCCAAAACAGAGAAGCACTTCCAGCAGCTATGATGCACACCAAGAACACACTTGGAGTTCAATATTTCCCTGTTGCATGTAAAGCTGGTCATGCACCATGAACTAATTTGATGTTGAGCTCTTCAATACCTAATACCTTATTTCTGTATGCGTGTGACACCCTCTAGCAAATAAAAAGTTGAAGGCCCGCCACTTTCTCAGCGGTATCTGTATGTGTGCGTTAGGAATTACTGATAGGAAATACTTTTTTGAGAAAAAAATACTTTTCTTGATCAGCATTACAGTTCTAAAAAAGTTCACTTCTTATCCATTCAAAAATAAAAAATTATGGAGGCGCTGGAGGCTGCTTGCGCTGCGTTGCATGCGCCACCGACGGGCCCCGAAGCCGAGCGCCGTCGAGCGGAGGCCGAGTCTGTACTAGACCACTTCAAGCGCAGTCCCAGCGCGCTTGCCGATTCTATGACACTGCTGCGTAACAGCCACACACCTCCCGTCGTACAGTTCCATTGCGTAGCCACTATCCGTGAGGTGACATTGCAGCGGTGGACGCTACTAGCTTTACCCGAGAAATCCCAGGCATTGGACTTCCTTATGCAGCTTATTCTGGAGGGCGGTGCAACACTATCAAGGTTCGTGGCGGCCTCCGCGCTGCAGACTGCCGTGCTCCTGGTTAAGCGCGGCTGGCTGGATCGACTCGAATCGGAGCGTTCTGCTGTGCTGCAACAGATGGGCGTTATGCTGCAACCAGGCAACGCCATATCTCACCGCTTATTGGCTGCCAAGTGGCTGCTGGCGTTCGTGACGGAGTTCTCGTCGGCGTCAAGAGCGAGCAACATGATGCAGCCCGTTGAGTTCCATACGAAGTCCAGACGCACACTGGAGAAGAGTGGAGGACTCAAGGCCATTGTTGCTTTGGCTGTGCCATTGCTGGAGGATTCAATCCGAAGCACGACGACAGCTTGTGGTGATGCCGGTGCTGCAGGAGATGTACCTGCGGAACAGCTAGAGTTGCTGGATGCGGCGTTTCGATTGTGTGTGGAGCTTTTGAACTGGCAATTTGAAGACCCGAGAGTAGGAAACTTGACGTGGAGTATGAGTTCATCAGCGAACGATGATGATACTGGCAATCGACCAGTACTAACCCCGCAAGCCTCGTGGAGACCCATTCTCGTTCGACCAGATCTGATTCATTCGGCTTTCAACACGTACGCGTTTTTCCGTAACGTTGCAGCCAAGAACGAAACACTACTTCATTTGGCTCGACAGTTCCTTATTCAGCTGGCATCGCTACAAGGCCCTATCTTCGAGCGCAAATCGGAACAGGTTCAGTTTATGGGTGAGATTTTCCGTGGTGTAGTAACAGTGGTGCACAATCCATTCCTAGATCTGCTGGCACAGACCGACGTTACAGGCTACGAGTTGGCTACTCGTGAGTTGATCGACTGCTGTCAGCTTCTCTTCCGACTTGTCAACAACATAGGGCTGGAGGCTCTCCTTGAAGCCAATTCCGGACAACTTTTCTCTTCATTTATCGAAGAGTTGGCTTCTTTAACCAGCAAGCTCCTGCACTCGGCTCTTGAACGGATTCAACGCCACTTACGTGAAAATCCCAATGAAGCAATTGATGAACTTTGGGAACTCGAGGGCGTTGACATCCTTTTCGATGCGTGGGTAGCGCTCGTAAATGACCCGCAGCTTTTAGAGGTTGGGACGTTGGGGGTCTCCAAACCAGAGGCAGAACAAGCGCTCGCGATTCTCAGCAAGGCCTCTGCTCCAGTTGTTGAGCTCTATTTACAGGTTCAGCTGGAGTTGTGTGCAGTTGAAGTTTTAGCCGATCAGGATGAAGATGAAGACGTAGAAGACAACGCCGCCAGTAGTGCACGGGAGCAATATGAGTTGGCTGCAGCACTAGCCAGACTGAACTCGTCTGCATCATCGGCTTTGCTTGTGTCGCTTGTTCAGTCTTTAATGACTGGCGTGCAGCAGGAACTGGCGAATCTTCAAGGCCGTGATGAAATGACCCCTGTGCTGTCTCAATTGTTTGAGAAGCTGCACTTTGTTATTCTCTTTGTGGGCCTATTCCTCGCAGATGATTTTGAAGGCGAACGGCCAGGTATTCCGAATCGGATCCATGTCACGCTTCGAAGCGTTGCCAATGCTGAAGACTCTCCCGTGGTTAACCTTATAATGCTGCTGATGAGTCAGGTGTTGGAGTTCGAAACTTCGCGTCTCGCTCAAAACCCAACGAGTGATTCTGTCAGTCCTTTTGTATCCGAGTGTCTGCTAAAGACAGTCACGCGGTTGTGTGCTACGTATCTCGCTCCTGATGTTGTTGTTGATTCGGGTGATGTGGCACCTGCGCTGCTGCAAGTTTTCGGTTTTCAAAATGGAGGGCGTGCTGGTGAGCTGTTGAATTTTCTGGTTCAGAAGGCGACGGTATATCTACTTCACTGGCCTACTCAGCCAATTGTCATGGAGAACCTCATTGAATTTCTGTTGATTCTCTCCAACACGAAAGCTATAAACCCCGTTTTGAGCTCGGAGATGTGGCAGTCACTGGTTCAAGCCAATTCAGCTGCTGGGTCTTTCATCACTGTCGCTGGTGGAAACGCGACTGCGTTGAATTCTGCCGTTGCCAGGATCCCAGCCAATCTCCGAGGGCAACTAACAGAGGCTCTGTGCCGAGCAGGAATGGCGTCGACTGACGAAAATATGCGGGTGGCGCATTTCCAGGCTGTGAGTCACCCGGTGGAGCAACGTCTCCAGCAGCTTATCGCGATGCCAAACTTTGAATCCAAGCAAACAGCGAATGATGTTCGTGTGCAAGAAGAACTCAAGTTGCTTGTTGAAATGTATTCGGGTATCGCGCGCTCAGCTGAATCAACAAGTCATGCTCCTATCACAGCGTTCTGCCTCCCGGCTCTACCGGTCATTGTAAAGATCTTCCAAATCTTTCAGGGTGACTCGCAGATTGTCAACCTTATCCTGAACTTCTTTTGTGTGATGGTGGAAGCGCAGCTGTGCTACCTAGCACCTCGCAACGCACTGCAAGTGTATACAGCGAGTGATGAACTTGTTCGTGCTTACTGCCGTCACAACCTTGGCAAGAAGAGTATGCTGGGCGACGCTGAGGAGGAGAGCTACGTCGATTTAATGGCTCTGCTTACGTTACTCTCTCATCTGGTTTCGAAGGACTTCATTGACTTCTCGGAAGATGCGACATCAGAGCAGGAACAGGCTGACGTCACCCGTGCTTCCAGTGTGGTGGCGGATGTGGTCTTTTCGGGTTTACGTCAAGTCATTCCGCTTATGACAGAACAGTTGCTGGCGTATCCCAATCTGAGTAAGCAGTATTTCACGCTGGTGTCGTACATGGTCGAAGTCTACGCCGAGAAGCTAGTTTCGCTGCCTAGTCAGCTTTTTCAGATGCTGCTCCAATCACTGCTGGTTGGTATTCGTCATGTGTCGGTTGATGTTGTGCGTCAGAGCTTTCAGGCTCTTGGGGAGTTAGCTGGTTACCACTGGAAGGCACTCCAGAGTCAGAAACCAGGGCTCATGGCTCACCTGCACCAGCATCCGGACATGTTTATGGCTTTCCTGCGCGTTATTTTCCGTATGGCTCTTCTTGAAGACTTCAATCCTGCTATCCTGGATGCGTGTTCGGGTGCGCTTTACCCGCTTGTATTGATTGAGCAAGCGCGCTACTCTACTTTGGTTGAGGAATTTAGCCAGGAACTGGCAAATATGGACGCAACTAGTCAACAGAGGTTGACAGCAGCATTTACTGAGCTCATCAGCTTTTTGACACCTGGCGACATCGCAACGGGAACGGCGACTACCCGTAAAATGCGGATGCAGTTCAAGACGAATTTGTACGCATTTGTGGCCGAGGTGCGGGGCTTCCTCCAGGTGAAGTAAAGAAACAAATAGACGATCATCATGAAAACGACTCGGGAGATATTCTTTTCTACAAATGTACGCGACGATTTTGCGATAATCCGCTAAGATATCGCGACTACAAGAACGAAAAACCGCTTGAGAAAAAAAAGAGAAGCTCTCCGTGGACCGATAACTGTGATAACTGTGGAGTATATTGCATATGTTCAGGGCGTGCCTTGTGAGCTGTATCTGCGGAATCTCGGCGCATCATGCTTGAGATACCAGGAGGAAATTTCTCTTGTTATGAACCACTCTTGTGGTTGCTTGGATGTACTGTTGGCGCCTATTCCAATACCACCATAGCACTTAATGGAATTACTCCGATGGCGGTCTTCGTCAGTGTACGCTCAATGGAGTTAGCGAAGTTGGTCAGTGAAGCTCCATTTTTCTGTTTATGAAAAAAAACAGTGTTCTGTTTTCTCACTCGCTCACCATTCTCCACTTTGGATGTTTAAGGTCCACAAAAAATTACCCACCATGTCATTCAGCATCCTGCATCTCGACCCGTTGCTGATTCTTCGAAGAAGTTCGTGCCAAGAAGCTCGTCCGGTAGATATGTCTGGTCTTTCAGCTCTTCAGCTGTGTAGTGGGGATTGTACTTGTACTCCTTGCCATATCCCAGCTCTTTCATGAGTTTAGTAGGAGCGTTACGGAGATGCAGCGGAACGTCCGGAAGTGCGCCTTTATCCCACGCCTGAATCGACTGTTTCGCGCGGTTGTATGCGTCATACACTTCAATGGACTTCGGCGCTCGAGCGAGCATCGTAGCAACATGAGCCAGCACAACATCACACTCAGGCATTCCGATAAAGTGAGCTGCTTGGTAAGCTGATACCGCCATAGGGAGCAGTTCAGGAGCCGCAAGACCGACATCTTCGCTTGCAATACGAATAAGTCTCCGAGCCACATACAAGGGATTCTCACCACCTTCCAACATACGTGCCAGCCAGTAAAGCGCTGCATTTTCATCACTTCCACGTACGGACTTGTGCAACGCACTGATGCAGTCGTAATGCATGTCAGCGTTTCGATCATAAAAAAGTGTCTGGCGATGTGCAAAACAGTGCTGGACGTGAGTAGCAGATACCCGTAGTATATGCTTCTCAGAATCCATAGGAGCAGTTTGAACAGCCATCTCTAAGCAATTCAACGCAACACGGGCATCACCCGCACACTGAGTTGCCAGGTATTTAATCGCTTCATCGTCTGCTTCAATGATAATCTCTTTCGAATCGTCTCCCTGGGTTGCGCCATCATCGTTCCCAGATTCCTGAGTTTGTATTAGGGATCTGACACCTCCTGCAGCATGATCCCGCAATGCTCGTCGTAGGATTATCTCGATAGACTCAGCCGTGTGCTTCTTAAGTGTATACACTCGACAGCGACTCAGTAGAGCGTTGTTCACCTCGAACGACGGGTTTTCTGTCGTTGCACCAATCAACGTAATAGTGCCGTCTTCCACCGGTGGTAAGAAGAAATCCTGCTGACTCTTGTTAAAGCGATGGATCTCGTCGACAAAGACGATAGTCCGGCGACGAAACATCTTCCGTTCACCCCTGGCTTTATCCACTGCGTCCTTCATATCACCGGCCTTGGAAGTCGCCCCTGACAAGCTGATGAACTTACACCCCGTCTTCTTGGAAATCACATGCGCCAATGTCGTTTTCCCACATCCTGGGGGTCTGTATAAAGTCACAAGAAACAGTATTTTAGCCTTCATTTACTAAGCAAAAATGCAACAGGTCCTCTTACCCCCACAAAATCATATTGGGCACTCGGTCAGCCTGTATCAACGAGGACAAAAGACTTCCTGGACCTAGGAGTTCATCCTGGCCCACCAAGTCGTTCAGGTCTTTAGGTCTCATCCTTTCCGCCAAGGGAACAGCAGAAATATCGTCCGGTGTCGATCGTTTGCGCTTCTTTAGTGTCGATGGGGACGATGAAGGAATATTCTTATTGGGAGATTGACTTGACGGGCTTCGATTGGGCGTCCTAGAGCTCATAGGAGACTTGGACTTGCTTGATGGTGATGGAGAGCGGAACGGCGTCTTGCTTTCCTGCTTGGTCAGACAGGCCTCCACGTGCAGCATGAGGTTCTCGTCGCGCACATGCCTAGAACAGATCGGGCATGGAGCAGTCTTCACTGGCGCCATGTTTGCCTCGAATGATGCAGTTTAAAACATTTTTCAGTTTTTGGAACAATTACCGGGGTTAAACCGGTTTCAAATAATAAAAAACGTTATTAATGGAGCGAATAAGTGCGATTTTGAATCCTGAATTTGAAGCCAAAAAGTACAATAAAAAGTGTGTGCGAACTTAGCGTAGTGGCGCCAGACGCAATTGCGACATTTTGAACTGCAAACCTCCAAATTGTATCATCGGAAAGTGCGAAATCGATTCATTCATTTTGGCGCAAAATGCAGCCGGAAAGTGCTGAAAAAAGCGCGTCACCACAGCGCGTCACATGTGTTGAGTACCGCTTCAATGCGGAAAGGTGTCAAAAAGCAGAGTGATTGTCAAGACTCAGGCTCATTTTGCTCTTATGGTGCTTGTGTTTTGAACTGCAATTTTGGCGCGAACTTAGAGCCCTTTGGGAAAAGACGCAGTCGGTGCAAAGCCGCGAGTAAGGTTCGACTCCAAACTGCCTGCAAACTCAAGACTCAATTCCCACTTATTCGCCCCAATACTTTTCTAAAAACAAGAACCTTCTTGTCATTTCGCGACTTCCGAATTTCCTCGTCATCCTTCCCTTCCCCACATCAAAGACTGACGTGCGAACTCCTGCGTTTCTCCTGCCCCCACAAACTCATTTCCACGAATGTGCTCAAGCTATTATATCGCTGTGCCTGGTTATCCTTCGTGCATATGACTCCCTGAAAAGATCTGCTGGGGAGGAATAACATCCATTTTCGCACTTCCAACACTTCTCCATAACAGTCGGATGTAAAGGTTTCCCTGTCGTGGTGATACTCGAGAACCAAAGAATGGGAAACATCCAAAGTCACTCCTGCTGCCGCTCGGGTTGCAGGAAGTCATCGCTTGTTTCACACCCGGCACCCCAACGATCAATGACTAGTGCATCGTCGACCCATAAACGTGCATATCCAACTACTCAACTCCGATCATGGTTGAGCCTGTGGTACGAGGCTTAACCCTTTTAAAGCGGTATTCTGTATGATACGTAATAAAGGGTATGGCAGGTTTTAATATGTCGAAAGCTTCCGCGCAGCAAAGTAAGCGGCTACTACACCGCATACTAAGTTTTGTATAGTGGAGAGTGGGAGATTTTATCATAACCGATCGGTGAGGGGGAGATAAAAAGGTATTATTCAAAGGGGATAGAAAATCCAATATAAATCACCGACAGGTTTGAAAAATCCTAACGGAAGCCAGTTTTCAGCGACTGCCATCCACCGTTCTAGTCGCCCCCCTCGCCACTCAATCTGAAAATGCCGGACTGGATCGACAGCAAGGAATTCAAGCGCCTCTGGAGGTCGTTGACCAAGGCTGGGTGGCGGCCGAGGCCTCCTTTTGGTCTTCACTCAGACCACGTGTATGTGAAGCCTGGGGTCAAGGGGAAACTGAAGAACTACAAGGCTGACGTCGACTACTTTATTGGTACGTTGCGCTACGCAATGCGAACTACAACCAACTAACGTTTTGCTTCGTAGGCCCAAACGCGTTGTGGCGGTATGCGGAGCGAGAAGGCTTACTCCCTCTTCCTCATGAGGAAGGCTTAATAATAAGTTCCTGGAAACCTCCCATTGGGAAACAGGCAGCGTACGCTGCAGCCAGGCAGGAAGAACCAGGTCCTCCTGCAGATGACGGAGCCGATTTAGAGCGCCAGGTTTCCGCACCAGACGCAGAACACAGGGTTGCCTCCGCAGCGCAGGATACAGAACAAGTTCGCCCGAGTGGCGGCTCTGTCGCGGATGATACAGAGCAAGGTGGCCCTACACAAGACCCCGATCCGGTGGATACAGAACAAGACCACCCTACTGATGTGCCTACTACGGAACATACAGAACAAGCGAGATCGGTGCGTGATCCAAACCTGACCCATACAGAACAAGCCCACCGTACTACCCTTGCAGCTACGGACGATACAGAACAAGTTGTGTTGACCGGTGCACGTAACCGGACGAATACAGAATACGACGACCCGACGAGTGCGGACATTGACAATGGCCAACCGATGAGTGGTGTTGGTGGTGGGAACGGGATCGATGAATTTGACTGCGACAGCTTCATGGATGCATTGCGTGAAGAACAGCTCTATGGAATTGACCCTGCTGACATCAATCTTGATGACGGTGGTAGGTTTGATGGTGATAGCGACCGCGGAACTGACGAAGAGTTGGATCTTCCTGTGGAGGATCACGGGGCATACGAGAGCGAGGTGGAGTCGGACAGTGACTTCGAGGATGAATCTGACAACTTCCTGCAGAACAACGCCGACATGCGTGCACTATCGGATACAGGGTGGAACATATACGACGAGAACCATTCAGGTAAATACGGCATATACAGAATAACGCGTCGCCGTACGACTAATTCTGTATTGAACGGATTATAGGTGAGCTGGCACTTGACGCAGAAGAGCTGTACGCTGGTAGCTGGGGGCCCACAAGATCGGCTGCTGCCTTTGCTGAGTCTCCATTGGGGATATTTTTCTATTTTCTTCCCAAGAAGATGTGGTTTTCAATCGCGGAGGAGTCGAACGCATACCGTGAGGAGTGCATTCCCATCGTCGCCAAGAAGCAACGTGACAAGCAGCTGGAAGCTCAATCAAGAGACCCCAGCAAATCGGTCAGCCCCATCGAGGACTTCGAGGAAAGGTTGCGCAAGGTGAAACCCATCCAAGCGCACGAAATTCTTCACGTGGTTGGGCTTCTTATTGCTCGTGCACTCTGCGGCCATACTGACGGCCTGGATAAGCACTGGTCTACACAGGAAGATGGCGCGTTACCTCGTGGCACCTTCTCGAGATATATGAAGCGCGATCGCTTTCGACTGATTACACGCTATCTACACTTTGTGAAGAATGATCCCTCAGCTGCAGCAACAGACAAGGCCTGGAAAGTGCGACCCATTCTTCAGGTGCTTGAGAAGACGTTTCGTCGTGGTTACCGATTGGGTCCACGCATCAGTTTCGATGAAGGAACCATACCAAACCGAAGCAAGTACAATCCAGTGCGAGTGTACAATAAAGACAAGCCACACAAGTACGGAACCAAGATGTACATGACATGCTGTGCGGCGACAGGATATTGTACTCGGTAAGCAGTCTGTATTTGCTTACTCTGAACTATACAGAATAAGGAATTTGTGCCTAACCGTATGCTGTATTTTGTCGCCTTTTAGGATGGAAGTGTACCTCGGAGCTGCCGAGAATTCGAAGGGTGTTGCCCAGAAAGCCGTTATCAGAAACGTGACCAAAGCACTCGAAGGCCAGGACCACAAGCGACTTATCATCGCCGACAACTTCTATACGTCGTGTGCCATGTTGCTAGAGCTGCTGGATAAAGACCTTTATTATGTCGGGACGCACCGCAATGAGCGGCTTGGGTGGCCCAAGAGGTTCGAGTTTACACAGAAGAAGCGGCCGAAGAAAATGCCCCGAGGCTTGTATCGAATTGCGCATGCCCGTGACCACCCAGCGCTTGTTGCAGTGAGTTGGATGGACAGCAAGCCTGTGTCCCTACTTGCTACGGGATGTTCAACGGTCCGAACGACTGTCCAGCGAAGATCGAAAGGGGAGTCTGAGCGTGCGGTGGTTCCATGCCCTAGGCTGGTGGCATGGGCGGAGTTGATCGACATGATCAGCTCCGCCTCCAGCGCTACTCCATTCAGCTCACCGTTGCATTCAAAAAATACTATCGCCAGCTTTTCATGGCCTTTGTGGACATGGCAGTGGTGAATGGATTTATTTTGCATAAGATTATACTCCAGAGAAAAGGTCTGCCGCTGCCAACGCACGCGCAGTACATGCGTCGGTTGCACACGGAACTTCTGGCTACGAACGCTGCTACGCTGAGTGCAAACGCCAACGCCGAAGATCTCATCTGCGAGCCAATTCCCCCGCAACCTCACACGCTTCGCAACACCAAAGCGAAGTACAAAGGCAAAAAACGCAAGAAGAGCAGTCCAACGGCAAGCAAAAGCAAGCGCAAGCGGAAGCACAAGGGCAAGCGTCGCCAGCACTTGTGCAAGGTTTGCTCGGCCTTGTCAACGCCAAATACAAAGAGCTTCGAAACCAGCTACTATTGCGAGCTCTGCACCACGAATTTCGGCGGTTACGTGCCCCTGTGCAACAAGGTTCGACGGGAGGAGACAGGCAACACGCTCACGTGCGGCCAAATCTGGCACCTGTCGTGGCGCAACGGCACCGCGATTCCGCCCCATCTCCGTAAGCGCATTCGCTTCCGCAAACGCAAGCACTTCGAGGTTTCCAGTGACAGCGACGACAGTGATAACAGCGAGGACAGCGATGAGAGCGAGGACACCGAAGAGCATGGGGACAGCGAGGACAATGAGTAGCTAGGCAGATTGATAGCACGTACGCTCACCAAACTTTTCGGCCAGTTCTTGCCTAGTTCTTCTTCTACTCTTGCTAGTCTAGAACTGGCCGAAAATTTGGTGAGCGTCCACGTGACGCTATGGCGCGCTCCGCCACTCATTCAGGCGTCGCTCAGCCAAGTCTATCGGATTCAACGGGATACGAGTAGCTAGAGGAAATGCGACAAAAGTCACATCATAATGGTCCAATGAGTAGCTGGTATTTCAGCAGCTGGTGGGTTTATTGTGCGGACTATGCAGCAAAATGCAATCCTTATGCACTTCGCCGCAGCGTTTTCGCACCATCCCATGGCGAACGGCTTGCAACAGATTAACTGTGTGAGGGCTGGATACATAGTTAAATCAAGATAATCTCATATTCCGTATTATACAGAATAAAACCTCGCTTTAAATGGGACCGACCCACCAATGGGTGTAGCTGTCGTGCTGCCAATTGATGATGAATAAACAGATCTCCTAGCCAAGCCACAATGTCCACAAACACGATGTGATTCAAAATGAGGCGCACACGTCCATCCAGCGTCTGCATTTCCACCCTGGGCACAAGCAACACTGTTCTCGTTCAAAGATGACAAGGAAGGAGTGGATGGGATTAGCGTGAAAACCTCAGCTTCATCGAAAATCCGCGGGTCCTGGCTGCCATAAACGAAACTTTGTGAGAACTCTCGCAAGCGTTCGTCGTCCGACAGCGGATCGATCTGTCGCGCGCCACTACGACACACTGAGTTGAGCTGTAAATCTGCACATCCAAGGCAGCCGGAGGTTGCAGCTGAGGCACCGCGGATCGAAGCGCGCACACGACACTACTCAGCACCAGTCAAAGATTTCAGAGCTCATGGCCACAGAAGCAGCATCAAATACGTAAATGATCAGCCAAAAGAGATAGCGACACTCAAAAGCCTTAGGTACTCAACTTTTGGCGAAGCACAAACCGCCTTGTTTGAAATAGCCCGACTGGCATGTTGTACAGTCCAACCCAGTGTAGCCTTGGTTGCATACACAAAGACGACTACGTCTGTCGCAGTGGCCATACTCGCGGCTGAAGCAATAGTTAGTACTCACCCTTACGTCCTGGCCCCACCATCCCTGGGCACGACTCTGCGGAGAATGACAATCAGTCTATAAGTTATCAATTCAAATGAATTATCAATATACTCCAACCGTACGTAGTAATGGCGTGGCTGAAGAAGATCCGTGGCGTATCAGGCGAGCCCTCGTTTAGCCTCTCGGTCGACGGGTTTACAGGATCCCCATAGTAGCCTACAGACCCAGTCGCATACGACTCGAACACCGCGTGCGTCCCTATCCCAGGGTCGGTTGGAGAGTTGACGACGCGGAAGGCCCCAGTACTCGGCAGCAGCAGTACAAGCGTGAAAAGCGCAGACGTCATAGCATTCGACCATGCAAATGATTGACGTCGCTTCAAGTCACTTCGACTCGAATTCATAGCTATTTTGGCAAGGTTCGTTTTGTTTTTACTGAGTTCCTAGGCCAAGCAGGATAGCAGGACCTGCATCGAACTCGTCCAGTAGGTGTCGGTCCGCCGTTGATGTTAGGTCCTCCTCCTGGAGTAGATTAGCGGTGAGGACATTGTCCTCCGGTATGGCGCGGTATTTGCGGCGGAAGCGGTGACGAGGCGCTTTCCTGACATTTGGTCGCTCTCCAAGCTTCCTGCAACCACATTCCTCCGCCTCCGAGTTGCTTACCGCGTCTACAAACGCTACGTCACTGTCGTTCTGAGGTGAGTCTGACGCAGTGTTCGTGTCCCAATCATTTCTTGTTGGATCCTTGGCTGAGATTGAAACGGATGTCAATGGAACCGGGTCGGACTGCTGGTGCTGGCGCTGCAGGCTCTTGAACCAGCCTGGAGACTGCACAAGCTGCGAAGGCAAAGGAGCTCCCAGTGTTGATCCTGGACGGCGGTTTGCGCAGTTACTGCCAGCGCCACTTCTCGTTGTGTGTCCTTCGAGAACGACGAAAGGCTGACAGAAATTGATGTTGTCTTCGTCGAAGTAGAACATGTCGTCGCTGCTCTTGAAAGGCAGCGCATGCTTGAGGTGGTGCATAAAGCCAGCATTCATGAACATATTGCCGAGACGGATGCCTTCACCCACTGATGCAACAGCTTCGATGTCCTGCATCTTTCGAGTGGCTTGTTCGCCAGAGAAGCTCTTGGCGCTACCACCGGGTCCACCACTCTTCAGTAAGGTCGATTCGTGCTCCATTTCCTCACACAATTCTAGCGCGAAGACTGAGCAGACCTCTTCTTGGATTCGCTCCAAGGCCAATACGATCTTTTGAGCTGATGGTCGAATACGAGCATCGACGTGCCACGAGTTCGTGATGAGGTCGGCTAGACCAGAATGAAGTTGGCTATCGAGCTCTGGTCGGGTGCCAGCGATGACAGATTCGAGAACGCGCAGGTGGTTGTTGTTGGTTCCAGGGTACTTCTCAGCTCCCGGGTTCAAGGTATCCCACATCGTGATCGCCAGCGAGTAGACATCAGCAGATTCACCGTACGAGGCGAAACCGGCTCGCCCATTGATAATCTCCGGCGCCATGTAGTCGACGGTGCCCTTGACAGTCATTTCTGGAGTCGTTTTGCGTGATACTGGGGCAGCCAGCATCGGAGGAGTCCTAGCACTCGCATCCGGAGTTTGAGGAGGTGTCAACGAGATGTTTCTGCCACCATGGACGCTGGTATTCGCGTTTGTAGTAGACTCCGGGTACTCTTGGTACTGTTCAGCTTCCGTCGAGGAGCTGCTCGTTGCTGTGGCCCCCACCACCGATGAGGTCACCATAGTACTGCCCTTGACATCGTTCAGACTGCTCACTTCCCAAGTAATGTTGGCTTTGGGCAGACTGCGAGACTCTCCGAAGTCCGTGAGCTTGACGTTTCCTTCGACGTCGACGAGGAAGTTGCTTGGTTTGATGTCACGGTGCACGAAGGCTGGAGAAAAGCTGTGCAGATAGGCCACCGCTCGCGCAGCATCGATCATGTAGCCAAGGTTCAGTAAAAACTGTTGACGTCGAGGCTGTTGCTGGCGTCGCGCCAGTGCCAACGCGACGACATCGAGACTACCCACGCACAGTTCCGACACCAAGCAGATCGTCGGGGGTGACACACACATGCCGAAGAACTTGACGATGTTTGGATGATTGAGAGCTCCGCAGAGAGCAGCTTCGTGGGAGAATTCAGCTACAGTGTCTTCAGTCACGCTGGAAGGTGTGTACACTTTGATTGCAACTGGAGTCTTCGAGTGAAGGAGTCCATTGTAGACCACCGCAGTGGAGCCCACACCGATTCGCTGTTTAATATCCAGAACGGAGAAGTCGATGATGTACTTGCGGTGCATTTCGATGAGCACATGAAGACCTTGAGATGACACTCGCTCGTGGATGTTTCCCTTGCGGAAAAGCGCTTGCAGACCGACCGCTCGCTGTCCGAGACCGCGCCAATGTTCCGTGTCAGCTTTCAGCAGTCGCCAAACGAACAATGGGCAAAGGGAGCCCCATATTACGTGAACGTAGATCAAAGCGAAGCCGAGGTGGACATTCTTGTTGTTGAAAGCCGTGTGGTAGGCCATCTCAAGTGCTAGGTACACAAGTCCGAAGGCACAATACTCGCGTAAAGTGCGCTTGCTAGCACGTGCCGGCGGCCGAACCATCACGTACACATACAATGGGAAGATGAGGAGGCGTGCAATAGCCACGACCCAATAGTTGGAGCTGCCGTCCTGCCCATTGATCGTAGTGAACCAGACGACGGGCAATGCGTAAGATGCGAGGACAAACGTGATGACAATGGATCGCACCAGTGCTGGCATCGAGACGCTCTTCTGTAGCATGAAAATCAACGCCAGTTCCAACACAAAGTGCCGTCCAGCGCTTTGCGCCTCGGTAGCAACGCTGCCAGTACTCGGGGCGTAAAATCTCGTGATCAGGGCAACCATGAAATACATGGCGTACGTTCCTGTTGCCGCGCACAAAATCCACAGCAAAGGCTCGAACGCAGGTAATAATGTTTTCCGGGAAGCTTCAGTATCTCCCTTGAGGGCGACGTGGCGGTTGTGACGCATATACACGATCAAAGCTGCTGACAGTACCGCCATCGCACCGTAGCTCACCAGTAAAACAATCATCAGCACCACAACTTGGCGTTGAGCGTAGGCGGACAGCTCTTCATCATCAGAGTTGATAGCAACAGGGGCGGTCGTACTCTCAAGTGCTCGAGAGACTGCTACCCGTAGACTTGGCGTTACTTGGTTAAAAAGTTCTTTCATCTTGGAGTTCCTGCCGTCTTCTCCACTTGGGAAAAAGTGTTGTGAAGGGTGAGCCCTGCAACCGAAGAAACGAGGAAACGGCTTCAAAGGGATGAAGACTCTTCATTGAAGAGTGACGGAACCAAGAGACGGTTGCATTACGCAGCTTGCATTACACAGCAGAAGAAGAAGAGTAAATAATGATAGAAAAGTGGGTACGTCAATACAAAACTATAGATTCCATATTTAAAGCGTAAATGACCTCTTCCTGACAGTTAAAGCCTCTGAACACTTTGAAACGAAGGAAGCCAGATCAGGTCAGTGTGGTAGACCATGTTCTGACGAGCAAGACCTGTAGTTAAACTACTAGTTGGGATTGATAACCGAAGCCAGTTTTCCTACAGTTCTATTGTAGATTTTCCAACAAGGAACCACCGTTTGTCATACGATGCCTAGTAAAATCTACCGCATTGTTGGCTCTATTGCTCGTTTTACAATTCCTTCAAGGCCGATAGGATGACCACGTTATATGTAAATACACTAAATGAACTTCCCAACTCATCGTACTCTCTCACTTTCTCATGCCATGGTGGCAGCGGTTCCTGGAAACACATCTAGGCCGTTATAGGCGTTCTGAGGCGATATATCTGTCAGTAGAGCGGTCGTCAGGATGTTACCATCGACTGTCGGCTCTGGAGCAGCTTGAAACTGCTTTGAACGATGAAAAGGAGACGGGTTCTTGCTGATAAGTCGCTGTCCAAGCTGACGACATCGACACGGAGGTTCACCTCGAGTTCGGATAATACTAACAGACGAACGAGGGTGAGCGTCATTGGAACCAGCATTCAGCATGGGAATACTGAACTCGTTCATACTCAACGAGCTGCTGCTGCGGGTGGATCTCTCAAGCTGAGGATGAGTCGGTAGACTGAGCTGGGCTTCATCCACGTCGAAGTAGTACCGAGATGCCGCGTTGTTCTCAAAGCTTCTGGAGTGATTCGCGTGGTGGAGAACGCTAGAATCCATTAGCGCATTGCCCAAGCGAATAGCTTCAGCCGGACACCTCACAAAGCGTCGATCAATCATTCGGTCAATAATGAAAGCCCCAGGAAACGTTCGGACGCGGTGAACTTCAGTTGATCGGATACTGGACCCGCTCGCTACTGATAGACATTCGTAGAAATCGCTTACTAGATCGAGCACCAGTCGAGCGCACAATTCGTCTTGAAAATCCTCGAGAGATTCTACGATTTGTTGCGCGGAAGGTCGAAGTCCGGGGTCTCGTTGCCAGGCTCGCTCGATGATACTGCGAAGTTTTAATGGTAAATTACTGCTGATCCTAGGACGGAGGCCTTGTAAAACACATTGAAACACGTGCACTTGTAGGGCATCATCGTTTGCTTGCGGGAACTTGTCGCCACCGGGGTGTAAAATATCCCACATCGTAATAGCAAGAGCATACACATCCGCAGCTTCTCCATAATAAATTGCCTCTGATTGTCCGTCGATCAGCTCAGGAGCGATATACTCTGCCGAGTTCTTCTTCATACGCGTACAAGGCGAGTCAATCGGTGTCATTGTCGTGCCTAGTGGGGAGGCGACTGCAGCATGTAACGCAAATGGTTTGGCTTCAAGTACCGGCACCTTCGTTTTCGGTGTTAAAACTCTCTCGTCTCGTTTCGCCATGCTTCTTGACTCCCCAAAACCCGACAATTGAACGGTACACTCCGCATTAACCAGAAAGTTTGATGGTTTAATGTCGCGGTGAATAAATGGTGGGGAGAAACTGTGAAGATAAGCCACGGCACGAGCAGCATCCAGCATGTAGCCAACGCTGATGGCAAGTTGCTGTCTCGCAGGGTGATTTTGTCGACGAACCTGATCATTCAAGATTTCTGCTAAACTGCCTTGGCAAAGCTGGAATACGAGGCAAATGGTAGGCGGTGCAACACACATTCCGTGAAATTGAACGATGTTTGGATGGTTTAGTACGCTGCACACGGCCGCTTCGTGGGAAAATGCCGCCACCACATCTTCCGAACAACTTATAGGAGCGTAAGCCTTGACGGCAACGTGAGTCTTAGCCTTTAAGGTTCCATGGAAAACAGTGGAGGTGGAGCCCACTCCAATCTGCCGTACAAGCTCCAAGTAAGCGAAGTCGATGACGCATTTCCGATTCATTTCGATGAGCACGTGTAAACCTTCTGCTGAAATACAGTCGCTTAGGCCGGTTTCTCGCTGAAAAAGGTCCTGCAGAGTCCCAGCTCGCTGTCCAATTCCGCGCCAGTATTCGGTATCAGCTTTAAGAACGCGCCACACAACCAGAGGACAAAGAGCCACCCATGATAGGATCACGTACAGGACATGGTGACTCTTTTCGACAGTCTTGGGGTTCATGATAAGAACCATCAGCAGCACAGTGAGGAGGTAATTGACGACTGTCGCGAAACACAATTCGCGAATGCTTCTTTTGGTTGCACGACTTGGCGGTTTGATGAAAGCGTACAGGAATGGAAGCATTAAGATGCCGCGCACGAACAGAAGCCCGGTAGTAAACTCCTTCTGTAGGTTCGGAGGCCCAAATTTTGTCACCAGCCACACATACACGAGAGGATAATAAGCCAGAATCAGCGAAACCCCTACAGCTCGCTTTACAGCTGCGAAGGACAAACTTTTCTCGAACATGAGCACCAACACGATAACGAACATGAACATGTTGCCAGCGTAAAAGGATTCCAGAATTATTGGAGAGATAAATACGTCGAAGTAGTCGGTTGCGAGAGTCACCACGAGGAAGACAATGTAGATACCATTAATAACACCCAGCACGAATAGTACGGGCTCGTAAGCAGGTAAAATGACTTTCCTTGTTGCCGTCGCGTCTCCTTTAAGAGCCCCTGCTCGATTTACCCTCATGTGCCAAATCAACCCCACACAAAGCAGCCAAATCGTTACGAACCCTGCTAAAATGAAAACCAGCGTCACGCGCATACGTTGAGCTCCCTTTTCCAGCGATTCCTGATCTCCAGGTCCACTGGTTGTCTGGTTACGTGCTGACTCATCGAGAAGACGCTCTGTAGAATTCAACATTGCCGAAAATGGCATATTCCAGCAGATCTAAGAGGGCTTTTTTACACGCGATGTATTGTGGTGTGCACTTGGTGACGACTTCAAGAGTGGCAATCGCAACAGGGTGCGAGGTCGGCCAATCTATTGCCGGAACATGGGTGGGCGTTTCGCCAAGTGCTACCGGTCTTTTGACGGCAAAACACGTCTTACCACGTTTAGTACAGCCGTGAGCGTTAGGTGGCAGCTCTGCTGGCTTTCTCGTGAACTCATAACAGCACCAGTGTATTTACGAAAGAGGACAGGCAACGATAATTTACCAACTGCAATGTTACCTTCGATCCTGGCTCCTTCTGACACATGAGCGGAGCAATGGTACTAAAACGCAGCGAAAGCAAAAGTGTACCGTTCTGGATTCAACGCAACAATGACCAGCGACCACATCTTTGTTGCCATGTAATTATTTATACTTACTTCGTAAACTGCACCGGAAACTCAAACCAACGCTCAGCGAACCGTTGGCACATCGGAGCTATGTTTACCGTACGCCTGGGTCAGGAGACATTTTATTAACATCACAACAGCTCACTGCGTGAATCGATTACTTGAAGGGATTTACTTCCAAGAAATTCTACGATAAGAGTCAGTAAGTTGTCCCCGCCCCTAGAGCAGTTCTAGTGGCGTATGCTAGCGCACAGAGCAGTAGAAGCTTGAAACTCAATTTGTTATGCATTGAAAAAGTTGTAAGGCTATGATAGTATGTGCGGGGAAACTCAGATAGCTACTCAGTTCGTTTCTCCATTTGCACACGGCTTCAATACGGATGGTAGTCGTGGTAGCCGAATCCATAGTTGTTGTTGCCGCCATAGAAACCACCCCGATGATACGCAGGTGGAGGCTGCTGATAGCCTGGTGGGGGTGGTTGATACCTATCCCACCCCGTTTCTTCTTTCTTTAGCCACCCAGCTTCTTCCTTCTTCACCTTTTTCGTGGATGGGCTCTTTCTAGCTGCCATAGTGATCAGCTTTGGCGCAGGTTTCTTGGCAGGCTTCTTTCCTGCGCCGTTCTTAGGACTCGCAGTCGTCTTTGCAGGTTTGGTAGCAGTAGTCTTCGTCTTGGTGCTGCTAGCCTTCTTTGAGTCGGTAATTTTTTTCGTGCTCCCCGTCTTCTTCGGGTTGGCAGATTTCTTGATGATAGTTGTCTTGACGACCACTTTCTCCTCATAATAAATGTTGTCGTCTTTTTTCTTAGGCTGAGACGCGTAGACGTTTCCCTTGATCTTGTCGTATTTTTCCTTGCTAAAATACGGAAGCACCAGCAGCTGGCGCGAGCTCTGGAACGGCCTCAGCTGCACAATCTTCTTGGCTGTCTCGGCGCGGACGTTGAGCGCTCTGCATAGAGACTCCTCCGAGCAGGAGTTCAAGTCCACTTTCGCCATCCTTTGGCAAGTTATTTATTCGCAGCTCACATCCTTTCCAAAACTAAGTCCGTACCATGAAATGGGTACAAAAAAGTTATCTTGAGTTTTGTAAATGAAACTGCAACATTCGTCAAAGTAGTGTATACTGTATACATGTGTACACATTACCTCATTGCATAAACAGTCACTGTTCTCCCGTTTAAGTTCATGTTCTCGTTTTTTATAACTAGAGACGGTTCTATAAATAACTTACCCGGCTGATATTATCAAAAGTGCAGCACTGAACTTTCGCCCTGCTCAAGTCTCAGCTATGGAGATCTTCCAGGACGGAGAGCTCGAGGCCGAGGTGCGTCTACCTGCTTCACTTCCATGTATATACCGTCTCTAACTGCTTCAACTGCTCTAACAGATGCACAAGAGGGAGCTGCACGCCAACAGTCTCGGGAGCTGGTGGAGTCTCTTCTCCGAGACTTACGAAGAGCTGGTGCAGTCCATCGCAAGTCCCGTACGTGCTGAATACTCAGTTCGAGAACTAGGCGATCGACAGTTCTCTATAGCAACTGTAAGCAGTGAAAGTGAGGAGTTCGTGCGCGAAGATTTTAATCTCCAGAATTCTCGTGGGGAGCACTTGGTCTGCAGCTTTTGGCGTCGTAGAGGAGTGAGAGACGCAGATCCAATCGCGGAACTTGCAAGTGCTTCTTCTTCATCATTGAGCAGTGAGGAGGAGAAGATGTCAATAGCTTGTTCCGTGGAGGATTCTGAAAGTATCAGTACCGACAACAGCAGCAATTCCAGTTGGAGCGGTGAACAGACAACACAACAACTGGAAGTGGACCCTTGTATTATTTACCTCCACGGTATGTCCAGCTCCCGCAAGGAATGTGTCTACTTGCATCGCAAAGTGCTAGCTGCGGGTTTCTCGCTGTTTGCATTGGATCTATCGGGCTCAGGGCTTTCCGGTGGTGATCGTGTTTCATTTGGGTATTTCGAACGTGACGATGTTCGTACGGTTGTGGACTATCTGTATGCTACAGGTCGAGCATCGGCAGTGGGTGTCTGGGGCCGCGATATCGGCTCGGCAGCGGTGCTTTTGCATGTGAAGGAACGCATGCCTTATCGGTACGAAACCATGACGCTCTCTCGGAAGAATGCCAAGAAACTGAGCGTTGTGGAGGATAAAGAACATCGTCACATTATCTGCATTCCTCCATCGACAGGACTGATGTTTCGATTCAGCAAGTATAGTGCAGTGAACGGCGACTTTGTCTTACTTGCCATTGACAACGTCCCCGTTCAGGGACTAAACCCAGCAGCGTGTTATCAGCTTATCCAGAGAAGCTGTAAGGCAAATGGTGGTAAAGCGCGCCTGCAGGGCTTTAAGCGATCGTCTAGCAGCACTGCAAGGGACAAATTCATCTTTGCGTTAGTGGCCGACAGCGCATATGGAGACATGGAGCAAGTTCTCTGGGATATGTTGCAGATGATCACGAAGAGCGCTGAGCGACGCAGTCTGTTCTTCCCGTCGGCGATGGTCACCGCAGTGCAAAAGATCCTGGCCAATTCAATTGGTAAGGCCGGAGGATTCAGTCTTCGAGACGTCCGATTACTTGACACCGCGCCATATTTCACACTCCCATGTCTATTCATCAGTGCTGCGAAGAAGGATTTCTTCACGCCTGAGCATGCCAGAGCACTTTTCGACAGGTACGGAGGCTCCAAGAGTTATGTTCAATCCACGGGTCAGATCGACGACAACCGGCCAGTTGAAGTGCTAGATACAGTCATCGCTCACTTCAGCAAGAGGTTCAAACTACTGAAGAAGTAGTAGCACTGGTAATAGCTGTGCATTGTAGACTAACATGCACTACACTTTGTAGTACATGTAAATGAGTGTGGGTGTGATTTAGTCAACTATAAAATACACATACTTTACTTCATTTTTATTTGCTAAACATGGCAGGAATCTTCGACAAGTTCCGCTTCGGTGCCAAGCGCGAGCGTGAAGAGGACGCAGTGGACGTCCCTCCCGCTGTAGACATCGTAGCGGATGAAGTTCCTGCCAAGAAAGGCAAGAGCAAACGCGAGCCTGAGAGCGAGAAAGAGGCGTCTGAGAGCGGCAAATGGCAGGAACGTTGGCATGGAATCTGCGACGACTGTTTTGAGCGAGCTCAGCCTTGTGTGCACTACCCAGAGCACCGTCTTCGCCTTCTTATTGTTGGACATAACCCATCCGATCACGCGTGGAAGACAGGATACTCGTACAGGTGAGTGGAGGTGATGGATAGATGAACTGGTGAGGAAGCTAAGAGTTTCTGGGAAATCGCACGTAGCAACCCGACGAATCGCATGTGGATGTTGCTGACAGGGACACTTTCTCCTCACTCTTGGGAGGGGATTTTGCCGTCCACTGCTAGAATTCCAGAGCAGAATATCTTACCTCTCGTTCATGGCGTTGGCTTCACATCCATCGGCATGGAGGTGGGTACATTCTGCTACATGTGCACACGATATTTTAAATATGTTGTTTCTTTGCTATGTGCAGCCTGGAAATGATGCATCAAAATACGGCAAGAGAACAAGTACGTTGTCCTACATAGTTCCTTCACATTTATTTTGTTGCACTGAACGTCATCGATCCTAGTGGAGGCCTGGCGAGATAGTTTTTTCCGACGACTACGTCGCCATGCTGTCCAAGTCTGCCTGAACGACCACAGCGAAGCCATGAAGCGTGAAAACGAGGGTGAAGAAGCGCGAAAGATTAAGTGCGATCTCCCTCACGCGCCGATATTGGTCGCTTTTTCCGGCAAGCGGCAGTTCAGCTGGTTGTTCTCGCCTCCATTGTCTAAGATCGAGAACTACGGCAAGCAAACGCGACTTCCTCCTGGATGGCCGCACGAACTTCGTGCTGATAGCGAAGTCTGGGTCCTCCCCAGCTCCAGCGGCCGAGCCGCCATGACAACGGCACAACGGACACTGCCCTATCAACAACTTGCAGAACGCCTTCGTGAAATTCCTTGGGGGCCCTCTTCAAACGAACAATGTGTAGTGAAGAGAGAGAGTAGCATGTTGATATAGTTTACTTGGAAATCATGCTCAAAACCTCACTTATCGTCGGTCGCTCGGATGGCTTGTAGGCCAGACACCGCAGTGTCCATTCTCGGAAGTTCGCAGGAGCGTCCTCAGCGGGCGAAGGCTTCAAACGCTGCGCAACTACCTCAGTCGCAATGAAAATGTCGGCCATAGTTTGTCCACGCTCCTCCGCTACTTGTCCATACAATTTGCTGCGCGAAGAAATCTCACAGAAAATCACACCTAGCGCATAAACCTCGGCAGCTGCCGTGATCTCTTCGCCCTTAAGCAGCTCTGGAGCTCGATTGGCGATATCTCCGTTTCCAAACGACCGTACAGGCACCAAATCTTTCCGAAGACTCAATGCATAGTCGAATATGTCAAGCTTACACGTGAGTTGAGCGTCAACAAGCACGCTCCTAGTTGTCAGGTTCTGAGACAAGAAGCTCCCCTGGATTGAGCGGATGAAGTTCAGTCCCAAGCAAATATCCTTGCTCAATTGAAGACGCTGATGCCACGGCAAGTCGATCTTTTCATCTGCCAGCACCGTTTTTAGGCTGCCCTTGGCCATGTGCTCCACCACGATCAGCACTTCTTCGCGATCAGTCCAACTGGATCCCAGGAAAGTCACAATGTTATCGTGTCGAAGCGGAGCGTAGGATAACCGGACCGCATTCAAGCCCTCTATGTCCATGGCCAGCTCACGGGGCAAAAACTTCAGCGCAACAACTTTCGTGTCCTGATACTCGCCGAGCCACAGTCCCTGAATGCCTAACTTCTTGTGCAGTATCACTTGGTCCTTGCCAAGGTCCATGTCCGCCAGAATCCTCTCATTCCCTGATGGTCGGTGTTCTGGTTCCGTCTCGCGCCTGTGATCTTCAGTCGTACGACCCTCACTCCTGCGACCTCCTAGCAGATCGTCCTCGCGATTGGTGAATGTCAACCGTTCGTCAACGAATTTACTCGCCTTCCTCTTAAACTTACGGAAGAAGGAAAGCACCACAACCAGAATCACAGTACACGCACACGCGAGTACAATTGCAGTCATGGACACAGTACCGTGAGAACTGCTAGAGCTGCTGGCAGACTGCGTCTCAAGAGATCCAGTCGCTTGTGCGTTACTACCAGAGCTGTCAGCGCTCCCACTTTGGACAGAGGTAGCTGCAGTATCGTCATCATTCACAATGCAAATTGAAAGCTCGCCAAAGGTTTCTTCCTTCACACACGACGACGACCCACTTGCCGTCGCATCCACTTCATTTCCAGTAGCTCGGAAGTCCGTAATGTTAGACAATTGCACGAACTCGTCCGCCGTCAATTCAATCGGCCCTGAGATCGTATTGTACTCCAAGATTCTACAAAACAGAGAGAATAAAATAAAGTCAGCTCCAATCACACTAACCAGTGCAGCACCATCGAAACTTACAGTGTCGTCACCGCTGGAGTCAGCCCCAGCACCGCCGTGGGGAACGATAAGTTGCTATTACGAATCACCACCTGTTGGATAGTCACCGTCGCCCCCAGCTCCAAGGTGTCCACCGTCGTCTTATCAAAAATCAGTTGATTTAGATCCACCCCCGCAGGGAGCCACTGGTCCTGGAACGTCGTCCTCATGCCGTCCACATGGACTTGCACCAGTCCGCTAAGGTCTGCTAGTGCGTCTGCCCCAAAGACCAGCGACAGGTCCACACTGTCCAATGGTGTAGAGTCCGCCTGCACTAGAAGCCGCGAGACAGCTACATCCATCGCATCGAAAAGCTGTACGTCCACCTGCACAGTTTGGTCGGTGGCGCTAGTCCCCGACAACATCTCCGACAGAGGTTTGCTCCAGTTACTGAGTGTCCATTCGCCCCCAGTCACATACGAGTCTAAAGTGACGGGCGAAAGGTCTTGTGGCTTCGTCAACAGGTCAGTAAGAGCAGCAGATGAGAGCTCCAGAGGGACCAGAGTCTGGCCAGAGGCAAGAATACTCGTATTTCCTGTATGGGAGAGCACGAGGCGCTCGATGGCGGACGCTCCGAGCGCCTGGAGCAGCAAAGCGACACCCGCGAAACAACAGCGTGCCATGCCTTCTCTAGAATGGCGAAGCGTAGGGTACATGGGGCATGAGATATACCGATGGGGATACTACTTTACCGGTATGTTATACTTGCTTTTTGTAAAGGTGGAAGTGGACAGGCGTGGTGCCCTTCGTGCCGGAGCATGGGCGGGGCTAGGAAAAATCCTTTACATGGCAGGCACCAAGTTTTGGCTGGTGCGACGCGAAAATGATGAGGGCGGAACGATTGACGCTTGTCATGGTATTGATAGTAAGCTTACTGTAAAGTGTTGGGATCAGTACAGGGTTCATATGTAAAGTTACCAACAGCAAGAAAATGGAAGAGCTAGCGTCATGCGAAGTAAACGTCCCCGACCAAGGTACTTGTTCGACCCTGGACTCGGAGTCCGACTCCAACCAACAAGAAGCTTCCTCAGGAAAGCACTGCGATCTGCAGGGCCACTTAACGGACCGAATACTCGTGCAGCGAAAGACCCGCAAAATTTGTGATCTCCATCCTGGGGTCTTGCTCTCTCTGAGTTAGCGGCGCTTACAACACTTGAGTCTGCGCAGCCAGCTTTCGCAGACGAGTCCACCGCATCGCAACTCAACTCACGCACGGAAACCATCCATGTACACATGAGCTCAGATTGGCGATCAGACATCGGAAGCCGGTATTGAGCTTAAATATTCATCGTGGTGGTCAAACAATTTCTGGTTCCTCGTCGACTTCTGTTGTTGAGGAGCTTTGGTTTTCGTGGCTAGCTTTGTGAGCAAATATTCATACCCGCAGGAATACCGGTGTGCCATAACTCTCCAATTACATACTACATCCGACTATGCCAGAAGCTAGTTACAACCTCTCTAATTGCATACTACATCAGTATGTCACTCAAGAGTCTCAATTCCGGTCATCGTTCACACTTGCAGCATTGACACGCGATGACTTTGACGAGGTGGACGGCAGCATCTTTGGTGGCGTCGGGGGCCCTATGCGCGGCTCTGGGCGCTTGGCTAGGCCGATATCTGCTTGGTCGAGGCTGGCAGGGCCATCTGCACATCGACGACCCTCTTGTGAAGGAATTGGAGCAAGAAATCGAGCGTCAGAAGCAACTTCGAGCACAGGAACGCGCCGGACGCACCAACGCCGAACGGGAGGCGCGCGAAGCTCTTCAGCGGCAGCAGGAAGCAGCTGGTTATAACTTGGAGGCTGTGGGCCACGTACAGTCGTGCTTCGCTGACCGACGCGGCACGCCTAGACAAGGAGGTCTTGTGGAGAACGCAAGAGCTCGCATCACGTTCAAGACGAGCATTCCACCTGCCAGTTTGGAGTGTCTAGAGCAGTTCAGCCACTTGTGGGTTCTCTTCGTGTTCCATGAAAACACTAACCTGGCTAAAGGTGCACCGAAAACCACGTTCCCGGCTAAAATTGCCCCTCCAAGACTTGGTGGCAAGAAGGTCGGACTCTTTTCGACGCGAACGCCACACCGTCCGAACTCCATTGGTCTGTCAGTAGTCAAGATTGAAGCAATTCATGACCGGTGCATTGAGATCAGTGGCCACGATCTCGTGAACGGAACACCTGTGCTGGATGTCAAGCCGTACGTGCCGGCGGATTATGTGCCAGGATATGTTGTTCCAGACTGGGTGGCAGCGGAGACCGACGTCATGTCAAGACCTGTTGAGTTCACGCCGGAAGCTACAGCATCACTGACTGAGCTTGTGGATGCCAAGCTGTCATCGTTCTATTCGAATGTGGCTGACTTGAAGACGGCGATCGAGCAGATGCTTGTCCTGGATATCCGCAGTATTCACCAAGGTCGTGGTCAAGTTGTTGAGACCCAGCAGTTCCAGTGCCGCTTTGACAATGTGCAGATCGAGTTCACGACGCTGGAGGAATGCATCCGCGTACTCAACTGCTCACGATACATGACGCCTCACGATCGGTCGCGCGTGTTGCTGAAGCAAGTCCTGTTGAAACAACAACAGGAAGCATAGTACAGAACTCAAACAGATTTGCAAACCAACTCAAATTCACAACTGCTGGTTATGATGAAACCCCTCTATTTCGCTGTTGCCGAGCAGGGATGCAGTTGACAGGCACCAATTACGCAGTTTTGGCAACAAATGCCTCCTCTGCCTCCTTGATCTCTTGGTCAAGTTCGATCCAGGATTCGTTGAAAAGCTCTCCAGCGATGACGCGCTTCGCCATATCCAGCTTGGGTTCCTTGTGTTTGGGATTGTTGCACAGATCGATAGTCTTTGCAGCGGCCTTTGTTTCGTCACTGCACCACGATTCACACCAGAGCCACTCCTGCGGCAACGAAAAGATAGGGATCTGGTGCTGGGCGTAGTTTGGCAAGTCTTGGTCCAGGTTTGCCAACGAGTTCGGATCAGCACTCAGTTGGCTATACACTGCACGTAGCATATCACCAGCAGCAGTCTGGCGGAAAAGTGCCAGATCAACCACGTACAGGGCACTGATATGGTACGGCCTTCCGCGGAGGTGGTCCTTCCAGTACCCCTGGCGCCAGAACTGGAAACCAACATTCCGTGAGTCGCAGAATGGCGTGTAGCCGTACGGTTTACCTTCCATATCTAGCTCCCAGAGCTCCTTTAGATCGGCACGAACAACTTGATCTGCGTCCACGTAAATGATTTTTTGTACTCCTAGCGGGAACAAGACGTCAAGGAAGAGAATCTTGTAGCCCCAGATAATGCGCTGCTTCTCAGTCTGCTGACGCAGCCAGTTAGGCCATTTGTACGTAACGAGACGAATGTCCATACCAAATTGTTCGCGCAGGACAGGAATGGCCTTCTTGAAATCCGGTGACAAAAAGTTCTCTAGCAACCAGAACGTAACCGGGTTGTTGGTGCGCTTGAGCACACTCGACATCATAATCTTCACAAAACGTTCGTACAAATAACCCGATGCAACCGAGAACACATGAATAGTCTCCCCCGTGCGCTGTTTCGGTCGTGTTAGAGCACCATTTTCGTCAGAAGAGTTGTCTTGGTCAGTATCGGCAACCGTACTTTTAGTCTTTTTGTCATCGTGCTTGCCCATCATGTTCAGCATTGAGTTCCAGTACGAGCTGAGTGCACCATCGTCCTTATTGGACGATTTACCAGACTCAGACTTTAACTTGTCCGACGAAGCTGCATCTTCAGTCGATTGCAGTAGTTCTTCGTGTTCCATGCCATCTTTCTTGCGCACATAGAGCTGAGATATATGAGAGCCGAAGTCGTAAACTGTGATGGGATGAGTCTCCAATGGAAGCTCTGTCTCTGGATCGATAATGTCAAAAAGATCATCAGCTCTTCCTCTTGCCAGGTGCAGGGACCAAACACCAGGCGTAGCCTGAAGCTGGAAGTATCCCAGATTTTTCATCACAAGGGTGTCACGGTGCAGCAGCTGTGCTCCAACCTCGCGCTCAAGCACTAATTGCAGCCCGTTAGGAGGTGAATACATGTTGAAAGTCATATCACGGCACTGGCCGTACACAAGGAGGCTCTCCAGCCTGAAAACAGCACTCGTTATGGACTTCACTGCCACAGGACTGTCAGCATCCACTCTCAGATTATCCAGGTCATCACCGGCTTGGAAAACCTGGACATTCCAAGCCTCGGGGGTATCAATTTTCATCGTCAAGATAGGTTGCACTGGTAGCTTACGGAATTCAACGCTGGTAGCAGCAAGTGAAGGTTTCTTATCGAAGAGGTATCGATAAAATCGCTGCAGCGGAAATTCCGAGTACTCGTCTGCGGGAACCAACACCAACTCGATAGTAGCATTAAGCTGCATATGCAACATCCGAAGCATAGAACTCATTACTTGTGCAGCTTCCGATAACGGATCAACGTAGGCTGCTACCTGAAGAGACGAGTCACCCGGTAGATGAATACTGTTCTGGGAGTTTTCATCAATGTTCATCCGAGATGTTCTCTCAGTCCTCACGTATTTGTCAACGACTCCCGTAGTTTTCATGACACCAAAACTCAAGCTGTCAGCGTCCTTGGTTTTCAGTGTAACGCTGCGCTTAATGAGAGCCTTTGCCACAGGTTGAGTGCGATACTTCAGGTCAAAGTTTACAATAGTCATCACATCTTCATCCGACAGCGACTGAGGGGGAAGAGTCACTTGTCTTCCGTTGATGAACAGGTGTGGAAGTGGAATCTTGGTAGTGCCGCCTTCAGTTTCCTCAAATGTTGGAGGAAAACGCGATCGCAATAGGGTGTTGAATTGCGTAAGCACCGTACGCTGCTTGGGAGTAAGCCATTTCCCTGTCTTACTGTTGAGAAGCGCTAAGACTTTTTCATAAACTGGGTCCTTGTCACCAGTTCCGCTCGCCGTCTTTTTCCAGATTATTCGCAGCTTATCATTCATGGTGTTGACAGATTTTTGCTTGATAATACACGATAGAGCTTCCAAGACAAACTTCAGGTGTACTTCATCGTCTGAATCACCGATCGTTGCAAGAATGGCAGTCACAAGATCACCCACACTGCCGCTCTTCGCTTTAGCATTTAACTGGGGAGCAATACCAACGCGCAGAGATTGTTCGGAGTCCTCAAGGATAGCCTTCACAACTCGATAGGCATGGCTGGCGTCCCGCGTATCATCGAGATTTACAGGGAAAATCAAAGTCTGTTTCTTCGGCAAAGATCTTGAACCAGGCGCATGCAGGTAAGAGATTGCAGATTGGGCTGCAGCTTCAAGACGACCATCAACATCATCAGCAAAGAGATGCTTCGGCAAATCCGATTCCACCTCCCCGGATCTATCTTCTGGGCTATCAAATATTGATAGGTAAGCAGGGTACGCGTTCTGCTCAGTCAAGAGCTCCTCCACAAGATCCATGTCGTCATTGAGCATACCCCGGTGAGCCATGCTAACATAAAGTGGCTGGTCACGGCCGAAATTGGGCATCATCGAACGCTGAATGTCCAAATTCTTTTGAACGACACCGTTGAAGACGAACGAATTCAGTGGAATATGCTTCAGATGAATGAACTCTGTCATCGCCAGTACTTCGTTATCGAACTGGTCACTTTTCAGGCATGCCTCTGCTTCTTCTTCGTTGTCTTCAACCGTTCCAACTCCTCCCGCTGCTTCCGCGTAGCTTTCTATCAAGCGCTCCACTAAAACATCAGAGCTTCCATCTTCTCCGACTCGCTGCAAAAATCCAGATGCAATTCTTGTAGGGATGATCCGGTCCGCTTCCACTTCAGATTCTGGTGTTTCCTCGTCATCACTCTGCGCCTTCTTGCTTCCTTCTTCATGGGCTTTTGACTCTGCGATATCCTTAGACTGCGCAAGCATCAGCAACTTCGCAAAGTGCCAAGGAGTAGCTTTGTCCGTTCCTTTGAAAGTTTTATACTTATCCACTAAAGTCTGTCGATCAGCAGAAGTTTTGCTCGCCATGAGTTCCTTTGAAGAAACCAGAAGCGCCCACTGGACCGGGGCTCCACGCATACGCATAAACCCAATGTGGGATAAAGCTGCACGGCCTGCGCCAGATAGTGGATCCATCACAAGTACGCATTCATACATATTCTTGCGGAGGAAAATGAGGTTCCAGGCTGGGCGTCTTAGCGTGTTGATATCGGGCGACCAATCGGCTGAATTTGGGTCAGTCTCAATGTTATTCAGGTACAAAGGGGTTGAACCACCCATGGCTCCGCGCATATGAATACGAGCGGCCGGTTGATCCTGGTTCGTTTCACGAACGTGTGTCAGCATATGCTCGAGTTCAGACTGATTTAAAGGCAATCGGTCTAGTTGTTTGGCCACTGACCATTCCTCTTTCAAGGTCTTCATAAAGTCAAACACGTTAAATGAACGTTCCGTAGGGTCCACAGCGATACCATTCATAATGAACTTGTTCTTCAATCTTCTGTTGGTAGCTTGCATACGAGTGGCAGTAATTTCTTCACGCAGCTCGGTAGAAATGGACTTCCGTGAAAATGCCAGCTTCTTCGCTTGCAAAGGGAAATCCTGCGAAATTGTTTCAAGTCTTTTTAGCGGGTCCTTTGCGTCCACCACAGCGCGGACAGCACTTGCGCCCAAGTCTTTTAAATGCCATGCTTTCAGCTCCTGCTCCTGCTCACTGGCAGCCTTTTTTACCAACACGTCGTAGAACTGCTTCAGTTCACCATCAATTGCACTGTGACGAGTTATCAGAGGCTTGAACAACAGACCTTCAACCTCCTCGTCATCAACCTCTTCTTCATCCTCTTCATCATCTTCTTCTCCCTCCTCACCGCCCGTGGCATCCTCAACACCGGCTTTCTTCGAGTCATCAATAGTCTTGTACTCCATGTTCTTAATATCGAGTGCCACGCCATATCCCTGTAGCAATGTGTCCAAGGGTGAGTCACGGGAATAGTGGCGCACCATATACTGGATCTCATTTTTCTGCGCTTGCTTCACAAGCTTTGCATGAAAAGCATGAAATTTTTCCGTGCCGACGAGACCGTAAAGAATTGCTGAAGTGGTCGGCTCCTCAGAGCCAAATTCAATATGCGGATACTTGTGGTCCACTTGCAACTCAACATCGTTGACACCTGAAGCCACACACGCCTGTGCGTTGTTCTTCCTTTTTCCATTCAGAATAGCATCCAGCTCGTCTTCCGAGCAGGCAACGGATTCAACACAGCGCGATTCTTTGTAGAACACTGCCCAAGTGTCCGCGTCTTCTCCACAGGGACGTACACCCGAGTCCAGTCCCAACTGGCGAAACATTTCCACCTTCACCGAATAAGTTCGCGTTGCAAGCATCAGCTCCAAGATCTATAGCAGTACAAATAATAAATGAGTAAAAATTAATAATAAATGAAGTATTCACGGACATTCTTGGATCCGGGTGCGATACTCTCGGCCACCGTCACAGCGAGCGCCCCCAAAGCGTCCACATCACCGCCCATGAACTCCACGTATGAAGTGCGTGTCTCTAGTTGCTCCAAGAACTGCCAGAAGTACAGTGGGTTTTCCTCCGCAAGAAATTCACTACCGCACTCCCAATCAGATACAATAATAGCTAACGAGAGGAAAAATACGAAGCAGCAGTCCTACCTAGTCTCCAGGAGCGGGAAGAACGGAGAGCTGGGCCAACTGGCCGTCAAGTTTACATGTACGCCTCGGGCAGACACGTGCGAAGGCTGCGCGGCCGCCAACAGCGCCAAACCTGCACCCAGCCACGTCCGCATTGTCCTGCTTCAAATTGACTGTGAACGGTATCCACGTGGAAAATGTCCCGAATAGAAGACGTCTCGGAGTGATGGTCAAACCCTTCATTTACGATATGTATTCCCCCTTGAAGGATTGTAGCAAAGGGGCCCTTCTATTCGGATAAGTCTCATTTGGCCTGTGTTTCCTACTCCACTCGCCGCGTGCTAATCCAGGTGAGGATCGGTTCCTCGTACACCAATATCTCTCGTTGTAGGCACCCCCTCTTCCTCACAGATACCGGATTATCTTCACCAGAACTTTATCTACCTTTTGTAAGTATTTCGTTCTGCACAAGTCTCTAAGCCCATTATGAGCAACCCAAACGCGCACCGTAAAATGACCCCCAAGGGGCAGATGAGCTCCAGCGGCATGGGACCTGCTATTATGCATCTGCCTCCGCACCTCAAGGTCCTTTTCGAGCCTAATGCTCCATTGGACCATCTGCCGCGTCTGGTCAAGCGCAAGATGCCGCCGTATACGGGACTTGCAGGCTTCCTGAATGCCTTTGAAACGGAGAAACCCCCTGTCCGTGAGATCCAGGAGACGCCTAAGGAACGTCGAGAGCGCCGTCGCCAAGAGAAAATAGCGGAGAATGACGCCAAGATGCAAGAAGACCGAGCCAAGTGGGACCCGAACGCTGAGGACCCGAGGAAGACTGAGGATGCGTACAAAACGCTCTTTGTGGGCCGCATCAGCTACGAGACTACAGAGCAGCAGTTGCGCCACGAGTTCGAGCAGTATGGTCCTGTGAAGAGCGTGCGACTTGTTGAAGACCCCGAGGGCAAGTCGCGTGGCTACGGCTTCGTGGAGTACGAGAAGGAGGCGGACATGAAGAACGCCTACAAGTACGCGGATGGCAAGAAAATTGATGGTCGACGTGTGGTCGTGGATGTTGAGCGAGGGCGTACAGTGAGAGACTGGCTGCCGAGAAAGTTTGGTGGTGGGATTGGTGACACCCGCAAGGGAGGAGCGGATGTCAATGTCAAGTACTCTGGAAGAGAAGCGATCGGACACTTTCAAGTGGGCGCCCAACGAGACGAAGGCGCTGGAAGAGGAGACCGATATGGAGCTCGTGAACCGCCACGAGATCGCAGTCGAAGCCGTGGACGGCCTGCTGGTGGAGACCGTCGCGATCGTCGACGCTCTAGGTCCAGATCGAGATCGCGGGAGCGTCGACGTGATCGTGGACA
Organism: Phytophthora capsici; assembly: GCA_030324255.1. NCBI lineage: Eukaryota > Oomycota > Peronosporomycetes > Peronosporales > Peronosporaceae > Phytophthora > Phytophthora capsici. The sequence continues at coordinate 3,309,029 of CM059357.1, read as the reverse complement.
CGACCGCCGAGACCGTGGCCGTGATCGTGATCGTCATAGTCGCAGGGACTCTCGTGATTATTCGCGTAGATACTGATGTGCATCGTCAGCTGCAACAGTTCTCGGTAGGTATAATTGCACGTCAGCATGCTTGAACTGAGGTAAGAGGTTTCTGCGGAAAGGTATATGCATTTTTTGTCCGTTTAGATTGGGGCGGCGCGATACAGACAGAGGAAGCTGGTGTACAGGCGCTATGCTATTGTGACAGTCACCCTGAAGCATTCGGCTTCTCTGAAGCCCAGCAGTACAGTACTGACATTTGCAGCTAAATTCTGGATGATCATGTGGATTTACGTCGTGAATGGTAGCAGCTTGACAAGCGCTTTGTGCTTTGTGACCATGGATGCTATGAGTGTAGTGAGCCAAGCCATTCTCACTTCGAGCAAGGTGATTACACTTCACGAACAACACTTGAGAATTTCCAGCAAAATGTTTGGATACGGTAATTTCTGCGATGTCTTTGATGCTCTTGTCACTATTGACATCTTCTTTAATGAAAATGCCACGATGAGCCTGTCGAATGCAAAATTGATGTTCTCGCATCTAGATTCGCAGAGGGAGAGCTTTATTCAAAAGAAATAAAATTTATTTTTATTTCTAGTTGGAGATTCGAGCGGTGGATGTCAATATTCCCAATGCTCAACTGTCACCAAGTTTTTTTTCTTGAACAACTCTGCAGCAACAACGAGCAACTTTAAACCACAACTAAAAGTCATTTTGAGCAACTTTATCTCACCATCCTAAATCGAAAAGCAAATATTAATACCGGTAAGTGCTCGGTCTTGGTCTAGCGCGCGGGGCTTCACGGGCTGTGAATCACAGCTCTCTGCTAAGAACACTTGGGCTTCCCGGGTAGAATAGTGATGGTCTTCCAGCGCTACGTGCTTCGATTGGTATCTCTTGTCATTTTATGTCAAACTTGGTGACTTATCTCGTTGATTTTACTGTATACAGTGTAATAGTGTTGGTTTAGCAGCGGCGAAAACTAGATAAAACTGCTGATTAATCAGATCGATCCGGATAAAACTGCCGATAAAACCCACGGAATTGGTGATTTTGAATATACGGGCTTTGGGAGAACGCAAGCGCATTCTACACCTACCAGTAGAACACAACACATAGATCGAAGCAAACGAAACGATATTACTTGAGAAATAAATCGGAAACTTGAAGTCCTAGCACGAACGAAGGCCACACAACTGGGAATCAATCTTGAGATCCTTGATACTCAAAACTGTTGTCGATGAATGGACGTGCGGGGTCCTCATCTTCGTCACAACGATCTAATGTCGATGGATTGAAGATCACTTCAGGGGTTTATCGTCACTTAAGCGATTGGAGTAGATAAACACCAATTTCTGCACAGTATCCGACAGAAGCTGATTCCGCAGCTTGGAGTGGATGTACTTGTAGATGCTCCAGCTCCTTTCTGCTGTGGCCGACGACGTGGGCTTCGTGAACACTCTGCGAGCAATTTCGAAAAGCGCCGGATATTTGGACCGATTGACACTCCACCATTCTAATGGCGCCAAGCCACCACCGTCGATCTTCTTATCCCACTTGGCTGTTAAAAAGAGACTGGCCTCATGAAACGCGGACTGTTGCTTCTCATCACTATACTTGAGGCGGGCTGCAACTTCACGAACGTGTTGTAATGCGTTTCGGTGGTCGTTGCCCGCGAAATCTGCAGGATGTACTGCTAGAATCACTTCCCGACGAAGACGAGTCAACACTTGCCCGGCTCGTGTTGGGTTGTCTCTCCAGCTCAACACTCAGCTTGAACGCATTACGATCATTCTCTGTCCACCTCTGGCAGTTTATCATGACATGCCGGTCCAACTTCTCCACTTTTGCGTTAGAAATCAGCTCGAAACACTTCTTGCGCGTCACGTCTTTTGTTCCTTCAACACGGTTAAAGTGCTTCCACACGCCAAACCTTGGACGCCCACCCGCCATCGAAGCTACATCGCAGCGAGATTATTCCAATGTGTTCATCATTCCTTCGGGCCAGCCGTACCTCAGTCTTCAGACACTTTAACTTGGAAGCTTCGCGAATGCGAAATAGGAGTGATGGTCATTTTTAATCTTAAATCAGCCTACTATTTACATAAATCGTAGCGTTTTGACCCGTAAAACGAATAGGCCAGTTTCGTCAGATAAAACTGAAGATAAATCAGATAAATCAAGATTTATCTAGTTTTGTCAGGAAAACAGTTTTGTCGATTGAACAACACTAGTATACACAAACCGGTACACCGGTAAATCCTATCGCAGCTATATTCAATTCATTCTCAAATTTGCTTTCTAGTACTCAACTTCAGTCCTAACACTCGCGTATAACGTGACAGAGTACCATCAAGGGGGCAGACAGAAATGAGACTGTACATCGTAGGTAAACGTAGCTCTCGGTTGCTGTTCATTTGCAGTGTGTAAAAGCGAAACAAGATGTTGTAATGGGGTCCAGAGTACCTGTACGGGCGGCGAAGAGATGACGGCGGCAGCGGGCGACCATACCACCCCGACATAGTGTGAGCATCCGAGTAGGACTACTCTGAGCAGCTGCACGACGGTTAAAGATCCACACGACAGGCTGGAGCGGAAGATCAACGGGTGCAGGACGCGGGAGGTTCAACCAGCCGGACGAAGGAAGGCCTCACTTCTGGATTTCACCTGGCAGGGAGACACGCAGACTCTTGATTCTGCCGGCTCGAGAACAGGGCGACAGCAGGACCAGCAACTTCAGGCTCAGGAGTGAGTCTGCACGGACGAACGGACGGACGAACGGACAGACGGACGGTGAAGAGGACAGGACGAGCGGACAGTTGGACGAACGGACGGACTAGGACTCGGACACGTTGGTGTACGAGCACTGGACCACTTGGACGAACGGACGGACTAGGACTCGGACACGTTGGTGTACGAGTACTGGACCACTTGGACGAACGGAAGGCGGACGGTGACGAGCAGGAGGCAACGGTCTCCGAGCTACTTGACGACTGCGACGAGTAGGGCGACGCACACTCGGTGCTGAGTCCGAGTGGTCAACAGGCGGCACTCGCACTTGGACGTCGACGAACGAACGGAACGGACGGACGAACGGTAGTAGGAACCACGACTGGCGTAGCTAACTAGTCGTAGCCTACAGATAACGAAACAGAAACAGAAATACAAATAGGTCGTGTGTCAGTACGATACACACCGGCGGGGTAGAGGAAGTTCCCTACCGACAGCCAACGGATTCTTGGGCCGATCGGCGCTGGACGACCAAAGCTCGGCGTGCAGAGCTAAACACAGACACGTTACATGGTGGTCATACAGGGGCCTGTTCAAGACAAGAACAACGACATGGCCAGAACGAGAACGATTACGGTACCTGCAACCCAGAAACCGGCGACGCGGAGTACGACGACGGCGATACCGATGAGCCAAACGGCCCTACACGTCCCTGCACAGAGTGATCCGATCTCGACTGAAGGAGACACGACTGGAGGGCGCCTGCGCACGAATGACGGCGACGAAGAGACCAAGGGCGAGAATGACGATTCGGACGTACAGCTGGATCCGGATACTGGCGGTTCCCAGAATAACCCGGCCACTGAAGCGACGCCGGATACGGCACCCATTACTGAACGGCCAGTTCCCGACACAGGCACGAGTACGGGCACGGCACCTACGGCGGCACCAACGACGGACGGCGAGATGTCAGCGCTGTCAGCAGTCCTGCTACAAGTCTCAGAGACTATGAACCGGATGACGACGCGTCTGGACAACCTGGAAGTAGCAGTGGCGACGACGATGAGCCGAGCGGCAGCAGCACCGACGGGTCCAGCTGGAGCAACGACTGGAACTACGAATGCAGCGACGGCACCCACGGTAGACACCCGACACGTGACGTACGTGCGCAGCGCTGACGACGGAGATGGAGATGACGGTAGCTCCAGCGAAGATTCGGACAGCAGCGACGACGACAACGACGGAGATTCGCCCGGTGACTCTCTCGACGCTGGTGCAGGACGAGCCTCACACTCTCGGAACACGATACCGACCGCACGATACGGACGCAGGAAGAACATTAGAGACTTGGAGCTCACGCCGTTTCAGCCATCCCCGAACAACTCCGTCTCGACGTGGATCAAGAAAGTTGACCTCGCGCTCGAAGGTGCACGAATATCTGGACGCGGTGGATGGACAGACGGCGAACTCTACTACATCGTGGGCAATAAGTTGCAAGATGACGCAGCACGCTTCTGGGTGCAAGTCGATCAGGGAATGAGGCCAGAGATGAGGACATGGTCGTACTTGAAAGCGGCATTAAAGAGGCGGTACGGCGAACGCCCCGACAAATCTCAAGCGGAGCTACGTGTGAATCAGAGATTCCTCATGCCTGGAGAAACGTTTGCGGATTTCGCAGCTGGATTACGAGATGCACGTGGAGAGAACAAGGTCAGCGAACGAGTGTTATTGGCGCAGTTCATCAGAAACCTGCCCAAGACCACCCGACAGTTAGTTCGTGAAAGTAAACCAAAGACGCTCGACAAGGCAGTGGATAAAGCGACGGAGGTGGACGACCCTTTCGATAACGTGGCACAAGGGATGAAAAACATTGGCCAAGAGTGGATTACTGCGCAGATGGCTTACCCGGTGGCAGTTGGAGCAGCTTCGGGACATCCGGTGGTCATTCCTGGTGTTGGTGTACGGGATACGACGAGTACGACGACGATGGCGGCACCCACGGACCCAGATTGGGCTATCTTTTCGAATCCGCAGGGCGTATGGAATAAATTTACTGGCGTTTGGGACATACCGGAGGGAAGAGTTTGGAATGGACGTTACTGGGCGGTACGGACGAACCGTAAACGCATGACGAAGCCAGCAGTGGAAGATCCTGTGAAGAAGGCGACGGCAGCACCAAAAGTCGAAAAGAAGAGCGTCGCCAAGGTCAGGATGGTGTACACGGAGGACAGCGAGGACGAGGAGTCGAGCGAAGATGATTCGGCTAGCAAGACGTCTTCGACACGCCCTACCAAGCGCCACAAAGCAGCGAAACGCACCAAAGCAGCAACTCGAACCATACGGGAGGCAGAGCCACCACGGCAACAGACGGAAACGCAGCCAGCAGCTCGATCCATGGGCTCGGTGACGTGTTATGCGTTTGGTCGACCCGGCCACTTCGCAAAAGAATGTCCAGATGCGGCCGCGAAGGCACGGAATGACGCTTATTTGGCGACGCGTACGCAGAAACTCCCGGCGAAGGAAAACGAAGAACGGGCGCCGTAGGGGGATTTCGGCGTCCGGGCGAACGACAGAGACCCCAACTAACGGATGAGACGGACGACGGCGGAAGCCAGGAGGAGAAGAAGAAGCTCCTAGTGACCGGAGACGTCAAGGATGAGTGTGCAGTGACGGACAATAGGACGGCACGAACGGACGGGAGTACAGCGGCCGTGAGAAGAGCGGTAGGTGCTCAATTGGATAGTGAGCTTGGCGCACGTGACGAGCAGCGAGCGGCAAGATATGTGGCAACGGTGAGGCCGGCGATGGCCGCACTACGCTACGGAAGAGAACGTGAAGAAGGAAAAGGCGATGGATGTTCGACTGAGGAAGGCGGCCGACGGACGACAGACGAACGACAGGCTGAGGAAGGCGCGACGGCGGCTGACAACGTGAACGCGAGTGGCTCGGCGGCTGCGCACTTGGGTGACGAGACGGCCGGTGACGCAACAGAGACGTCGAAGATAACGAGACTCCGCCAGAAGCCTATGGCTCCTGTTAACACCGTATCGAAGCGGCAGATCAGGAAGGCGAGACGTCAGCGCGCAAAGAGTTCTCCGAAAGCGTCGACGGCCGATGATAGCGTTGACGAAGTAGAACGAGTGGTAGCCGAGCTCGAATCAGAGACACGTACGCGGCGACAACAACAGGAACAGGATGCTCGACGTGAACTGTCGGAACGATGGCAACGCGGCGGAGGCAGTGCAGCTCAGGATGATTCGGGCCGGATGAAGGTGAACCTGGTGCGGACTTCTGAGGTGTTGATGGCTGCGGACGGTAACCATGGGCTGGTCGACAATGCCGAAGCGAGTGACGGTCTGCCGACGGCAACAATGATGGTAGAAGGCGAGCAAAGGACGGTGAAAATTGACAGTGGCGCCAGATATTCAGTGGCCGGTACCGACTGGATGGCAAGAGGTGAGCGACTGAAGCGAGCTTCTCCGGTTGATTGCGTCGAGGGCATTGGCGGTTTCCTGTTGGACGTGCTGGGTGTATGGACATTTCGTATGCAAAACGTCTTCGGTCAGACTGTTGAGTTGACAGCATGTGTTATCAAAGGCTGTACCAGCGAGTTCCTGGTTGGCGTTGACTTCTTGGAGAAGCACCGCGCGGTGATGGACTTCGAAGGTGGCGAGCTCCGTTACGACGAGAAGGACCAGAAGGTTATTATCCCCTTCCAAACGAACGATGAAGGCCAGACAGCGAGTGTACGGCTAGTTGGAGCAGCAAACCTTGAACGACGAGCAGTACAACCAGTAGCAGTGTCCGTCGCAGCTCCGGAAGGCGAAGAAGGAGTATTCATTCCGACATTTGAGACCGGTGCGGTGTTGTTGGCGCCAGCCGTGACGAAGGTGCGCAACGGGAAGGCTATAATACCGGCGGTGAATGCGTATGGTGGACGTATGAAGCTGCCTAATCGCAAGGAACTTGGCACATGGATTCCCCTCCAGGCTGATATGAAGCTGTTGGCAATGAATGGTGAACTGCGACCGGAGAGACTAGAAGAATGGCTGAGCGAACTGGGCGACACAGAGACACCGCTGGAGAACGAAAGTGATGTGCATGTTGGAGTGGAAGATGAAGCTACGCGTGAGCTCGTTTTGAAACTACTACGGTCGTATCGGAAGTTGACAGAAGCGCCAAAGGACTGCCCACCAGCGACGACCCTCGAGGTAGAACACCACATCGATACTGGTGATGCCGCCCCGATACTGATGAAGCGACGACGGCAGGCCCAGACTGAGGACGCTACAATTGAGGAGAACGTAGATACGATGTTGAAGGCTGGCGTCATTGAGGAGAGTAATGGAGCGTGGGGATTCCCAGTAGTGTTGGTCAAGAAGAAGGACGGGTCGGTACGATTCTGCATTGACTATCGGGCGTTAAACAGAATAACGAAGAAGGACGTTTACCCGCTGCCGAGAATAGATGAAACGTTAGAGGCTTTGGGCGGTGCAAGGCTATTCACTACCCTAGATCTACAAGCTGGGTACTGGCAAATTAAGGTGGCTCGTGGTGACCGTGACAAGACGGCGTTCCTGACAAAACGCGGCTTGTACACCATTCGGATTGACGAATGCGCCGGCTACGTTTCAGCGTCTCATGGATGGTGTGTTACGGGGTCTTACGTGGACTACGTGCTTGGTGTACTTGGACGACATTGTGATTTTCACCAAGGGCAACGTCGAGCAGCATGTGGTTGAAGTGGCGAATGTGCTGGAACGATTGGCCAGTGCAGGGTTGAGCCTCAAGCTCAAGAAATGCAGCTTCGTGTCTGAATCGATGGAGTATCTGGGACACACGCTTAGCAGCGAAGGCGTACAGCCAACGGAGCGACTCGTACAGGCAGTGACGGACTTTCCGAGACCAGTTGACGCTACGGAGGTCAAGAGGTTTGTTCACCTTGCGGGGTACTACCGAAAGTTTATAGCCGGCTTTGGATCGATTGCGGAGCCGATGACGCGGTTGCTGAAGAAGGACTGGCCGTGGCAATGGACAGAGGATCAGGAACATGCATTTGAACGAATTAAGGCCCTGCTAACTACGCGACCTTTGCTACGGTATCCGGATTTTGGACGCGCGTTTCGATTAGTAACGGATGCTAGTAAGACAGGACTAGGCGCCTGCCTCATGCAAGACTTTGGGCACGGGTGGCAGCCGGTAGCCTACGCTTCGAAGGTGAACAGCAATGCGGAGTCAAATTATTCGATAACTGAACTCGAGTGTCTGGCGGTTGTCTGGTCGGTGAAGCTTTTCAGGCCTTACCTGTACGGCAGAACCTTCAGCATCATCACCGACCACGCAGCATTGAAGTGGCTAATGACGCGGGCGAACTTGGCAGGACGGCTACATCGCTGGTCCCTGACATTGCAGGAGTACGACTTTGGAATTGAGTATAGGCCTGGATCGACGAACGTGGTGGCGGATGCCTTATCACGGGCTCCAGCGGCTGTAAGGGCAGTGGTGCGTTCGAGAACAGTGTCTGGTATACGCAACGACGGTGCGACAACGGACGGCGCAGCTCCAGTAGTACGAACACCGGCAGCAGAGGCGAACCTGGTGGTGGATGCGATTGATAAGACGGACGTGGTGGCTAACGAGGCGACTACGGCTAATACGGCTAGTACTGTGGTGAAGTGAGAATCTTGTTTGACGGAAAGGACCGGCTCGGGATCACTGTGCCACATTGGTGGTACACCGTCTCCGTGATCACGATGTGACGCTACATGACCACGGTACCGTTTATATGGTACGGTCCGACAGGATCACGAACATGATCGTGGCCCAATCATTCCATCACAAGTCGAAAGCGATCATCGGGGTCCGGTACAATCATTTCGATACACCAGGGTGATCTCAAGGTCGAAGATCGCAGTGATCTCAAGGTCGAGATCGCGGTGATCCCCAGGGAATGGTGCAATCATTCGAGTACACCAAGCGCGATCCCCAGGGAAGATCAAGGTACCATAATCATGGTACATGCTGTGGTGATCGTGGTGTGTGGTGATCGCGGTGTGATCAAGGCATCGTCAAGGCTAAGTACGATTGTGGAGCCAGTTTGGCAACGTGTGGCAGAGAGGCGTCGAGGCTTGGGGGAGAGGTTTAGGGAATTGCATATCAGTGTATAATTTGCCGGCTAGCGAAGAAGTGTTGAATTTACTTTCTAGGGAACAAGTGCTTTCTAGCGAACAAGTGAGTTAACACTCAACAAGAGAGGGAGTTCTTCTTATATATCAAGCGTCCTACCTATTCCAGAGCTGGGAAGTATATTGGCCCCCTCTGACGACCAAGGACTGCAGCGATCTACAAGAAGAAGCGCAAGAACGCCTGGATAGCTTGCCCAGGTCGCCCACGCTCCTTTCTCACCCCCCTCAAGATCCCTGCCAGAAGGAGGCAGTCAAGCATCGTATTGGAATTATTGGCCTTTGGTGAACACACCCTAGGACCCCCCGTGGATCTACGCTACCCCGTGATCTACACCCTAACCGACGGCAAGTGAAGAACTGCCACAAGCCGTCAAGCCGAAACCCAAGTGCCGTCCACACCCACTCAACCCAGATCAAGCCCGGCATCTCTTCCGAGTCATCAAGAAGAGCGTAATCGTCCAACCCGACGGGTACACAAGGTGAGCAAGTCTTCAGAGCCCCCCACGGGCACTAGTAAAGAAAGTCCCCCGTTTTCTAAAATTCTTAATGTAAAATTTCTAAGTGAGATTTCGTAATTATTGTTGAATATGCAGCCGCACGCAAGGTTCGTCCCCCGCTTCGCCGTGTGCGCGCCAAAACTCGCGCGCAACCTAGAGTAGTGTTAGACTTACAACCAAAAATCCCCCCCAAAGCCCCCCGCCCTCCTACCCACTCCACCCGTCGCTATGACTCGATCCCGCGCTGCTCGCCTCCGCGCCTCTCGCGCACCAGCTAACGCCGAGCTGAACACCATGCCGGCCGCTCCCTCAGAGCCGTCGCCGTACCTGTACCCCGTGTCGAGCCCAGACTCCTCGGCCTTCACCTTCGAGAAGGTCATGGCCGCCACGGTGGATGAGCAGTCCTCCGTAACGTTCATGATGCGCCACGGCCTCCTGGCTCGGACGGTGCTGTGTCGCCACTGCGAGGACGCGATGACCCTTGACGCTCTGTGCCGTCGATGGCGCTGCCGCCGTAAGGGCTGTCACGACTACGAGGTGAGCGTGAGAGCGGGCAGCTTCTTCACAAAATCGAAGCTGCCGCTCTCGAAATGCCTCCGTCTGCTGCTGTTCTGGTGCAGCGACCTTCCCGTCACCCTCGCCGAGCAATGGCTGGACGTCTCCGCCGTCACTGCAATTGATTGGTACAGTTTCTGCCGAGACATTTGCTCGAAAGAAATGTTACTATGTTCCATGGAGGTAATTTATTTTATTTTATTTTATTTTTATATTAACAACTTACTAAGTAGCGTACCTAACAGATTGGCGGACCAGGACATGTCGTCGAGATCGACGAAACGAGCTTGAAGAAGAAGTCCAAGTATGGACGCGGACGCCAGCATGAGGACAACTGGCTGTTCGGCGGTGTTGACCGAACTACGAACCTGTGGTTCGGCATCCTAACGGGTGCCGACCGCAAAAAGAAAACCCTGTCTCCTATCCTTGCCAAACACGTGAAGGCGGGTACCACCATTATTAGCGACCAATTCTCGTCTTACGTCAGTGTTAACGGAAAGTACACGCTGGAGAACAACCCCATGCTGCGGGCCAAGAAATACACCCATCGCTGGGTCAACCACGAGGAGTGCTTCGTCGACCCGGTGACCGGCGCGCACACCAACCGAATTGAAGGTGCGTGGGAGGTGCGCATCAAGCGCCACCTCAAACGCATGCGTGGGATTCGCAAGTACTTGCTTGCTGGCTACCTGGATGAGTTCCTATGGAAAACCTGGTACTTTGATGGCAAGGTGCCAGTATGCACCTATCTCGAAGGGCTTGTCATGGGCATTCGCAAGCACTACCAAGTTTAAGTTGTAGTCAGCAGCAGTAATCTCGTAAACAATGATTACGAAATCTCACTTAGAAATTTTACATTAAGAATTTTAGAAAACGGGGGACGATCTTTACTAGTGCCCCCCCACGGCAAGCGGAGTACCCCCTCCGTCAGTCGGGAGTCCGGACGCCAAGTGTGTGAGTGCCCCTCGCGTCGAGTTTCCTCGCGAGCCACTACGCCACAATGGTGCGCGTGCCCGGATCTTCTGGTGACTCCGGATATCACCGTGAGTCCGACCAGGAAGATGCCAAGATCAAAGTTGAGCCAGGAATCGGCGCGTCGACGGAAGGTGAATCGCCGTCGTCGCATCTGAAGAGTGAAGGATTCACCGACCGCCAGAGCACTGGGAGGAACTCTGGCGAGGAACAGGAGGCAGGTCCAGCAATGGATCTCGAAGAGAAGCCTCACCCTCCTCCCTTGGGCCCTTCGGGGCCCCCTGCGGATCGCGATGCGAATCGTGATCCGCCGGATGAAGATCCAACCGTGAAAACGGAAGGATCTTCACCCAAAACCACTCCCCCTACACCTCACATCTCCGCGAAGAAGTCGGCGTCGAAGCTTGGTAAGCCGAAGTTGAGAGCACCGGACGAGGAGGAGAGTGGAGACGTCAGGCCTTGGACTCCGGATCAGCTGCAGAAGATCTTCTACAGGAAGCAGCTCAACGCGTTCTTGTTAGAAGATCCCGTGATGATCGTGATGAAGCCGAAGCTGATTGGAGACCTCCAAGGCCCCGTGACCCCCTTTGCCAAGGCGTCTGACCTCATGGTTGCGATCACCAACCTGATGAACCTGCTGGATGAAGCTGGGATCGTCGCCGGAGCCTTCGACGCTGAAGCTGTGTTCGAGCTCAGTCTAACCACCGTCGATGAGTCGGCCAAACGTCTGCTCAAGCTGCTGAAGCCGCTGGTAGGCGTGTCCGCGTCGTCGTCTAGCCTCGGCCCTACGGAGGAATACCCGACCTCGGCCTCCTCGCACTCGGGTTTCGCGTCCGCGAAGGCGTCTGTGTCGTCAGACATCGGGTCGGATAGCCCCACCGGGCCAACGAGAATGACTCTTGGTCCATCGGGAGCTGCTATGATCCAGGCGAGGAAGATCAAGGAAGAGAAGATGCCTGTTAACCCTGTGCCCGTAGCCAGAGCGTCGACCAACGCCCACAACCCGGACCGCATGCAATCGTTCTTCGACTCGGCCATGGAACGTTTCTTGAAGGAGCAAGCCGAAGAGAAGAACCGCAGCGAGCCTAGAGCACGTGAGGCGTCCGATGTCGACATGGAATCGGTGGGATCGGTCCACGCATCTCCGGATGAGTATGATCCCGACGACTTCAGCATTGACGTTCCCCGCCGAGCAATCGTTGCCTCAGCAGAAGCAACCGCGTCTGCCGAACATACTGCTGCGATCCCGCGAGTCCGGATGTCAGCAATCTCCGAGCTGAAAGAGTTCTCCGGCAAAGACACTGACGAGGATCGCGCCCGCGGCTGGCTGGGCAAGGTGAAGTCTGCGTTCGTCCGTGATCAAGCCCCTGATAGCGAGAAGTGTATCGTCTTCGGGAACTTGTTAACTGGTCCTGCGCGGAACTGGTACCAGCAGTTGGGAAGAACGACGCGTGGCAAGTGGAAAGACCTGCTGGATGGCTTCAGGGCCGAATACTGCGGTCTGGGCGTGTCTCTTGCGAGGCAATATTACCATGCCAGGAAGAGGTCTGACGAGTCGCCACTCGAGTATCTTCATCGCCTGACCGTGTTAGGACTCCGTGCGAAGTTGCCAATCAAGACTGGTCCGTCGTCGGCCCTCCGAGAACACGTGGAACACTTCATCGAAACCTTGGACGATCGCGATCTAGCGGACCAGCTGACGCTACTACGCCTTGGAGATGGGGACGCACTGGCAGACGTGTTGCGCCTACGTCGGCGTGCCAAATCCCGGCAAGGAAAGGCGTCCATGGGATCTTCGAAGTACCGCCAGAAGTCGTCATCGTCAACTCCTCCACAAGCGTCCACCAAACATGCCCGAGCGATTCGCGCCATTCACATGGCCCATGACAGCGAGAGCTCAGGATCGGACTCGGACTCCGGAGGATCGGACCTCGAACGAAGTAGATCCCAGATCTATCTCGCCGCCGTCGCCGATCAGCGCAAGTCGGAAGATCAGCCTCAGCCACGCCGCGACGCTCAAGGACCAGCAAACAACCCGGAGCAGCCTCATCGCCCTCGGAACGACGATCGCGTAGAGAGATGTTCCCACTGCGGGTCCACGCGGCACACGGACCTTGGATGCTGGAAGCGCTTGACTTGTCAGAAGTGCGGAAGAAGAGGACACCCTGGTGATCACTGCCTGTACGTCTGTCGAGCGTGCGGCGAGGTGCATGAAGCCGGAGAATGCCCGATGGAGGAGTTCTATAACTTGATCCGTCAGTGGTATGATCCCACGCGCCATGCCGGGATGTTTCCCTCGAAGGCGGAGAAGATGTTAAACTAGGACGCTCGCCAGGTTGGAATCTGGTACGAGCCGAGCGTTCTAAGTTCTGCATATTTGCATACGTTGACAGGCAAGCACAGTCGAAGGTCAGTTCCCTGAAGGATCCTATCAACAATACACGTGGAATTCATGAGAAACGTACCGCGACGATCGCGAGCTTGCGAAGAGATGAATATGCGCGATCGGATGTGGTGATGGAACTGGACTTGGCTGATGGAAAGACCCGTGGATACTGGAGAGATCATGCCCCGGATACAGAGCCCGGCGAACTCAAGACCGTGAACTCGCTGACGAGACCCCCTCCAGACATTGGGTGGGAGCTCCGACCCGGGGAATCGCGAGGGTACTGGAAGTACTACTTGCCCGGCAAGCGGTTCAAGCAGGCGAAGATCACCGGGAAGATCAACAACTCGAAGGCAACCATGCTCTTGGACTCTGGCGCAGAAGTCTCAATTGTGGACACCACCTTTGCTCGTAAGGTTGGCTGTATCATAGACGAAAGTCAGAAACAAGAGTGTGTGGGAATTGGAGAGAACGCGTACTCAACGTTGGGACGTACCACCATCAAGGTCACGCTAGCTGGGTATCTCGTGTACTTCTTCGACGCCTGGGTTGGTCCATTGTCGGGCCAAGACGTGATCTTGGGCATGGACTTCATGATCCCCGCCGGGATCCGCCTTGATCTCGCGGACGGCACGATGTGCCTGGCTGACGAAGTCCGAATCCAGTTGTCAGGACGGCGTCCACCGTACGGTCGAAGCAGACACTCGCTACTGCTAGAAGATGACGTTGCTATCCCCGTTGGAGGATCTGTCGAAGTTCCCCTGAAACCACCACGCGCGTTAGAACGAGAAAAGCTGTGGATCGTGCGTGGGGAGAAGTGGGTACCTACCGTGTCGAAGGGGCTTGGCCGCAGGCGACACCTGAAGATCACCAACGTGAGCGATTGCGAGCTGCGCCTGGGACGAAACCTCGAACTGGGGATGTGGCTCGCCGAAGATCTTGTGCCTCGAGTACCTGGACACGTGTCGGTGGGATCGCGGCGGTACGCAGAGTGGCAAACTCTAGCGTTCGAAGCGACGACTGATCGCCAGGACGATGAAGACCTTCCCGCTGAGACGTCCGAACCGTTAGTGGAACGGCCGGAGTACGCCACCCCAACGCAGCTCTTGCGAAGGGGCGAAACGGCTCCTCGTCCAACGGTGGCTACGACGACGGTTCGTTGGGCCGAGCCACTTGTGAATAGGCCGGAGACGACCGAGACCAAGCTGAACTCCGAAGAAGACAAGGCAGAACCGGAAGCTGATCTCACCTTGGAAGCTGACGCGAAGGAGCCTGATGTCGCAGAAGAACCGACGGAAGCCAAGCCGGACTCTGAAGAACACAGGCCGGAACCGGAAGCTGCCCTCACCTTGGAAGCCGAAACGAAGGAGCCCGATGTCGTGGAAGAACCGGCGGAGATCCAGGAAGACGCCGGAGGATACTACCATGACGGCGGTAACCTGTTCGCGGAAGACCTTGAAGATCAGATGGCCGTCTTGCCGGAGATTGCGAGCGCCACCGAAGAAGTGAAGATCGAAGACATCCAAGCAGGAGATCCTGAGCTGAACACGCCGGAGGAGATTGACCGACTGAAGCGTATCATCTGGAAGCGGAAGCACCTTCTGATCGGGAAGGGGAATGCCTTGCCGCCCGCAGCAGTCGGAGTAGTCTGTGACATCGACGTGGGAGGAGCAGCCCCGATCGCTCAACGCGTCCGCCGAGTTGCGCCGCAGTATCGCGAGAAGCTCTCCGACTTGATCAAGGGCTTGCTGGCCGCGAAGATCATTGTCCCGTCAACATCTCCGTGGGCGTCCCCGATCGTGATCATCATCAAGAAGAACGGGGTAGATATCCGGCTCTGCATCGATTATCGTCTTGTGAATTCCTTGACCCGACTGATGGTGTATCCGATGCCCTTGATCAACGACCTCTTGGAGGATCTCGACAAGGTCCTCTGGTATTGTTCCTTGGACATGGCCAGCGGATTCTGGGTGGTGCAGATGACGGAACGCGCGCGGAAGATCTCGGCGTTCATTACACCTTTTGGCTTGTTCGAGTGGACTCGTATGCCATTCGGCCTGAAGAACGCGCCGCAGATCTATCAGCGGTTGCTTGACAACGCCCTCTACGGATTCCTCCGAATTGGGAACGGCGATGATGCTGAAGGTGAAGTCGACGTCTTCGAGTCTGGCGAACCGGAGCTGGATCACCAACCTTCGGTCCTTGGTCGACGATCGTACATCGACGACATCCTGGTCACGGCTGACTCGTGGGACAATCTCTGCGAGAAAGTGGAGCGGCTGCTGGACGCCTGCGATCGCTGGAACTTGTCGATCAGCGTGGTGAAAAGCTCCTGGGGCAAGCGAAGAGTCGATTATCTCGGCCACCGAGTCTCGATTGAAGGGCTCGAAGCGCACCCGAAGGATCTTGAATCCTTGTGCGACTTGCCCTTCCCGCAGACCTTGCGCGCGATGCAGTCGTTCCTCGGCAGCCTGAATTACTACAGCCGCTTCATCGAGGACTTCGCTGTGTATGCCGCGATCTTGTATGAGCTTCGCGAGTCGGACTTCTTCGAGCTGCGCTGCCGAACGGTGATCCCGGAGTATTCGGCGTATGCAGGGGACGTGGATCGTGTGAAGGCCGAGAACGATCGCTGGACGAGAGCCACGGTAGCATTCACCATGCTAAAGGCCAAGATCATGTCGACCCCAATCTTGAAGCACTTCGACCCCGATCGCCCACCAGTGATCGTCATCTACGCGAACAAGTGGGCGATCTCGGCGGCTCTCATGCAGGATCATGATGGCGTGTATTGGCCAGTGACCTTCACCAGCCGTATCCTCAAGACGAACGAGCTCAATTACGGGATCGTCGAGAAGGAGGTCTTGGCCTTGCTGAGGATCTTGGATGTCTGCCACACGGCGCTTGTCGGTCGAGCGATCAAGGTGCTGACTCGACACTCGACGTTGGCTTGGCTCCTCAAGTCTTCAGGCTTGCAAGGCCGGCTGGGATCATGGGCCGCTCTCCTGTCTCAGTGGACGTTGGAGATTGTGCGATGCACGAGAGGCGAAGACGAAGTCCTGGGGACGCTCGCCGCGAGCATCACCCCACGAGAAGAAGTCGACGAGGCCCTCATCGCTGTCGCGCCCAAGAAGCAGCCCCGCCAGGTGATCGTCGCGCCCACGCCGACTGTCGAACTTGATGAAGAGCTGATCGTCGTGAGTTTCGACGGATCTGCCCGAGTCAAACGCGGCGGTGGAGCGTACAGCGCTGTGGTCTGGAAGTTGCCCGAGTGGTCGATCATCACTGCGGCATCCTCGTACGCTGTGGAGATGACGGTGAAAGAAGCCGAGTATCATGGATTGCTCTTGTGCCTGGATCTCCTTGCACCTCTAGACAGGGGACGCTTGGTGATCTGCGGAGACTCCAACTTGGTGATCCGCCAAATGCGCGGCGAGATCGCATGCAAGGCTCCGGCTCTGCAGCTTCTGCGTGAGAAGGCGATGGGGAAGCTCGCGGCCTGGCCTCAGCACGAGTTCGTGCACGTGAAACGCGAGTGGAACAGCAGCGCCGATCAACTCGCTAGCGAGGCCCTGAAGAACGAGGCCGGTACAGTCGTCACGTCCGCGGAAGTCATTGAGGACTTGATCACGCTCAACCGGTTGGGAGAGATCCTGAAGCCGAAGAACGAGAGCGGGATCGTCCAAGTAGCGGCTGTGACTCGGTCGTCCGTGCGCCGACGATCCCCACCAGAGTGCCTGCAGGAACCTGTGGTCCAAAGCATGAGGTTAGAACGCATTGCTAAGGCACAGGGCGAGGAGAAGTGGATCGCCGATCTGAGGACGTACCTGACTGGGGACGTGGCCGACCTGACGACGAAGGACGCCCGGACGTGCGCGAAGATCGCCGACTCATATGAGGTCGACGAAGATCATCTCCTCTGGTACTGCCCACCTTCCACGAACAGCGTTGGTGAAGATCGCGATGCGATCGCCAAGCTGGTGATTCCTGAGCGACTTCGTCAGGACTTCTTGCATCACTACCACGCGAGCTTGGAAGGTGGTCACCAGGGAGTAGGAAGGACCTACGCGAAGATCAAGCAGCACTTCCACTGGAGGGGCCTGTTCAGGGACGTTCAACGTTACGTGAGCGAGTGTACCGATTGCGAGACGGGGAAATGGAGACCTACCGTTCAAGGGAGATCACCCGGAAATGTGCAGGCCACCTACCCGTTCCAGATCATCGCCATGGATCACATCCCTTCGCTTCCGAAGTCGTATAAGGGGAACACGGAACTCCTAGTCTGGGTCGATTTGTTCACCGGGTACGTGATCGCCAAGGCGAGCAGCTCCCGAACCGCTCAGCAGATTGCTGAGAATTACGAGGAGAGCGTCTTCCGCCGTTTCGGTGCAAGCGAGGTCATCAGACATGATCGCGAACCTGGGTTTATGGCAGACGTGTTCCGGGCGTTCAATCGAATAGTGGGCCAACGGCAGAGCCCCACAATGGCATACAGACCTCAGGCGAATGGAACGGCGGAACGCATGGTGCAGACGCTGACGCGATCGATCAAGATGTATGTCGCCGACATGAACCAGAAGGATTGGGACGAGTATGCCGAGAGGTTGACATTCGCATTGAACACAGCTCAGGATCGCGTTCGCGGGGATACGCCGTTCTTCCTCGTGCATGGCTGGGATCCCCGGTCAACGCTGGAAGCATCGCTGCCTGTGGGGAACACGCGTAGCCGTGATCGCGATCCCAGGAGATGGCGTAATCGGGTGCAAGGCCACTACCAGCGAGCGCGTGAAGAGGTGAACGAACGCCTACGGGAAGCCATCCAGAGTCGTGCAGATCGCCACAACGAAGATCTTCGTCCACATAACATTGTCGCCGGAGATCAGGTCTGGCTGTACTTGGATCGCGTCAAGGTTGGCTACGCTCGGAAGCTCGCACACCTGTGGCATGGGCCGTTCCGCGTGGCGGAGATGATTGATCAACACGCAGCGAAGCTGGAGATTGCGGGGACCGAATATCGGATCTTCCCGATCGTGCACGTGTCGAAGCTCAAGCTCGTGAAGCGCTTCCCTGATCGTCCGAAGACTGAGATCGTGATCGCCGAGGAAGATCGCGTGGACTTCGACGAAGCATTTCTACCAGAAGACAGTTGGGAACGAGAATTAGACGAGGACGAGTACGAAGTGGAGAAGATTGCGGACGTACGATCATCTCGGAAAACGCGATATGGACGGAACCGTCGTGAGTTCTTGGTGCACTGGAAGGGGTATGACGAGCCGACTTGGGTGGACGAAGTGGACTTGAATTGCGGGGCGCTGCTCCGTGAGTTCGAGAGAAGTCAGGTCAGCCGCAGTCGCTTTGGCGTCATGCAGTCTCACGAAGAAGAAGTGGGAGGAACCCCGTCGCATTAAGTACGAAAGGGGGAGTGATTCGTGTGGAAGGGCCACACGAATGGAAGGAGGGGATATTTGTTTATGTGAGTATAAGAAGGGACACATCTCAAAAAGAATCCCTGAAGTCAAGACGAAGAGCTACGTGTCAGGAAGCCTAGCCGCACCTAGTCGCTGTCATCAGCCTGGAAGAACTTGCGGTCGAGGCGCGCGAGGCGAGATCCTGGGTGGTCTGCGATGTTCTCGCGATGCTGGTTACGCCAAGGATCAGCACGGTCGACGATCAGGAGGGCTGCAAGGAGATCGGCAGGGCGCTGCCTCTCCCCTTGACCGGGATACCAGCAAACTTGTTCGCCGCGCGCTGGGAAGTGTAAGAAGTAGGAGTCAAGCAGAAAGTCGAGATCGCACTCGCCACTCTTGAGCCCCGCCATCAAGTGTTTCAGCAGCCTCTTCCATCTGGGGCCGGCACGCATCCTGCGGACGCGACAATCTTTCCGGTACTGCTCAAGGAACGGCTCGGCAGCACACATGGCCGGCGTGATGGGGAGTTTGTGCGTGGTCTCCCAGAACACTTGACGGCTGTTCTCCTCGAAGTCTTCATACCTCTGGCAAAAGTCAGCGAACCACCCGTTCATTTCGAACGAACGAGGCACTATGATGCGACGTAGAGCATCCCAGGGCGGAGGGTTCGCTGCATAGAGCGCACGGATATTGGCCTCGGTGATCAACCCGGGATGCCAATCAGCAGCAGCAGGAGCACGCGGATTTCGGGGAAACAACCAGAACTTGGGACGGGTCCACTGAGCAACCAACGTGTCCAGACGCAGTCGTCGGATACTCAGCTGACTGACTTCCACCAACGGCCAAGGATCACAATCGCGCTGGCGGCGGTAGACGGTTGGTCGACGATAGCCAGGGATCCAACGCTGGCGCGAGATCACAGTGGGCAGGAGATCTTCGTACTCCTGTGCCGCGAGGAGAGTGTTGTCCGAGTCATGCGAGGATAGAGAGTCCGAACTTCCGTCGTCGCTGTCTGAAGCCCCACTCCGGTGATGACTGGAACTACTGCTATCACTGCTGTCGCTGGGATCACCACCGGAATCAGGGCTTCCTCCGTGGGGACGTTCTTGACTGCTCCCCGGAACGATCGGTGGAGTTGCGGGCGGAACCGGCGAACTACGATTGTCGGGCGAGCCTGGAGGATCTTGGCCCTTTTGATCGTCAGAGTTCTGGTCGGCATGGTCAAGACCCTGAGAGTTGTTTTGGTTTGCCTGGGTATCGACGTCTTCGTGATCACCTTGATCTGGAAGGTCATCCTGATCACCATCGATGACGTTCCCGGAACCCGATGGAGCTCCAACATTTTCCTCCTCGCTGAGGACGATGGGACTGCTTGGCGTCCCGCCAGAGGCTGATCCAGTAACGGCTGGAGGATTGCCCGACGAGCTCCGTGTGACCGGAGGACTTGTACGCGAACGTTTTGGCCGAGGAGTACCAGACGACGCTCGCCGATCTCTCTTGCGGGACGAAGATGGTGACGGTTTCCTTGACGGAACTGACTGGCTGCGAGACGACTGTCCTTTGACAGTAGAAGGAGGCTGAGGAGGCGTCTGGACAGGAACACCGAAGATCGAGCCTAGCGAACTCAACTGCGCTTGGACAGTCTGCCGTTCGGCGAGCAAGCGATCGCGAGCGGCTTCAGCGTCGGCTTGATCTCGGAGCGCACGATCGCGATCAGACTCTGCGTCAGCCCGTGCTTGTCGCTCGGCCTCGAGATCGTTGGCAAGTGTAGTCTTCTCCGATTCCAGACGGCGTACAGAGAGTTCATGCTGTTGCGACGATCCGACCTGCCCTTCGAGATTGGCGATCCGAGTCCGTTGAGCGTCTGCCTGTGCACCTACATGTGGAACACCATCCGGTTAACTGGCTGGGGTGAGAATATGAAGATCAAACACCAGCACGTACGAACAGAGGCCAGGTCTTGCTGAGCGCGCTGTTGAGCGTGTAGTGCTTTGAGCAAGGCTGCTTGCCTGCTAAGCAGATCGTCGGTGGCCTTATCGAGCTTCGCCTGGAGTTCATCGCGCGCTTCCAGACTGCGTTCGAGTTCACGACGAGAACCCGTCTTATGACGGCCTAGCTGATCATGAAGATCGGTGATCTCTCTGCCCATAGATGCGACCTGCTGGCGAAGGAGGCGAATGGTGTTTTCGGCATTGGTCAAGGAAGCGGTGAGAGACTGGATCTCGCCGGCCAGGACGTCACACTCTTTCTGGGCTGCAGCATGAGCGGCCTGCGCTGTGTCTCGGGCTTCCGAAGCAGCATCTCGATCACCGACGGCAGTATCGCGCTCTATTATAGCGGAGGCGCGATCGTGGAATGCCGAATCGCGTTCAGAAATAGCTAGATCTCGAGCCGCATCAGCAGTTTCGCGATCCTTGATAGCGCGATCTCGATCGATTAAAGCAGCGTTACGTGCTGCGACGGCGGAGTCACGATCAGCGATTGCAGAATCACGTTCGGCCACAGCTCCGTCCCGAGCCGCAACCGCGGAATCGCGGTCGGCGATTACGGAATCACGATCAGCGATGGTGGAATCGCGTTCAGCTAAGGCTAGATCCCGAGCCGCAATGGCGCAATTGCGGTCAGCAATGGCAGCATCACGCTCTGCGGCGGCAACGTCTTGATCGAAGATCGCCTGGGCAAGCTGGCTAGTGTCGATCGCGGGACGAGTCGAAGCCAAACGAGCCTCCAATTCGTCCACGCGCTCGTTATATTCGGCGACGACGTCTGCATGCATGCGTTCGAACGCGAGTAGTCGATCACGGAGACAAGCGATTTCATTGGAGTTGTCGCGACGAACGGCCAAGGCTGATTCCATTTCAGCAAGTCGCAACTGAGTTTCTTCCAAGCGACGGCGCAGCAAATCATAGCGGTGCTGGCAGAAAGTTACGTAGGGAGCGGCCTGCTGCAGAGTTGACGTCATTTCAGCGCGTAGCGCAGTGATTTCCCGACGGAGTAGAGCGTGTTCACGCTGGAGATCTTCGAAATCCCGCTGGAGATCATTGTACGCTGCAGTCTGAAGTTGGTATGCCGTTAGTTGCCCCAAGATGTCTTGAAGATCACCGATGGAACGCCGGAGGGCGTGCTCGTCGATCTCGGCAGGAGGACTATGCACCGTGGACGGAGTATGGCCGGTGAGCTGCAGAAGAGGGCGCGAGTAAAGCGGTGGTGCACCTATGTGAAGATTGTCGAGGAGTTAAGCAACGGAGCAGAGTTCCAGTGCAGCAAAACAGGAGACGTACCATCTTCAGGACGGGCGGCAGCATCTGATCTCGGTTGTGGAGCTTGACCAGAGGGAGCAGATGGAGTGTCACGAGCGGCTAAGTGGAGAAGCATGACGGCATGTGATAAGAAGGATGCTCAAGAAAGATCGTATGGTTAACGTACCAACGGCAGCGTTCGTCACCGTGGATGAGATCGGAGAGCCACCAGGGGCAGGAGAGGCACCCGCGTCGGAAGAGTCGGACATGAGCAGACGGATTCCAAGGGTGATGGCGACGCACGGGTCCCGATCGCTGTACGAGTCGTTCTCCGTGCGGGGGACGATTGTGGTGAAGTGAGAATCTTGTTTGACGGAAAGGACCGGCTCGGGATCACTGTGCCACATTGGTGGTACACCGTCTCCGTGATCACGATGTGACGCTACATGACCACGGTACCGTTTATATGGTACGGTCCGACAGGATCACGAACATGATCGTGGCCCAATCATTCCATCACAAGTCGAAAGCGATCATCGGGGTCCGGTACAATCATTTCGATACACCAGGGTGATCTCAAGGTCGAAGATCGCAGTGATCTCAAGGTCGAGATCGCGGTGATCCCCAGGGAATGGTGCAATCATTCGAGTACACCAAGCGCGATCCCCAGGGAAGATCAAGGTACCATAATCATGGTACATGCTGTGGTGATCGTGGTGTGTGGTGATCGCGGTGTGATCAAGGCATCGTCAAGGCTAAGTACGATTGTGGAGCCAGTTTGGCAACGTGTGGCAGAGAGGCGTCGAGGCTTGGGGGAGAGGTTTAGGGAATTGCATATCAGTGTATAATTTGCCGGCTAGCGAAGAAGTGTTGAATTTACTTTCTAGGGAACAAGTGCTTTCTAGCGAACAAGTGAGTTAACACTCAACAAGAGAGGGAGTTCTTCTTATATATCAAGCGTCCTACCTATTCCAGAGCTGGGAAGTATATTGGCCCCCTCTGACGACCAAGGACTGCAGCGATCTACAAGAAGAAGCGCAAGAACGCCTGGATAGCTTGCCCAGGTCGCCCACGCTCCTTTCTCACCCCCCTCAAGATCCCTGCCAGAAGGAGGCAGTCAAGCATCGTATTGGAATTATTGGCCTTTGGTGAACACACCCTAGGACCCCCCGTGGATCTACGCTACCCCGTGATCTACACCCTAACCGACGGCAAGTGAAGAACTGCCACAAGCCGTCAAGCCGAAACCCAAGTGCCGTCCACACCCACTCAACCCAGATCAAGCCCGGCATCTCTTCCGAGTCATCAAGAAGAGCGTAATCGTCCAACCCGACGGGTACACAAGGTGAGCAAGTCTTCAGAGCCCCCCACGGCAAGCGGAGTACCCCCTCCGTCAGTCGGGAGTCCGGACGCCAAGTGTGTGAGTGCCCCTCGCGTCGAGTTTCCTCGCGAGCCACTACGCCACAGTACGACGATAGATACAGGTGCTGGCACGACGACGGACGCAGGAACGGTGACCGCAGCAGCATCAGGCGGAACGACAGTGACGGTGCCAGCTCTGTCAACTGCGGTATCGGCGGTGGACCGGACGACGGATGTGAATGAGTCGACAGCGACGACTGTTGAGACAGAGACTCGTCCTACAACGGGCGCGGCGGCAACTGGCGGCTCGACGGTAGCAGCAGCGGCGGAGACCACGACAACTGCGACGGCAGGTACTGACGGAATCACGGCGTTGATGGCACCCTCGAATGACACGACGACGGCGGCGGCGACTACGACGAGGACGTCACCTGCGCGGGCGAAAGTGGCTGGTACTACGGCTAATGCGACGGCTGAGATGAACCCGGACGCGACGGAAGTGATGGCAGTGGCTGACGAGACGGCTACGGCAGTGCACGCGTCGATGCCCATGCTGAGCACCACGGCAGCAACAAACAGCGAGAGTAGTATGGCAACGGCGGAAGCACCGAGAATGACGGCGACGAGAAATCGGAGTACGACGAGTGTAGTGAGCGACACGACGGCTGAGACGACGACGGCGACGAGCCAGACTCAGAAGCGACGAGCGAAACGCGCTAAGAAGACGACTGGCCCAGCTACACGGCGCAGTGCCCGGCTCCGTGAACAAGAGCAGAAACGAGTGAGGTTCGTCGACGAGCAGGAACCTACAGTGGCGGTGGCCTCGACACTAGGTGGCGACGCGTTGGTGAGTGACAACGTGGTAGTTGCGGCCACGACCGTGCGGCCCGACGGAGAACAAACGACGCCCAGCGCGGTGACAGTGGCGACACGCGGCAACGAAGCAGCAACGGTAACGGCAGCTCCTGTAACAACACTACCGACAAGTAATACGACGACGCCCCGAGCAACAACGGCGACTCCGGTAACTGGTGCATCGAAGCCAGGAGTGATGGCGTTGGAACCCGAGACGAGACCGTGGACACGAACGGCCATCGGCGTTAGTGAAAGTGATGAACCGGGCGGCACGACGACACTGGTGGAAACGACGGTGGCGAACGAACCAGCAACATTAAACTCACGCACGAATCGGACGATGAATAAGGATCAGCAACGAAACACGAGTGCCCCTACGATGATACCTACGGTGACGGCTATCGATGACTTGGAGGACGAAGACGACGTACCAGTGACGGACACGCTTCAGTTGAGTGACGCAGAGATTATGGCGGCGCAGAACGAGAGCAAGTTCACCAAGAGAGTGACGGAGGCGAAGCAGTATCGTGGCATGAAGGTCGACAGGAGGTTCGGCTTGGCAGTGATCGAAACTATGCATGGATGGCGAGTATTGTTACCACCGACGATGTGGGCGCCTGTATTCAAGGAGATGCATGGGTCGAGGGAGAAATTAATGCGTACCTAAAATCGTCCTATTCCTAATAAATTGGCCTAAATATATTGTGTACTTTACACACGTTTAGGTCAGTGTTAGACCTTTGATATTAGGACTGGCCTAATTACAAAACAGTTTTCTTAACCAAATTGCAGAAAACGGGCAGTCAACACCTAATCGCCAAAAGTCGACTGCCGAAGGCAGGCGAGACCAAGCGCAGCGCGTAGCGCTGCAAGACTAGGGTCAAAGCCCCCGGACCAACGAGAACGAGTTAGCATCGACGTGCGAAGCGAAGCCTTCGCGCGGTGTGCTAAGTAAGTGACATTAGCCCCTCAAATCAGGGGTTGGCAGGTTTAGGGCTCGGGTGTAAGTTGCTGTTGAGTTGCTAATAAGTTGCTTTGGTGACTTCTTACGGTGCTGGTGCTTAGGTCATTAGGCCACTTGTCCGCGTCTTTACACACTGTTTTAGGCTAAGTTTTTGGTATCCATCATTAGGCCACATCGTTAGGAATAGGACGATTTTAGGTACGCATTAAACAAATTCTGGGTCGATATGGTCAGGGCATCTACGAGGACCACACACATACGGGCGAGTTGCACAATTGTATTGGTGGCCAAAGTTACGACGCGAAGTGAATCGCTGGATACGAGGTTGTCCTGAGTATGGCAGTAGGAAAGCAAGACCCAGAGAAGTGATACCGCCCCTACGCAGTATACGAGGAGGAGCTGTCGGTGACCGATGGGCACTTGACGTCGCTGGACCCTTCCCTGTGGCTGACGGTGGAGAACGCTACGTGATTGCGGCTCTGGAATATGTAACGAGGTATGCGGTGGCGTGCTGTGCGGTGAAGCATACAGCAGAACCTCCCGCGTCCTGCACCCGTTGATCTTCCGCTCCAGCCTGTCGTGTGGATCTTCAACCGTCGTGCAGCTGCTCAGAGTAGTCCTACTCGGATGCTCACACTTCGTCGGGGTGGTATGGTCGCCCGCTGCCGCCGTCATCTCTTCGCCGCCCGTACAGGTACTCTGGATCCCATTACACGACTTCCTCTTACTAAGGGTCTTCCACGACCCGCCCGGTGCAGTAGAGCTGCTCGTACTCAGCAATAGAGATCCATCTGCTCCGCGGTCGTCCATCTCTGGTTGTCCACCGTTCAACGTCGCCCGTCGTCCACCGCTCAACGTCGCCCACCGGGAAGAGTTCGTACTCCAGTGTGTACTGTCCGGCTCGATTTCGTCTTCTGCGCCGTCGACGTTCCACCAAGTATCCACACGTGTCGTCACCTGCGTTCGTGCCGCCCACTGCTTCCTGGTTTCGTTTAGTTCCTCTGTCCTCCGATGTGCTGCCGTCGTTGTTCGTACAGCCGCTGGTGTCGCCTCTTCATACCGTCCTTCGTCTTCTTCGCGTAGTTGTTCGTCGATGTCATCACCAACCTGAGACAGTGGGCTAGTTGGTTCGTAGTAACTCACTAAGAAAGAGACGTGCGCGATGATCGTCTCCACCTTGCCCAATCCGTCCTCACGCTTTAACAAGAAGTTCTCGTATCCAGCAGGTTCCAAGATTCTGAGTGGTCCCATCCACTGATGCACGAACTTGGTCGCTCGCGGCCCTCTTGGCGGATTGTACAGCCAAACTCGGTCCCCGACCCGAAACTCCCGTCTCTTCCGTACATTTCTATTGTAGAACTTCGCCTGACGTTCCTGTTCTCGTAGGCGCGCAACTTCCGCACATCGTCTGCTTCGTTCCATCGCCGCTATCAATCGCTCGTGGTACACCGACAATTCGCCTGCTTCGGTCACTTTAGTTCGTCTCAGGAGCTCGTTCGGTGTCCGCAATCTGCGCCCCATCATCAGCTCGTTCGGAGACAGCTTCACCGTTGAATGCTGCGCCGAGTTGTACGCGTACGCCGCAAACTTCACCCACAAGTTCCAGTCCTTCTGCGTCTCGTCCTGCATGAACACCGCAACACAGTCCTTCCACGTTCTATGGAAACGCTCCACGAGACCAACCATCTGAGGTCTATACGGTACTGGGTTGATTTGCTTCGCTTGCAACAGACTCACTAGTTCGTCGATCACATTGCCTGTGAGCTCTGGAGCTCCATCCGTCAATAGTTCCCGAAACACACCGAACTTCAGCACCACTTCTTCCATGAGAAACTTCGCTATGTCCTACGGTGAAGAGGACAGGACGAGCGGACAGTTGGACGAACGGACGGACTAGGACTCGGACACGTTGGTGTACGAGCACTGGACCACTTGGACGAACGGACGGACTAGGACTCGGACACGTTGGTGTACGAGTACTGGACCACTTGGACGAACGGAAGGCGGACGGTGACGAGCAGGAGGCAACGGTCTCCGAGCTACTTGACGACTGCGACGAGTAGGGCGACGCACACTCGGTGCTGAGTCCGAGTGGTCAACAGGCGGCACTCGCACTTGGACGTCGACGAACGAACGGAACGGACGGACGAACGGTAGTAGGAACCACGACTGGCGTAGCTAACTAGTCGTAGCCTACAGATAACGAAACAGAAACAGAAATACAAATAGGTCGTGTGTCAGTACGATACACACCGGCGGGGTAGAGGAAGTTCCCTACCGACAGCCAACGGATTCTTGGGCCGATCGGCGCTGGACGACCAAAGCTCGGCGTGCAGAGCTAAACACAGACACGTTACAATGTAAGCAAACGTTCAAGATTCATCAATTCAGTCCTTTATCAGCATGTGGATGCATATTATTCGTCTTCGCTGATAAACTCGTTGTGGATAAGGACCCCCGCCGTCTTGGAGTCATGTAATTTGGCCCGTATACTTTTATCAAAAAGAACTTTGGGTCATGAACCGTGTCAAAAGGCATCCCATTGATCGTCACTTGTGAAAAAGGTTCAACTTTAACCGCTGGTAGAATACTCCCGGTGCTGCTTTTAAGCTCTTCGACGTCCCAATTGCCGTTATTGAGGTTTTGCATACGGTATAAGTCCACGTAGGGCACGCCGATGTATCTGGTAAGCCATCGGTCTGGATCATACAACAGACCTGCAAGTGGATGCGTTGGAGCCACACACACGCGCCAAACTCCCTGGAAAAACAAGTGATAGCCTTTGTTCCAGAGCTCCTGCTGCAGTACTTCTTTCGCGTTAAGTTCTCCAACAAATCCAATGTCCGTGTCTTCTGTGAAAGGAATCATTGCACCATTCCGAACAGCCCCTAATAACGATCCAAACACGACCAAAGGAATATTTCCAGTCGCTTGTAGTTCTTCGTAGACTTCGACCAGTAGCAGGTGCAGTACACTGGCATAGCAAATGGACTTACGGGAGCGAGTATGAAGTAAGTCACTGCGGTCTGCGGCAGTGCAGTAGGGAGTGTCTTTTCTCGCTGTAATCGGAAGGCAGTAGCTGAATCCAGTATGAGCTCGGGCGTCTTCGTCACACAAAACCGTATGGGCTTTACGGAAGGTTGGCACTGGAGGGTCCATCTCCTTGAGTAGTGAATAGTACCGGTGGCCGGAATGGTACTCAATAATGCTAGCATTGCGAATTCGTGGAGAGCAATTTTTTCTTCTTCTTCTATTACGTTGACGACAGCACGTACAGGTGTGAAGGAAATGAGCTGCGACTCCATGAAGATCAGCAGTCCAGCCAATATTAGGATAAAAATCAACCCCACTGTGATCCCAGTCCAGATGCTCTTGACCCTTGTGTGATGGGGAGTGTCAATCTCGAGTCTTTTGACCATTGTTCTTAAGTATTGAGATAGGGAGTTTATCGAGTGAGCTGTAGGCCGCAAAGAGCAGAATGAAAAGCGTACGAACGCTGCCTGTGCATCACATACAGCTATACTAAATTTTAGTAACTAAAGGATTGGAATACCCTGTGGCCAAAGGATCTGAAAAGATTTCAACGACGTTTACATCTTCAACGAGATTTTAACCCCGTGAAGCTCAGGCGCCACTCACTGAGTGGCACTCAGTAACGAGCGGTGGAGAATGAGCCTGAGGGGACGGCTGTGAAGGACCAAATCAGCAAGCCCCACAAGCACATCCTCCATTCCCTCTTTTTGCTCGTTTCGCACTCATTTAAATGGTGAGTAAATTTCAGTTATTTCTAAGAAAAATAATTGGTGTGGACTGTTTTAATGGTTATTATTGAACGATATGAGACTTCAATACTTGGAGTTTCATAATTGGGTAATATTCACAGTTATTAGGGGGAGGTAAACCTCACGTAAACTCACAAATGTCAATTTTAAAAATCGCATGAGGAAAACAAAATCTCATTAGCCCAGGTTTGACTCCCCCTTTTGTCACTAAAAGTGTTTTGACTGTATACAATATAGCATAGAGAACATTGTACCTTGGAGTTGCGCGAAAATTAAGTTGTGTCTGCAAAATGGTAGCTCCCTAGTCATGTTGATAGTAGAATTGCTGTCTGAACGAGCTCTCGTGTCTTATCTTAACACCTAGAACTTACTTTTGCCGTATTTATTGCCAATAATTGACATAATAATATATTGATTTTCAATAATAAAAACGAATTGCCTTTCACAATTATTTCTTGAATCGCAATTTTTTCTGACCTCTTATCATGAACTTGTCGGCAGATCAAAAAATACTATTACCTCTTTTAAGAGTGTCATTTAAGTACTA
Organism: Phytophthora capsici; assembly: GCA_030324255.1. NCBI lineage: Eukaryota > Oomycota > Peronosporomycetes > Peronosporales > Peronosporaceae > Phytophthora > Phytophthora capsici. The sequence goes on along the minus strand of CM059357.1, from coordinate 3,279,505 downwards.
CTTTTCTAGATACTATCCCGTCCGATAGTACTTTCCTTCTACTATCTAGTAGAATATAAGCAAGATTAGAGCTGGTTTAGGGTAAAAGACCCCTGTTACTGTTTGATGTATCATGCCGGGTGGACTAGATCGGGGTAGCATTATACAACAGTAGTAGCAGAAAAAGCTGCTCAGAAAGAAAAATGAAAAGTGAAAAAATTAGATCGTAGGCTTCCCTAATGCTGCTGCTGAGCACCTGAGATAATACCTCGAATGGGGCGTAATAGTAAGCATTTATTATATGAAACGACCACGAAGAGAAGTTTTGCTCGGCAGACTGCAGCGATTATCTATTTTTCTTTAAAGTATAATACTAAAGCAAGTATACGTATAATACATATTTGATATGTTATTGACTATTATTCTGGTTCTGCTGCTACCTATAGTACTTGTTTTGTGCTTTGAATACCTAGAGCTAGATAATATTATTAAATAGTAGTAGTAGTAGTAGTAATACTATAATTAGTTCTCAGGACTACCGGTAGTGACTCACACTAGGGAGTAAAATGATCAAACTGCTGCAATGCAAAGCAAGTTTTGAATCCTAAAACGAGACCGAGGACAGTCTCACTTCTACAATTTCCCAGTACCCCCAAGACCGTCTTGAAGACGTGACTCTCCCAAACATGCACTTTCGTTATATGGTTGCGTTCGGGGCATTCGCCCTGGTCAGCGCGATTTCGGCAACGCCTCAGAATGCAGCGACTCCAGTGCCAGCAACGAAGTTGCGTACCGAGACGAATGTCGCGCCTCCTCCTCAACAACAAGAAATTCAAGATGGAAAAGAACGTCGCCTGGGGTTGTGGGATTGGCTCGTTAAGAGCCCAACGGCGGCTCCAGCACCGGAAAGCCCAAGCTTCGGTGACAATGACAACACCGACGATGGTCCGTTCAGTGTGAATTTATGGGACCCGAATGCTACCTTCTAGCTCGTTCCTGCGTGTTTCTTACCAGGAATTTTGTGTAGTGTACGCGTTTCAAAACCCGCTAAAATAACAATACAATTTGTGTTTGTTAGTTCCGAGTGATTATTTTCCGCAGCTAAGGTCCGTTCTCCTTCAAAAGGAGCTTACGCCGCGTTCTCCAACACGAGAGCAATGCCCTGTCCGCCACCAATGCAAGCCGACCCCACCGCGTACTTCTTACCCGTGCGCTGGAGAGCGTGCGCGAGGTGAGCTGTGATTCGACTTCCCGACGCTCCGAGCGGGTGCCCAAGAGCAATCGCTCCGCCAGCCTGGTTAACAATTTCCGGGTCAATCTCCAGTTCCTTGACGCAAGACAGCCACTGAGCAGCGAAGGCCTCATTGATATCGTAAATGTCAATGTCCGACTTTTTCAGCCCCGCACGCTTCAGCGCTCCAGTGATCGCCGGCACAGGACCAATGCCCATGATCGTCGGGTCGACACCCGAAACCTGGTAGCTTACAACACGAGCTAGCGGAGTCAAATTGTGCTTCTTCACAGCCTCTTCGCTAGCCAGAAGCACTGCGCCAGCACCATCCGAAATTCCTGAAGCATTACCGGCCGTCACAACACCGTCCTTCTTGAACACCGGCTTCAACTTGGCCATCTTCGCCATATCCACAACACGGGGGGACTCGTCCACTGCGAACTCCTCCGTCTTACGTCCCGCCTTCACCTCCAAAGGTGCAAGTTCAGCGTCGAACCAGCCTTGAGCTTGAGCTTCAGCCCAACGTGTCTGACTACGAAGCCCGAAGGCATCGCAATCCTCGCGCGAGATGTTGTGCTTCTCTGCAAGATTCTCCGCTGTCATTCCCATTGGCGTCTTTACGTACGAGTCCGTAAGAGCCGACCACAGCGTGTCCTGTAGGTTGATTCCAGCGCCCAAGCCGACGCCAAAGCGTGCCTGGTGGCCATACACGGCCAACGGACTTTGCGACATGTTCTCCGCGCCTCCGCAAAGAGCAATTTCGGCTTCCCCCAGCAAAATCTCCTGCATTCCACCCACAACAGACTGGAAACCGCTGCCGCACAGACGGTTGATCGTGAGCGCCGGCTTGTCCTGCGGAATTCCAGCTTTCAGCTGCACGTGACGCGCGATGTAGGCGCCATCAGGGGATGTAGGGGCTACGTTTCCCACCTGTACAACGTCCACAAGCGAAGGGTCCAGCTTGGCAGCAGCAAGAGTCGCCTTGGCTGCGTGTGCACACAAATCTGTGGCTGTGATATCCTTGAGCTTCCCGCCGAAGTTGCCGAAGGGCGTGCGCTTGGCTGCCACAATGTAGACGTTCTTGAGCACCATGAGGGTAGGAGGGGCTACTAATAGAGATGTGTGGGGGTCGAGGAAGATTGGCGAGTGAGAGCTTTTCGGGGCTGACGTTGCCCGTTGAAGTTGCTCGGCGATGCTGACGTGAACAACTGGTGAAACACCGGTATGATACGGTTGTATACCGGTTTCTACTTCAACGTGAGAGGACTTTTTTGGAGTTTTTGAGCGTTGTTGTCGTCGTTTACCTAAATACTTTCTTCATATGACGCCAATTTGGCTGGGGGTTCCAGCGGGGGATCCAAGTAGTCAAAAGAGTCGCGGCGGCGCTTGCGGCCGAAGTTCTGGCGCTCGATCTGCCACGCACGAGCAAGTTCATTGAACTTGAACAGTTTGTTTGTCTCCAAGACATCTGCGTTAAGTGGACGGGCGTACGTAGCCTGCGTGAACACTGCACCACTGGGCACGGCAGTAGCGGGGATCGACAGGATATCTCGCGCGAGCTTTGCCAACGATGGAAAGCGGGTTTCGTTTGACTTCCACCACAAGAATGGGTCAGACCGTTTGTCGCGAATGAGAGTGGCGTCGAAGAACCGATCTACTTCGTCACCATCGATTGTGTAGTCCGGCATCCCTTCGCCAATATCCAGTAGCTTTTCGAACGTTGTGTACGCAGCGGAAGCGTCGTGACGCGCTTGCTCGTCGTCCAGCCTTGTGTCTGTCAGCGCGTCGTAGATGGTAGTACGCAGCATTTCTCGCAAAAAAGTCTTCTTCGCTGCCTTGTCCACAGATTCATTTGAAAACCGCGGGTCCAGAATCTTCGCCAGCCGGAAATACGGAGACGAGTGTTCCGAGTGATACAACTCGAGGCTTGCTTTTACTTTCAAGCACACCGTTTGAATCTTGTTGAATGCACTCGCTGTGAAGTCCGAGGCTGATGCAGCTGTGCTCTCGCAAAGCCCCACAATCGCCTTGCAGACATTGATGGAGGTGCTCAGCGAAATATGCTTCTGGTCGCTCTGACATGTTGCCATCTGCATGCACTTCTTCAGAAAAGTAGCCACCCAGACCAGCAGATCCCACTCAATCTCTTCGAGCAAGAACACGTTCATGTTGTGGGTGGCATCACCATACAGAGCGTTGATAGAGTCCTTAATCTTGGCACTCTCCAGAATCATAGTGATGGTAGTCTTCCAGTTCTTTGGTGAATCGAGATTAGGCAGTTGATCTGGGTACTGTAGCCCCACTTCTGTTGTACGCAGTGCAAAATGTTCTTGGCTCTCGGTTGTAGACTTGAGTAATGACAGCAAAGAGCGGAGCTTTACGATCTCGTGGTGAATCTCCTTGAGTGCCGCGAGAACACCGGCATGAATGAGATGACCCAGACAGGTCACATTCCAGTCTGGGGTAATGTTATCTAACCCTATAATTGACTTGATCTTTTCACGAAGGAAGCCCATTCCAACCCCTGACTCGTTACCCATTGGCGTGACACCGCACAACAACTTGTTTCCAATACCCCAGTTGTTCTGAAGCACATTAAACAGCAAGTCCGACATGAAATATGCGTTGAACTCCGGCGGGCAACCTTCCAGGCCAACTTGAATAGTCTTATACTCCCATTCGGCGTTGATCCAGTGCAGATGAATGGCCATATATCCTTTGTACACTGAACCTGACCACGTATCACATGAGAATGTGACGCGACCAACCGCAGAGCGGTTAATGTACTCGCCCACACGCGTGAACAGGGCGTAGTACTTGCGCTCCATAGCTTTCTGGAGTGCATCCACCTGCGGAATCACTGGTTTGATCCCTGCTGCAGCCAAAACATCCAGGAACTTCTCATGCTGCACCACACCCAGATCTTGTTGGTCTTCTACGATCCACTCAATCAACGCGCTACTTAGATTCCGCAACCTCTGGCGCTTCATGCCTGCTACAGTAAAAAAAAGAAACAATAATAAATACCAGGTCACTAAATATCGTCTCCTGTCCACTCATTACCTGCTGCCTGTTCGTCTAGTTGAACCACCGCTGTTTCTTTCTTCGAAGCTGCACCCTTCTTGCCTGCTACCCCTGCACCTCCATTGACCGCTGTTCCATTTACGTTCTTCTTCCCCTTTTTACCCATGGGTGAGCCATTGGGCAATTCAGTATGCCGCTTAGCATGTCGCATCATAGACGACGTGCCGTGTCTTGTACTGAAGATCTTATTGCATACCGAGCACTTGGCTGAATCAATGAGTCCGTCTCGCAGGCCACTGCTGGAGATTGGAGTGAAGGTCTCCCACACAACACTCGTAAGCTTCTTCTTCTTGCGCATAGTTTCCTCCTCAAAAGCCGGCTGCATGGCGTCCAGCCGCTTAGCCGCGATGACCTCGCCTCTACCCGCCGCAGCGTCCCGCGCGGGGATGTCTGCGCCTGCCCAACTGTCCTCCACGATGGTCCAGACGTCGCCGTCGCTGCCCTCGGCGTCGCGCTTGCTCTCGTCACTGATAGGCTGAAAATGGAGAAACAAATTGCAGGATTGACATGGCAGGTCAAGCACGGACAGTCAGACATCAATTAGTTCTCGGAGATGCGCATGGATATGGAGAGAGACGACAACGCACACGACACTTGGACGCGACGAAGCGAGCGAATTACCAGTGAGCCTAGAGGTTTGCAACTCAAGGGTGGCGGCTCCCTGACGGGTCACAATGTGTTCATTGGATGAAATTATAATCTTGCTTTTTGTAAGACGAAGGGTAAATGGGTTTGACTGGCTCCCGGGCTTGAACCCACATTTATCGGTAAAAACCGATGTAAGACCTGTACGAACCTCCCACATGCCACAAGAGCAGTACAATACTATAATGGTGAAAGTGAATGCAGCTACACGTGTAAGTAAAAGATGTTAAGCCATTAACATCGTAGCTAGCTCGTAAGATACTCCACAGGCATATCACCGTCACGTCTAGCGTGGCATTCTTAACCGGTAAACCGGTATTTTACCGGGCTGGACCGTTTTCCGGATGGGTCCTTGACCCACATGGAGCACTTCAACTTGCACCATACGACTCTCGATGCTCCACCTTACGCCAGTGCTTCGTTCTTAAAGAACTTGTTGATGAGGTCTAATGAAGCTTCAGGTTGGTGTGTGGGGACCATATGTCCAGCATTGAACACTCGCACCAGAGCCAAATTCTCGAAGGATCTGACAGTACCGGCTTCTGTCAAAGCGTTCGGGTTGAATACGTCTCTTGTCATGAACGCTTTCTCCTCCGCGGTATTAAACGAATCCTTCCCCTTCCACTCAATGGCGTCGACCCAAGCCTTGTTGCCTGCCCAATTGCACACACTGTCTGCGTCACCCACGTACACAAGCACGCGGATTCCTTCATTCAGCAGAACCGCGACGTTACCACCGAACGATTGCAGATAATCGACAATGAAGTTCTCGTCCACTTCCTCGCTTCCTCCGATCCATTCGCGGTTGACGTTGAGATACTCTTGCACTTCACTTTGGGATAGGAAAGCTTCAGTCAGTGGAACTCCACCACAAAAGCCAAACTCTACGGAGTCACACGGTTCTCTCACATCGTACGGGTTCCGGCCAGTGACATTAGCTGATAGCCCGTCGAAAACGGTATCACTACAAAACTCGAATGGTTCGGTGCAGGAAGCGATCGTCGGGTTTTGCTGGCACTGAATAGTAAACTCGGCGCATTTGGCAGCATTGGATCGGAACTCTTGAGCTGCTGAACCCTCAAGCAGTGTGACGTTGTACTTGTTAACAAGAATGTCCGCAACATGGGAATACTACAGGCAACAGCGTCAATACTCAAGAATCAGTCTCAATATGTAAGGCCGTAAGTACTGTACCTGGATAACAGGGTCTGTCCATCCGTTTCCAATAGAAATCCCTTGCAGATTGATGTGCTTCGTTCTAGCAGTGGACCCGTTCAGCCTTTTGTTTTTCTGCAAAATGGAGGTTGCCACTGCCGGAAGGTAATGGCCCGCGTAACTTTTCCCCGTCAAGAAAAACTCCCGTCCTTGAAACTCTGGATGTTTCTTAATAAACCCTTGCAGGAACCAGTACAAATTTTCGCTTACGTCCTTCTCGTTGTAGTCGTGGTCATCGCCTGAGCTGTAAGAGAAGCCCACGTTGGTCGGCTGATCCAGCCAAATCATGTTCGCTTCGTACGTCCAAGAGTACGGATGCACCTTCGTTGTGAGGTCTGGTTGGATCCGACAGGGGCCATTCTCGCTGAATAACGCCAGTAAACTTGATCCACCGGGCCCACCAGTCAACCAAATCACCAACGGAGCTGTACTCGCATTGTGTTTCGCCTCGAAAAACCAGTAGAAGTAGTGGTCATCGTTCTTGTTAGGTAGTTTGATGTACCCAGCCTCATTCTTAGTGTCACCGCAGATAATCTCGTCCACAGCCTCAGCTTTGAAGAACAGCCACCACACACTCCATCCAGCCACAACCACCGCTGCCACAATACTCACAATAATCAGGCAACGCTTGATCTTAAGCTTGTTGCTGGCGGAGCCGTAAATGGCTTGCACAGCGGGAAGCAATCGGGTTTTCTCTTCCTCTCGCGTCATGGGAAGTGTGCAGGAAGCTCGCAATTGGGGAATGAACGGATTGGAAGTTGCTACGGTATCATTCGCAATCATTCCGTTTGAATGTGCGCAAATCTGAAGCATAGCTCATGGTAACATTTCGATGAGATGACGCCGTACATGTACGTGCAGTTGAAGTGCTAGCCTAGACTGCCCTAGCATCAACCAGCGGGTCCTGAAGGTAGCAATACGTGGAAGTGGCTTCATTTTTTCATAGTATTGTAGACGACGAACTATAATACTTCGAAGTAGGCTCGAATGCCCACCACACGCCCACGAGCATCGCGATAATGCAAAAGACGATCAGGTAGCGCTTGACCTTGAGTTTGTAACGCAGTGTCATAAGTGGCTGTCACAACAGTAGGTAGTAATAACAGCATAGTACTCTCGTTCACAACGTCATGGGGTACAGGAAGATCGCAAGTCCAAATCTGGGAATGATGGTAACGAGTTGTATCGTCCAGATTAAATGGACAAGAAGTACTACATGGAGTAAGTAGTATATGTATTCATGGCATGTACCACAAGTACTAATGAGATAACCCGAAGCTCTGTCTTACACAGACACGAAACCCAGAGGGAGATCTACGATGCCTTCTCCATTAGGTGGATGGGCTTGAGGATGGAGATTTTATTCGTCTCCACGATGTATCCGTTCATGACCATCTCGTCCAGGATAAAGTGCGCCTTCTCCAAGTTAAACATGATCTGTGTAGCACCAGCATCAGTGTCAGTACAGTACAACTCACATAGCAACCTCATTCCATCCACTTACGTCTAGCTCGCACTGAAAATAAAAAACACGAAAACAATTGCAAACAACAACAAGTTAACCACTAAATTCCTCTCTCTCAACACCTTGTTTCGCAAACGTACCACACTCTCGAAGTACTTGTCCATGGTCTCCACCAGTGCGTGGATGAACTCCAAAATGCCCAATTCATTCTGCAGCATCAATAACTCATTAGCTCCCCACCAATTCATTCTATCTTCTCCCATGACGCACCTCCGAGTCGTCATCCTTAACGCCCACAATGAAGAAAAGCGACGCGTATCTTCTGTAAATGACCTTGTAGCCACGGTACTCCACAAAGGAGCACTAGTCAAGTCACATAGCAGTCATAGCCATTAGTATAACTGGTGCATGTGACCTGGAGCGGGATTAAACACACCTGCGTCTCGTTGCGGCCCAGACACTTGCGGATAATCTCAGCTTCCAGTGCCACTCGCTCTTGAATGGACAGGAAGTCGTAGTACTGCGCCAGACGCGTCTGGCCCTGCTTGTTCACCATCAGAACGAACTTAATCATGGCTGCTGCGTCTGGGAAGGAGGGGGAGGGGCGTCTTTAGTCAATTAAACGTGGCAAATAAGTATACCTGTGTATAGTATACATCCGGTTAAAGGTCGGATACAGATTACTTGAAGTGAGCCAAAGGACACAAGGCGCCATGATCTTCGAGGTGCTGGCTCCGGTGTTAAACGAGTTCTTCGTGGACGTCCAGGAGGACAATGTGTCCTTCTACGCTGGTGACCTCTTCGGTCTGTCCTTCTACTCTGTCTTCATGTCTTTCTTGAGTTTCTGAGCGTCGTTTTCACTTGATACAGAGCCCAGCCACTTTAAGCTAACTGACGTCTTCCTTCAGACTTCCGTAGGTCTTTTATAAAAAACTTATATTATAGTTATTACTTATGGACGCAATGGTATTGCAGCTTATTAACTCGCTGCAGCTGCCGTTCGAATTGGCTGCGGGGTATGTTGGCAATGTGACAGTCGAGGGGCTGGTGGGGGCGGTGGCTGGGTGGCCGCTGGAAGTCAACATCAGCGACGTTTGTCTCGTGCTCAAGCCTAATCAAGTACAGTGGGAGAACGAGCTACTAGTTCGCTATGCAAAGGAGCTTCTTGTAGCAATTTGCCAGTGTTTCGGAACACCAGCCGCCGCCAAGAAAGACCCACCGTCCTTCATTTCTCCTGCAAAATGGATATCGGTATGTACGTTTCTTTTATTGTGACGGTGTCAAGCATTCTGAGTATGGCCTTGATGCAGAGTCGCATTAGGGCGGTGTGGGGGGACATGGCCATTCAGTTGCAGCGTGTTCATATTCGAGTGGAGGTAAGTGGTGAAAATACTAAAGTACTACTTTTACGTAGTACTTGAAGTATTCAGCAGATATTGAAATGACTTCTATGGTCTGACAGAGTCCTCGGAGTCAAAGTCTCGTGGCGTACGGTCTTCATATCCCAGTGCGTTATCCATTTACTGTTATAGGAGTTCTGTGCGCTTATTCTTTCTTGTGCTTCAGTTAATACGATTCGCCCCTCGCGATTTAGAGGAGCAAATACTTTACAGACGACAGCAGCCTGGCGTCATATATCCCAAGGCAACTGACGATGTCATATCCAAGCTGCTCACTATTGAGAACCTGTCCTTTTACACCGACCTCAATGCCAGGACGTACTGGACTGCACCAATGTCGACTGATACGGCGCAAGATATGATGGAGCACCCGGTTGCAGCTGCCTTACGGACATCTTCAGAGAGTGACTCACCACGTCGATATACTATTGAGGAGGCGCTCAAACGATTCAAGGAGTGCGCGCGTATGCCCTTCAGTCGTGCTGAACGACGCGAATTGGTGTTTATTCGCGTGATTTGGATCAAACTTGATTTCCTAAAACGAGCGGGTCAAACCTCCAATGGAAGTGGGAAGCCAAGACTGGCAGCAGTCGATCTTGTCACCGAAAATATCGAGCTCAAAGTTGACTTTGACCAAATCGCAGTGATGCTAGAAGAGCTTGAGCATGTAGTTGAGTACTTCAAACGTGCACGTTCGTGGCCATGGCGTCCTTCGTGCATCAACCGAGAGAATGTATCGCCGCCAAGTGTGAAGGTATCACCGAGCGCACTTCTTCCTCTGTCAGTCAGTGATGAGGAGCGTATAGCAATGGTTTTCTCCGCCGACAAGCAGCGCAAGACCAGATTATGGTTCCGTGCAATGTGGAGATACGCTTTCCGTTGTGTTGTCGACCAGCAAAGAAGGTCGAAAACGGAGCCAAGAGAGGAAAAAATATCTGGTACGGAAGAAAACACCAACAATTGGTGGCAACTAAGCGACATTGTGGACAAAGAGCTCCAAGAAGTACGTCGTCAGCGCTATATGCACTTGTACGCGCGCAGTTTGAGTCCAGATGGTATGGAGATTGCTTTGTATGGTCGAGGGAAAGCTCTGAGTGCTGCTCAGGGTGAGGGACAGTCGACATCACCACGGCGCAAACCTCTTCCAGTTCTCGACTCGCTTACCCAAGAAGAACAGTGGGAACTCTCTGACTTTGTCTCGACAATGTCTGTGTATGATCAACGAGTATGCCGTGCGCTTTCTGAGCAAGAACTCCGAAGGGATTTTACGACAGCTCCTCCATCACCTACACGGAGGCTTTCGTTAGCAATGGGTTTTTCGGTAGATTCGACTTCAGATCGCCCATCGCACCACAGTCGAAGCTATTCGGTCGATAGTATTTCGTCGACCTCAGCTTATCAAGCTGTCAATCCAGCGGCGGAAGTAGCTGGTAACGAACGCAATCTACAGCGGGGAGCAACAATTGCGTTTGGGGCTGACGACATAGCCATTCGTCACGCCTCTCCTACATTACGACCCCATTCTGCCTCCACCAGCGATCTACCAAGTCCAACGAAACGCCAGAACGCGTTGGGTTTAGAGCCACTTCGCAAGCAACGTGAACTGGGTATTCACACGGCATCTTGGTTCGAAAAGCAGTTCTTCCCTGCTTGGGTATGGAACCCGCTCCAGATTATCCCTCTGTTGAACTGGCAGATTGGATCAGTGACCGTCCGGCTTTCCGAAGGAGATTCTGATCATGCCCAAGTGACTAAGCGCGGTATCGGAATTGAGGTCGGCATTGAAAGCTGTAGTGGGGCCATGTTGGTCAGTAAAACGCCATTTACTCAGACTCTCGCGGAAATGCGTCTTGGGCTGTTACACGTGATACTGATACGCCAACCTCATCTTGGCAAAAGCCAAGACACAGTCACCGAGTACAGGTGGATCTCCAGCGACTACATTCGTTCACCGGAAGACGGGTTTTTCTACATTGGTCTGAAATATTCCGCACAAGATGAGGCAACAAAGCCAAAGGGAAGAGTGCAGTTTGTGGGTAACCTCGAAGAAGATCTCGGTCTAAAAGGAAGAATGTGCATCGGTCCGTTAAAAATTGACTGTAACGAAGCTGCAATGAGATCTGCTATGGGTCATGCAGCTCCAGACACGCTTCAATCGCTAAGTACGTATGATACTGTCAATTTCCTCCAACCTGTAGCATTAATCGTGTTTTGTGCCTTGTGCTCCTTCAACAGATATAGACGTCGCCACTTCAACACACTTTTCGGTTCTCCAGGAAGCCTATCACAGCTTCGTTGATTTGGTGGCTCATCTTCCAAAACGGAAAGGTTCACGTAGAAGGAATACTAAAATCATCAGTCCCCGTGCCAAGAAACGACCGAGTGGATCTAATGTTGCTGCTCTAACGCCGCCAGATCAACAGAATTTTGAGAGAAGCGCGAAAAGGACCCAAATGCTTCACGCGTTGTTACTGCGCTCTTCAACTTTCGAGGTGGAAGTCGGACAATTGGAGATCAATCTTTCGACGTACACGAGCCACATCGAGAAGGCTCTCAGCGGCCAAGGACAGACAATCAAGCCATCCGAAACTCGAGAAGACGTGAACATCATCTTGCCCATGACAGCATACCGCCTGCAGAATTGTCCAGCCATGAACGAATGTGTTGTTGATGTCGCGGGAGCTCGAGTCATCTATCGATCTACCAAGCAAGGACGTGCTGCTGTGATTCGCCACCTCGCCCATCTTTTCAAACTTTAAGCATTTTCTCACGTCGATATGGCCAGGTAAATATCCTTCTTTTCTTGTTCTTTCTTCGGTGGAATGTCCAGCTTTTCGTGTCCTCTGTTCTTGAGTCGTTCAGCTCCTAATACCTTGTTCCGATCAACTCGTTTCTTCAGTGTAACTCTCGACAGGCTTCTCCGCATAAGTTCTTCCTCATGAGGAGTCAATCCCATACCACTGCTTGAGCCGCACTTATCCATGATAGTTTGGGTACTGTTGGAGCTGCGTAGTTTTTGCTCATTGGAAGCAATAGTATCGCTCAGTGATGGGCTGTTCAAGCGCCTTCCGAAATCTGCCGAATGGGATGTTTGGTTGAGTGGAACCCCAGCTCGCGTTCTAGCCACTGGAGATGCAGTAGTCTTCAATCGGGATGCGAGTAGTGGCGGGCAATACTTGTTGCTAATTGGGTTTAACGCCACCAACATGTTGTTCATCGACGTGGTGTTGCTGTTTACTTCCCCACCAGGTTGCCTAAACTTGTCTTGAAATCGCTTGTCATTTAGCAGCGGGTCGACAACAACGCGTTGATACTTTGAGTTGCGCTCTAAAAGCTCCACGAAGCAACCTTCTGCTTCGTCTTCGTCCTCGGATAAGTTCACTAACCACATCGTATAAAAGTTAGAAACAACTTTACGTACAGTCAGCAGTAGACTCTTTTACCTTGTTGCATGGGCATTCGTCCCACTTGAACCTTCAAAACTTGATTAGGAGAACCGACAGAAGAAGAAAATGTACCGGATCCTCGCTCCGAGTACATCATTGGTGAGAGTGGTCTTCCAGCGTTGAGTATTTCTTCTAGTGTCGATTTCCGGCGACTTCTGGGTCGTCGACTGTGTTGCTCTACCCGAGTCTGCTTCTGACGGTAATTGCGGGCGATTTTCGCCATTGTTTCCTGAAAGAAAATGATGTAGTCACTCAAGCGATCTGTTATCGTCATCTATTCCATTACATCAGCACAGAAAACCCAACAGCAAAAAAAATACTCTCATCGTACCAAATGTGCGAGGATAAACAGTAGTCGAAAGAATTCGCCTTTGCTGAGTGGTGGCTCCTTTGAGCTCCATTTGGTCCAGCTAGCCCGCATGACCATGGATACAGAGTTCGTGTGGATCGTTTCTGTCTTTGCCTCGATGAGAACGAAGGCAAGATCGTAGTAAACATTGCGCAGCTATAATGCAGATGAACAAACAACGTCAGAGTGATACCTCCAGTTACGAGCAAAGAGAAATTACTCTTGCTTACAGTATTCTGGTCAATTGCGCGTTTGTCGTGTGCGTACAGCCTCCACCACTTATCCAGACACTTCTCGATAGAAGGCAGTTGAACCATAAAGTTGATATCCAGCACTGTATCGTCCAGGAACCGCAGCAAGTCTTCAACGTTCATGGAGCGTGCAAAGGGGCTTTTCACATAGTTTGTGTTGGCCTCATGCTCCGCCTGAGTGATGGCATCCGCCCGCTTTGCGTGAATTCGCTTCCAATCGTCAACTGTCCTCAATGAACTCACAAAAAACGGCATAGTATCCCTCATCGGGAACACAAACTTCTGCATGATCGGCATTGCTGGTCGTTCTCCAAAGTGAAATCACTAAATCCATCCAGAATGTCACCAGACCAGGCATCTATTTACAGTTCAGAGACTTAGGTTCTCTCTTTGAGACAGCGTTGCGTACCTGCCACATCAAGGGCCCGAAGGTCCAACTCCTCTTCCAGCTCGTTGTCGGGGATCTCGAGGATTAACGTTACCTCGTCCACCTGCACCATTCCCTGGTCGAGAAAAAGCTGAAGGGTTTCCGGTGTAGGGGCCTGTAGTCGGCGGTCCTCGCATTGGAGGAGGATAAAAACCTTGAGATGGTGGACCTCGGAGTGCAAAGTAGCCTTGGACAGGTTGTGGCAGTGGTGCATTCATTACAGGAGGCCTTCCGTCAACTTGCATCGGCATGTTCCTTGGTGGAGGAGGGCCATACCCACTTGGCGGAGCTTGGTTCGAATAATGTGGTCCAGGACCAGTTGCAAATTGCTGTAGTGGTGCATACTGCTGCACGGGTGATCCTCGTCCCCGTCCTCGATTGCCTCGGCCGCGGCCACCTCGACCACGTCGGCCACCACGCGATCCATCATTTCCTCGTCCTCTTCCTCTCCAACTGTTGCCGGGTGGTCCGTAAGATTGCTGGGAGTCAACTGACATTGGCATATCGTACTGTGGTGGCCCCTGACGATGAGAAGTTCTTGATACTCCACCTGGATGATTCCTGTGCATCTCAGCTGGACGTTCCATGGGCTTCAATGTGATCAGATTACATTGTGGGCTCTCCACATGCACAATACAGTGGTGATTGTATGCATGATCCAATAGAGCAGACCACGGCTTCGACGAGCGCAGTGTGTTCTCCTTCCCAATAACGTAGCACGCGAACTTGGCACGCGTTAGTGCCACATTCATTCGGCGAATATCGTTCAAAAAGCCAACACCCGCTTTGGGGTCAGCTCGGACGGTAGACACTGGTCGCACCAAAGAAGGAAGGAACAACATCATTGTTAGACACCTCAATCCTTTCAGCATAAGCATAAGATTCACGTACGAATAATAATATCCTTCTCACGTCCCTGGAATCCATCGACAGTGTTAATCTCCACCTCTTGCTCGTAACGCTCACCCAACGTGCGTCGAAAGCGACTTCTTAACTCCTCCATTTGTTGGCTGTATGGTGTAATCATACCAACCTTTCCAGCGATCGCGTCGGGAGGACACGAGTTTTTCAGCGTAAGATACAGATTCACCGCCAGTTCTGCTTCTCCAACATTCATGCGTGACACTGATTTGGTTGCCTTTTCACGACTGCTGAGCAAATTCCAGAACACCAGTGGCAGGAATGCAGGGCCAAGACTGTGGTAAGGCTTCACGTAATCATCGCCCTTCACATTCTCTCCATCTTGGAGCTTGCCGTCGTAGAAGTAGTTTCTTGGGAAGTCGGAAATCATCGGGTGGCTACACGTTGTCAATAGAATCGTTGGTTAACATCGTTGCACTCTACAGCTTTCTCAGTAAACACGTACCTTCGGTACTGCGTTCGTAGCATGTGCACTGGATGTTCGCAACTTTCCAATCGCTCAAATAAACTTCGCTCGTACAATGACTGTCCGCTGTTACGGGAAAATACTGTTGCAGAAAGCTGTTGAGGGTCACCAACCAGCACGCACTGTTTGCTTCCGAATCTTAAACGAGAGTTGTGTTAGTCGACTACGAGACTGAATAAATCCAGCAAACTGTACGTACTTCATGGGGATAATAGAGGAGAGTTCAACGGCTTGAGCTGCTTCGTCCACTACTAATACGTCGTATCGGTGGCTCGCGTCCAAAGCAGCAACACCCGCACTGCTTAACGTTGTAAACACAATGTGCGCAGTGTCCAAGAACGAAACTTCCAACGACTGGCGGGTGGACTGCGATAGTTTCCCCCTCATCTCGCTGACTGCTTGTCGAGCAAACTCATATCGTTGAAGCTCTAATTTAACCTGATAAAAAAATGATCGTCACGCAAATATCGGAACTCAAATACTGCACGCACGTACCTCCGAGAGCTTTTCCAAGCATCCATTGATTCGCTGAGCCATAGCCACGTACGGCTGATACCGGGAATAGTCAATGGGCCCCCATTCTTTTGCTTCCTTCGAAGTAGTTAGTGCTACTGGAGGAGGCAAACGCGGAGACTGTGGCATCACAATGGTCGGAGACGACGGACGATGGCCATCAGGAAAATCACTTGGCGGCGGAGGAGATAATGGAGGCGGTGGAGGTGGTGATAACGGAGGAGGTGGCGGTGGAGGCGAAGATGGAATTGAGCCATGAGGAGAGCTAATTGTGCCGCCGTCGTGAGGGATGCTCAGATGTGGTGGTTCCGGTACCAGCGACAGATGCTCAACCTGTTCATGGGCCTCAGCATTCGATTGTAGTGGCTCGTCCTGTTCTGAGGCATCGTTTTCGCCATCATCAACGTCAATCGGCTGGCCTGCAGATCCAGATCCACTCGCCACCTGGGTAGAAGATGTGTTTGATTCCGGATGCGATGCAACAGGGAATGGCTCGTCCTGCTCCTCTTGATCGTCAGTTCTGGCAGGAACAGGAAGCGGCTCATCTTCTTCCGAGTTACTGCCATCGTCCAAGAATGCGTTCAAAGCCTTTCCACTTGCTTCAGCGTTAAAAGGCTCATCTTGTTCATCCCAAGCTGGTGGTGGAGCCCCAAATGATGCTGGAAAGTCTTCATCCTCTTCCTCTTCTTCGGGTACGTCGATATCGACTTCACCACGTTCAATCACGTCGGTATTATTCGCTTTGTTTGGTGATGAGACCTCGCCAGGAGGGGAGGGTGGTGGTGGAGGCGAATCGGGATATGCAGACGGCGGGGGTGGGGGTAGAGGCGACAATGGCGTTTGTTCAGAAGGAGATAGCTCCATCGGTGGCGGTAACGGACGAGCTTGAGCCTCAGCAACTGCACGATGTTGTTGTGCTTCAGCTTGAGCGATTTCCTCTAACGCTTTCACGGGGTCGTGCTCAATCCAAGCAACAATGTTCCGCAATTGATCTCGCAGAATTAGCGAATCGCGCTCCACCTGACGATTAAAAGGAGAAAGATTTAGAGTTTTTCAAACAAAAAACCTGTGAGCATAGGTACGTACGTACCACCATGAGTTCATGTCGTAGACGCCCAATATGCCCCTCTAAAACATCAAGAGGCTGGCTGCAAATTTGGTCGACTTGGTTCTCCAGACCCACACTTTGAACGTTTGCACTCTATGAAAACAAACAGTCAGGTTATGGACTGCACAGGTCGGCATCAGTAAGCTGTTAGAACGTACCAACCCGCGTCCAACGCGAACAATTTTAGGGAAATACCGACGCCCTTCTCCATCACAAAATCCCTCCTCGATCACCTTGCTCACGATATTATCCACTGCTGCATTGGATGGTGCAGTAACTAGGATGTGGGGCTTCTCATTCCCCACCTGAGCCCACGCCTTAGCAGTCTCGTTGTCCGGTCGACGCGCCACATCCAGAACAGCATTATAATACCGATTGTACTCGCGCAAATGCAACGAGTTCAATAACCCTTTAAGCGTGGTAGTTTTGCCTGTACCTGGTGGTCCTTTAATCAACGTAAATCCCTCAGATGTTGCAGCTGCCGTGATGGCTTCTCTCTGCGACTCATTAAACGTTCTCGAAAGCCACTGGACGTACTTCAGGCCCAGTGAATCCAGCTTCATAGTCCCTTCCTTATGATCGCCGGACAGCAGCAACGGGAGTAACTTGTACTGGCTACAATCGCAAAGCGCCCGAAATTCGCGAACACTGGTGATGAGGTTGTTGAGCTTAAAGAGGTAAACATTTTCCTCTTTCTCTAACGCTCCGAAGCCTGACCTCAAGATCGTCATCGTCAGTCCTTCCTTCGACGCCCTCTGCGTTGCCACAATCGCTAAGAACCCTATCGGCGGGGAGTCCATGGTATCTTCGCTTTTAAGTTCACTCTTCACGCCATGATTACCCTTAGAGGTAGCCAGGGCCTTCCGAAAGTAATCCTGATCAGTCGAAAGCAACACTAAATCGTTCATGAAGATCTCGTTGAGGTGGTCCCACCCGCTCTTGCGCCTCAAACCTGGGATGTTTTGTTTCTTCGGGTCCACACGAATCTTGCAGCTTTTGGAAATGAACGTGGCTCCAAACCCTTTTATAGTGACTGGGATCGGGTTGGGATGGTCTGTCGTCACAGCATTAACCGTTTGGGCTTGCACTTCTTCCAGCGCCATTGGCTTCCAGACCGAGAAATAGTGTTCATACGAGCGAAACTTGCTCGGTACTTTCCCAATTTCAACTTCGGCCTCAACTTCACCTTCCTCGGACCCATCATTTGCCGTATTGTACGAATGGCTGCTCTGCGTTTCTCTCCTCAATGCCTCATAAATCTTCCACTCCAAAATCTCGTCAAAAAAGTTGTCCAACGTGTGATTCGATGGCACGCCGCTGTACGACGCTGTCGTTTGCTGAGCCCTACGGTCAGTACTCACTTGCATGTTGGCACGTTTCTGCTGCTTAACAGGGCGTCGGTGGGGGTCGGCCACATCCTCCTTCACCTTTATCGGGTGTGTGGCGCTTCCATTTCGCTTCGCTGCCCCCATCTTAGATGCAGCTGCGACTTTTTGCACGGCTTGAGCAGCCGTCTGCTTCGTCTTGGTAGGGAGCGATGGTGGTGGAGGGGGTGTTGCCAGTATTTTGGTCGTCCGTTTGACCTTCTTCATCTTCATCTTCGCGCGAAGACCTGCTTTTGTCTTCTTCTCCTGGTCGGAGTCGTCACTACTGTCCATGATCTTCCTCTTGTTGGTTCGGGAGACTCGAGCTCGGCGCTTGGCCATTTCTTCCTCGGACGAGGCCGAGTCTGAGAGCTCAGCGCCTCCTTCAGAGGCATCTTCCTCTTCTGTATTAGGCTTCCACTCGTCCTCCGACTCTTCTGCGCTCTATAAAGGCCAGAGCAAGAGAAAGCAAAGGTACCAGTCAGAATGAAGGATGTTTTCCTCTCTACGTTTACAACGGCCTCTAATTGTATCAAGTATAAGGGTCTCTAATGACTATAAGAACGGACCTGACGCACGCGCTGCGCGTGTTGCGCGATCAATTTGGACATCCGAGGGGCACGAGCGCCCGACGCAGCCTCTAGACGCGTGGAGCGCCGCATCTTGGCCGACTTTCGTACAGATTTTAGAAAGGAATAAGGATAACAGTCCGTGTTTTATACACAGCTCTCTAGAGGAGGGTCCCAAGCGTCTCACAAAGCGCTAAATCACACCGGATCTGCACGAGATGAAGGACACGGATCTCCCCTGTTCACAAATATGCTTTGTACGGGCGAGGACCAACTGCTGCTTCTTGGACGGCGCGGCGCGTTCGGGCTCGACGAGGCAAATGAGCGACTGCGAACGCGACGGTCTCCGCCGAAGAAGAGAACCTCTCTATTTGCATAATGAAAAAAGCGTCCAATGTCCCGGCTTTGACATCTACCAAATCGCAAATTGCCTTTTACAAACTTCAAGACAACAGGACTAAAACCCAAAGAAGTCCCGGCTGTGTCCACACGGCCAATCAGAAATTAGTGCCAGATTGGTCTGGACTATAATATGTGAGGTCAAGCGTCATATTCATTCAATCACTCCATAAATGTTCAACATGGCGAAGATACATTGACGCTACGTGACCGCTGACAATTGCAAAGAGATCAACGAGATTGTCTTCGCACGCTAATTGCATTGCCATTGCCGTTGCAAACTTCGACGCCGTTGCCATTTGGGAGTGGCATTCGGCCGTTCATCTTCTGACTCACTTGCTCCTGCTTGATTGAACGCAGGTAGTTAGGCGACTTGAGGAACTTGTTGGGTGTGCGTGCACCCGTGACCCACGGATGTGCTAGTGCTTGCTCTGCGGTAAATCGGTTGGCCGAGTCCACCTCTGTTTAAAGCAAGCAGGAAGCAAACAGGAGTCAGCGCAGCACAAATCACTCGAGTGCGGAGGTTTTACTTACCTAGTAAGTTCCGGAGTAGATCTTTGGCACTTTCAGACAGACCATTAGCCCAACGAGGGAAGCGGAGACCGAACTTTGCCTAGATACGATGCACAATAAGCAACGGCAGGTTTAAAATGACTTGAAAGTATCTAACGTACCCGAGCGGCCTTCTCATTGGCGATCTTCCCGCCATCATCGTCGAAGGGTAGACATCCGCAGAGCAAAACGTACACGATGATTCCTAGTGCCCACATGTCTACAGACATGGAATATGCTTGTCGCTGCAGCATCTCCGGTGCAAGATAGCCTCTTGTTCCTAAGAACGAAGCTGTCTTATCGTCTGCGTCCAGCAGCTTTGCTAGCCCAAAGTCGATAATTTTCACAGCCGCTCCACGCGACTTACTTGTCAGCATAAGATTTTCTGTCGTTATACAGCCAAATCAGCAGGTATTCATCGGATGACAAACTAGCTTGAAGACGCACCTGGTTTTAGATCGCGGTGGATAATCCCGCGTGCGTGCAAGTAAGCGACGGCCGACGTGATCTGTCGGACGATGGTGCTCGCTTCGACCTCTGACAATGTCCCCCTATCGACGACATAATCGAACAGCTCACCGCCGCCCATATACTCCGTGATCTACAGTAAGTACCAGTTAAAACCCGTGGATCTATTCTACTATTCTACTATACGTACCATGCAGATCTTTGACTCGGACAAGAACACGTCTTCAATGTGGATGATGTTTGCATGCCTCAACGACTGCAGCACCTGGATTTCAACCTGCATCACCCCAAACAAAAGTCAGCAATACATATAAAGATGATCTACTCCTTGGTCCACTCGTTAGTACCATAATAATCGCACGAAACTCACTTGGAATTGCTCCATCAAAACGTTGTGCTCTCGCTCGACAGCGCGTCGATCGATGATCTTGCAGGCGCGAATGGTTCCTGTACGTCGCTCGCGACACTTATACACGACCGAGGTTCCTCCATGTCCTGTCAAAAGATGTTCATCAATTCCGGAACGCTGCACCCCACACTAGCTTTTCATTTCATCCGCACCGATCTCGTCCAGCATCTCGTACTTAACCTCCATCCTGCCACTGCTGTACGCCGGGCCTTGCAGCTTAATCGGCTACCAAATCACACAGCATTCATTACCAACTTAGCCATTGACATTCTGCACATGAATACCGTTCATTACCTGCGGTGCTGACGTCACCGGCCGCGAGCCAACGACGTGCACCTCCCGGTCGTGCTTGAAGCCGTTGGGCCGCCGTTTGCCGGGCAGCAGCTCGTCTCGGCCTTTCACTCCACAGCACCACGACTGGGCAGCGCCCATTGAATCTCTCACCACGTGACACAGGCGGACAGGACTCTCCGGATTCCGTTATCGTGCCTGGCGACTGACTGATCTGCCAGATCCCTTCAAGGCCTAAAATGATCGATCGATTTGGAAAGGGTAGCATTTTTTTCGAAGCAGATGAAATTGTCCTCTTCATCAGTTCAAGACCTTCATGTTGTGCTACCGATGAGCAGCTCAGGTAGGGAGCTCATTGAGCTCCCTACCTGGACAATTCCAGTTACACGTGTGATTGTATATGCGCAGCTATTCGGTGGTTTTGCTGACCCTGAGACGGGAACAAGAGCACCTTGATGATCGACTGTCATTGCGTCCGTAATCCAGGCCCTGGATCCCCAGGGTATGCCCATTATACTTGCCCTCCATTGATGTCGACCACGTGTGTAGTCTACAGTGTGTAGTCTACACGGCACCAACTCAGAGTGAATGTATGCAGAGTGATGGTTCTTCAACATACGACCTTTCGCACTTCACTATGGCCGACGAGGTGGCGACGCTCAAGCGCGAGCTGGAAGAGCTTAAGCTGCAGCTAGATCAGGAGCGCAAGAAGAACATTACTGTCCAGAGAGAAAGCAGTCTCGATACTCAGCAGCAACTGAATCCGGAATGGGGATCATCTCAAGGTGAAGGGACCAACAAGTCGAAGCGACGCTCTGACAAGAAGGCAACTCCATCCTCGTTGAAGGAGTCTCGCATCTACGTGCAGCACGCAGCGGTTGGCAGTCGTCGGGGCAAGTGGTGGCTTCGAGAGCGTCAGGTGCTCTCGCGTGCTACAGCAGACGAAGACGGCGCAGAGACGCTGAAAGTGCGCGAAATTTGGGTCTGGAGCGGTCGGACAGTGATTCTTGACAAGATTGTGCGACTCGACAAGAAGCAGGGGGAGGAGCCGACGGAGGAGGCGGATCAAGCCAAACCAGAAAACGATGCGAGTGGAGTATCGTTAGCAGATAAAGGACTTGGAGGGGCTGCGCAGCCATCAAGGACGGCAGAAACAAGTGAAGCAGCAAGCAGCACAGCTGGAAAGGAAGTGGTAGATTCAAATGTGGTGGCAGAACCCTTAATACATGCAAAGGCTGACGATGAGGTACGTGAAAGCTCCGTGCCAGTAGAAGCTCCAGCGGTACTTGAACAGTAACTGAGGTGAAAGAGTATAGTGGCCTTGATTCAAACCAGAGCCAAATATTTTTTCTCATGATTGCAGGGCACTGCCATTCAATCAGCCTGTAAGCAGGACGAGTCTTAGCGTTGCATGATGACAGCCTCTACCGATGACTGCTTGTGTCCATCCCTCTAAACCTTCAACCGTAACAGGGTCCTGCCCTTCCGTCGGATAAAGCACCCTACCGAACTCCTCACTTTCAAATTTGCCTGTCCCCACCCACCCACATCATGGAGCCTATGCGAAGGCCTGGTGACCTCCCAACAGGATACGAGAGTGGAATTATCAAGGAGTGTGCACTGCTCTCCGTACGTTGTGCATTACTGTTCCCCCTCAATCAATTGCTAAACTATTTTTTGTTTAGGTGCCAGCTATCGATTCCGTTCACTTGGGAGTGGCGCTGAGATGGAATCCCAAGAGCATCCAAGAGTTCGTGCAAGTGGCTAACACTGAGCCCATCAACGAACAGCGACCCGTGTGGATTTCCCAGTCTCAAGGCCAGATCACGGAGCAACAGTTCAAGAGTGACGTCATGAGCTATCTAGCTGACGTATCCGGAGGCCTCTCGGCAACCTATCTCGGACCCAACACGTTGCAACAGCACTGGAATGTCACCAAACGGCTCGCTCACATTGAAGACGAGGGTTTTATCCAGACTTGCATGGCCAGACTCAATGCCGACGCCTTCTTAGCTGAAGTGTTTGTACTATACGAAAGCCCTGGGTTTGGTATCCAGCCAGCGCGCTTCGAGCCTCCACCAGCGCCAAAACGCCAGGTCTTCCTTTGAGGTAGTTGATCGGGTAGTTGATTGGCACAATTGTTCGCACCTGTAGCTGAAGTATGATCAAAACGAACTCTATTGCCCCTTGTACGTTTTACCATTCGGAGACCGCGTAGTCCTTAAGGAACTGACCAACGAGCGGCTTTTCCGTGTTTCCTTCTTGGAAAAGAGAGAAAATGGGGTCGAGCACACGCGCAGCAGCGTCAACCTCATCCAATGGTGTCTGGAAGTTGTGCGTGTCTGCAATCCGAACAGCCACATCGCGCGGGTTCTCGTCGTTGATCCAACTGAACATTCACAACAGTCAGTAACATATCATTGCCCACATCACTTCCACTTTACGCACCCAGTGTCCACCGAATTCATGAAGATTCCTTTCCGGGCAAGATCTTCGGCACACGTTCTCGTCATCATGTTGGCTGCAGCCTTTGCCATGTTCGTGTGCGGGTGGTTTGGTGTCTTGCTGCGGTAGAATTTACCTTCCATGGCGCTAACGTTGATGATGAAGCGGCGTTCGTTCGAGCTCTGCAATGAAAAGTTAGCATCGACATGCTGAATCTCCAAGATAGATCATTGTGTACCTTTTCGAGAAGAGGGATAGCTCGCTTGTTAAGGATAAACGGTGTCATCGTGTTGATCGCAAAGACCTCCACCAACTCTGCAATGATACAAAACAAATAGTTGGTGAGCACTGGAAACAATTTCGATAGACTGCGCGTGGAAACTTACCCATGGTCTCGATCTGGTTGATTTTCTTGACCCACGAGTTCGAGGTTCGGAGGTCCACTTGCTGTTGGTTGTTATCAACTTGACCCTTAGGGAACAGAGCTTCTGTCTCCGCGGACTGCTGATCCTCAGCGACAAGGGGCATTTGTGAGAGGTGTACGGACGCAGGGGCGGAAGTGGCAGAGGCGATTGCCGTCGAAGAACTTCCATTGGTGTTAATGATTGCAGTACCGTTGACCGAAACGTTGTCATTATTCACATCGACAGCAGCAGAAGTACCAAGAAGGTTGGCATTACCGCGCAGTATTTGATTGACTTTAGCCATGTCTTCCGGGACTGGAGCCACCTCGCATTCAATCAGGTGCTTGTAGTAGTGCACTGGGCGGCGAATCGTCTGCGTCGCATTGTTGATCAGGATGTCGAGACTTCCAAAAGTCTCGTCAATGTGGTCCATGAACTTGTCAATAACGCCGAGGTCGCGGAAGTCCATGCCGTAAATCTGGAGTCGGTCTTTCCAAGTCTCAAA
The DNA here is from genome assembly GCA_030324255.1 of Phytophthora capsici. Lineage (NCBI taxonomy): Eukaryota > Oomycota > Peronosporomycetes > Peronosporales > Peronosporaceae > Phytophthora > Phytophthora capsici. The sequence continues at coordinate 3,255,599 of CM059357.1, read as the reverse complement.
ATCTTTCTCTTTGGCGTACCGGAACGCGGCATCTTTCGGAAATCGCGTCGTGGCAATGACCGTCGCCCCACTACGCAAGAGTTTAAGCGCGATCTCGTAGCCAATCTTCACTCTCGCCCCCGTGACGACAGCAATATGTCCTCGGAGATCAGCATTCTGCAGTCTCTTCTTGTAGTTAAGCTCAGCGCATGATGGGCACATCCGGTCGTAGAAATGATGCAACGTGCGGAACTTCACCTTGCAAGTATAGCAAGCCCGGTGGTAGTGTAATTGCTCTGTCTCCTTTTCTTCTTGCTTTGCTTCTTCCCCGTTTTCCGTCAACAGCATTGGCTCATCCGCAGCAACTCCATCCGGAACATTGGCTAGAAGCGGGTTTTGCATCTGTAGAGCCGCCAGCCTCGCGATTCTCTCAGCCCGTAGCTTGGTGTTGTTCACATACTGTTGGTCAAGCGCCTTTTTCCTCGCACGCTCCACCTTTTTGGCTCTTTTCCGCTTTTGGCGCCTGTCGTCGGAAGTCATCGAATTCCCGTGGAAGAACTTGGCGCGTAGGTCCGTAATAAGCGGTATCAGAGCCGTCCGCAGCGGCTTAAAGCGTGGCGAGAACTGGAATAGCTCGTGGGCCTCGTCACTGTGCAGCTTTTGCAGCGTTGCCACACACGCAGCGAGCTCGGCGTCGGTGACATCCGTAGAATCATTCATCGCCAGCAGATGTGCTTGTCCAGTGGCTTCACAAAATAGTCCAATAGGTACAATGTACCATGTACATGATTCAAAATTTGGTCCGGGCAAACACCCTAATTGGTGAAAATGGAGCACGAGCATGCGGCCAGTTTGACGGCGCGCGCTGTGAAGAAGGCGCTACCAGAGCGCGCTATACTGACTAAAGATGCACGTCAGACACTGAACTCTGCAGCCAGCATGTTTACTTTGTATTTGGCCTCGATGTGCGTATTGTTAAGCAATGTTGTGACTGTTTGAATTCGTATTGACATGTTGCTGCTTCCAGTGCGCACGAGACATCTGTGGCTAACAAGCGCAGCACCATCACGTTGAAGGACGTGCTGCAAACGCTGCGTGATGCTGACTTTGAACACTTTATTGAGCCCATTGAGGCCTGCCTGCAAGGTAAGCTGTGCTCAATTATTTTGTATCATTTTAGTCTAACTGGGTGTTACTGCAGAGGCGAAGGATGCTGCAAGTCGAAAGAAGAACCAAAAGGCCATAGCTGAAGAAGACGAGGGTGGTGAGACTACAACCGAAGTTGTAGAACAATTAGAGGAGGTGGCTCTGGACACGAACGAAGAAGACCCTGAAGAGGACGAAGCGATGATGTCGGTGGAGGAGCCATCGGAAACTGAAGAGATTGATGGTGATGCAGATGAGGACACAGAGGCAAAGGGATTAGGCGACGACACTATGCAGGATGAAACCAAGGCAGAACAGGACCGACCTGTAAGAGAACAAAAGGCAGAGGGAGACGATGTCTCGATGGATAAATAGACGGTCGCAACACTTCCAGAACAAGAAGATACAGTTTATTCCATCTCTACATCGTCGGTAGCTTCCACTTGTACGCCCCCTACGATTCCTCGACGCTTGTCTGCGTGTTCCAGCACAGCTAGGCACGATGTGGAAATAGCATCCAGGGCCTGGCCATACTTCAGTCCGGAAAGGAGACCAATGTTAATGATGTCGTACGGTGAGCGCAGCAGGATATCCCGTGTAGCACCGCTGGAAAACACCAAGTTCTTTCCGCCAGTAAGTCGGACCAGGTTGCTGGCATTGGAAAAGAAGTATCGTCGTCCGGCAGTATCACCCAGACACGGTGTGTACGTGATCTCGAAATAAATGTCCCGCTTGATAGCGGCAGCAATCTGCAGAGCAACAACGTTATTAGTATTGTTAAACACAGTCAGTGAGAGTGAAGATCGGCACGTACCCAAGGTCGCTTGATCTGGAATGGAAGGCGGTTTGTGACGTCGAACGTGATGAGGTCGATGTCGGCCTGCTCACACAGGAATTGGAACACTTTGGGCGTCGCTGCTTCGGCCGCCACCACATCGTATCCCTTCACTATATCCGATGCTGTCTGTTCAAGTACAGTATCAGATCAGATCGTGTCCAGCAAGACCACACAGTAGTTTCTTAATGCTCACCAGCTTCTGCACGTCCGCCACTTCCTCCACTTTGAGTGTGATGCGCTTGCGCTGCTTCGGCAGCTCCTTCTTAGTTACGCTCGCATCCTTCAGATTCAACCCACTTGCCAGTGCAGCAGTGTACAACCTGGCCTTCTTGGCAGTTTTGCCGCTCTTATCCTTTTGCGCCGACTGTGGCAGACCCGGTAATGCTGTCACCGGCTTTGGCTTCTGGTTGCCCTCACAGTCCACGTTCACACACACAGTCGCGTAGCCCACTAACAGGATACCGACAGCAGCAGAGTTAGCTTTGCAAGTAAAAACAACAAAACATTCCAATTGGTCTCTTACATCGTTGCAGCTCGCTTGTCGACACTCGCGCCGTCGCGCGCACGTTCAAGTCCACATACACCATTGCCTTCCGCAAAAATAATTGGCAATCCATTTCATTTTCATTTCCAATATATTAATTGTTAATTTTACCTGAATCATTTTTGCTTTTTCAAACGTAATTACACCTGTCTTTTTACAAAGCCAATGATATCCTTTTTACAAGTCTTTTTCAGCCAATAACTGGACGATTGTCTCTCCGCCAGTCATAACCTCTAGTGGCACCAGCAGCTCCATCCCCTTCCTCATTCTGGAGACTCGTATTACTGGAAACAATGGCTGACCAATCCGTGGAAGACAAGAACCTCGAGCTTGCTGCTCTGCGTAAGAAACGCGCCTTCCGCAAGTTCAGCTACCGTGGCGTGGACCTGGACAAGCTCCTGGACCTGAACCATGAGGAGCTGATGGACCTGGTGAACGCTCGTGCCCGTCGTCGTTTCTCGCGCGGCCTCAAGCGCAAGCCGATGGCTCTGATCAAGCGTCTGCGTAAGGCCAAGGCTGCTGCCAAGCCCATGGAGCGCCCGGAGGGTATCAAGACCCACCTGCGTAACATGATCATCGTGCCTGAGATGATCGGTTCGGTGGTCGGTGTGTACAACGGCAAGGAGTTCAACGGCATTGAAATCAAGGTATGTCTCCAGAACTGTTCGCGGCTCTCGGGGGTGCGTGGCTTATGACTCGAAGAGTGGTGGGGCAATTGGACTGTCATAATTGATAGTACAATTGACTCACCCGGCTGCCACCCCTCTGACGACGTTCTGTGTACGGGGAGACCCAGAGAGCTTTTCATATTTTATTTATATGATCCCTTAAGTTGATATTAAGGGGGATGTGAGTTGTGACGGACTGACGTTTGTGTATTTGCCTGTTGTTTACAGCCCGAGATGATCGGCCACTACCTGGGTGAGTTCGCCATCTCTTACAAGCCGGTGACCCACGGTCGCCCCGGTATTGGCGCTACCAACTCGTCGCGTTTCATTCCGCTTAAGTAAGCGACTTGAAAGGTGCACTGCAAGGCGAGCGGATGCCATATTTGATGTGGTGTCTGCTTTGCTGCTCCCTTCGGGGTTGAGCCATTGTAATACACTCTTCTAACTTGGGAGAGCCTTCCCGGAGATATTGTGGTGTGAGTTTACTTGTGTCTTGTCTATTGTAGATTTTGGAGCTGGGACTGGATACGCGTCGGGTGCTTTCAAGAGACGGATGCCAGTGAAGCAAACTCGCAATATCCAACGATTCGATGGTGGACAACAATCTCTCTGATAATTTGCACGTCAGTCTGAGGCACTTCCGACTCTGAAGCACCCAAGTACCAGTCCAAGCAGCCGTATTACTTTGTGGGTCCTTTGCATATTGTAGTAGTGTCTGTTTGCTGATGATGACCAGTTCTCTCCTGATCAAGGTTGATGAAAACTTTTTATAATTCCAATTGATCCTACTGAAGGCAAACAGACACGCGTAGTTGTAGTGCATAGTGGTAACATTTCAATAGATAATCAGTTGAACTTCCAGTAAATTGTCATCGTTGTGGTCGTTCACTCGATCTTCTTGCCTGTTGATGGAGTTTTGTGGAGAGATAGGGAATCGTAGTGTCTTGCTGTCCTGGACAATTCGAGTTGTATCGCTTCTGGTTACCGAATGTCACCACATATCCAGAAAAGCTTCTGTCGTTCACTGAAGGGATTGAGCTAGCGGGAAGTCCATAATCTGACTGCAGTTCTGTAGACGAAGGCTGCATGTTAAAGCCTGTAAAATAGTTCCGAACAAATGGTTAGTCCAGACCTGGAAGCACTGTGTAGTATGGAACCTGTACCTCTCCTTATTGCTGCGGCAGGGCTCCGAACTGCTTGTGACGATACGAGACCAACTAGAAGCCTTCCTTCTGGTCCTCCACCAAACTTCCCATTTACCTGTAGCGAAGGAGAGACTAGGATTTCATTCAGTCATTGACAGTTGAACGCGCGATAATCGTTAGTACTTACCATTTTGCTGGTCATAATGAACGCTGGACAGTCTCCTCCGCAAACTGCTGCCAATGAAAACCTGCTCAGCTCCTGGTGCACCGACAGACTTGATCAGATTCGCATTTAGAGCTGATGCCACTGTGGCTGCGGCTGAAGATGGCGAACTTCCGCCTACATTCGCACCAACCTGCCAACTAGATTGACTTCCCAGAGAATTGAGGTTGCGATAGGAATTGTGTGCTTGGCTCAAAAGTGAACGGGTAGTTGTGTTGGATGAGCCGATTGCAATCGACAGATCTGCTTCATGCTCTGAATGTGGGAATGTTGGAGCGGGCACGATAGAAGGCGGCGTAGACACTTGTCCGGGGGTCTTTCGCAGTAATGAACCAGTTAAAACCTCGTTGTGTGGAATTCCGAGAGGTTGAGAAACGGACGAAGAGGTTTTGGTCGGGATACTTGATGGAGTCAAGACGAGCTGGGTCTGGTATCCAGTCCGGGTTTCAATCATCCTCTCCATGACAGCTGCGGTTGTTCCAGACACAGCAGCGGCGGCACGTTCATGAAGAAAAAGGATGTCGATGCGTTCTTTCTCGTCACTGTAAATATCTCTGCCGTCCAAGACCTTGAGAGAGTTGAGTTTGTACAGCACATGCTGGCGATAGAGATGTTTCTTGGTTAGAGGGTTGTTGGTCATCCGTAAGTCAACCATCGAGGGCAACGCAGCCAGTTTTTCCACTTCTTCTAAATCCACGAGTCGATTGTTGGATAACTCCAGAGTCTACAAATTGAAAAGTACTGTATGAGGCAACTACGTTTCCTAATGTCAAATTGCTCACAGCACCAACCTCTAAGCTCAGCATGTTGTTGAAGTTCGACAGAGATTTCAGCCCATTGTCTTCCAAGTTCAGGAACTTCAGATGTCGAAGAGCGAGAGTTGACTGAGGATCAAGCTGGCGGATGCGATTTTTGTCAAGTCGGATGTCGACAAGCTCCGTGTTGCAATCCAGTCCAGCAAAATAAATGATGGCGTTGCCTTGAAGATGAAGAACCTACAAAAAAACGAACGCTTTAGTTGACAATTGTCCAGTCATTCTCGTACAGATACACGAAGAAAACCTTCAGGGAATCCAAAAATTGAAGACCCAGAGCAGTCATATCGGTGATTTGATTGTACGCAAGGTGCAATTGTTCGAGATTGAGGCATGCCAGGATGCCAGTCCCCCCTCCATCGCATGAATCCGGTAAAGTGTAGTCCGACGACAAGCTAGATGGCGTTAACTTCTCGATTTTGTTTCGGTTGAGATTTAGAACCCGCAGTTTGGGCAGAGCTTCAAGACCGGATATGTCGCTAATCTGATTGTTTTCGAGGTTAAGTACTCGCACATTTGAGAAAACATCCCCAGGGATCCGTCCGATCTCTCGAATTCGACACGAAGAAATGTCCATATCAGCAATGCGACCGAATTGACTTTCTCCTGCTGGGCCAGTTGGCGTGGCACTGCCTCCTCCTCCGCATTTGTTCAGAATGAATTCAAAAGTGAGCTTTCCACTGTACTTTTGCTTCGCGTTGCTCTGATCTTGGGTAGAGACACTTACACCATCTAACACCTTCACCCTCCTCAAGTAGTACACAGAGTAGATACGATAGTCAGGTAAACGCGTGATCTCATTGCCAGACAAATCGAGGATGGTCAACTTCGGGAGCGATTTAAGATGCTGAATCTCTTTCAGATTATCGATTTGGTTGTTGCCCAAGTAGAGTTCCATCAGCTTCAGAGCAGAGCCAAGACCTCGCAAGCTCGAGATCTGATTCTCTTCTAGCGAGAGCTGTATGAGATTCTCGAGGGAATCCAAGTGCTGAATAGCTGTGAGGCAATTTCGTCCAAGATGCAGTTTCTTTAGAAATGAAAGCTGCTCCAGGTTCTCGATTTGTGAAATCTCGTTATCATCCAAACTGAGCTCTTCCAACCTTGTGCAGGCTTGTAAACCGTCAATTCTCTTGATTGCGTTGTCTGAAAAAGAAGCCACACGTAGATTCACAGCCTTTTCCAACCCCTCAATTGATCGTAGCAACTCGTGATTTACGACAAGCTCTTCCACAGAACTCCATTCAACGTTAAGCGTGAATTTGCTATCTTTCTCGTCATCAGATTCTGGGTGGGATAGCTCTGATTCATTCGAAGTCAACGGAGCAATACAACGAGTCTTTTGACAGTGTAGGGCCCACACTTTTGCTGGCGATAGCTGAGTAATTAATCTTTGAGCAGTAAGGATTTCTTCTTGGGAAACTGCTTGTTGATCAAGTTGTGTAAGCTTTGGCAAATGCTGAAGCACGTGAAATCGATACCTTTTCGACTCGCAAATGCCGTTCTTCCGCAGATCTAACTGCTTCAGCGCTCGATTCGCAAATTCTTGGCCAATGCATTCCACTTCATCAAACGACCGAATCAAATTGTGAGATACTTCCAAAGTCTCGAGACTGGACAGATTCTCGAGATGGCTGAGCTGCACGATGTGATTGTAGGAAAGATCCAAACTGCGCAGTCGGGAAAGATCGTCAAGATTGTTGATTCGTTGGATTTTGTTGTAGCTGAGCACTAAAACTTCGAGGTGGTCGTTTAAAGACGACAAATCTGGAATCATCTCCAGGTCACACCCAAGCAAACTCAAATAATTGATGTGAGCAGAAGCAGCTAATTGCAGCCGTGATGAAATACCTGGGACTGTTGTCTCACTCGAAGCAGCAGATCCAGGCAGCAGGGGTTCCATGCGAATCAAGCGAGAGATGTTTTCATCTGTGGTAGAATGTACAAAATTTTCTGGAGTTTGAGGACTTTGAGAGCGTCGTATTCGGTACTTTCGTTCGAAATCGTCCACTTGTTTAGCTACAACTCCGAGATTAACGGCATCTTCATCATTACAATGCACAATACGCGGAGATTTTGTTGGTCGTAGCTCCGGAGATGCACTACTTACACGCCCCGAGCCAAGGGCTTGATTATCGAGAACATACTGATACTCCACGAAATATTCCGGAAGAACCAACGCGCTATCAAACACATAGTACAGTTTCTGTTTAGCAACCACCATATCACCTCCACCTGTTGAAGCGATAGCTCCTCCATGCATCACCTGTAAGCTTTGTACGCCAATGAATTCCTTCGCTTTCCCAATGGCAGACCCCGAAGTTTGCTTTGCGAGGACGACGTCCGCGTTGCTGATGCATTTCGTGTATCCTGGGAAAACTTTTGCCACGAGTAAAACTCCACAGGGAAGCTTCCATTCCCCAGAAGCAATGAGCTGCAACGCCCTCTTCATATCTAAAGATTGTGTCGCTGAATTTTGAATCGACTGGGCTTCTCCGTTGTAGCGTATGTGCTGACCCTTAGCAACGAGAGTGGAGGTGATTCGCGGAGCATCTAGCAGCGCAATCGAAGTGGATAGTTTGATTGCAGCACCAAAGTCGGTTGTTCCAAGCCCCGAAAACCCTCGAAAGCCATTTTCCGCGATAAATAGTTGCTCACTGTCCGCAGGGCCGCGTAATTGATTGTCCTCGAGAAATGACGACTGTACATAAAATAAATACTCCATCGATGTTTCTAGAGTCGATCCAGACTGATTTTCCTGTTCCTGCTGGGTAATGGAACTCCTCTCCAAAGCCTTTTCGCTATATCGTTCCCCATCAACATCTTCATTAGGCACGGTTACCCCCTTCTTCGACACATTATCCTTTGTCTTCTTGTCAGGGGCGACGAGCACTTCTTCCATCCGAGTCTGAAAGCGATTCCGTAGAAAACGATTGTTAATTCTCGTGACGCGGTTGATTTGAATGTCGTTGATGCCATATTTTTGTAAATCGGGTAGAAATAATCGAGAGCGAACGAGTTCAACACAAGACCCGAACCAAGCATCGGAAGGCTTTCCATCTTCCAGTCGAATATTGCCACCAGTTTCCAACTCCAACATTAAACGCGCGATATTCGTTTCAGACGTACACCTAAGACCTGTTCTTAGGCGCTCAAAGTCTTGATTCATGCGGTACACTGCACTGTACCGGTCTCGTAGATAAGAGTTGATACATTCATGCTTCTTTTCCAGCTTTTCCAGTTTTTCTTGCAGTGCCACATCGTATTTCCGAGAATTGGTTTCGGTCAAAAAGCGCTCGATCTCTTTATTGAGCCGAACTAAAGCCGCAACGCTCGTTTCCATGTGGTGTTCAGCCTGGTTGCGAATAGTTTCGGCGTGTCGGATTCTACTATGGACGTCGCGTTTAATAGCCTTGATTCGCATGTTGTAGTACATTTTCTTCTTGATCATCGTGGCTTCAGCGATTTGTTTGTTCCGCGCAGATAACTCAAGCGTATCCAGGAACTCCAAACGAGGGAGTTGGCACATCAAATACGTTTGGTAATTGCACAACCGACATACTGGATTGTCACCGAAATGCGGATCACTCAATGTAAGAAATGTGAGTTTGTCCAAGTTCGTGAGCGACAAAAGTCCCTTGAAACTCGACAGCCTGTTGTCCGCAAGATTTAACTCCGTCAAGTTCTCGCAACAATTAAGCGCCGTGTCAATGCGATCAATTCGATTTCGACACACCCACAATTGCGTTAACTTCGTCAACCTCCACAAACCATCCAGTCTTTCCAACAGATTCTGGTTAACCCACAGCGTCTCCAAATTCACGAGTGCATCTAAGTTCTCCAGCTTCCGGATCTTGTTGGAGCTCAAGTTCAGCTGCCTAAGCTCTGTACACTTGTCAAGGTTCATAATCCTTGTCAATCCACACTCTGTAACGCACAACTTCTCCAAGTTCGGGCACTTCTCAACACCTTCCAGCTCGCAAATTGTTGGCTGATTGATGATCGAGAGCTCTTTTAACCCCGGGAAGTACATGACGCTTCGCATAGACGTCCAAAAGCCTAGAAACAGATCCAAAGCAGTGACTGACTCGCTATTACGGGCAAATTGTGTCGCTGACAGTCCGTTTTCTCTACACAACAGCTCAAGGTCCGACGATGCAGCAAAAATCTCCATCTTTTCCTGTTGCAAGACCGACAGTGAATCTTCTCCATTGATTACAGTATCATTCTGCGTTGTATCACTCTCTGGTATTAATTCATCGCTTGAACTCGCCACAGAGGCGGCTGGACTGCTTGATTTGGCACTGGAACTGCGTGAAAACTGTTTGCTGGGCGGTCGGTTCCTCTTGGCCGAAGGATTACGCGCTGGAGGCGGCGCTATGGCCGGCAACGAGACCGAATCTGCATCTGTGGGCATGGCAATAGTATAATACACTGTACCTTGCAACTGCTTTTCCTAATGTATTCTTGACTACAACTTCAACGTAAGTGTAGCCATTTTGGTTAAAGTTGCGTGTTTGATTACGTTGCGCCTTTGCACCATAAATTGGCAACATAACAATGTTGCGCAACATTGTCATTTCAAAAAAACCGTTATGACGCTTACGAACCAAGTGCTCAAGCGCATCCCGCATGACGCGTCAGTGGAGCAGATCGTGGCCTTCGTAGCCTCCTCCTTCGCTCTGTTGTTGTTGCTAGTGGTCTTCGCTGTCTACTACGTCTTTGGCGCCTTCGTTGCCCTCGTTGTGTCTCTATTACTGGTACTTTTCGGCGTCCGTTGGGTGTACTGGAATGGACTGGGGGTTCTAGGCTGGACCAGCCCTTGGCTACGCAATGCAGACGCCATCACCAGCTCTTTATACAGTCAACCGCAACAGAAAGGAACGTTAAGAGTTGTTTGCATCTCGGACACCCACGGCAAACATCGGAACATCAAGAGGATTCCAGAGGGAGACGTCCTGCTCCATTGTGGAGATTTTACCCATCGAGGAACACATGACGAAGTACGGGACTTCAATGACTGGCTGGGGATGCTGCCACACAAGCACAAGATTGTAATTGCAGGCAACCATGATGTGTGTATGGATGCTGTGGAGTACGACCAACATTGGAACAAGGCCTTCCGTCACAAGGAATACAACGACCCCAGTCGATCCAGAGAGTTGCTGACCAATTGTACCTACTTAGAAAACCGCTCCGTAGTGGTGGAAGGTGTGAAGATTTACGGGTCACCTATGACACCCCCGATTCCGGGACGAGCAGGAGCGTTTAATGTGGCACGAGGCTTCGCGGATCAACAGCATTGGGCCAAAGTACCGGCGGATGTGGATATTTTGGTGACGCATGGACCACCTCATGGAATTTTGGATACCACATTTACGGGACTGCATGTAGGTAGTGAAACTCTGCTGAAGGAGACTATGTCGAGGATCCGACCCAGTTTCCACGTGTTTGGACATATCCACGAAGCGTATGGAGCTACTCGCGTGGGTAAAACTGTGTTCGTGAACGCTGCCAGTAGTACGCTACTAGCAAATCCACGCCACGCTCCTGTAGTGCTAGACATCCCAGTCAAATGTTAAGGTACTTGCCCTTCTGTGTATTTGGTGATTATTGGACGCCTTGGAATGATGATGAATTCAGACCATAATCTAATCCGTGAGTTTGCCAGACAACATCTTCAGTACAACTAAATCAGTCATCAGAACGCAAGATGGATAACGCTAATACCGACAATGAAGTGATCTTCAAGGCGCAAACGAAAAGGAACAATTCGTGCAAGTTTGGTGCTATCGTCGGGCTGCAATTCATGACTCAAGCATCGTATGGTTTGATAAGCCCTGTTATCTCTATCCTCATGACAGAGGTGTGTACAGTTCGATACAAGTAGCTGCTCTCTACTTTTGCAATAACCGATCGTGTTTAGTATTTTGCCAGATACTATCGTGGTGGCCTACCCATTGACTGTGGTGCCAACCCACACGACCAGGTATTAGTGTAAGCGGTCCACGTATTAACAAGTCATCTCTAAATTGTATCATTTGTCGAGGCTTGCATTGATGGATCCCGACAGGCGGCATGGTTGTCGAGGTAGTGCCAAGATATCGGAACGCTGGGATACAATTACTACATGCAGTACTAACCTTTTTGTTTGTAGCATTTACTTGGGCATCGGGTCTGTGCTCAGCTTTATCATTGCACCGATGCTTGGACAGGCCTCGGATATCTATGGACGCAAGGTTTGCGCAGTAAGAAATAAGTACTTTGCCTGGATGACTGAACTATTCTGCGTTGCCTTTCAGCCCTTGCTAGTACTGAGCCAAATCACGCGACTGGGTTTGCCGTTTTCCGTCATGTATTTCATGCAACCCCACGGATCCATCACTCCATATTTTTTGTTCACTACGATGGACAATGCTTTGGAGTAGGCAGACAGATGCATGTATTTCACTGTTGAGGCTCCATTTCTCAATTCCTAACGGTGTTTCTCTTGTTATTTAGGATTGGTGGTGTCATGAATGCGTCAGCTGCTGATATTGTCGCTCCTGACTATCGCGCAACTGCATTTGGACTGCTTTCTGCGAGTATGGTTGTTGGCTATTGCTCAAGTGCTTTTATTGCCCCGTTCTTCTCTCGAGTTAGAATTTCCACTATTCTGTCATGTTTGTTTCGAGGAATTAACGTTGTTTGGTTTGCTTAGGGAAATATTCTTTGGATCTCTGTTGGGATATTTCTCCTTTGTGCTGCCTGGGCGATGCTGATTATTTCTGAGACCTTGCCGGTTCGAACGCGTAAAACCAAGACCCGATGGACAGTGGAAAACCCGTTCAGTTCCATCTCGATTCTGTTTCGCAACAAACTATTCATTGAGCTGACGTGCCTGATTGCTCTAACGAGTTTTGTCTCGGATGGCACTTCCCAGATTCTGCCGTTCTACCTGAATGCAAGTGTATAAAGTGTATAGTCAACTCGTGCTAATGTGTTTGGTTTGCTGCGATTGTACAGACTATTGTGGGATTCAACGTGACGGATTTTGGCCGCATAATGCTGCTTAACGGCGTCTTGGCATTTGTTGGACAAGGAATACTCCTCGACCCACTCGTCAAATGTGTCAACGAAAAAGGAGTGATCGTTGTTGCTCTCGTTGGCTGCCTCTTAAGCAATGTCGGGGTTGTTTGTACGGCATTTTACCCGCACAAGTGGCTCGTTTACGTGCTTTCTGTACCTGGATGTGTCAGCGAGTTGTCATTTCCAGCAATTTCGGCACTCAAGTCCATAAATTCGTCAGAGGAGGTACAACAGGTATTTCTGTAGTTATTTTTCAAATTATACTAACTCAATTGCTTCATCGCAGGAACAAGGACGTATACAAGGTGCAATTTTCGCTGCTCGCTCTGTTTTTGTAGCCACTGGTCCTGTCATCTTCTCGCTGCTGTATGCTGCGATGAGCAAAAAATCAGAGTGGTCTCACGCGTTCCCGTTCGCATTCGCCTCGCTCTGCTATCTCGTCGGTATAGCCTTGGCTGTCTCGTTAAGCGTTCATCAACGATCGTCGTCCGGTCAGGTGACCTCTTCATCCTCGACAAATTTTGATAGTGATGAAGATACCCGTGAAGTGGAGACGGAAGATGACCTTATCGACGTAATCACTCCTATTTGCAGAACAGTTGAGGACGAACAATCGCTCGCGGAGCCATTACTAGGAACAAAACCTTCGCCACGCTACTACACCAATGTGTAGATAATGGCGTTCAAATACATGTATTGGTCCAACTCGACTGTTATAACTTATTTCAATACATTGAAAATAATTTTTTTGCTGTCTGAAAAAATGATTGTGATTGGCTGATTGATTTGAGGATCATGTCATTATCCAGAATCCGAGATGGAGAACACCAGCGATGCTATTACGCCCTGTAGACCCCACAAGAGGCGGGGTATCTCGTGCAGATTCAGTGCAATCGTAGGGCTCCAGTTCCTGACAGAAGCCGCGTTTGGTTTCATGAGCCCCGTCATCTACATCCTCATGACAGAGGTTCGAAGTTTTTTTTTGAAATACACACGAGTATTAATACTCATGCGTTGATTTTTTTGTAGTATTTCGCCAGATTGCATCGAGGTGGTCTGCCAATTAACTGTGGCGCTCACCCACACGACGAGGTATGGTAGTTTTTACTGTTTTTAAACAATAATTTAGGATAATTTGTTTATTTGCTACAGTCATGTACTGACGGATCAAGACAGGCTGCTTGGTTGTCAAGGTTTGACAGAGAATTCTAGTTTTTTTTAATTGCACACAGGAGATATTGACAACAATTTTGTTTGGGTTGTAGCTTATTCTCGGCCATGGGATCCGTGTGCAACTTTATTCTTGCACCAATGCTAGGCCAAGCTTCAGATATCCATGGGCGAAAGGTTGGTTGCCACTACATGTACTCTACTTTGCGCTGTACATGTAGGTAAGCACTAACCAAAATGTTACTGTTTTTTTGTAGCCCTTTCTAGTACTCAGCCAACTTGCTAGGGTAGGCACGCCGTTCTCCGTCATGTACTTCATGCAACCAGAAGGTTCTATCACCCCCTATTTTGTTCTAAGGCTGATCGACTATGGTTTTGGGTAAGCTTTCAACTGTGAAACAGCTTTGTTTTATGTTACATCTGATGTGCCTTTTGCGCTAGGACTGCTGGTGTAATGAGTGCTTCAGTCGCAGACATCGTCACGCCAGAGGATCGAGCAGGAGCATTTGGCGTTCTTTTTGCAAGTCAGTCAGTTGGGTATTGTATGACTGCCTTCATCGCACCATTCTTCTCTCGCGTGAGTGATTTAGTAGCATTCTGTAAAGAAACGATACTCATTTCTAATGTGACGTTGTGCTATTCAGGATACTATTCTACAGATTGCTGCTGGCCTCTTCGTGTTACGAGTTCTTTGGGCGCTGTTGGTTCTGCCCGAGACGCTTCCGGCTCGATCGACTGTGACTACGACGCGGTGGGTAATGGAGAGTCCTTTCAGCTCCATTTCGATCCTCTTTCGCAATCAATTGTTTCTGCGGTTGACGTGCTTGATAGCGCTTACGAGTTTCGTTATGAGCGGGACTTTTCAGATCCAGTCGTTCTACCTGAATGTGAGTCGTTATGCACTTAGTAGCACTGCTCTAGGAGTGACAAGAATATCTTGTGCTATTTCACAGACAATTGTGGCTTTTGACGTGAAAGATTTTGGAAATCTGATGCTTCTTGGTGGAGTGCTATCGTTGGTGGGTCAAGGGCTACTACTCAAGCCACTTGTGAGCTGTTTCAAAGAAAAAGGCGTGATTATCATTGCGATGATCTGCTATTTTTTGAAGAACGCTGGGTTTGCTGGAACCGCATTTTATCCGGACAAATGGGTAGTATACGCATCAAGCATACCTGGATCCATCGGAGACTTGTCATTCCCAGCCATTACTGCTCTCAAATCGATCAATGCGTCGGAAAAAGTACGTTTGCACAGTCTGCGTTAGGAAAAAACGAACACTAAAGTACAAATTGCAGGAGCAAGGACGTCTACAAGGCGCGATCTACGGCGCTCGATCAGTGTTTGACGCGCTTGGCCCCATTATCTTTTCGACGTTGTATGCCTCGATGACTCGAGAGTCGCTTTGGTCTCAAGCTCTTCCGTTCGTGGTGGCTTCATTGATCAATTTCGTCGGAATCGGCATCGCTTTGTCGTTACCAGCGGGTAAAGGTTCACTCCCACCCAAAATTGCAGCTGTACCAGTGGCTTTACCGTCTCCAACCTGTGGAGAATCCCCATCATCCTCTACTGTCTACTTCGAAACCGATAACGAAACGGAGGATGATGAACAGGGTCATCTACCGTATGATGATGCAAATGCTTTAGTCGAGCCACTACTAGGAGTGTAAAAAACATTTTATGTATGTAGGTTTTGAGCATGGGATACTTTTTCCAGTCTTGTTTTTTTATCTGTTAGTAATCAGTTTAGACAGGTTATATTCGTTGAATTCTTACTAAGAATACTAAGAATTTCTTAGTATCCAAAGATGAAGGAGACCAATGCCGACACTTCGGTGCCTCGCAAGCCACAGCGCAAACGGGGAGTCACTTGCACTGTAGGTGCAATCATCGGGCTCCAACTGCTAAGTGCTGCCGCGTTCGGTATCATGAGCCCTATCCTGTCCATCGTATTGACGGAGGTTCTATAGTCAGATAAAACCGTGATTAAGTACAGTACATCTAATGCTGTGTATGGTGTAGTATTTCGCCAGATTGCATAGAGATGGCTCCCCCATTGACTGCGGAGTTAACCCGCACGACGACGTACGGGATTACACAATAATTGCAGTGGATTTCAATTAAAAATATTGATGTTTAAACGGTTTGATATAGGCCTGCACCGCTGGATCGCGCCAGGCAGCGTGGTTGTCCAGGTACGAATGGATTTTAACGAATTAATTGAGATGTAACTGTTCCCTAAGAAATTATTGTGGCTTGTAGTATTTTTTCAGCCGTTGGGTGTGTGGGGAATATCATTTTATCACCAATGCTGGGTCAAGCTTCAGATGTCTACGGACGAAAGGTTCGCTTTCACTTTTAGTAAGGTTGAGTAATTGAATACTGATATTGTTGTACTTTATTAGCCATTCTTGGTGTTCAACCAGGTCTTGAGACTCGGAACACCCTTCACCGTCATGTATTTCATGCAACCAGGAGGTTCCATCACACCATATTTCGTACTCAGACTGGTTGACTCCGGCTTCGGGTGAGAATTGAAGTAACCATTTTCGAAGTGGTATGCTTTGATAACTTTTTATCTTTGCTTCAGGGCGGCGGGTTTGACTAGCGCTGCTGTAGCTGATGTCGTCGCTCCTGATGACCGCGCAGCTGCTTTCGGGATTATCTTTGCGAGTCTTTCTGTTGGATATTGCGTGACGGCTTTTGCTGCGCCGTTTTTCTCTAGGGTGAGTGCTGTGCTGTGCTGGATAATCTTTCTCCTATATAACGCTGGTTCGCTGTAGGATCATATACTTCAGATTGCGATCGTTATCTTTGTACTGCGCGTTCTGTGGGCAATTTTCCTTTTACCCGAAACCTTGCCCGCGCGAACACGCACGAGTAAAGCTAAATGGGTAGTGGAAAACCCCATCAGTTCCATGGCAATTCTCTTTCGCGACCAGTTGTTTATGCGGTTAACCTGCCTGATCGCACTGACAAGCTTCGTTATGCACGGCATTTTCCAGATCCAGTCTTTTTTCCTGAATGTAAGTCTCAAGCTTGCTATTACCTTTTGGTCGAAGTGTGAAAATAATTTTCCCTATTTATTAGACAATTGTAGGCTTCAATGTCAAAGATTTCGGGAACTTGATGTTGGTTGGAGGCGTATTGGCGTTATTGGGGCAAGTTTTACTGCTGAAGCCTCTGGTGACCTGTGTCAAGGAAAAAGGAGTGATTGTCATCGCACTAGTTGCCAATTTGGTGGGCACGTGTGGCTTTGCTGCCACAGCTTACTACCCCCACAAGTGGCTGGTATACGTGCTGACGATACCTGGATGTATCAGCGATTTGTCTTTCCCTGCCATTTCGGCTATCAAGTCAATTAACGCATCGGAAGAGGTTCGTTTGAGTGTTATTTTGTTGTAGCATTGGAGATACCAATATCCACTGTGGACAACAGGAACAAGGCCATTTGCAGGGAGCAATTTACGGAGCCCGTTCAATCTTCGAAGCACTGGGACCAGTGGTTTTTGCTTCATTGTACGATGCTATGACACGACAGTCGGTGTGGTCTCAAGCTCTCCCCTATGTGGTGGCTTCGTTCATTTATTTCGTGTGTATCGGCGTGGCTTTATCCTTACCCGCAGGTAAGACTCCATTACCACGTAAAACCGTCGCTGGTTCGGCTCCTCTATTGTCTCCGACGTACGGGGATTCACCAACATCCATGTACTTCGAAACGGATGATGACGATGATGAAGTTGATGATGACGATGAGTTTGATCGATTGGCTTTCGCGACGAAGATGGAACTGGATGATGAAGATTTCCTTGCGGAGCCTCTACTCAGCAGTGGCTCGATAGCGAAACATGTTGATGTGTAAGTAAACACCACGTTTCAACGAATGCAAGAATTGATCAATCCAGGTACTTTGTTCTTAAGATTTAAGCAAATATCTACATACACTCGACAATTAACGATTTGCTCTGTACCGGTAGGTAAATTACACAAAGATTTGTCGGTGAGGTGGTGGTGGACTGGGGAGATTCGTCGGCACTCCATCAGTGTTGGGGTCCTGGTAAAAGAGCGTCCCCGATACAAGACACGAACCTTGGGGCAACTTTTTGGCGCAGGCTTGTATGAATTGATCCATCTCAATTTGCCCCATTCTTCTTGAGAGGTGACTGGATTGCATTGGTGTGAGAGGTGACAAAATCGTGTCGTGATAGCCACCAGAAGACTCAGCGAGGTACGCCATAGTGTCTTGGACGAAGCCTTGCGTTGTAAAACTCCCCTTTGACTCTGTCAGCCATTGTGGAGGCTCTAGAGCAGGATATTCCACTGGAACGATTGTATTGGCAGCGGCGATGAAGTCTGCGAGCAGAGTGGGGTCCCATGTGAGCAAGATGCCGTGAAGACGTGGCTCTGCAGTGGGTTCGCGAGCGGTGACATGGTCAACGGAAGCTCGAGGTGGCATACTTATTGTAGAAGAAGTGGATGCCCGATGCGTAGCTGGTGGTAAATTGTTTAGTGAAAGAGGCTCTGACTTAAGTCACTGGAACTTGCTGGCAGCTGCGATTTCCTTCTCGCAATCGGTATCAAATGATACTTAAGTAGCCGATCCTGTCGCTAGTTCACTGAACCAGCTACTCGACCACTTTGGCGCACGCCACTACGTGTACATAGGAAGCTGCTCTCTACCCATCTGAGGGCGTTGTTTTAAATTCGATGGTGCTCATCTTTTAGAATTGGCGTCGGGGAGACCAATCTTCACTTTAGAACTTACGGAAGGGTCTCAGTAACTAACGTAGTTTCCCAAACTATGACTACATAACGGATATCTTGCGCTTTGATCCAATGACGTGTCCGAAGTTGCAGTATACTTCAACTCGCAATCGCAGCAGATTCGTCTCCCATTGTCCTCCAGTGGCGTTCCTTCTGCCAAGTCTTCTGGGTTCCGTCTTGAGAACCCCCAGTTCAACTGAATCACAACTGGCAGTTGTGATTCACGAGGAGTTGCCGTGGGCGTGGGAAACTCACTCGCACGACATAGTTCCATGGTCTAGAGTCATCACGACCGAATAATCTGTCGATTCGCAGCGATCACTAACGACTTTTGCATTTGTATTTGCATTTTGCATTTGCATGTGCAACTTTACCGCTTCAACTTTTGGCAAAACAACATCTGATAATCTGATAACGGAGTTTTGCTGCCATAGTTCATTCCACCAGCCCCCATGTCGCGCGCGCTCTCCAAACTATTAACTGCTCAGGGCAAATCCACCGTCCGCGAGCTCGACGCCATCGACCTGCATACGCATGTGTATCTCCCCCGGTACATGGACATTTTACGTGGTCGAAAAGATGTCCCCTTCGTGCGTCCGGGAATCGGTGGAGAACGTCTCATCATCCTCCCAGCGGAGCAAGAACAACTTGAGGAGCAGCAAAACTCAATGACATCCCACAGCGCCAGTATCAGCGCTGGACGACCCATTGGCGGGGAGTATTGGGATGTTAATAACAAGATCCGATACATGGATTGCCACGGAATCCGGACGTCGGTGTTAAGTCTTGCCAATCCCTGGCTGGACTTCCTCCCATTGGAGGAGCAGATCAAACAGGCAACCCTGCTCAATGACGACATGGAATCGCTGTGTCAAGACTCCAGCGGCCGGTTCTTGGCCTTTGGCGTCGTTCCGCAAGAGTCCGCGACGGCAGTGAAGGAGGTGCAACGGCTTGCTAGTCATTTGCCTCATGTTCGTGGTGTGATCTTGAGCACTGCGGGGCTCAATGGCAAAGGGTTGGACGATCCGGAAATGCTCGAGTTTTATCGAGCGATGGACCGTGCGGGGTTAACGATCTTCCTGCACCCTCATTACGGAGTAGGAAACGAACACTACGGGAAGTACGGACACGCGTTGTTCCTAGCTCTGGGCTTCACATTCGAGACGACAGTAGCGGTATCACAGCTTATACTCTCAGGGTTGCTGGACCAAGTTCCGGATACATTGAGGCTGCTACTTGCTCATTCGGGAGGAACTCTGCCGTTTCTAGCTGGGAGACTGGATAGCTGCGTGGAACATGATGCAGCTATCGCACAGAAGTTACAGCACCCTCCGAGTGTTTATTTGAAGAGGTTCTACTATGATGCAGTGGCATACCATGAACCAGCGTTGCAGTGCCTAATCGACTTCGTCGGGTCTGACAAGATCGTGTTCGGAACAGATCACCCGTTCTTCCCACCTGCAAAGGACGTCGAGAAGGAAACTACGGAGGGTGAGGACTTGAGTGAACTGGACTGGCGATCTACGTTGTCCAATTACGAAATTATGGCCAATATGAACAAGGAAGTACAGAGCGCCATCTTGAGGGATAACGCCAAAGCGCTGATGCGCATTTAAAGCCGCTGAAGGCAAACTACTAGTGCTGATACAAGTTTGCAATAATAAATGGAGATGCACAAGATGTACGTAGTATTTGACAATTTGGTTATCTATGTCCACGTCTGTAGGTTTTCTATCTGCGGTGTTACAAGTAAGCGCTTCTATCAGAAAGCCTCGTTCTTCAAAAACGTGTTCAGCATGTAAAGAGCCACTGCTGGTTGGTCTTGAGGTACCATGTGACCTGAGTTGAATACACGCAGGAATGTAAACTGGTTAAATGACCTCGTTACACCTGCATTTGTTCCATCAGCCGTAATGAAGGGCTTTTCCGGTGCTACGTTGAATTCATCTCTGCCCTTCCACTGCAATGCGCGGGTCCAGGCGTCGTTGCCGTACCAGTTGCAAACGAGGTCAGCGTCGCCCGCATAAATGAGAACGCGCACATCATCGTTCAACAGGTCCGCAACGTACACGTTGAATGGTTTGGCGGGGTCAGCTGTCTTTAGAAAAGCTTCATACACCTTTGCGTTGCACTCCTGCCATGCACCTACACGCTTCGAGTCCACGCCGAGAGCTTTACGTACATTTGGCGCGTCCAAGTACTTGGAGACGTACGACATGTCGTAGCATTCAGTGTCATCACCGGTGTTTTTGCAAGGCAAACGGATGTCGTACGGGTTTCGATCAGCTTTGAGCATTGGTTCAAACAGCTTTTCCATGCAAAAATCTTCTCCGTATCCACACGCGGTCAAATTTTGTGGACACTGCTCCAATACAGAGATACACACGGGTACAGCCGCCTTCATCTCGTCCAACTGAGCCATATCCACCAGCGAAATGTTGTACGAATTGCCAATTGCCATATCGATGTAGTGTGGCATTTGGATCGAAGCTTGCGTAAGTCCATTACCTATAGCAATACCCTTCAGGTTAATAAACTTCGAAGTACCAGTGTTCACCTTGTTCTTCTGCCACACGTAGTGTGCTGCCACAGGTACGTAATGGCCACCGTAACTCTCGCCGGTAATGTAGAAGTCACGACCAGCCAGTTCCGGGTGCTTCTCGAAGAAACCCTGGAGGAAGTAGTAGATATTCTCGCCCACGTTCTCTTCACTGTTGTCGGCATCTTCTTCATCTCCGTAAGTGAACCCGACGGTCGTGGGCTGATCCAGCCATACGACGTTGCTCTCGTTGGTCCATGAGTACGGATTCAGTTTCGTGGACAGGTCCGGGAGAACGTGGCACGGTCCATTCTCCGTAAGTAGAGCCATCATACTGGAACATCCAGGTCCTCCCGTGAGCCACAGTACAAGTGGGTCAGTGGATGGTTGGCTGCGGGACTCAAAGTACCAGTAGAAGTAGTGGTCATCGACCTTGTTAGGGAGTTTGATGTACCCCGAATCTTGTGTCGTGAGCCCGCAGAAGACTTCAGCATCTGCTGTAGTATTCACTGGCACTCCTTCCATTGCTGCGTGTGTTTGTACTTGCGGTGCAGCGTCGTCACTTTCAACTAGAGGTTCAGCAACATACGTGACCATGAGACTGATGGCACACAGCGCTAGGATGAACATTCCGCCACGCTTGAGGTCCCGTTTGCGCGCTTCCTCTCGCCTCCATATGCGCAGATTGTACTGCAACGACGTCGAGCGCAGTCGTAGTGGCGTGGTCTCGGACGCCATGGCTTTATGGTCGAAAGTCTCCAGTGGAAAAGACTCAGTTGTCCTATTGTGAGGTTGGAACTGGAACGTGCAAGAGAAACGAGCAAGTGTCCATTTTGAAAAGGACACTTTAGCCTAACGGCTGGCGATTTTGATTGGCAATCGCAAAGTCTCCGTTGCAATTAAATGCAAACGTTTAGCTTAAATTCATTATGCATTGACAACCGTTCTCCCATCCTTCATACGATATAGCATAGGTTGAACTTCTGAGCAGTCAAGCGCAACAGTATCCTAAACTTTTGCGGTTGTAATGGCTACCGAGACGACACCGTTGACACTGAGCCCCAGTGTACAGCACTATGCGCAACAGGAGGCTCGGAACCGCAATATCCGTCGTGCGCTGATCATCGTGCTATCTCTTGTTGGCGTCTGCCTCTTAGTCGTGTACGTTGGTGAACCGCTTTTCCTGGGAAAACAAGATGCTGCTGTTCCTGAAGGTGTTCCCGTTGCGACGGGGACTCATGACGACGAGGTCTTCTGCGGGCTCACGACACAGGATTCGGGGTACATTAAACTCCCCAACAAGGTCGATGACCACTATTTCTACTGGTACTTTGAGTCTCGCAGCCAGCCAGCCACTGACCCACTTGTACTGTGGCTCACGGGAGGACCTGGATGTTCCAGTATGATGGCTCTACTTACGGAGAATGGACCGTGCCACGTTCTCCCGGACCTGTCCACGAAACTAAATCCGTACTCATGGACCAACGAGAGCAACGTTGTATGGCTGGATCAGCCCACGACCGTCGGGTTCACTTACGGAGATGAAGAAGATGCCGACAACAGTGAAGAGAACGTGGGCGAGAACATTTACTACTTCCTCCAGGGTTTCTTCGAGAAGCACCCGGAACTGGCTGGTCGCGACTTCTACATTACAGGCGAGAGTTACGGTGGTCATTACGTACCTGTGGCAGCACACTACGTGTGGCAGAAGAACAAGGTGAACACTGGTACTTCGAAGTTTATTAACCTGAAGGGTATTGCTATCGGCAATGGTATTACGCAAGCTTCTATCCAACTACCACACTACATCGACATGGCGGAGAAGAACGCGTATGACATTCCACTCGTAGATGCAGCTGAGCTTGAAGAAATGAAGGCCAATGCTCCTGTGTGTGGGGCTATCCTCGACCAGTGCCCACAGAATATCACGTCTTGCTTTGACGGAATTGAGTTCTGCACGGAGAAGCTATTCGTGCCGCTGCTGTCTGCCAATCGCAACCCGTACGACATCCGCATGCCGTGCAACAGAATGGACGACCCGACCAAATGCTACGACATGTCGTACGTCTCAAAGTACTTGGACGCGCCGAATGTCCGTCAATCTCTGGGCGTAGATTCAAAGCGCGTGGGTGCCTGGCAAGAATGCAACATGAAGGTTAATGCGGATTTTTATATGACTGCTGACATGGCTAAGCCTTTCAACACCTACGTTGCCGATCTGCTGAATGACGATCTGCGCGTGCTCATTTACGCTGGTGACGCCGACTTAATGTGCAACTGGTATGGCAACCAAGCGTGGACGCTGGCTCTCGACTGGAAGGGCAAAGATGGGTTCAACACTGCACCGGAGAATGCCTTCATTACTGCTGATGGAACGAACGCGGGCGTTGTCCGGTCTTTCAACAACCAATTCACGTTCCTCAAAGTGTTCAACTCTGGTCACATGGTGCCTCAGGACCAACCAGCAGTGGCTCTTGACATGCTCAACAAGTTCCTTAACAATCAGGCGCTCTGAGCAAGATAATGCTGTGTGGTGTAACGCAATTGTCAACTACTTGAGCTATACGGATCTAAACTCGCTTTTCTTTGTTGGGCTTTAACCAAATTTCCATACAAAAAGTGATTGCACTCTCGTTTGTATCGTGCTCTCGGTTCAGATACATGTAATACGAACTTGTGGTCTGGTCTTCCAACGGATTCACCGTATTGAAGATCCCCGCTCCAAAATTTTGCCAACGTCATAGACCGTCAGAAGCCATTTTCGGAATAGCTGCATTCTTCAACCATGGCAACTATGGACGAGAACACTCCGCTAAGGGCCCACGACCGCCATTTGTATCGACACAATCGTAAGAACCAAGGGGAAGGAAGTCGACGTGCGCGTAGGCTTATCCTGTGGTTGTCAGGGGCTTTAATGCTGGCGATCATCTTCCACGTCATACAAAGACCAGGATCATGGAGGCTGCGAAAAGGCCAACCATCGAGCTGAATCCAATTGTGATTCCTCAGGGCAAGAACGAGAACTTTACAGTCTTAACTGCAAAACCAAGTTGAAGTGCCAATTGTAGTTTATGTAATACAATAGTGCCTATATTTTAGCATTATTTTTGACTCGCTCTCTTTCATTTTCAAAACAGGACAAGAACGATAATGTACGTGGCATGTCGACGTCATTTTCCATCGCTGTAGCTATCCGCTAACGGTGGATTTTGGTGATGCTCAGGGCGGCCAAAGTTACTTTCAAGGTTACACTCACGTCGGACCCCAAGCTTCCCTACCGAGTGTACGCTTCAGTCTCATTGTCATCGTTTTCTAGTGCCAATCTCTAATTTGTATGTTATTTTAATTGTTGCAGGGTGAAAGTGCCGGAGCAAGCGCCGTTCACAGCTGTGCTCAAGTATGTCGCGGAGGAGGTAAATTTCTTTAGTAATTAAACCTGGGCGAGTTGGATCGGTAGTATTGAGGTGGCTTCGTTATGTCATAATGCAGTTTCACGTGCCAGCGGCTACCAGCGCTATTATCACCAACGGTACGATGTTCAACAGGATACGGTAGAGTTGCTGAGAGACTGACGGTGCTATTGATTTAACGCAGATGGCATCGGCATTAACCCGTCGCAGAGCGCTGGCAACGTCTTCCTGAAGCACGGCTCAGAGCTGCGTCTGATTCCGCGTGACCGCGTCGGTGGCTGTAGCTGAATACTTTACAGCACTGCGTCAACGGTGTAGTTGCATGCAAAGAGCGGTGAAGGTTACAACGCGACTCGATGCTGCCATAATTCAAGATGAGAACATACATGTAAGAATCACCGAATTAATATGCTGTCGAGCTGCTGTATTGGTATACATGAGTAGTATTCTGCGTTTATGGATGTTGCTTCTTGAATACACTTGCCGGGGGTACAACACGCCGCTGTTTTCCGAATTGCTACACCCACTTCGCCTTTAAGATTCCGATGGTTGTGTTTTTAGAGACCCTTGTTATAGAAGACGTGCGTCACCGGGTCCTTCTTGAAGGTACGCTGACGAATGTTCTCCTGCAGCTCCGGCTCGAGCGAGGTCACAGCCATGGAGCTGCGCTGCGGGAAGAGCGCGCAGCAAAGCGGGGTCGAGACGCTCAAACAAACACCAGTGAGGCCGACCATCGTCAGGGCGTTCACCACTTTGTTGTTGCGGAAGAGTGGGCGCTGCTCCAGCTTGTTCATAATGACAGGCGGGATGAACATGGCAGGCGCAGCCATGAGGATGCGCGAAGGCACCACTTGAGCCACGGCCTCAACGGCGGCCTGCTTGCTCTTGCCGATCTTCTCTCCGTCGTCAGTCTCCACTTCAATGCCACCAAGCAGTTCACGCTGACGCATCAGCGGGATGTTGACGCAGTTAGCAGCAGCCACAGCTACAAGCGGCACGAGGCGTCCGACAATTCCATTGCTGAGCTTGGGACGCTTGGCCACCCACTTGTTGAGACCCAGAGCAGTCGCCACCGAAGCCGTCGTGGCAGCACCATAAGCCTGCAGCAATTGCTCCTGGCTCACACCCGTGCTGGCATTGCGGTTGGTGTAGTTGACAATGGAGTTGAACGTCTGGTTCATGAACTGCCAGAAGACGACGGCAGGCGTAGAACGGTAGAACGTCATCATGCAACCGGTGATGATCATGTTGCCAGGCACCTGAAAGGCCATACGACCAGCCAGGAAGTTCTTCTCGCCAGTGTCCGGGTGGAAGGCGCTGTCCACGAGCTGCTTCGCCTTCCAGATCTCGTCCTCGGTAAGGTGCGGGTGCAGACCGGCCTTGTATTCCTCTACGAGCTGCTTGGCGGCGTCCAGTTCGGCGTCACTGGCCAGGACATTGAGCGGATTGGTCGTGGCAAGGAAATGCTTAGCACGACCTTCGTACGTGCTTTGATCCCAACGGGGAGCGTCCAAGTTGACGAGGTTGGCAGACATGATCAGGGGTGACGACTGTGGCGAGGAGCTAAAATACGTTACTGGGGGTGCAAGTATGTGGCGGCCACTCGATCGCCTGATTGGATGCAGTTTGGGATTACATGCGTGGCAGTTAAACCGATTGCGCAAAGCAATTTGGCACAAGTGGTTCAACAGGTTTATATGTTATGACAAGTGTTTTGTATTGTATAAGTTAGAATGGTACTATTACGCAACGTAGTTATATATTTAATAAAAGGTGGTGATAGAGACCAAGGCATGGATACCAACAGGCAAGTTCAACAGCAAGCCAAATCAACCAGTGGCTGGCAGTGGCGATCTTGCCACCTCGAGCGAGGATCGACACGCCACGATGGTGCTGTGAGTTCAAGAAGCCAAGATTGCAGAGTTCCAGTGATTAGTTTCTAGCATTTTTGCAGTGGAAACCTTCGTGAGAGTTGCGTTCAGCGACTCCTGGACTCGATTTTTCGCTCTCTCCATGACGAAACCTCGGTCAACTTCGTCACCTTCACGCAGTTAATACAGGAAGAGATTCGCACGTGTTGAGGTTAGGGCCCGTCACAGGGACCGCCTCTACACCGTGTTCTCTATAAACTAATAATGAAGAGACACGGTACTTTTGACTCTAATAATTAGTGTACTAAAATGTCTGGAACATTAGTACGATGAATGGTAGCGGCAGTTCTAGACTACGTTTCTGAATGCCGCATACTAGTTTCTTGTTAGTAGCCCTGCTACTTTCTTAAACATTAATCTTACTTCTCTTTTTACTCTCTTCTGTCTTCTACGAGCCTCCTGTTCTTCTTCAAGCACCGTGCCCCCGCAACAGGTCATGAGCCCTCAGCAAGCCTCCGGTGACGACTTCCCCCGCCTCTCAGGCGCAAGAAACTTCGACGTGTGGAAGGCCCGAGTCAGTGCGTCACTCGATGGCAAGCATCTGCTCGGGTTCGTCACCAAGAAGGATTACAACGGGGTCAGTGAAGACGAAGATGACGACTCCGACGACGACCTGGCTGAGTCGGACGACGACGACGGCTCCCCCAAGCCTAGCTCCCCGGCTGGTATTGACTCGGATGCGGTTGACTTCGAGGACAGCTCGGATGAGCTGCAGCCCAGCGACGATGATGACACCCCGCCGTCGAAGAAAACGAAGCGCGCTGATCTACCGATCGTTCGCCCGTTTGTTGAACGCCATGTCGGCCGTGATCGGAAGCAGGTTAAGCGGCGTAAGCCTTCTCTACCGTCTGCTCGTCACCTTCGCCGTATGGAGGCACAAACCAAGGCGTTCCTGATGAAGACGATGGATGACACTCACATCCGTCTTGTCAAGAACCTGACAACGGCCTTCGACATCTTCCAGGCCATCTGTACCAAGTATGAGGGTGCGGCCTTTCATGGCGACCCCTACTTCATCCAGCATTTCCTTATGGAGATCAAGTACGAAGAAGGTGGTGATCTGACCAGCTTCTTCCTTGAGCTGGAAAACGCGATGAAAGCCGCGTCTGAAGCAACCGAGTCTCCCTTGACTGACGGACAGAAGTCATTGTACCTGTTCCACTCGATGCCGAAGACTTGGAAGGACGATCTCCGAGTTTGGAAAGGTGTGCGGAAGTATATCCCGTATGACGAACTCAAGATGAGTATTGAGACCAAGGTTCGCGAAATCCAGGCTCAAGAACGTTACAGCCGTATCAAAGGGACACCTGAGAGTCAATCAACTCAGGCTGAACGGGCTCTCATTGCTCCTTCTCAGGATTCTGCGTTGGCAGCTCAAGCGACTGTCCCTATTGATGTCTGCAGCTACTGTCAGAAACCACGTCACAACATCCGTCAGTGCCGTGCTCTACAGAAGGACTTACACGATGGCTGCGTTAAGGCTGGCACTGTTCTCCCTGCTAACTTTGATCTACGCGGACCTAACAACTACCGGTCGCACCCTTACAACAACAACAACAACAACAGCAACCAAGGGCGATCTGGTGGTGGTGGGTCATGGCATCAAGGTGGCCGAGGTGGTCGTGGCGGTGGTCGTGGCGGTGGTCGTGGCCGCGGTAACTATGGTGGCAATCGCAACAACAACAACGGCAACAACAACGGCAACAACAACGGCAACAACAACAACAACAACAAGTCCTCTCGTCGCGATGAAGGTGGCTACGATCAGTCACGCCGCAAAGAGACCCTGATTGCTGTTGTGTCGAATGTGCACACAGCTCCAGCCGCTATTAGCCTCACGGCGCAACGTAGCCAGGACTTTGATTCCAGCTGGACGATTGACTCAGGTTGCAGCAGTCACGTTACTCAACATGAGGAATGGTTCAAGACTAAAACCCCTGCAAGCGGAGGCATCACTGTTGGTGGAAAATCGCAGGTCCCCATCGAAGCTATTGGTACTGTGGAGCTTCAGATCACCGACAGCAAGGGCCAACCACGGACGCTTACGCTGCACGATGTCCTCCTAGCGCCGAAACTACAGTATAACCTGCTGTCGGTCGCTGCCGCTGTCGACGATGACTTCCGATTTGGCTTCAAGCGTGCTATGTGTACCGTCCAAACCAACCACCGCTTCTCTATCAAGGCGATGAAATCCGCAACGTCGAAGCTCTATCAATTCGAAGCCTCTCCGCTGACAAAGGCCGAAGCTCACGTGGCTACCACAGGTAAGCCAACTCGACTCATGCTATTGCACAAACGTCTTGGTCATCCTAACATCCGTGTTTTGCAGGCACTCACTAAAGACCAAGCTCTTCATGGACTGGATGCACCGGCTGTAGTTAGACCAGATTCTTTCTTTTGCACTGCATGTACTTACGCGAAGTCACACCGCGCTCCTTTCCCATCCAATAGACATGTTGAACGCTCTACTAGCCCCTTGCATAAAATTCACTCTGATATTTGTGGCCCGCTTCCCGTCCCTAGTCTTGGCGGATGTCGGTACTTCGTAGTATTCATTGACGACTTCAGTCGCTACATGTTTACCTACCCGATGAAGGCACGCAGCGAACTCTACTCATGCTACAAAGACTTTCGCATGAAAGCTTTGAATATATTCCGAAGTGATGTTCATACTCTCGAATATCTCCTGTCACCGCCGGATGTGGACATCCAGGCCTTACAGGCTGACAATGCTAAAGAGTACGAGAAACTGGGACGCATTATCTTCTCTAAATATGGGACGCACGCTCAATTTACCAATGCTTATACACCACAACAGAATGGTGTTGCAGAACGCCGCATGCGCACAATCATGGAACGTGTCCGTGCGCTACTGTTAGATGCCTCGCTACCCAAACAACTGTGGGCAGAATGTGTTTCACATGTTACGACACTCCTCAACATGACACCAAGCACTAACACACAGGATTGCACACCGTTTGAGTTGTGGTTCAATCGAAAGCCAACTGTTCAGTATCTGAAAGTGTTCGGCTGTGCTGCGTATGTCCATATCAACGACATCTACAGGGACAAACTTGATCCCCGAGCCAAACTCTGCATCTATCTTGGAATTCCTGAGCACAAGAAAGGATACCGTCTCATGGACGTAAAAACCCACAGCGTCGTTTACAGTCGAGACGTAATTTTCAATGAGATTGACTTTCCTACTGTTGAAAATATTGAGGTCACTTCAGGCCCACTTCAGCTGCCGGATCACTTAACAGAAGCCCCCATTACTGATGTTGAACTTCCAGCATGTGTCACTTCGGACACACAAACCGGTCCAACTCAGCCTGAATCTCCGGGTGACTTAGGTGTAGAACCACAACATGCACCTATTACCGCATCGAACCAACTTCCTTCCCTTGGGGAGGCACTGGAACGTGGCGTGTTGACATACTCTTTCGTTACAGAAACGCCCTCTCAACCTTCGATGACAGGTGTAAAACGCCCTCGGTATGAGGAAGGAATCAATCTTAGTCAGTTAACTTCCCGCGAAGACGTTCAGGAAGAGGAAGAACGCATGTCTCTAGTCCTCAGTCTCCTTGCGATTCGCCATGTGCCGGAACCAAAAACGTATTACGGGGCGATGCGTTCATCGTATGCAGACAAATGGCATGCAGCTGCTGACTCAGAATACCAGTCACTAATGAAAAACCAGACGTGGATCCTGGTAACTCCTCCCAAAAACCGCAAAGTACTCCAAAATAGGTGGGTCTTTGTTGTTAAATACACTGGCTCTGGAGCAATCGATCGCTTTAAAGCACGGTTAGTTATTAAAGGCTTCTTACAGCAATATGGAGTTGATTACAATGAGATATTTGCCCCTGTCATCCGCATGGAAGTCTTACGCCTGCTACTAACGATTGCAGCTCTCCTTGACTTTGAAATCCACCAGATGGATGTCAAGACAGCGTTTCTCAACGGAACTCTCGACGAGGAAATCTATATGAAACAACCAGAAGGGTTTGTCGTTCCTGGTAAGGAAGGCCTCGTTTGCAAGCTCCTCAAAAGCCTTTACGGTCTAAAACAGGCACCCCGCATCTGGTATCACACCTTGTCCACGTTTTTGGAAAGCCTTGGATTCCACAGACTGATTAAAGATCGATGCGTATTCATGGCGGCTTTTGAAGGCGAGACATGTTACATTGCCGTCTATGTTGATGACTTACTGATCATTGCGCCAACTGTCAGCCTCGTATGTCAGATCAAATCTGCCTTGAACAAAAGATTCTCCATGACAGATTTAGGGAGGTGAAGTACATCCTCGGCTGGTCAATCGAACGAAACCGCGAAGCCCGAACGATATTTATCCACCAACGCAAGTATGCTCGCACAGTGTTAGATCGCTTTAAGAACCTGGTAACATATCCAGTGGCAACTCCATCAGATCGTAATGCCAAGCTAACAAGTCAAATGCAACCAAATACACAACTTGAAAAAGAAACAATGCAAGACATTCCCTACCGTGAAGTTGTTGGAAGTGTCATGTACCTCATGGTTGGCACAAGACCCGACCTAGCATTCTACATGCGTGATGTTAGCCAATTTCTTGCTAATCCTGGACAGGAACATTGGAAAGCAGTGATTAGAGGGCTTAAGTATCTCTCTGGTACAGAGGATCTTGGTCTACTACTAGGAGGATCACGAACGGTTAACACAGAAAATCTTGCAGATCACCTCACGGCTTACACCGACTCAGACTATGCTAACTGTCCTGACAGTAGACGCTCTGTAGGTGGCTACATCACTATGATAGGCCAAAGTCCAATATCCTGGCTTTCAAGAAAGCACCACACAGTTGTGCTGTCGACCACAGAAGCTGAATACATTGCATTGTGTCATTGCATGCAGGAGCTGATATTCCTGAAGTTACTACTTAAGGAACTCGGTTTCACAACCACGAAAGCAGTCACGATTAAAGAAGACAACCAAAGTTGCATTAAGATCTCAAATAATCCCGAACTACACGGACGATCAAAACACATTGATATTCGATATCACTTTGTACAGGAAAAGGTTGAGAGATGCGAATTTTGTATTGAGTATTGCAATACCAAAGCGATGGTAGCAGACATTTTTACTAAAGCCCTTGATAAGCACCAATTTAGAGACTTAAGAAAAAAGTTAGGTATGCACTCTCTCGCTAAACTTAACAGTTAAACATACTTTAAAATACACGATAAATTTCACCATTTATATACTGTATTACCTCACAACTTTTAAAGAGTCACGTAGTAACATGAGTTTTTTCCTTTAAGAACTCTTACATGCAAAGGTTTTCTCAGTTACTTTTCGATAAGGTTTTTACACTGAAAGTGTTTTTTCCTGGCACACAGCCGCCGAATATACATGTACATTTAATTTTACAATAGAACAAAAGTGAAGGTAAACAAATCAAAAATATATTTTGATCTTAATCTAAAGTGCAACTTTACGAACAAACATCACTCTGTCGATCCACTCACCGTAGTCGACCAAAGGGCGCTGAGACGAGTCGTCGAAAACTGTCCTCTGGGCTCCACGGACCTGGAGGACAAATGCATGTCCAACTGCTAAAGTGTTACTGGCAGCAACCAAGTAAACACCGTCCTCCAAGGAGAGACGTACTATAGCAGAAACACCACGGTGTCCGGTACGGTGCCGGTTAAATTCAATTTCGTCCAATGAAAGTCGAGAACCAGCCACATGTAACTGCAATAGAAATGCACGAAATATTTTCCAAGATACTCCACGAGAAAGGTCTTGATGCAACTCTGTAGCTCTAGCTAGAAAATCTTGGACGTGAGAATCCCGAACACCAAAAGGCTCGCCAGCCAATTGCAGTGCATGTTGAAGTGCAAAGAATAGGCAAGTCCCAGTTGGATTTGCACCAGCGACGCTAGGAAATAATTCGGACACGAACTGAAAAAAATCTTGCTTTCGTCCAGCATCTACCCAGTCATCGACGATTTTTAGAGCATCGCCAAAACCATCCTGCAATAGCATCTCGCGCGGCTCCCAAGTTCGAGGGAGACGTCCGTGCTTCTGAGACTTCCAGAAAACGCGGTACTGAATTTCACCACTGGCTGTAGTAACTCGATCTTTAATATAGGCAACCTTCCATTTTCCAGGCACTTGTCCAACCTTTTTGCTCCGACGCCGTCTCTTTATTTTTCGTGGCCGGGCATGGAATGCTGGCACATTGGTTTGGGGTGGATGGCGAGACCGGTTGCTCCGACGAAGATGCACGGTTGATGATGCCTCTGCTACCGCCACTGACGCCGCTGACGATTGGAGTGGCTCTGATGCCATCGAAGAGGGTTCTGTCGATAGATGTACTGCTGAAAGATGAAATAAGGTTGAGTCTTCAGGTTGCATGTCGATCTCAGTAGCGGTAGACACGACAATAGCTTTTGTAGGCGCACTGCAAAAGGAGTTGAGTTGTATTCTTTCATTCATAGTAACCTGTGCAACCAAACTGGTCCGTGGCATGATCTCTGGGGCTGGCGTTTGATAACAGAGCCCCAGACCAATCAGCCAGGTCCGTAGGTGCGCAGAATACTAGGCAGGAAGCTCCGAGCTGCTGGAGTCGATGCCCTGATGGAGGCAAGAGTGAAAATGAGTTGAAATTGTGTTGTGAGGCCGAAAGAACGTGTCATTACAAGTTCTACGCTCAGCAGAACGCTCTAACGAGCTCTATTCCTTTGAAAACGGTATGTGAACACCAGGTGAACTGCTGGCAGCCTCTTTAAGAAGTCTATGCTTGCATGTGGCGCCTGCCAACCCTCTGAAAGCCTTCGCACCTGTTGGATAAGACGAAGTAACAGCACTGAATGGCCACGTACTTGTCTATCTTCAATGTCTGTGCCTGTACGAATTTATAACTCTAAAAATTAATTCCTTTCTCGATATTGCTGTCATTTCTAAATATGACAGCTCGTGCACAAGTGGCAAATTAGTCAAACCGCCTGGAGGAACCCCTGACGAGGAGAGCCCGAATCCGGCCTCCGTTTGCCCGTAGGCCCTCCAGGAGCTTCAGAAACGCAAAAAACACGAATTCGTGTAGCCATTTTGTAGATTGACTGAACACTTTTAACAGGTTTTTTGTGGACCAATCAAAACACGTGTATTATATTATCCAATGACGTTCCCTGATGTCGATCCAGGGAGGCTGTTGAGGTTAGGGCCCGTCACAGGGACCGCCTCTACACCGTGTTCTCTATAAACTAATAATGAAGAGACACGGTACTTTTGACTCTAATAATTAGTGTACTAAAATGTCTGGAACATTAGTACGATGAATGGTAGCGGCAGTTCTAGACTACGTTTCTGAATGCCGCATACTAGTTTCTTGTTAGTAGCCCTGCTACTTTCTTAAACATTAATCTTACTTCTCTTTTTACTCTCTTCTGTCTTCTACGAGCCTCCTGTTCTTCTTCAAGCACCGTGCCCCCGCAACAGCACGGATTGTCTCGTCCGCCTGCTCAGTGCCGCCCAGCATGACAAACACTCCGTATCTCCACAAAATGCCGAAAAATAGTTCGCGCGGCGTTGTTGAAGCTGTTCGCACTTTTTGTGCAAATCGAGCTAAGAATGATGGTAAGTGCAAATTGCGCGGTGCTGACCAATGCATTCTGCTACTTGCGCTGTACCATCAACGTCCAAATGAGCTCCGAGATCGCCCCACTGCTAAATGGGCAGCCACTGCCACAACGAGAACGACTTGACTCGACGTCGTCCGTTAGGAGCTATGCACGCGTCCACAAGCTGCCAGTTCCGCCGTTCGCATTGATCGGGGCGATTTGCCTTTTGTTTGGCGTTAGTCTATGGCGAGGAGCGATCCCGAACGTGCAGCTTAATCGCCATCAAGCTAAACCGATCCGAGTCGTCACCTCCAATGGCGCCCAGCACGAGCATTTCTGCGGCGACACGAAGCAAGACTCGGGTTACATCAAGTTACCCAATAAAGTTGACGACCACTACTTCTTTTGGTACTTCGAGGCACGTCGCAATGCAGAAACTGCCCCGTTGGTGCTGTGGCTCTCCCAAAGCAAAGCTCCGTTTTATCAAGAAACGCAAAACAAAAAGTGTTTTTTTGCTCAAAGTACATATTGTCAGTATTTAACGTGGTGTACACCAAGATACACTTTGCTTCTGTGTTCGCGCCTAGAGTACGTGGTAGCTCCGTTTTCGCGCGCATTGCGCACGCCACAAGTTGGGCTTCATATACAAACTTCTAATATAAAGATTTATCAAGTCCGTTTATTAGGCTACTCTCAGATACAGTTTACCCTCATTCAGGAATCTGCCAGCCATGGCCCACAACTACAACCTCCAGCAGCTCCACCGTTTCGACTTCAGCGCCGTCATGGAGGCGACCACCGACGAGTCCAAGGCCGTCGCGTGGGCCATGGAGGTGGGGCTGCTGGAGCGGTCGATGCTCTGCCCTCAGTGCGCTCAGCCCATGCGGCTGAACGCACTGAAGCGATACTGGCGGTGCTGCAGGAAGACCCGCCACGCCGATGGGAAGCAAGAGCAGCTTAGCATCTTCGTGAACTCTTGGTTCTCGAAGATGAAGCTCGCGCTTTCCCAGGCGTTACGGCTGATGTTTGCGTGGTGCATGCGAGCACCCCAGCCCCAGGCAGCGCACATGGCCAAGGTCAGCGAGAATACCGTGTCTGCGTGGTACGCTGCCTGCCGCGTCCTCTGCTCCAAAGAGCTGTTGAGTGGCGAGTTCAAGGTAAATTTGCTGTTATGCTGTTTAACTGTTTTTGCTCTAATTTTGTATGTTTACTGTATAGATTGGAGGAGAAGGGCACATTGTCGAGATAGATGAAACAAGCCTAAAGAAAAAGTCAAAGTACGGTCGCGGTCGCACCTACCAAGAATTTTGGCTCTTTGGAGGTGTCGGCAGAACGACAGGGCGGTGGTTCGGCCGCATCGTGTATGACAAGCGCACGAAGGCCACTCTGCTACCTATTATCAAGATATTTATCAGACCTCGGTGAGTACCGTAAACCTCTATTTCCTAAATGTTATTACTAAATGTGGTTATTACTACTAGGACTCGGATTCACTCCGATATGTTTGCTTCCTACGTGTCTGAGCGGGGTTCACAAGTGCACACGCTCGCCAACAACCGCACGTTGGCGAGTATGCACTACGAGCACAGTTGGGTGAATCACACGCTCAATTTTGTGGACCCTGTCTCAGGTACGCATACGAACACAATTGAGGGGTTGTGGGAAATGCATATCAAACGTCACATCAAGGCGATGCGCGGCTGCAGTAAGAAGTACCTGGATGGCTACATCGATGAGTACATGTGGAGGTCGTGGTTTTTTCCTACGAGGTCCTCTCCCGGTGAGTTCATGTGCGGACTCGTACAGGCTGTGCAGCGGCACCCACAGCAGGAGGAGTAAGAGTACCTGTATCTACTTTTAAATAAAGTGCTTTTTGTTTTTCATTCTTTAAAAAGCAGTGCTCCGAAAAACGGAGCTCTGCTTGGGGAGAGCCGGTGCTGTGGTTGACTGGCGGGCCCGGTGGATCAAGTATGTTAGCGCTTTTGACTGAGAACGGGCCTTGTCATGTTCGCCCGGATTTATCCACAGAGAATAACCCGTACTCGTGGACCAACGAAGCAAATGTGGTGTGGCTGGACCAGCCGACCAACGTCGGATTTTCGTACGGTCCCGACCCGAAGGACGCGGACAGTAACGAAGACAATGTTGCGGAGAATATCTACTGGTTCTTGCAGGGATTTTTGGATCGTCATCCAGAACTTCAAGACCGACACTTCTACATTTCAGGCGAGAGCTATGGCGGTCACTACGTACCAGCTGCAGCTCATTTTATCTCGTTACCGAACAATCGCAAGTTGAACGGGGTACTTGATATTAACCTGCAAGGCATATCAATTGGCAACGGCTGTACGAACCCGGTGGTTCAGAATCCGCATTTCCTTGACATGGCAACGAATGCATACAACATTTCGTTTGTCGATCCGAGCGAGATGCCCAAGATTGAGGTTGAAGCAGACATTTGCAGACACATGATGAAAGCATGCCAGTCCCACACGTCCCTTTGCTGGGATGCTGCTGGGTATTGCCAAGATCATCTTGACAGCGTCTTCATGGCCGCTAAACGGAATCCCTACGACATCCGTCAGCCATGCGCCACAAGTGACTCGGATGCTTTGCAGTGTATTGCCGAAGACTCCGAGTTGATTGCTCCGTACCTCAATTCGCCAAACCTCCGCACGTTTCTTCACGTTGAC
Organism: Phytophthora capsici; assembly: GCA_030324255.1. Lineage (NCBI taxonomy): Eukaryota > Oomycota > Peronosporomycetes > Peronosporales > Peronosporaceae > Phytophthora > Phytophthora capsici. Next base: position 3,219,067 of record CM059357.1, on the reverse strand, counting down.
AAAAGTGTCGGCGATTGGCAAATGGTCAATTTTGCTGTGAATTCTGCGTTCGCGCATTCATTCGACGTGATGTTATCGACCAGTGATTTTGTCGGCGATCTTCTCAACAACGGAGTGCGTGTGTTGATCTATGCTGGCGATGCAGATCTTGAGTGCAATTGGTCAGGAAACCTAGCGTGGTTGCGAGATCTCCAATGGAGCGGTTCGGCAGAATTTGCTGCGGCTGACACTCGTGATTTCACTGTTGATGGAGAAACTGCTGGCTCAGCCATTTCGTCCGGTTCGCTCGCTTTTATCCGTGTCTACAACGCCGGGCACATGGTGCCGCAAGATCAACCTGCCGTGGCGTTGGAAATGATTAACCGCTTCTACCAGAATCAAGTCCTTTGAGTACAAGTCAACACAGGCCGTACGAATGTGCGATGAAAAACAAAATACTTCGAAGTAATGAAGGCAAGAATTACCTTTACTTGTTTGCTATGTTGTGTCTAAAAATGTGTGTGCTTGTCTGAAATTTAACGTGGAGGCTGTTATGTTATGCATTGACTTTTGCTGTCCGTAGCACGTTGAAGTTTAGCACACATTATTTTCGTACTTAACATTGACTCGATAGGAATGATTGTAATGAGCGCAATTTGCAAACTTCCTGCAGTGCAGGAAACTCTCCCAGTATGACGCGTATGAACGAGAAGACCAGGCTGCTTCCCGCCGTACAAGCCATCTACGGCTCCACCAGCAACAAACTCAAGATCAAGCGTTGTCTCATTATCTTGGCTATTGTGACAGCGGTGGTTGTGACTGGATGGAGTGTGTGGTGGCTGTTCTTCGACGACCACAAGGCTGCAGAGGCTGTGGATGAGTTTATCTGCGGTGACACCAAGAATGAGGCTGGGTACATCAAACTACCTAACAAGAACGATGACCATTACTTCTACTGGTTTTTTGAAGCAAAATACAATGCGAGTACAGCTCCGTTGGTGATTTGGTTGACTGGTGGGCCCGGTGGATCAAGTTTACTGGCGTTATTCAACGAGAACGGCCCCTGCCGGATCCAAGCAGACCTCACAACGAAGGTACATCCGTACTCTTGGACGTACGAGGCGAACATGATTTGGCTGGATCAGCCCACTAGTGTGGGCTTCTCATACAGCTCTGGTGATGATCACGACTACAACGAGAAAGACGTTGGGGAGAACTTGTACTGGTTCCTGCTAGGGTTTATCGAGAAACATCAAGAATTCGAAGGACGAGAGTTCTTCTTGGCAGGGGAAAGTTATGGAGGCCACTACATCCCTGGAGCTGCGCACTTCATTTGGGAGCAAAACAAGAAGAACGACTCCAGTGCAGTGAAAAGGATTAATCTTCAAGGAATCGCAATTGGGAACGGCTGGACGGATGCTGTCGTGCAGGTATGCAATGAATGATGCAGAGTGTTTCAAGACTGCAAACTAATTTGTGTGGTTGTGTTTCTAGCATCAGCACGCCCCCGACATTCTCGACAACTCGTACAACATCACTTTGCTTGACGAAACTGCGGCTGATCAACTTAAATCTAACGCTGCGAAGTGCGCGGACCTAACGCGTGAGTGCCAGCAATCTTCCAGTGATTCATTGTGCGCGAATGCGTACAACTTCTGTAGCGACAACGTTCTCACCCCGCTCTCCGCCAACTCAACCGGCAGGAATCCGTACGATGTGAGGGAGAGCTGCGACTGGGTGGAGTTTGGTTTTTGCCACGGAATTCCTCTCATTGAGGAGTTTCTAGCCCAAGATGCAGTGCACAAGTATCTACACGTTGATCGTGACTGGGTCGGAGGGAGCGACGAAGTAGGCGACAATTTTATCGTCGACTATATGCAGTCGTTCGACAAATACGTCGCAGACTTGCTAAACGACGGCATTCGAGTGCTTCTGTACGTAGGGGATGCAGACAGCATGTGCAATTGGTCTGGAAACAAAGCGTGGGTCGACGCACTTGAATGGAAGGGAAGAGACCCGTTCAATGCTGCAGAGGAGAAGTCCTTGTTGACTCAAGACCTGCTCAATTTAAATGCCGCTTTGACCGAAGCCGGTACTGTTAGGTCATTCAAGAATCTCGCTCTGGTGCGCATTTTCAATGCTGGTCACATGGTTCCGACCCACCAACCTGCTGTGTCCCTGGACCTCATCAACAAGTTCTTTAAGAACGCAGCACTAGCATAGACGACAACAGTAACTTTCAATGAGAGCGACGCGTCACTTGGCAACAGCCAGCATTTGTGTCATCTGCAGCCGCGTCAACAACCAGGTCGAAGACGATTGCCAATCACTTTTCCTCCGATCAGGTAGCAGTTTGCGCAAATGCAACTAGCGGTTTGCAGCCCTCAAGTGGCATTCTCAAATATGGCAAACGGTGAATTGTCACCTTTGGTAGCGAGGTCTGCGGACGACAATGGCCGAGTCAGTGCTCGTAACAAGAAGGCTCTCGTATTGAAGATCGCAGTCGGTGGTGCGCTGTTGGTGCTGGCATTGTGGTTGATACAAGATCATGGACATTCCACATCGAAGATTGCTACACCCGAAGGCTCTTATACCTGTGGTGTCTCCAACAGCTCAGCGGGTCATATCAAACTGGCGAACAAGGTCGACGATCACTATTTCTACTGGTTCTATGAGTCGCGCAGCAGTCCTGAGACGGATCCATTGGTGCTCTGGCTTACAGGAGGCCCTGGGGCATCGAGTATGTTCGCACTGTTGACGGAAAATGGACCGTGTACCATTGAGGCTGATTTAACCACTAAGTTTAACCCTTATTCGTGGAACAGCAATGCCAACGTCATTTGGCTTGATCAGCCTACCGGTGTGGGGTATTCCTTTGGTTCTCCTGAAGACAAAGATTACAACGAAACGAATGTGGGGGAGAACATTTTCTGGTTTCTAAACGGCTTCTTAGAGCAACATCCACAGTATAAAAACCGAGAGTTTTACGTGACAGGGGAAAGTTACGGAGGCCACTATGTTCCAGCTGCAGCTCACTACATTTGGAAAATGAATAAGGAAGCTACAACGGTCGAGGAGACTCCGCTTATCAACTTGAAAGGCTTGGCGATTGGCAACGGACTTACGAACCCGGTCATTCAGTACGCGTACTATCAAGACATGAACCACAATCAGTACAACATCAAGCTTCTGACCGACGCTGAAGAGCAGCAGATGAAGACTGATAGTGTGGTGTGCATTCGCCTAACGGAAGAGTGTCAAGCCGCTCCGCTCAATGGAAGTATCTGCATGGAAGCTCAGGATTGTTGGACGGAGAAGCTCATTAACCCTTTCAACAAGGCGAATCGCGACAACTACGATATCCGTCAGGAGTGCAACCACAGCGACCCCAACTCAGCTTGTGATGTACATCCAATTGTTGTTGAGTACATGAATTTACCCACAGTGCGCAAGTACTTGAATGTGGACGAGCGGGCCCCTGCTTGGCGCGAAGATAGTGATGAAGTCGAGAGTACATTCACAACCGACGGAGATTGGTCCATGCCCTTCCACCAATTCGTTGCTGACCTGCTGGACGATGGACTACGCGTGCTTATTTACGCTGGAGATGCGGATTTAATGTGCAATTGGATTGGAAACCGAGCGTGGACGTTGGATCTAGAGTGGAAGGGCAAACGTGGCTTTAATGATGCTGAAGAGCGGACGTTCATCGCTCACGATCCGTTGCTCCCTGACGAAGGAAGTGACATTGAGGCAGGTGTTGTTCGTTCCTTTGAAAACTTTGCCTTTGTCCGAGTGTACGATGCTGGGCATATGGTACCGATGAACCAACCTGCAGTTTCGCTTGACCTCATCAACAGGTTCCTAACGAACAAACAACTATAGGATACTTCAATTACTGCAAGGAAAATGCTATTCTGTGCACCGCACAAATTGCAGAGTTCCTACTGAGTGATGTATCTCAATTTCTGATTTTCCCACTCAGAAAAATATCTTGTCTTCTTACCCTATTCATTTTTTCTTGGAAAGGTATGAAAAACTCCAGATACATTCGGTCAGGGTGTAATTTGATGAATAACAGGAAAAAACCAAACCGATCCGATTGATGCGATGTTTGCTGTCTGCAACCTTCTGTCTACTTTCTCTATTAATTTCTTCCTGGAAAGGAGATACACGATTCAAGATATCATTTTCTATCTAAATGGAATTTCCCGTACTTCACTTCAGGAGCCACCAACAAAACCACTGGGAGGTTCATTTTCGATTCTTCCAACTCGAATACTCTTGAATTAGCCCCCGCAGTAATGGAAGAAGACTTCGAAGAGAACGAGTGGCCTTTCGGTGCTAAAGGTGAAGCCGAGGACGTGTTAACTCCTTCTGGGGTCGGTTCTTCTGAAGTTAGCAAACTTCTTGCTCGTACAGAAGGCCACGCTGGAGAGTATTCATTTGGAGGGCGTGCTGATTCGCTACCGATTGCACCGGGGTTATTTGTTGATGGTTTGGGGGCTATCTCTACTCCATTAACCACAGAGCAAGCTGAGAAGTTGATCGTTTTGTGTAAAAAATCTCCGTTCGGCCACAACATGGACACCAAGATGGACGAAAACGTCCGCAAAAGCTGGCAACTGGAACCCAGTCTTGTTCAATTCCAGAACCCGTTGTGGCAGTCCGGAATCGAGTCACTGAGCAACATCATCGCTGACCGACTGGGGTACCAGGGCGTTCCGCTAAACTGTCCTCTATACAAGCTTCTAGTGTACGAAGAGGGAGGTCATTTCGTGAAACACCAGGACACGGAGAAGGAAGACGGGATGATTGCGACGTTGGTGGTACAGCCTCCAAGTCTCCATGAAGGCGGTGATCTGGTGGTTTATCAGAGTAGGGAACTGAAGTTCCGTCATGATTTTGGCAAGAGCGACGGCATGGCGGCATTCTTTCCGCACTACGCTGTGCATTATGCCGATGCTGAACACGCGTTAGAGAAAGTGACGAAGGGACATCGTCTTGCTCTAGTGTACTCCATTTGCTTACCACCGACAATGCGTCACTTGGAAAAACCCCACGATCAATCTTTGAGCGGATCTCTGGCAAATGCTATCGCAAAAATGGAGGGTGATGACGATTCTTTTGCGCTGCTTTTGACCCATGAGTACACGGAAAACAGTATCCGGAACTTGGGGTGGGGTGCCTTAAAGGGTGTTGACAGTGCGAGATACCACGCTCTGGATGGAGCAAACGCAGCGGTTTCTAAAGAGAAGGAATTGGTTCTCTTTATCGCGCAACTTCACCATAACGTCTTCTACTGGAGCGGCGGTGACGATCATGATAAACAAGGAAATGCTGGCTCCATTACTTGGTACACAGTCAGTGGAGAAGTACTTGGTACCGCGGTCAATGTGGAGGAGAAAGTCAATTTCCTGAACCCTGGTCAAGAAACGTTGGAACAGTTATGGGGTGAATATGGCGAAGTAACGAAAAAAGGAGGTTTTATGGGCAATGAAGGCTCTACTCGCATGACAACGTATACGAGATGTGCCATTATGGCTTGGCAAAAGGCAAAACACCCAGAAAAAGCGATGAAGTTAATGTCTCCTGAAGGTGCGGCATTAGCGCTGCGTTCCATTGGCACTTTGGACGGGACTTTAATGCAGCAGTTATTGGAGGCTGCAGTGAGCAGAATTGATTCCGAAAACAAGGTCGGGGAATATGACTATGATAGAAAGAAAGTCAAACTCTCGCTGGATTTTTTCCGTCTGGCGTGTGAGCTTTTAGCTAAACTGCAGGCCGGCGACTCGGACGTCGTTGTCTTATTCTTCAAGAAATATTGCCCACATCTTGGTGAAGCTGAAGGGAACGAGGCTTTCATCCCATTCCTGACAAAAATTGCACGAGTCTTTGACTGGTCTGAAATTGGTGAAGCAATGTTAGCGTCCATGGAAGGGCAAGTTGATAACTATGGTAGAACGGATTACCCAGAGGGTGGTCTTTCCTCTATGGAAATGGCGTTGTCGGTGCTTGATGGTCTGGATGAAGGTGCAGCTCGAGAAGCTCTACTGAAAATGGCCGTTGAGAAAGCAGTTGCAATGGCGGATTCAGACCTGCTCGCGCTGGATTCGATCGGAATGCTATGGAAATGGGTCGTTCGCTGTGAAGACAAGAGCCTCTTTGATACCATCGTTAAGAAATTCTCGGATGCTGATACAAGTTTGGCTGGACCGTCGATTCAGTATTTTTCACAACTTCTGAGTGAGATTGGGAAGGAGAAGCGTGATGAGTTAGTCCCAATTGTGGTGAAACGTGTCACGTGGTTGGAGGACCAGATCAACGCATTAAACAAGAAATTCACGTGGGAAATGCCAGACGCACGCTTACCAGGTACAATTGAAGAGAAGGACGAGACTGAGGTGGTGAATAAAATTCAATCATTCCTCCGAGGTGGTGAAATTTCCATGACGACGAAAGGTGTGAAAAAATTTAAGGAGCTCCGGGATGCTCAAAACTTTGCTGCGAAGTATTCGCGTGAGGGACAAGACCACTGCTCTTTTGAAATGGAAGTTACAGCAGCAGATAGTGAGGTGGTTGTGACGATCACCAAGACTCGAGACTGGTTTTTGACGCAACAGAAAAAATTGTTGCAGTACCAAACTGAATTGCGTCTTTTGAAAGAGAAGTTCAAGGATGATCTCGACGTGAGCAATGGGGACAAGAAGCGAACGCGTCTTAACGAGTAACTATGATGGTTGGAGGGTAAATGTCTTCCATCTCACGTGACAAAAGTTATTGTTTTTGTTTGCAGCATTCTTTACTTCTTATACTCCAATACATGTTTACTTTTTGACGGACTATCATTTGTGTACAAAATATATCATTTGTTTAAACGATTGCAACAGCTCACTCGACTCGAGTCTCGAGATCTCCCTCACTCGCCGCAATGGTAGACGAATCGACTCCGTTGCGTCGGCCGCAAGCTTGTCGTCGTTGCACTTGTGACTACTATGTAGCACGTTACAGCAAGCTGCCCCTCTCCTGGTGCGGATGAGTACGGAGAGCTCTGTTCGCGGCCGACAATCGCAAATGATGTCTTGCAAATCTGTCGATAAATGATTGAGGGCCATCATCTCTATGTGACGGAGTGCTGCCATTTACACTTAGAGAGGTCACTTCGACAACCAAACAATAAAAAGAGCAGTTGCCGCAATTCTCTGGATATTCATATCCAGAGTTTTAGGGGCGATCGAAAACCGTCGACGATCCTCTATAAAATGTTAGGGTGCTACATTTGTAATTATTAAAAGTATAGTGTCTTGCAAGTGATAGACTAAAAGGACGGAATACCTATTAAACTACGGTAAAGCATAAAAAACACTGGTGAATGTCGTTCCAAGCCGCCTGGGTCAACACATTCACGCTACAGTATCTGGTTTTAGGTGGATGTTGCTCCAATATACTGTAACGTGTCTATTGACCCTGCACGCCGGGTGTTGACCGTCAGTGTCAATTGGCCCAAGAATCCGCAGGTTGTCGGCAACAGAATCGTCTGAAGCTCCGCCGGTGAGTGTGCCTGTTGACCCACCACCTATTTGTATAAATTGTCTGTCGTTTCTGTCTGTCGTTCGTGTAGTCTACCAGTAGCTAGCTAGCTACCAATAGAGTCTACCCTGTTCGCCTCACGCCGACTTGAGCTGTCGTTCGTCACCACTTGGACACTACACCGAGTGTGTCTTGTCCTTCACGTGACAGTCTCGACCGACTAGAAGACCGTTGTCCTCTACTCGTCGTCCGCGTGAGTCGTCCAGCCGTTCCGTTCGTTCGTCAAGTTGAGTCCGTGTACACCGTTCTCGCCGTCCACCGTTCTCCGTTCACCGCCCACCGTTCTCCGCCCACCGTTCTCCGTCCACCGTCCACCGTTCTCCGTCCACCGTTCGTCACCTATCGGAGTCCTCGTACTCTAAGCCCGCAAAGTCGTCCAGAGAGGTCGCTTGTGCTCCAGCTGGCTAACCCGGAAGTCCGCGTGTCCCTGAGATCGCCAATTCGAAAGTGAGCGCCGCTTGCCTTCTATCCGTCGCTGGGTACAGCGATCTTCTAGGTATCGTGTCCCTGAGCCGAAGTGATCCTACTCGGTCGCCCATGTTGCTCATCCTTCGTCCGTCTGCTCACTTCAACAAGGTTGCCAGTCACTTCAAGTTGGAGTCCATTACACGTTTTCCCCCACCCAAGGGTCCTCCACGACTCCTTCGGACTCGTGATATCGTTCGTAGTCTGCCAAGGAAACCCATCTGGCCCTTGGTCGTCCGTCTGCTGTCGTCCAATGCTGTAACAGGGTTACACGTACAAGTGGTTACACTACTTGTAACTCTAACAGTTGCGCTAACTGTTAGAGGTTGGAAACGGACCTCAGACCTTGGTGTGTGGAGCACACCAATGGATACATGGGCGGGCCATATCGTTGGATGGCTCGCGTGCATTTACGCATGTTATTGGTAGAAAGTGACGTATTTCTACCAATCAGTGCTCTTAGGAGAAATCTGAATTCTGTCAATCACACATTGACAGAACCTTTAGAAACAGATAGCAATCAGATTTAGGAGGTCCATAATTGGCTTATGCCAAATTCAATAACTCCCAGTTCTCATTTTACGGTGTTTCGCAGTTTAAATATTGTTATACCGGCATCCTCCGTTCTTTACTGACGGTCGCTTATTACTGACAAACGATTTTAGCCAATCAAATACCGCTACCGCAGTCCCTCACTCGTAACTGACAACACATAAAATGGGGACGGGAAAACATAAATCGGCTGTGCTCACTTCTCAAGATGCCACCGGGGCGCCACCGTGCCTTTGTTACTGCAGCCGAAAAGCTAGCAGCGCTCGATGCCTGGCGACAGTGCGGCAACATCAATGCTGTTATGACAGCTTTCTATAGTGATCTAGATGGGTTTGCGCAAGAGCAGCGACGCAAGCTGTTGTATCAGTGGCGCGATAAGCGCAAGAGTATCGAATTAGCGTGCAAGACGGCTCGAGGACGAGCCAAGGACTCGTAGTGCCAGAAGTAGAGATTGTAGCGAGTGAGATTATCTCAGAATTGGCTAGTTTTAGTCTTGTAGATGGTAGAATCGGCATTGTAGCTGACGAGCACGACACCATTGACGAGCTGCTCGAATAATCAATGCACTTTCTCGTGATTCACAACGCGCGACAAACATCACCTTTTTTACCCTTGTTTTGTACCCAAAGATGCTTGTCAGTAAAAAGCGATGCCGGTATTTGATTTAATTATATTTACGGACGTAAGTAAAATTAAATTAAGTCTAATTAATTGCACGCTTCCTCATACACGTAAGCGCTCGTGTACGCCACCTAATAGGTCTTAGTAGACCCATTCCACCCGGTAGCACTTTGTAGTCCGTCCCACGACCGACTGCTGTTCGTTCGTATGGAGCCATACGCCCCCATGGATGAGGGGTCCACGGGGACCCCACACCAGTCCGTGACGCGCACGGACTGCCCCCACCTCTCGGATCCAGAGTGGGAGGCGCTCCAACGACTCTCGCGAGTCATTGGAGAGGCAGCGGTAGCTGCGATGCTTCGCACGCTATCGCCGACAGAGCAACACGGTGTTGCTCTGGGGTACATTGTTAAGGAGCAACGAGATGTTGCTGCCTCGGTGGCTTCCCCGAAGCCACGCGTGGAGTCGTTGAAACTCCACGTGTGTACCTATGCGGGGAAGGAGGACGAGACCCTCCTTCGATGGCTTGTCTAACTCGACACAGCCGTTGCGGCTCAACGTATCGTCGACCCGATGTCGAAGATCGCGTTCGCCATGTCATGCTTGGGCGGACGCGCGAGGAGTTGGGCCTATGGGCGCCGACTCTCGGATCCTACGTGCTTCAGCACGTACGAAGGTTTTAAGGAGGAGCTCAAGCTCGCGTTTGAGCCCCCGAAGAACGAGTTCAGATCGAGGGCGGAGTTCCTCGATCTGCAGCAGGGCAAGGATGACGTACATTCCTATGCCCAGCGTGCTCGATACTTGGTATCGAACATAGTGGCCAACCCGGTCGACGAGGCGACCAAGGTCGTCACGTTCATGAAGGGACTGAGAGACGGCCCCGTCAAGACGTACCTCTTCCGAGAGTATCTGAATACTCTCGAGGAAGCTATCAGCCTTGCGATGCAAGAGGAGTTTAGCCGGCGTCAAGCTAAACTCCATGCGAACGCGCCGAAGCCGGCGCGTCCTGTACCGAAGGCGGGAGGTCCGGAGCCGATGGACCTCTCGAGTGCTACGACTGTTGGTCAACAGCAGCGTAAGGGCTTCAAGGTACGATGTTACAAGTGTAGTAACATCGGTCACTTTGCACGCGAATGCACAGCGAGTGTGCATCCGGACGGGCGTTCAAAAAACGCCAAGGACCAGTAGGCGCGGGGCGTCCTACTGGTGATGCAGTCTCGCGTGTCGAACTTGGACACGCGACGATGAGGACTGCTGCCCCCAGCGAGAAGGTTTCTCGCTGCAAGTTGCAAGATGACAAGCCAAACCTTGTCATCCTGAATGTTATGTCGAAGAGAGTTAACTTTCTTCGTGCCCTAGTGGACCCGGGCGCGTCGAACAACTTTGTTCGACAGGGAAGCCTTCGAAGTATGGACTTCGAAGAGGCCGACACGCCTCGCGGCGTGTTGGAGGTGCGGTTGGCAACAGGTGCCACCGTGAGGGCCGAGAAGCGCGTGGTCCGTGTGCGCTTCTCGTACAAACGAAGGACGTTTGTGGAAGACCTTATCGTCTTGGATCTAGACGATAAGTTCGACTTGGTGTTAGGCATGCCGTGGCTTGCGCGGCATGACCCGGTGATCAACTGGGAGAAGCGTACGGTCGTACGCTTCAATAGTATGAGCGCGACAGAGAGCGATGGCCCTGTCAGTGCTACGCATGCATCGGCTGATGCATGTGACTCCCCGGTTGAGGCAGCAGCGGCCGCCGCTGACTCCGATCGCCTCCGGCGACGCTCGCCGACTCAGATAGTCGTTGAGAGAAAGTGTGTGTCGGCTCAGATATCTGAGTCTGAGCCGAAGGGTCGCAGAAATGAGGTGAATGTGAATCACCTGAGTGATGGTAACTTACCGGTATTACCGGTATTACCGGTATCCTTGGAGGTACTATAAGCCCCCAAGGGTCGAGTCGACGATTGCGCGTCAGCCTTGGTGACTGACGAAGTGTAACGGGGTTACACGGGTTTACACTTGGTGTGTTCCACACATGGATACACTTTGTGTAAGGTACATATTTGATGTACGGACACTCGAGGGAGTGTGTGTGGCTGAGAGCCACACGTTTTGCATTTGAATTAGGATTACACTTGGTTTTACTATGTTAGATAGTTAAACACATACATTTGAAGCGTTTGGCGGTGTGACCCGGGTCTCAAAAATAATTTAAAAACAATTTTTATTTTGTTAAAATACGAAGTTAGTCACTTATCTATTGGTTTGAAGAAAGAGAGTAGAGATGGATTCGAAGGCCGGGACTGCACTTTTCGCGGCCGTCCAACAGGTTTCTTAGCTGGAGGCTGTGATCCTGGTGCTGCCTTCGGCTTAGTGACACGATCCTGAGCTTTAGTTGCGTCTGATGTAGATTCTTCACTTTCTATGGCTTCTTGAATCGGAGGAAAATAGTCTAAGTACTGCGCAGGGATTGAAAAATACTTCAGCGAAAGTGATGTAAGTTTTCTTGTGGGCAGAGACAACAATGGCTGTCGCGGAAGCGTGACATCTCCTGCTGTTGCGCTGTCTAAATCGCATCTTCCAAAAAGATCCCGGAGAAAAGCTCGGCGGATGGTACCAGCATCGCCGCACCCAATAAGAGAATGGTGCTGGACATCTTCGTCTGGAGTGGTGACGAGATGCTTCATTGATACGATACCACCGTCGATTTCGAAGAAGTAATTTCCCGTGTAGCCACTAGGCATATTCGTGAAATATTTGTACAGTAGTTCCGGCCAACCATAAAAGAAAGGGCGCAAGTTGCTTCGATGATCTATAAATTGGGCTCTCACCGACTTGGTCTCGTTCATTTTGGCCACAAACTCATTGGGAGCATAAAGGTTAACCCCTTTCATTTTGTTGCGGCACCATGCAACAACGCGGTCCGCGGCATTATGCGAATGACCAGGAAGTAGAAAGAGTAGAGCCACCGTCTTATAAAACACAACTGAAAGCATAGCATAGAATGCGAACACCGCACGTGACTTGTTTTGGCCGACGCAATTATCCATAATAACCAACAGAGTGAGAGATTTTTCTGGAGTCAAAATACCAGCATTAATGTACCTTGTTCTTAGTTGCATGTGGTACAATAGTCGCAAGCTGCAAAGCGCATCCGCCCCCTTCCCGCTATACCGTTCGTCATAAACCATCACATTGTTTAATCCATTTGTGATGTCAGCTATGACAAAATTGTGCATCATCAGATTCGAGTTGAAGTAATCTGCTGCAGGCCGTTTGTATCCGTAATGAGGGAGGGCAAAACTACCTCCATAATCTTCGATTTGAATCTGCATCATCGGAAGCTGTTCGTGAATAATTTCCTCCTCCTGAATGGGTACCTCGGCATGATCAGCTATAACATTCTCAGGTAATTGCAGGGACGGTTCGTGTGCAGAGACGTATTGCTTAATAAAAGCAGACATAGCCCGTCGTTGATTGATTGCAGCATTGACATGCATATTTTTTTCGGCTTCAAGCTCCTTACGGTCATCATCACAAAGATCCCGAGCTGAAAGCGCTATCTCTAGTCGAACACACGCGTCACAAAAGTCTTCTTTGGTACGGGAAAGTCGCACACACGAGGGTAATGAAGATGCACGTACTGGGTCCACCTGCTGTACTGGATTACTCTTCGCTCAGCATCCTCTGCTTTCTTCTTGTATCTTTGCCATAGTAGCTTCCATGTAATCTTCGGCTCCACAAAATATTGCCTAGGACGCCGATGTGAGCACGGAAACCCGTCTTCAAGCTCCCAATCCGCACAATATGAAATAATATAGGATACATCGTCTTCACTGAATGCATGTTTTGGAGTAGTACCGCGGCGACGTGTGTGCAGCGTATCAATGCCGTTTTTTATCACTCCTTTTAATCTCTGTATCATTGAGCCTCCAACTCCGAAAATGGCGCGTATTTGTGCGTCTGCAACACCTTGTCGAATTAAACTAAGAACCATACCTTCAGCCTGGTCATGCTCGGACCCTCCCCATGTAGAATCCAACGATCGGTAAGTTTGTTGTAGCTGGCGGACAGTCTCTTCTCCAAGTGTCTCGCAAGCACGATCTATAGGTGACGACTTACGTGAAACCGCTCGACGGCGACTTGGTATCGTCTGAGCTGAGCCCCCAGGACCACCGGTTCGGCGCTGCGCTCTACCGTCTTCATCAACATGACTGGTGCTGATCATCCCATCTATGACCCCAGTCTGTTTGGGTACAGGAGTGCTGTGATCAGCAGCTAAGGGTGCTGGGGCAGATTCCTGGTTGCTCATGAGTTCACCGAGTGGATGACTTTTGGTTAGACCAAAAATAGGTATATAATAAATAAATAAATAATTCCCATGAACGACTTATTTTTTGCGGTGACCCGGGTCACCGCCAAACGCTTCATTTACCCCTCAGGCGGCTAGCCGCAATAAAAGATAAATAAACAGTTTGGATTTGGAACACTAAGGGCCATGCCGAACCGGGCGTCGATCGTGCCATGTCGTGCCATCCGTGCCACGACGGCATCTGATTGGTCTACCAGATGAGCGGGCTAGGCGGCAACCTGCCATCGATGGCACAGCGAAAGTGCCATGGCTCCGCGAAGTGCCATGCCATACCACGCGCCACATTCGAATTTACGGCGATTTCGTGCGGCTTGCACTTCCATTTTCGCGCCAAAAGATGGAGGAGGATTCGGGACTGGTTGTTGCTTTATTCTCGCTACAATTAGTGGCGCTCTATTTGGTCAGCTGTGACGAGAGAGTCCCTGCTTGTTGCAGCTAGACGAAATCTGCATGGTACACACGGTGGCACGAACCGATTTCGGTTCGGCATGACGAAAATGGCACCTGAGTTGATGCCTACCCCTATGGCACGGATGGCACGATCAACGCCCGGTTCGGCATGGCCCTAAGTAAAAGGCCCTTTTATTAAGGTCGTAGTTAGTAGGTGCCTTTGGTAATAAAGGTCTATTAACCCTTAATAGGTGAGTGTTAATCCTTAACTCGTTGAGTTACCCGTCTTCCTCTGACGCTAAGCTACGGCAGCCCCGCTGCACTTGGTAGCACTTGTAGTCAATCCTGCGACTGAGTCTTTTGACTGATCCCTCTGAGAGGATGGAACACGCTGTGTTCGCGAGCTTGCCGCAGGGCCAGCAAGAGACGCTTAAAAAGCTTATGTCTCTGTTGGGCCCCGAGGGCATCGCTCATCTTGCTTCGCAAGGGCCAGAGGAGGTGTCCGCCAGACTGGAGGCTTTTGCAAGCTACGAGAAGGCGCTCTTAGAGCATGTACAAGAGCGCGTGAGCGCAACGGCGTCTGCCGCATCGTCCGCGGCAGCGTCGTTGACGCACGAGTGGTCTAATAGACCGAAACCGCTCATGTTGAGCGTGAAGACCTTCGGGGGGAAGGAAGGGAGAATCTCCTTCTCTGGACCCGGGAGGTCGAGATGGCCATGGGATCGGCCCTGCTCCAGACTGAGCAACAGCGCGTAGCGCTGGCGATCTCGAAGCTCGGTGGCCGAGCTAAAGAATGGGCACTAACGTGCGACACGTCTGTGGACGCTGCTTTCCCGAGTTGGGATCAGCTGAAACAGCAACTAGTGCGCGCATTCGCGCCGCCTAACCAGGCGTACCGTATACGGTCGAAGTTCCTTGCTACCCGCCAGGGTAAAAAGGAGTTGATGGACTATGTCCAAGAGTTGAGAACTGTGATCGCCGGTATGGCGTCGAGCCCTCTCCCCGAGGCGGTCGCAGTGACCGTGTTTATGGAGGGCCTGCGCACAGGCGCTGCCCGAACGGAAGTTTTCCGTGTTCACCCTGCCTCATTTGAGGAGGCCGTGAACGTGGCATTGAATGCCGACTACAACTTCCAGTCTGCGAGACATGGTTCGAGCGCTGGTAGCGCGAGCTCTTCGAGCGGTCCTGAACCGATGGACCTCAGCCACGCTGAAGACGAGGCTGACCTCTATACTGCTGAGCAGCGCTCCAGCAGTATAGAGCTAAGCTCTCTAGAGTGCAAGCCCGGCTTGTTAGTCGTTCAAGCGAACGGGAAGGGCTTCGACAAGCCGTAGAGAGTCTTGATAGACTCGGGAGCGTCCGGCAACTATGACCGGCGCTCCACCGTCGATGATTTTAAACCGTATGTTGAGGCTCTAAAGGAGCCTCGAAGAGATAAGATCTCTGTCCGTCTTGCGACGGGGACACTAGTGACAGTGTCGAAGGTCTCTATTGACCTGAACGTGAAGTTCTTAGACTTCGATAGCGTGGAACGCTGCTTGGTCTTAGACCTGGATGAGAGGTATGACCTCATCCTTGGCACGGCGTGGCTCGAGAGCCACGAGCCATCGATCGGCTGGAAGTCGAAGACGTTGGGCGCTACGCGCCCGTCTCCTAGTGGAGCATTGGCGAGTCATGAACCCACCTCTGCTCGGAGACAGAAGCGCTATTGGCGCGAGCACGAGACCGAGTCGGTCATGGTGCTGGACATTGGTATGTCAGAGTTAGTGAGCAACGAAGTTGCTGTTTGCCGTGAGTGTAACTCACAGGGCGTGCGCGGGGTGGCGCGTTATCCGCCGAGCGGTGTTTGTGGGGTCGCTGACCGCCGCTGTGTCCTAAGGACAATTGTGGAACGGCACGTACTCCGTTGAGCGGTGCTCGTAGGGTCGCTGACCCACCGCTGAGTGTCTCGAATGACACTGTTCCCTCTCCGAGGAGCCATAGTGCGTTGGCACCTAGGCAGCGCGACGTTGATGTCGCCCTGCAGCCCTCATCCGGCCGTGCTCGGGCGAGGAGGGAGAGGAGGAAGAGACGCAGAGCGTCTGTGACGTCTGTGACGTCGGACGAGGTGTCCAGCGTGTTGAGCGGTGATGCTCCACGCGACTGCAGTGAGCAGCTATACACACTCGTGAATGGAGTGACAGGGGATGTCGACGGAGACATAAGTCTCGAGCGACTCCCGTCGGTTGATGCTCTGTTAGAGCTGGACGAGATGTCCGTCGCCGAGTTTGGCGAGGACTTAAAGGCCGGCGAGCTTGCCGAGGTGGTCATGATACGACCCGAGGAGGAGTTGAACTCCTCGTCCGTCGTGGACGAAGCTGTCCTTGAGGACACGAAGCGAGCTCTAAGCGCTAGGAGTGGATCTTCGATCCTCAAGGATCCCTCAGATCCGTTTTATCCTTTGATCAAGGAATACCACGATGTGGTGTCGAAGGACCCGCCATCAGGGTTCTCTGGATCGAGGCGTACGTCATGAGATTGACTTGGTTCCTGGAACCAAATACTGCGTAACACGGCAGTGGCCCTTACCAAGGGAGCAATGTGACATCATCGACGCGTTCTTCCGTGCAAAGCACGCAGCCGGCTTGGTGCGTGAGAGCAAGTCTCCGCACTCGACACCTACGTTCTGTGTCAGAAAGCCTAATGGCAAGTGGCGCATAGTGCATGCTTTCAATAAGCTGAATGCAGCCACCATTCCGGCGCAAACGCCAATTCCTAGAAAGGATGTTCTACAGAACAACATGGTGGGATGTACGTTGTACAGTGCACTCGACTTGGTCGACGGGTATTATCAGTTGCTCATGATAGCTAGCGATATACCCCTCACGGCAGTGAGTACTCCGAGCGGTATGCTCTGGGAGTGGTTGGTGATGCCCCAGGGGCTGTCGAACGCGCCTGCGACGTTCAATCGTCTAGTGACGCAGTTGTTCCGGCACCATCGGGCGTACGCTCAGACGTACTTCGACGACATCTTCGTCCATAGTCGTGCGGAGCACGGGAGGTCTGATGTGGAGAACCACCTTGACCATTTGCGAGCGGTGCTCGAGTGCATGCGCACGAATAAGTTGTATGCCAACTTAGATAAATGCGTCTTTGGCGCGGAGGAAATTCCTTTCCTCGGATGCTTCATTGGGAAGCGAGGCCTTAGGGCAGATCCTGCCAAGGTTAAGGCCATTGTGGACTGGCCGGTTCCATCGATCCAGAAGAACTTGCGTAAGTGGCTTGGCTTAGCCAATTCCTTGCACAAGTATAGCGAGAACGACGCTGATATGGCTCGGCCATTGTCCAATCTCCTTAAGAAGGATGCGCCTTGGTGCTGGGATGTCGTTCACGACGAAGCCTTCAAGGCTGCTAAGGAGAGTCTCCTTCATGCGCCCATCTTGGCGCTTCCGGACCCGGATCGTCCGTTTAGCGTCGTCTGCGACGCCTCCGATTTTGCAATCGGTTGTGCTTTATTACAAGCAGACGCCGAAGGGCGCGAACGCGTTATCGCGTTTGAATCTCGCCAGCTTAAAGCTGCTGAGAAGAACTATCCAGTTCATGACAAAGAGCTACTTGCAATGAAGTATGCTCTAGTCAAATTCAGAGTACATTTACTCGGCTCTAAGCCCTTTGTGATCTATACAGATCATGCGTCTCTACGCACTGCGACTCAGTCGCCTCACCTCTCACAGAGAAAGGCAAGATGGCTCTCATTCTTTGCCGAATACAACTTCGAGGTGAAGTATAAGCCGGGCTGGCTTAACGTAGTGGCCGATGCGCTATCGCGCAGGCCGGACTACGAGCTGACTCATGTCACTACTGTGACGTCGTCGGTCTCCGACTTTATACGCAGGGCATACGCCCAAGACGATACATGTGTAGCTCTGCTACGTGATCTTGGGAGCGAAGAGTTTAAAGACTCTGACAAGGAATTGTCACCGCGCTTACGCGCGAGGCTGCAGCGTTATACGCTTGATCATGGCCTGCTGTACTACAGCACTGACCCTGAGGACACTCCTCGAGTGGTCGTCCCTCATGATGAGGATCTTAAGTATCCCATCCTCTATGAGGTGCATGATACGCCTGTCGGTGGACATCTTGGTCGTGAAAAGACCTATAGCTCGGTGAGGAAGATGTACTGGCGGCCCAAGATGTACAAGTGGGCAAGCACCTATGTGCGTACATGTGAGACATGTCAACGGACCAAGTCCTCGCCGCATGTGACTGCGCCGTTGGCGAGTTTGCCAGTCCCTTCGGGATGTTGGTAGTCCATTAGTATGGACTTTGTGTTTGGCCTTCCTAAGGATAAGGCGGGCAACACGGGTGTCGTGGTCTTTGTTGACCGACTGAGCAAGATGGCTCACCTTTCGGCTGTGCCGGACACCGTTGACGGTGAGGATACAGCGAAGCTGTTCTTAGACAGAGTGTTTCGCCAACATGGCTTGCCTGAGGCAATTGTCTCTGATAGAGACCCTCGCTTTACAGCGACGTTCTGGACGTCCTTGTTCAGGGTGCTTGGCACCAAGTTGGACATGTCCACGGCGGATCATCCGCAGACCGATGGTCAAACTGAACGCGTGAATCGCGTTGTGGAGGATATCCTCCGAAGCGTCTGCGCTGAAGCGCCACGACGCTGGAGCGAGATGCTCCCC
Source organism: Phytophthora capsici (assembly GCA_030324255.1). Lineage (NCBI taxonomy): Eukaryota > Oomycota > Peronosporomycetes > Peronosporales > Peronosporaceae > Phytophthora > Phytophthora capsici. The sequence goes on along the minus strand of CM059357.1, from coordinate 3,200,438 downwards.
CTTGTTGAGTTCGCAATGTACAATGCGGTGCATGCCTCGACAGGCTTCACCCCGTTCTATGTGAACGGTTTGGTCGACCCTCGCATCCCTCTAACGCCGCCACGGTGTGGCTCTGGGCTTGATGGGGGAGGGTTAGCCGATCGGCTTGCTGATGTCAGCCCGGTTGCGGTTCGCAAGCAAGTCGATGACTTTGTCTCTTTGAGACTGAGCGTCATGCGTCAGGTGCGCGACGCGATGGCTGAAAGCCAGGATCTCCAAAAGGAGTATGCAGATGCCAAAGGCAGAGGTAACATGGAAAGGTTTGAGATTGGGGATCTCGTTTTATTAAACGCTAAAAACCTACCTACACATGCAGTGTCTGCGGTCTTTAAGACCAAGTTGAGACCTCGGTTCATTGGACCATTCAAGGTCGTGGCCAAGAAGGGCCTGGCGTACACGCTTAATCTTCCGAAGAGGATGCGTACGCACCCGGTATTTTATGTGGGCTTGCTTAAGCCATACCGGGATCCTGCTCGTGTAAGCTCTGAGGCGCTAGCGCCGGGTCGGACAAGGGCTGCGAAGCTGCGAGAGGCTGCGAGGCAGCAGGAGGCTGCGAGACAGCAGGGTGCTGAGGCCCAGCACCAGGGCCCGAGTACGCAGGGTACTGCGGGGCAGCAGGAAGCTGCAGAGCAGCAGGGTGCGGAGGCACAGGAGGCTGCAACGCAGCGGGCGGTAGATCCATCGGAGGTGGCATCACCACGGGACGAGAGCCGTACGGCTGCATCCGAACCAAGAGGTCGAGTTGACCCTGCAGCTGAGCAACCTGACGCTCAAGGTCTACGACCCGCTGCTGCATCGCCTGAGGCGACTCAAGCCAGCCAAGGCGACGCTCGACCTCCTCGAGGCCATTCGCTAAGCGATGTGAGGAGCGGTCAACGTCCGCGACGTAGTCGCTCACCGAGCGGACACGGCTCTGTAGGGAGAGAAAGTCTGGTAAAAGTGGAGAGGTTACCCTCATTCCCAGAACTCATGGGAGTTCGAGGTGCTACTTCGGCAATATTGCCCTGACGTCGTGGACGCCTACGATCGGCGTCACCCGGTGACGGAGCGCCCGCAGGGCGCGCGACGGAGTCGCCGGGCGCGCCGCGCTTCCCACTACTAGAGTGGGGTGACGACAGGTCAAGAGCTGAGTTCAGGCTCTGACCAGTGGCTGTGACAGCCGACCCATGGCTATGGGTAGGACTGCTCACAGCGGGAGCAGGAGGCCGGGGTGCCTCGTAGCGTGAGGGACGTTGTCCCGGTGCACGCCGTTTGGCTTGTCGCTTCGCGAAGTCGAGGCGCAAGCGCCGCTCTAAGCGGATATCTGTTTCCGAGAAACTAGCTCGGAGAGCATCATAGGAGTGGAGCCGTAGAGATAGCTCCACCCAGTTCTGAAACTGTGCTTCAGAAGCGGCCATTGTTTCCCCCTCTGAGAGGACCACCGGCACTGTCCGCATGGCCGGCACGGCCTCACCGTTGAGCTGTTGGCGCAGGCGCTCACGGTACTCCGAAGGGGTTGTGACTTGTGGAGTCAAGAAACGCTCGCGGAGCGATAGTCGCTGGGCGACTTCATCTGGCGTCTCGGGCGCGGCCCCACACGTATACGTGTCCAAGAGCTGCGAGGCAGCGCGCCGAAAGGACCTCGGCAGGGGAGAAACGGTCAAAACCGTAGTCGCGACGCGTCGTGCCACGATGGGGCGGGCCACAGGTCTGTTAGACCGTGCGCGAGATGCAGCCTCAAGCTGCCGGCTTTGAGCCCCATCCAGGTCGTTGGAGACCACACCTGGCTCAGGGAGCTCGTCCTCGTACCTCGAGGAGAGAGGAGGCGCATTGCGCAGGGCGTTCGAGGAACCATCACGGTTCGGGAACGGATTAGGCGTATGCAGCTCGCGAGAGCGCGGCGCCGGCTTGAAGGCCTCGGAGAGGCAGCCTCCTGGCGTGTAGCAGGCTCCTCGTCATCGTCAGGGACGATCTCGCCCTGCTCAAGCTCGTCGAGCCAGGCGTTTTGACGCGTACGCGGTGTCGATGGCTCGGGAGAGCTAGGAGCTCCGCTCTCACCCGGATGTTGGCTCGCGGAGCCGGAGCCATGACGTCGTCGGTGCTCAACGTGGTACTGTCGTACACTGAGCCGCTGCGGAGCAGTTTCCCTGTCGGGATTGCGGTCAAGGACCTGTGGCGATTGCGGGCTGTCGCGCCCCGACATGCGGCCACTAGAAGATGGCGAAGATGGGTCTGACGACCGTGGAGAAAGATGGAGCATTGGCAATGCAGTTTCGATAATGGGCTCTGGGAGCCGAAGTCCTTTGAACTTGTGATGAGGTAAAGTGACCTCTAACGTCTTGAGAAGGAAATACCTCACTAAGAAAGTGTCGTGGACACGGGTGTCCACATCTTGGTGGGGGGTGGTGTAACGGGGTTACACGGGTTTACACTTGGTGTGTTCCACACATGGATACACTTTGTGTAAGGTACATATTTGATGTACGGACACTCGAGGGAGTGTGTGTGGCTGAAAGCCACACGTTTTGCATTTGAAGTAGGATTATACTTGGTTTTACTATGTTAGATAGTTAAACGCATACATTTACCCCCAAGGCGGCTAGCCGCAATAAAAGATAAATAAACAGTTTGGATTTGGAACACTAAGTAAAAGGTCCTTTTATTAAGGTCGTAGATAGTAGGTGCCTTTGGTAATAAATGTCTATTAACCCTTAATAAGGTGAGTGTTAATCCTTAACTCGTTGAGTTAACCGTCTTCCTCTGACGCTAAGCTACGGCAGCCCCGCTGCACGAAGCGTATAGAATTCCGGTTCAACGAACCGACGGACAGACGTCAGCTGCGACGGCTGACGTCATAGACGCGCGGCTAGTTCAAGGAACTAGCGATCGTACATCGGCTCCGGGAGCCGATGATACAAACAAAGGCCCGCTAGCCCACAAGGCTAGCGAAGACACGTCGACTGCGATAGTCGACGATGTGGAGGCTCCATCAGCTCGCGGAGGTGATGGAGGCGTGGCGGCAGGAGCCGACCACGCGGCAGGAGGTGCTGGCGGTTGCAAACGTCCAGCACCCGAACAACCTGCGAGCTCACGTGCAGGAGGACTGCACGCGATGAGCGGCACTCAAGCGGCGCTTGATAGTGCGAGTCAGCGGCGCGAGTACGCTGACGATTGCAAAGACGACCCGTCCAAGACAGAGCCCCTTGGACGCGGAGCACTTGGAGCGCGGCTCCAGGGAAGACTTTCGCGGCGCAAGCCATTGAAGCTGCGCGAGGCTCAGCCGGAGGCTGAGACTGGTTATTCTGCGCGGCAGACACCGAGTGTCGAGACGCTGAACGTCTTGACACGTCCTGGTACTGGATTGCAGTACCACAAGATACGGTTGGAGAATCCGCCGACAAGTGCGTCGGCGTTGACCGCGCTTCCAGTCATGAACTGGAAGGGCTTTGCACGAGAGTTGTTTGATGGACGCATTGAACAAATTTGCATCCTCTCAGATATTGAGAGGGTGGACCGCGAGGCCGAGGAGCTTAAGCAGCTCGTCGTCGATGGGATCACTGAGGGAGATGACACTCTCAGTGCAAAGACTAAGAAGCAGCGCTTCGAGGAGCAGGGTTGGGACTCGTTGAGGTCGAGTCCCTACTACGAGGTGCTGCGGGAGTACAAGGATGTACTCCCGGACGAGATTCCTTCGGAGCTTCCGAAGGCCAAGGGCGTACAGCACGAGATTGATCTCGTACCGGGCACGAAATATTGCGTTACACGGCAGTGGCCACTGCCGCGAGAACAAGTTCAAGCAATCGACGATTCCTTCGAGAGTCGTCGACTTGCAGGTCAAGTGCGGGGAATCAAAGTCCCCGCACAGTGCCCCGACGTTCTGTGTCAAGAAGGCACAGGGCGGCTGGCACATCGTTCATGCTTACAACAAGTTGAACGATGCGACGATACCGGCGGAGACGCCGATACCTCTGCGTGCTCTAGATCTGCGTGATGGTTTCTATCAAATCCTCATGCGTGAGAGGGACATCCCTCTCACAGCGGTAAGCACTCCCAGCGGTATGCTGTGGGAGTGACTCGTCATGCCACAGGAACTAAAGAATGCCCCTGCGACGTTCAATATATGTGTGACTCATCTATTGCGCTCGGTGCGCGACTTCGCACCGAGCTACTTAGACGACCTGTTCGTCCACAGCCGGGCTGTGAACGGGATGACGGACATTGAGATGCACAAGGTGCATCTCCGGAAGCTGCTAGAGCTTATGAGGAAGCATAGGCTCTATGCGAACCTGAAGAAGTGTATCTTTGGGGCAAACGAGATACCCGTGCTGGGGTGTCTCGTAGGGAAGGACGGCGTGCGCCCTGACCCAGAGAAGGTCAGAGTGATCAATGAATGGCCCACGTCATCCAATGTGAAGGAACCGAGGCAGTTCCTTGGGCTTGCCACGTACTTGTGCAAGTACGTGGAGAACTACGCGGCCAAAGATTCGCCCGCTGTCACAGCTTCTTAAGAAGGAAGCTGAGTGGATTTGGACGGACGAATGCCAGGGGGCGTTCGATGCAGTCAAGCAGGGTTTGACTGAGGCTCCGATCTTGGCCGTCGCCGACCAAGATCGTCCATTCCACGTAGTGTGTGATGCATCCGAGTTCGCGATCGGATGTGCATTGATGCAACACGACCACGAGGGCCGTGACCGTGTGGTCTACTACCAGTCGCATCAGCTGAAGCCAGCTGAGCGCAATTACCCCGTACATGACAAGGAGCTCCTTGCCATGAAGTATGCACTCGCAAAGTTTCGAGTGTATTTACTTGGGAGTAGACCGTTCGTGGTCTACACCGACCACGCATCACTGCGTACGGCGATTAAGTCGTCGCACATCTCGCAACGTATGGCGAGATGGTTGTCCTTCTTCGCGGAGTACAACTTCTTCCGGGTGGAGTACAAACCCGGAAGACTCAACGTAGTGGCCGACGCGTTATCGCGTCGACCTGATTATGCGGAGACGGTCGACGTCAACAGTGTTGGCGTCGTGAGGACAAGTGTGCCGTCGTCAACGTTGATTGACGACGTGAAGGACGCGTATGCAAGGGATGCAGACGCGAAGGAGCTGCTGGAGTTCCTCGCAGCACCTTCCGACGAGGCACGTCGGAAGCTAACTCCTCACCTTCGAGCTCGTGTACACCGCTATCGTGTACACGAAGGGCTACTGTACAGTGCAGTAGACGACAATGCGGATCGCATTGTCGTTCCGAATGATCATGATCTGCGGCTGCGGATCATGTTCGAGTACCACGATGCCCCTACGGCAGGGCATCCGGGTCGTGAGAAGACATACACTCTTCTCACGCGTGACTTCTACTGGCACCACCAGTACAAGTGGGTACGCAAGTACGTTCGTGCTTGCGAGGTTTGCCAGCGCGTGAAGCCTGCGCCGTTTACGCAGGCTCCTCTTCAATCACTTCCGACTCCGTCGGAGTGTTGGCAGTCCATGTCCATGGACTTTGTCTTCGGTCTTCCGCCCGACAACAAGCGGAGGACAGGCATCGTTGTCTTTGTGGACCGATTCAGCAAGATGGTCCATCTTGCTGCCGCCCCGGCTACTGTTACAGCCGCGCAGACTGCGCGACTGTTTGTTGACATGGTGTTCAAACACCATGGCATGCCGCTCGACATTGTGTCGGACCGTGATCCACGCTTCACAGCGCGGTTCTGGCAAGAAGTGTTTACACTTCTTGGTTCACAATTATCAATGTCGACTGCGGATCATCCGCAGACGGACGGCCAGACTGAACGCGTCAACCGAGTACTGGGTGACGCACTGAAGAGCTACGCACACTCGTTCCCGCATTGGAGCGAGTGTTTACCAATGGCAGAGTTTGCCATCAACAACTCGGTGCATGCCTCGACAGGGCATACACCGTTCTACGTGAATGCCATGCGGCATCCACGTTTACCGAGCATGCTCGGCGGGGTAGCTTCCTCCTTAAGTGGGGGAGGATCTACGGTTGCGTCTGAACAACCGCAGAGGACAGCTGATGACGTACTATCAGCTGCGGTGACGCGAGCTGCGTCTCGTTCGAGCAGGAACGAGCGCGAGATGTCTGTGCCGGACACAGACATAGAGGATGATAGCGAGCAGGCAGGGCCTGCTGCGGGTGGAGGCGACGAGCTCAAAGAGTTCAGCTCGAATGCGCTAGACTTTGTCCAGCGAAGACAAGCCGTCATACGGTTTGTACAAGATGCTATCGCAGTTTCTGCCGATCGACAGAAGCTAAATGCGGACAATGTTGGCAGGGGCAACATGAATTAATTTGAGAAAAGTTCATTAGTTTTGTTAGCTACACAAAACTTACCTAAACATGCAGTGTCTGATTTTGGAGCAAGTAAGCTTGCTCCAAGGTTCATCGGGCCGTTCACAGTACTTGAACGGCACGGCAACGCGTACCGGCTGGACATACCGTCCAGCATGAGACTCCATCCGACGTTCTACGTCGGGCGGTTGAAGCCGTACGTGCAGCACGAGTCATCTACGGGTGATGACTCGCCTGAGAGGCCTGGAACGCCTTCTCGAGATCGCTCACGCGAGCGATCAGAGCGTTCAATCTCGTCCCGAGACCGGACGAAATGCTCGATGCAGTCTGCGCAGCTTGCGCAGCATCAGCACGGAGGACTCGAACCTCCTGCTTGAGAGCAGCCATCTCGGCGCTCTGAGATTGCTCGAGCGCCGCAACACGATCGTGCAGGACACGATCGCCATGGCCATAGCGTTGACCATACGGAGGGAGTGTTTCCGCCCCCTCCGCCGCCGTTGCGAGACGCGACTGGGTCGATCCGCTGGATAGTTGAGCGGATCGTGGCTCATAAGAGAACGAACTCTCAAGAGGTTCGTTTTCGTATTCGTTGGAGAGGATTTCCTCCCCATCGAGACACATGGGAGCCAAGGAACGTTATGATGGAGGACGTTCCGGAAATGGTGAGGGCGTACGAAGCCCACCATAACCTACAGGCCTAAGGCTTGCACGAGGAGTGCTGCGGTCACCCACAGCACTCGGAGCTTCACGTGACTCGAGACGAGCACGGAGCTCCTTGATGTGATCGGGTACACGGGTTGTCGTGTACCCCAGTAGATCACGTTCGGAGATGCGTGTTGCCAGAGGTGCGCAACATGGACAAGGTGTGCCGAAAGGAACGGCACACAGGATCCCCGCTTCCATGCTTGCTTCATGGAGGCATTCACACTTACCGCGCACGGTGTAAGTGTAGTAGCGATCGCGAGCATGTTTGATACGCTCGCGATAGGCTTTCGGGTCTTTGTTGAAGTTTTCAACAAAGGCATTCCACGACTGACAGAGTGCCTGCCACTCTGGCACTTTGCTCTAGCGCGAAGTCTTCTTCGCGCTGAAGTATCAGAGCTCATGGAAGAGCCCGATATAGTTGCCGTGTCTTTGAGTCGGGGACTCAAAGACAATGCCAACAGTGACTTCGTCGTCGGTGATACTGTTGTCGTGGTACAACAGTATCGGGTTCGGTGGTGAGCTAGCACCGAATCGATCATGGATCTCTGCCTCGGTAGGCATCCATGCAGCGCGCACTGGTGGTGGATCAGTGCGCGGAGAGATGAGCGCCCTCGACATGGGGGACGCTAAGTCATCGTTGCGCGGACGCTTCGACCTGGAAGCGTCCGAGGCCTCTTCGCAGGGGCGTCGAGGCCCCTTATGTGGGTCGTACGTGTCTTCGGACGAAGACACGTGGGCGGGAGCCCCCTCTTCATGGAGCTCCCCATCTTCAGAATCCTCGTAGTCGAGAGGATACTCGTCGGAGTCGGCAGCGAAGTCGGCCATCTTCGCTGCATGCTTATCCTTGAGGAGAGCATGGTACTCGGAGACAGAGAGTTTACTCTCTGTCGAACGACTGGAAGCAGCAGTGCTAGTGGGCACTGCCGCTATTGTGCTTGCTGCCGAGGCAGCAGGCGAGGCTTGCGCGTCCGCGGCTGCCGACGTGGCCTTGGGCGTTGGCGATTTCATTCAGAAATGGACTCGTGGATTCTTCCTGTAACTTGACGGCCTTGTCAAGTTATGTCGGTTAACGTATCCGGATGGGTACATTAAGTCTTAAGGGGGGATGGTGTAACAGGGTTACACGTACAAGTGGTTACACTACTTGTAACTCTAACAGTTGCACTTACCGTTAGAGGTTGGAAACGGACCTCAGACCTTGGTGTGTGGAGCACACCAATGGATACATGGGCGGGCCATATCGTTGGATGGCTCGCGTGCATTTACGCATGTTATTGGTAGAAAGTGACGTATTTCTACCAATCAGTGCTCTTAGGAGAAGTAAGAATTCTGTCAACCACACATTGACAGAACCTTTAGAAACAGATAGCAATCAGATTTAGGAGGTCCATAATTGGCTTATGCCAAATTCAATAACTCCCAGTTCTCATTTTACGGTATTTCGCAGTTTAAATATTGTTATATTTGATTTAATTATATTTACGGACGTAAGTATAATCTAATTAATTGCACGCTTCCTCATATACGTAAGCGCACGTGTACGCCACCTAATAGGTCTTTGTAGACCCATTACAAATGCCCTCCGTCATGTGTGGTCCAATGTCGAGGGTCTCCAATCGGGAAGAGTTGGTACTCCAGTACATAGTGCCCAGCCTTGTTTCGTTTTCGCAGTCGTCTTCGCTCCACCAGCTGTCCACTCGTGTAGTACCGGTCTGCCGTGTCGTCCACTGCCGTTCGGTTTTTTTTTGCCGCCTCCAGTAGTCGTCTCTCGCCTATCAATCGCCGTCGCTACTCGTACAGCCGCTGCTGCCGTCTCGTCATGGCACTCCGTGTTTTCGTAAAGCAACCGTTCGTCGACTTCCGCGGCTATATCGGACAATCGGCTTGCAGGCTCGTAATAGCACGTCAAGAACGACACATGAGCTATTATCTCCTCCGTCTCACCCGTCTGATCTTCTCGTATTAGCCGAAAGTTGTCGTAGCCAACAGGTTCAGCGATTCGTAAAGGTCCCATCCATTGGTGCACGAACTTCGTTGCCTTTTGGCCGCGATGCGGGTTATATAGCCACACTCGGTCACCGACCTTAAATTCTCGTCGATTTCGCACGTTCCTGTTGTAGTAGCGCGCCTGCCGTTCTTGTTCCCGAATCCTCGCTTGTTCAGCACACTGATGCGCTCGTGTCATCGCCGCTTATAATTGTTTGTGATAGGTATTGAGTTCTCCAGCTTCCGTCACTGCCGTGCGTCGTAGCAACTCATTCGGAGATCGTAGCCTTCTACCCATAACTCGTTCGGGGTTAGTAATACCGTTGAGTGCCTTGCGGAATAGTACGCATAGGTCGCGAAGCGTACCTACAAGTTCCAGTCTTTTTGAGTTTCGTCCTGCATAAATATTGCCACGCAGTCTTTCCAAGTACGATGAAACCGCTCTACCAACTCGATCGTCTGTGGCTTGTACGCTACTGCGTTGGTCTGACGGGCCTGTAGCATCATCATAAGTATGTCAAGGATACTGCTGGTTAGTTCCGGGGCTCCGTCGGTAAGCAGCTCTCGAAAACCCCCGAACTTCAGCACCACTTGTTCCAGAAGGAACGTCGCGATATCTTCGGCCTTATGTTGTTGTACGCACCGGTCCACAACATAACGGGTTACATATTCCACGGCTGCTATAACAAACCGTTCTCTGCTGTCTGCAGTTGGGAAAGGCCCAGCCACATCGACTGCCCATCGGTCGCAAACGTCACCTCCACGTATACTGCGCAACGGAGGAATAACTTCGCGTGGTCGAGCTTTACGACTTCCGCATTCCGGACAACCTCTGATCCATTGGTTCACCGCTCGTTTTAACTTCGGCCACCAGTATAGCTGAGCAACACACCCATATGTGTGAGGCCCTCGCAGATGTCCTGCCCAGATCGAGCCGTGCATCCCCTTGAAAACTACCGCCCATATCGTTGGTGGTAACAACACACGCCATCCATTGTTCCTCTCGATCACCGCCAATCCGAACCGGGTTTCAACGTTCATGCCTCGGTACTTGCCCTCGGTCAACGCCTTCTTAACAAACTTGCTCGCATTTTGCGCTTCTATGATCTCAGTGTCCGTCAGTTGTAACGTCAACGTCTCTAGTTCACCGTCATCGCCGTCATCCTCGCCACTAATCGCTGTTGGTCGCGTTGCACTGCTGGTTGCTGCCCTCGTTGCCGTATCTTTCATATTCTCACGCTGATCACTGCCCGTCGCAGCACGTCGCCCCATCGCCGAATCGCTTTGCTCACTTTCGACGTTTTTGCGCCTCTTAGGTCCCGTCATCTGCCGTCTCACAGGTTCCTGAGTCGCTTTCGTCGCCGCCACTTCGCTCGGTGCCGTATATGCCGCCGTTGAGTTCATTTCTGTTAGCAGTTCTGTCACGTTACTCACTGGCGTCGCGTCGTTCAGTGTCGACGTAGCTGCCGTCTCTGTAGCCACTGCCCTCGCTGATACCGTATCACTCGCTCGTCCGTCACTTTTCGTACGCTGGCCATCATGTCCATCGTTTGTAGGAACAGCACTTAAGTTCGCGTCGTCCTCAGTCATCCGAGTGTTCTCGTCTCCTGCCGTCGTCACCGGGGATGCTACCACCGTCTGTTCGTCAGCGAATCTCACTCGCTTCTGCTCCCGTTCCCTTATACGTGTACTCCTTCGGGTCGTCGGCGCCGCTGCCGTCCGTGTTCGCCGCCGCTGTGCCGTTTGCGTAGGGTTAGCCGTCACCGCTGCTGTGTTCGGTGTCTTCCGATTCAATACCGCTTGTTCACAATGGCTCACCGCCGCTATGCCGCTTGTCGCCGTCTCCGTCTCCGTCGGTGTCAAACCGTTCGTCACTGGATTGCTTGTCACCGTCTCCGTCGGTGTCAAGCTGCTCGTCACCGGTACAGGCATATCGTCGTTGCCATTCGGCGTACCAGTCGTACTGCCCGGGTTCGTTGATGTGGTACGGGTCGTTGTCCTCGCATCGGTCCCAGCACCCGTATCCATCACTTCCGCATCGTCGGCCATCTCGTCCAGTTCGTTTGCTTCGCCATTTTTCACCGTAGTGTTTCTCGCCGCTATGAATACTAGCGTTGACGTAGCGTTCATAGTCGTCGCCCTTGTATCAAGCAGAGTAGCCGTTTCAGCTGCCGTCCTCGTCATTTCTTCATTGAGTGATACTAACGACGTCGTTCGCCCGCGTCGTGGTCGTACTACCGCTCTTAGTGCTGCAGGGGCATTCGCCACTACACCCCGTACTGGTGCGCGAGACAACGCATCCGCGACCACATTTGTCGATCCAGGTCTATATTCTATGCTAAACTCATACTCTTGTAGCGTTAATGACCATCGATGGTCGCCCAGCCAAGTTCGGTCGTGTCATTAAGCACTTCAGGGCCGCATGATCCGTCACAATGCCGAAGGTTCTACCATATAGGCAGGGCCTAAAAAGCGTTACCGCCCATACCACCGCCAAACATTCCAGTTCCGTTATTGTGTAGTTGGCCTCAGCATGACTACATACCTTCGACGGGTACGCTACCGGTTGCCATCCGTGTCCGAAGTCCTGCATCAAGCACGCACCCAGTCCCACATGGCTCGCATCCGTTACCAGTCTGAACGATCGCTCGAAATCCGGGTATTTCAGTACGGGCGCGTAGTCAGGAGGTGCTTAATTCGCTCAAATGCGAATTCCTGCTCTTCCGTCCATTGCCAAAGACAGTTCTTCTCCAACAGGCGCGTCAGGGGTTCCGCTATCGATCCAAATCCTGCGATGAATTTCCGAGTAGCCTGCCAAGTGAACAAATCGCTTCACTTCGGTAGGGTCTGCTGGTCTCGGAAAGTCCTTTACTGCATTCACCAATCGCTCTGTGGGCTGAACCCTTTGGTCACTTAGCGTGTGTCCCAAATACTCCATGAATTCGGTCACAAGCATGCATTTCTTCAATTTCACGCTGAGACCAGCAATTGCAAGGCGTTCCAGCACACTTGCCAGTTCCACTATATGCCGCTCTACATCGCCCTTCGCGAAAATCACGATATCGTTTAGGTAGACCAGACACGTTGTTCAGGTTAGTCCACGCAACACTCCGTTCATCAGGCGCTGAAATGTGGCTGGCGCGTTAGTAAGGCCAAATGGCATTCGCTTGAATCGGTAGAGTCCTCGTTTTGTCAAAAATGCCGTCTTATCTCGGTCACCACGAGCAACGGTTATCTGCCAGTATCCTGCCTGTAAGTCAAGTGTGGTGAAGAGTCTAGCACCCCAGCGCTTCTAGTGTTTCATCAATCCGTGGCAATGGATACACATCCTTCTTCGTCACTCCATTCAACGCCCGATAGTCTACGCAAAATCGAATTGAGCCATCTTTTTTCTTCACCAGCACAACGGGGAAATCCCATGCGCCGTTACTTTCCTCAATTACTCCTACCTTAAACATCATAATGGATACACATCCTTCTTCGTCACTCCATTCAACGCCCGATAGTCTACGCAAAATCGAATTGAGCCATCTCTTTTCTTCACCAGCACAACTGGGAAATCCCATGCGCCGTTACTTTCCTCAATTACTCCTACCTTAAACATCGTATCCACATTCTCGTCGATGGTGGCATCCTCTGTCTGAGCTTGTCGTCGTCTTGCAGTAGAATAGGCCTCGCGTCGCCAGTGGCTATATGATGTTCGACATCCAACGTAGTGGCCGGCGGACAGTCCTTGGGTGCTTCTGTCAGTGTCCGATAGCTCCGTAGCAACTGTGTCACCAGATCCCGTGCGCCTTCATCTTCTACGCCGACCTGTATGTCTTCTTCATTATCGAGTGGGGTGTCGGTATCACCTAACTTGCCCAGCCATTCGCGTCGTCGGTCGGTTTTTAGCTCCCCATTCATTGCGAGTGGTTCCATGTCAGTACCCAACGGTATCCACACACCGAGCTCTTTCTTGTTTGGCAGTTTGACACGACCACCGTGTGCGTTGATTACTGGCACCAGTGCCTTGCCGTTGCGGACTTTAGTTACTGCTGCTGCCATCACTACAGCACCCGTGTCACTCGTAGGTACGAACACGCCCTCTTCACCTTCTGGAGCCGATACTGCAACTTCGACTTGCTGTACTGCTCGTTTTGTCCAGTTAGCAGCTCATGCTAGCCTTACGCTTGCCGTCGTTCCTTCTCCTTCGCCTGTACTAAAGGGTAGCACGACCTCTTATCCTCGTTCCTCGTATCGAACCTCGCCACCGTCAGAATCCATAGTTGCTCGGTGTCCGTCCAAAAAGTCAACTCCAACCAGAAACTCATCCGTACATCCTTCCACAATACAAGCCGTGATTGTCACCGGTTGACCGAAGACATTGGTCATCTCGAATCTCATACTCCCAGAACGTCCAAGTGAAACTCGCCAATTCCTTCGACATGCGTCACCGGGGCCGGCTTCTTCACCCGCTCACCACGCATCATCCAGGCAGTGCCCGCCACAGAATACCTTGCACCACTGTCAATCTTGATCGCATGCTGTTGTCCTTCGATGGTCATCATCGCCGTGGGTAATCCATCGCTGGCTTCCGCTTCCTCAATCACGCGAGTGTCGCCACCCGAGGCCACCAGTACCTTCATCTCGCGTACCAGACTCACCCGGACATTTTCTGAGCTTGCACGGTCCTTGCCGTGCTGCCATCGTTCAGCTGCTTCTCGTCTCGCATCCACCGCTTGTTTCTCTCGGCGTTCCCGTTGCTCTGCATCCAACTCAGGGACCGCTCGTTCCACTTTGTCGTCCGCCGTGACTGTCGCTCGCTTCTCTAATGCTTTCTGTACTCGGCGCTGTTTGATAACTCGCCGTGAATGTTTCCGCATTCGTCTGATGGCAGCTACGCTCATTGGCTCCGGTACCTCATTAGAATGGTTATTGTCAGCACCGATACCTTCGTCAGTAGTTGTGTCCTTCGCTCTCAGCTCTTTTTCGCCTTCCCCAGTCATGGAATCCTGGTTCGAATGGTTGGCGCCTTCCCCAGTCACCGGAACGTCCGTCTTCGCTTCTTTCTTCCTTCTCCATTCGTAGCGTTGTGTGGCCAATGCCGGCCGCACTGTCACAACGTATCGAGCCGCCCGCATTTTCATATCATCCTCCGGTGGCTCGGTACACCCATTCAATTCATCTCTCAATTGTGCGTCGACTGCTATTCTCACGGCCGCCGTGCACCCGTCCTTCAGCAGCATATCCTCGTCCGCTACCGTTCTCGTCGTTTTCGCGTCACCGGTCGTCGCTGATCGATCCACTACGACCACCGTTCGCTGGAGCTGTTCCGTTTCCGCCGGGTGCCGTATACTCCTTACGACAACCGCTCCCCGTTTCCCTGGATCGGTTGGCGCTGGGCCCGTGTCGCTAGGTATGCGTCATGCCTTGCCTTTGCCTCTACGTCCAGACATTCTTTTGCAAAATGGCCCTGGTTGCCGCACACGTAGAAACCATTTGTATACTGGTCGTACGGCTGTCGTCGTCCCCGCCGTCGACTGTGAGGGCGCTGCCGCTCGTACCGATCGGGTTGCTGCTTTCGAACGCTTCGTCTTTTGTTTCTTCGTTGTTCTTGCAGAAGGTGGCGTAGAGTCCACGTCGTCACTCTCGCTGTCGTTTCCACTGTCAGTCAGATGATCTTGACCTTGGCCTTCTTTTCCACATTCGGTACTGCTGGCTTCTTAGTCTCCTCTTCCGTGGTTTTGGCCAGACGTTTTCTAAGCGGCAGAACAGCACAGTATATGCCGTTTCAAGTCCGTCCGTCGGGGATGTCCCATATGCCAGTGTACTTGTTCCAGACGCCTTGTGGGTTTGAAAATATCGGTCAGTCGCTGTTTAATTAGTCACTCCTCGAACACCAACGCTAGGAACCACCATCGCGTGACCTGCTGGATCTCCGATCGGCGCCGGATACGTCGTCTGTCCAGTAATCCATTCTTGTCCAATGTTCTTCATGCCCAAAGCTACGTTGCCAAAGAGATCGTCGACATCCTTTGATTTGTCTACAGCCTGGTCAAGTGTCTTGGCTTGCTCTCACGGACCAGCTGACGCGTCGTTTTCGGCAAGTTCCTAATGAACTGGGCCAACAGGACTCTCTTGCTCTATTTATTTTCACCCCTGGCTTCTCTCAAGCCAGCCGCGAAGTCGGCGAACGTCTCGCCCGGCATCAGGAAGCGCTGATTTACTCGTAGCTCCGCCTGCAGCGGGGCTGCCGTAGCTTAGCGTCAGAGGAAGACGTACAACTCAACGAGTTAAGGATTAACACACATCTTATTAAGGGTTAATAGGCCTTAAATCCGAAGGCACCTACTAACTACGACCTTAATAAAAGGACTTTACTCTTAGTGTTCCAAATCCAAACTGTTTATTTATCTTTTATTGCGGCTAGCCGCCTAGGGGGTACATGTATGTGTTTAACTATCTAACATAGTAAAACCAAGTAAAATCCTACTTCAAATGGATAACGAGTGGCTCTCAGCCACACACACTTCCTCGAGTGTCCGTACATCAAATATGTACCTTACACAAAGTGTATCCATGTGTGGAACACACCAAGTGTAAACCCGTGTAACCCCGTTACACCACCCCCCACCAAGATGTGGACACCCGTGTCCACGACACTTTCTTAGTGAGGTATTTCCTTCTCAAGACGTTAGAGGTCACTTTACCTCATCACAAGTTCAAAGGACTTCGGCTCCCAGAGCCCATTATCGAAACTGCATTGCCAATGCTCCATCTTTCTCCACGGTCGTCAGACCCATCTTCGCCATCTTCTAGTGGCCGCATGTCGGGGCGCGACAGCCCACGATCGCCACAGGCCACTGGCCATGACCCCAACAGGGATGCTGCTCCGCAGCGGCTCAGTGTACGACAGTACCACAACGAGCATCGACGACGTTATGGCTCCGGCTCCGCGAGCCAACATCCGGGTGAGAGCGAAGCTCCTAGCTCTCATCAGCCATCTACACCGCGTACGCGTCAAAACGCCAGGCTCGACGAGCTTGAGCAGGGCGAGATCGTCCCTGACGATGACGAGGAGCCTGCTACACGCCAGGAGGCTGCCTCCCCGAGGCCTTCAAGCCCGGCGCCGCGTTCTCGCGAGCTGCGGACGCCTAATCCGTTCCCGAACCGTGATGGTTCCTCGAACGCCCTGCGCAATGCGCCTCCTCTCTCCTCTAGGTACGAGGACGAGCTCCCTGAGCCAGGTGTGGTCTCCAACGGCCTGGACGGGGCTCAAAGCCGGCAGCTTGAGGCTGCATCTCGCGCACGGTCTAACAGACCTGTGGCCCGCCCCATGTGGGCACGACGCGTCGCGACTACGGTTTTGACCGTTTCTCCCCTGCCGAGGTCCTTTCGGCGCGCTGCCTCGCGGCTCTTGGACACGTATACGTGTGGGCGCGCGCCCGAGGCGACTGATGAAGTCGCCCAGCGACAATCGCTCCGCGAGCGCTTCTTGACTCCGCAAGTCACGACTCCTTCAGAGTACCGGGGGCGCCTGCGTCAGCAGCTCCACGGCGAGGCCGTGCCCGCCATGCGGACGGCTCTCAGAGGGGGAAACTATGACCGCTAATGAAGCGTAGTTTCAGAACTGGGTGGAGCTATCTCTACGGCTCCACTCCTACGATGCTTTCCAAGCTAGTTTCTATATCCGCTTAGAGCGGCGCTTTCGCCTCGACTTCGCGAAGCGACGAGCCAAACGGCGTGCACCGGGACAACGTCCCTCACGCTACGAGGCACCCCGGCCTCCTGCTCCTGCTGTGAGCAGTCCAACCCATAGCCATGGGTCGGCTGTTACAGCTACTGGTCAAAGCCTACGGGCACTTGAAGCGTTTGATTCTAGGTCAGGAGACGACTTTTCCTTTAGCAAATTACATTAATGAAATCTACATACTTCTGGTCAAACCGAGCTACTAACTACAGCAATGGGAATACACTCGTCATCGTATGCCTGTTATAGGTTTAGTCGGCGGCGACGTAGTGTCATCGGAGCTTCTGAGGTTGATGCAGGAGTAGAAGAAAAAGCATCAATTGGTGGCGACACCCTTCAGTTGGAGGCGATGTCGTAACCGGATAGAAGAACCTTATGTCGGACAGCGGGGTGACCGCCCCATCAACGAACTTCCGCACGATAGTCAGCTTCGTGTACGACAAGCTCGTGATACATTCGGCGGCAGGTCCAGTTCGCCGTTCTCATTGATGTGTTGGGTCTGCAAATGCAACCGAGTATTGAATAGAGGGCGACACGGACGTCTCGTCGACACTGGAGACGTAGCCATTGCTGGCTGTAACAGTTCACTTAGTCTTAAGCTTGGGCACTAAATGTTGTTGCCCCCAAATTGCATCTCATCTGGAACAGATGAAGGCACAGCCATTAGCGAGGGTGCTGGGAGCGCTGCTGTAGTCAGCGCCGTTGTTGCGGACGTTGTTCTCCAACATGAGGCACGTCAGAGACGCCTGAAGAGTACCAGAAACGACCTCTATACTTGTCTTTAGTAGAGGCTCTCGGGTTCTGAGTACACCGCTCGTCAACTGGAGCATTTGAGTTTGTCCTCTTTGAAACTTGCACGCTATCCTTCTCCCATGCACATCATCCAACGTTCAATATAAAGGGTTGCTCACGCTTCCCCTCGTAGGTTGTGGATCATTGTTTTGTATACACCCCGTCAGGATCTTCTAACTCCGGGTAGTCAACCGACGCCTTAACCTACCGACGCCTTAACCTACCGACGCCTTAATTTTATCCTAACGGTAAGTTTGGGAAGTGCCACGCACAATTGGTTGTCGTCCTCCGAATCCGCAGATAAAAACTCGCAAGGAAATCGCGAGAAACTGGTGACAAAAACATCATTGATACTTCGTCGTTCGGTGGCGTCAAAACTGTGTATAAAGCAATACATTCATCTCTAACTAAATCTGTTTCATGCTAACGATATTCGTCGATGTGTTTATCGCTATCCCAGCTCGCGCATCGCTTCTTATTGCCGCGTGTCTTACTCGCTGTATAGGGTTTTACGTCTCTACCACGCAGAGCATCCTCAGCTGCGCTCCAATAACTAACCTATCCCCTGACCGTATTAATGTCATCGTGGCACTCGTGTCCACATTCAGTACTGTTGATTATTTCATGTTCTCTTCACCTTAGGCGATGTTATGCCGTGCATAATTACTACCCATTCCGGTTGCGTAGTGTAGGCCGTTTAGATACCTAATTATGTCGTTCATACCATGACAACTTACGCTGGCGTGTTTTGTAATCATATTCCTGTTAAAGCCGTTCTTTTACTAAGCTCTCCATAGAATCCCTTCTGGAATAAGCTGATCGTTTAATCTTTATGCCACTGTTATTTATCTGCTGAGGGGTCATGGACACACGCAGCATTTGTTGTCCACGTTGCCTCACTGCCGCTTTGAAAACAACGCATACGTGTGTTTTGTATGTGCCTAATGTTATCCACATACTTTATGTAAATCACAATACCCCGTTTAGCCATTGAAATCAGGAAAAAGTAACTCAAATTATCAAAACCGCAGTAGAGACCAAAATTACTATTTCAACCAATCAAAGAACTGTATAATGAGCCTATTCTTCGTCTCTTGTGGTGCGCTTGGCACGGAAACGTGGGTTCAAGCCGCGGCGACGACGACGACGCTTCTTCTCACGGTCCTCGCGCGGGGGAGTGCTGGCTGTGGAGGTGGACCCATCGCCATGGCCACGTGAGTCTCAGCCCGTCGCTGCAGCTTCACCAGCGGAGGCGATGGAGGTTGTGAGATTGGCTACTGACCTGTCGTCACCCCACTCTAGTGGTGGGAAGCGCGTCGCGCCCGGCGACTCCGTCGCACGCCCTTCGGGCGGTCCGTCACCGGGTGACATCGATCATAAGCGTCAACGACGTCAGGGCAATCTTGCCGCAGTGGCACCTCGAACTCCCATGAGTTCTGGGAATGAGGGTAACCTCGCCATTTTACCAGATACTGATTTTGACCCTGGCGCCTGCGCCGCGACATCAGGCGCTCCAAGTGATAGTGGAGATTACCATGCTCATCGAGCAGAGCAGGAGGAGGCCAAGCGGCCGATGGACTCTCGCGCTGCGAGTAGGGACGAGCTGCTCCACTTGCAGACTCGTGTCCGTTCGGTGAACGACTACGTCGCCAACGTTGACCGCTCCTCACATCGCTTAGCGAATGGCCTCGAGGAGGTCGAGCGTCGCCTCGACTGGCTTCAGTCGCCTCAGGCGATGCAGCAGCGGGTCGTAGCCCTTGAGCGTCAGGTCGCTCAGCTGCAGGGTCAACTCGACCTCTTGGTTCGGATGCAGCCGTACGGCTCTCGTCCCGTGTCAATGCCACCTCCGATGGCTCTACCGCCCGCTGCGTTGCAGCCTCCTGTGCCTCCGCACCCTGCTGCCTTGCAGCCTCCCGCTGCAGCCTCGCACGTAAGTGCGGTGACAATTCCTTGTCAGAGTCTTTAAACTCTTCGCTCCCAAGGGCACGTAGCAGAGCTACACACGTATCGTCTTGGGCGTATTCCCTGCGTATAAGGTCGGGGACCGACGACGTCACTGTAGTGACATGAGTCAGCTCGTAGTCCGGCCTGCGCGATAGCGCATCGGCCACTACGTTTAGCCGTCCCGGCTTATACTTCACCTCGAAGTTATACTGGGCAAAGAATGAAAGCCATCTTGCCATTCTCTGTGAGAGGTGAGGCGACTGAGCCGCAGTGCGTAGAGACGCAT